>OY982946.1:0-1200000 GCA_963891755.1 Pyrrhia umbra
CTAACCTAACCTAACCTAACCTAACCTAACCTAACCTAACCTAACCTAACCTAACCTAACCTAACCTAACCTAACCTAACCTAACCTAACCTAACCTAACCTAACCTAACCTAACCTAACCTAACCTAACCTAACCTAACCTAACCTAACCTAACCTAACCTAACCTAACCTAACCTAACCTAACCTAACCTAACCTAACCTAACCTAACCTAACCTAACCTAACCTAACCTAACCTAACCTAACCTAACCTAACCTAACCTAACCTAACCTAACCTAACCTAACCTAACCTAACCTAACCTAACCTAACCTAACCTAACCTAACCTAACCTAACCTAACCTAACCTAACCTAACCTAACCTAACCTAACCTAACCTAACCTAACCTAACCTAACCTAACCTAACCTAACCTAACCTAACCTAACCTAACCTAACCTAACCTAACCTAACCTAACCTAACCTAACCTAACCTAACCTAACCTAACCTAACCTAACCTAACCTAACCTAACCTAACCTAACCTAACCTAACCTAACCTAACCTAACCTAACCTAACCTAACCTAACCTAACCTAACCTAACCTAACCTAACCTAACCTAACCTAACCTAACCTAACCTAACCTAACCTAACCTAACCTAACCTAACCTAACCTAACCTAACCTAACCTAACCTAACCTAACCTAACCTAACCTAACCTAACCTAACCTAACCTAACCTAACCTAACCTAACCTAACCTAACCTAACCTAACCTAACCTAACCTAACCTAACCTAACCTAACCTAACCTAACCTAACCTAACCTAACCTAACCTAACCTAACCTAACCTAACCTAACCTAACCTAACCTAACCTAACCTAACCTAACCTAACCTAACCTAACCTAACCTAACCTAACCTAACCTAACCTAACCTAACCTAACCTAACCTAACCTAACCTAACCTAACCTAACCTAACCTAACCTAACCTAACCTAACCTAACCTAACCTAACCTAACCTAACCTAACCTAACCTAACCTAACCTAACCTAACCTAACCTAACCTAACCTAACCTAACCTAACCTAACCTAACCTAACCTAACCTAACCTAACCTAACCTAACCTAACCTAACCTAACCTAACCTAACCTAACCTAACCTAACCTAACCTAACCTAACCTAACCTAACCTAACCTAACCTAACCTAACCTAACCTAACCTAACCTAACCTAACCTAACCTAACCTAACCTAACCTAACCTAACCTAACCTAACCTAACCTAACCTAACCTAACCTAACCTAACCTAACCTAACCTAACCTAACCTAACCTAACCTAACCTAACCTAACCTAACCTAACCTAACCTAACCTAACCTAACCTAACCTAACCTAACCTAACCTAACCTAACCTAACCTAACCTAACCTAACCTAACCTAACCTAACCTAACCTAACCTAACCTAACCTAACCTAACCTAACCTAACCTAACCTAACCTAACCTAACCTAACCTAACCTAACCTAACCTAACCTAACCTAACCTAACCTAACC
This sequence comes from Pyrrhia umbra, assembly GCA_963891755.1. Taxonomy (NCBI): domain Eukaryota; kingdom Metazoa; phylum Arthropoda; class Insecta; order Lepidoptera; family Noctuidae; genus Pyrrhia; species Pyrrhia umbra. The sequence continues at coordinate 1,527 of OY982946.1, forward strand.
TAACCTAACCTAACCTAACCTAACCTAACCTAACCTAACCTAACCTAACCTAACCTAACCTAACCTAACCAACCTAACCTAACCTAACCTAACCTAACCTAACCTAACCTAACCTAACCTAACCTAACCTAACCTAACCTAACCTAACCTAACCTAACCTAACCTAACCTAACCTAACCTAACCTAACCTAACCTAACCTAACCTAACCTAACCTAACCTAACCTAACCTAACCTAACCTAACCTAACCTAACCTAACCTAACCTAACCTAACCTAACCTAACCTAACCTAACCTAACCTAACCTAACCTAACCTAACCTAACCTAACCTAACCTAACCTAACCTAACCTAACCTAACCTAACCTAACCTAACCTAACCTAACCTAACCTAACCTAACCTAACCTAACCTAACCTAACCTAACCTAACCTAACCTAACCTAACCTAACCTAACCTAACCTAACCTAACCTAACCTAACCTAACCTAACCTAACCTAACCTAACCTAACCTAACCTAACCTAACCTAACCTAACCTAACCTAACCTAACCTAACCTAACCTAACCTAACCTAACCTAACCTAACCTAACCTAACCTAACCTAACCTAACCTAACCTAACCTAACCTAACCTAACCTAACCTAACCTAACCTAACCTAACCTAACCTAACCTAACCTAACCTAACCTAACCTAACCTAACCTAACCTAACCTAACCTAACCTAACCTAACCTAACCTAACCTAACCTAACCTAACCTAACCTAACCTAACCTAACCTAACCTAACCTAACCTAACCTAACCTAACCTAACCTAACCTAACCTAACCTAACCTAACCTAACCTAACCTAACCTAACCTAACCTAACCTAACCTAACCTAACCTAACCTAACCTAACCTAACCTAACCTAACCTAACCTAACCTAACCTAACCTAACCTAACCTAACCTAACCTAACCTAACCTAACCTAACCTAACCTAACCTAACCTAACCTAACCTAACCTAACCTAACCTAACCTAACCTAACCTAACCTAACCTAACCTAACCTAACCTAACCTAACCTAACCTAACCTAACCTAACCTAACCTAACCTAACCTAACCTAACCTAACCTAACCTAACCTAACCTAACCTAACCTAACCTAACCTAACCTAACCTAACCTAACCTAACCTAACCTAACCTAACCTAACCTAACCTAACCTAACCTAACCTAACCTAACCTAACCTAACCTAACCTAACCTAACCTAACCTAACCTAACCTAACCTAACCTAACCTAACCTAACCTAACCTAACCTAACCTAACCTAACCTAACCTAACCTAACCTAACCTAACCTAACCTAACCTAACCTAACCTAACCTAACCTAACCTAACCTAACCTAACCTAACCTAACCTAACCTAACCTAACCTAACCTAACCTAACCTAACCTAACCTAACCTAACCTAACCTAACCTAACCTAACCTAACCTAACCTAACCTAACCTAACCTAACCTAACCTAACCTAACCTAACCTAACCTAACCTAACCTAACCTAACCTAACCTAACCTAACCTAACCTAACCTAACCTAACCTAACCTAACCTAACCTAACCTAACCTAACCTAACCTAACCTAACCTAACCTAACCTAACCTAACCTAACCTAACCTAACCTAACCTAACCTAACCTAACCTAACCTAACCTAACCTAACCTAACCTAACCTAACCTTTTTTTTTTTTTTTTTTTTTTTTTGATTTCGCTGGGAAAAAATGCGTTACGCATACCCCCCATCCAGGGGAATGGGGGGGTATGTGGGACTCCCCGGGCAAGCCCGGTATACCCACTAAAACAACCCAGCGGGATTCCCGCATCGTCTGAAAGGAGAGGGACTGGGAAACCGGCGTAGCCTTTACGTCCAGTCCCCCTCGACGAATGCCCGCCCTACGCGGCGGGCCCCTCACGTCCTCCCCATAGGGGGAGGGTCGGGAATGTCCAACGGAGGCGGTGTGGAGTGCAATGCGGGCGGAGGCGCCCCCGCACCTGCCGCCCGCCCATCACCACCTTGAGGAGGGAGAAGGTCTCCAACCTCCTTTTGCGCGGCGGCCACGCATCCAGGTCCCCTCTCTAAGAGCGAGAGGGGAGGGGAGTACGCGGGAGACCGCGACATCCGCAGGGGTGCGATGCTCAATCGGACATCGCACCCGTCTCATCGGCAGCCGCCGAAGTTCCCGCCACGGGGACTACGGCGCGAGAGACACGAGAAGCAGCAGGCCCAACCGGCGTCTGCGCTTTGCCCTTCTTGGGGGAAGGATGACACATCCTCCCCGTCATAACGTGGCCCGCCGGGCGGCCGCTGGCAGCGCAGACAGCGCAGTGCGGCGTGGCGGCCGTACAGGAGACGGCTTTGTGGCCGTCCTTGCCGCAGCGGTAGCAGGTCTCCGACCTGTCCACCGTGGACGAACAGAGGGCTCGGGTGTGGCCAATGCCGAAGCACCTGAAGCACCGCAGAGGTGCGTCCGCAAGAGCCCGGACCGCACCCGAGCTGAAGCCCACGAGCAGCCGCCCTTTTTGAAGGACGGCTTTGGCAGCGGCGACTGGGCACTCGAGCCGCATGGTGCCCATGCCGCCGCGGCCGGGTCTGATGTCCCGGCCTTGCACCGCTGCGACGCTGCAGCCCCCAATGGCCGCGACTGCCGCGACGACCTCTTCCTTGGTGACCGTGTCGTCGAGGTCGGTCACCTCCAAGGCCGCCGTTTTGACCGGTCGGGCCACCTTCGCCGAGTCCGCGATGGCCTCCCTCAGCTTTGCCGCGAAGAGGTCCGCGTTTGCGCTGCCCTCTGCCCCCGGGAACTCGAATATTCGAGCCCCGGTTTGGGTCCGTCGGCAGGACACCCTGCCGATCCCCAGCTGGACGGGGTCGGCGTTGGCACGCGCCCGCATCAGCACTGACAAATATGTCTCCCCCCGCTCCGCAGCCTCCGCGGTGAGCGTCACAACGACGGCCGCGGTCTTGGGGGGAACGAGCTTTCCCCCTCTCTTCTTCCCCTTACCCGCGCCAGTCTTCGGCTGACTGGGAGTCGCGGTGGTGGGGGCAGCAGGCGTGGCCGTTGCCGACTTTTTGGCCTTTCCCTTCCCCTTTCCTTTTCCAGCGTTCTGCGGCTGGCTGGAAGGTGCGGCGGTGGGGACAGGGGTGGGAGGACTGCAGGTCTTCTTGCCCTTTCCTTTACCCTTCCTGACCACCTCGGTCCAGCTCCCCTGGCAGGGCCGAGTGGCGGAAGGCAGGGGGGCGTCTTCCGTTTGCGAGGAGGGACCCGGCTCGCTTCGCCTCTTGTCCGCTGCTAGCGGAGGCCGAAGGCGCTTCTCCGGCAAGAGCCGGTCCTCTATGCCCGCGAGGCAGGCTCTAGTGAATGCTCGCTCCCCCACAAGAACCCTGCGGACGACATCCTCAAGGTCGGAGGAGGGGGCCTCCACCGCAGACGGCGGTGCGGCCTGGCTAGGCCGGGCGGTGGCGTCGGCCAGCTTCTGGTGCAGCTGGCTGACCTCCGACTGCAGGCGATCGACTCTCGCCTGCAGTTGCCGCGTTTCTTCGGTTTCCTTCCTTGCCACCAGCTCCTCTATGATGCCGCGCATGCTCGCGGCGCGGCATTTGAGGGCCTTTTGAATGGTCCCCTTGAGGTTGGAGGATTTGGACGCGACCTCCACGATCTCCTCCTCGTCTTCCGCCGCCATCCGTGCCAACTCGGCCACAGAGTGGTCGGCATACAGCACGCGGGACGCGCCGTACCCGGACTTGACCCGGGCAGCTTGCGCCCGCTGCTCCTTCGCGGCAACCCGCTCCTCTAGCTCCTTCTGAAGCATCTCCCGCCGGGCCAGGTCCAGCTGGCGTTGGGCATCCGCAAGGCCCACGTCGTGAGTGGTCGATGCAACCGCGGGCTTCTTAGCAGAACCCCTCGAGGAACCCGAAGACCCTCCCCGCAAATAGGCGCGCTTGCGCGACATCGGCCTGGACTCGCCCGCGTCAGAACCGAGTGAGCTGACATCGTCGTCGGAGAACTCCGACAGCCCCATGTCTCCCTCAAAGAAGCTCGCCGCAGACGGCGCGCGGCTCGCTTCGGACGCCGAAGCGTCGGTTTGGCCCTGAAAAGGGCCTTTGGGGTGGCCCTGAAAAGGGCCTTTGGGGTGGCCCTGAAAAGGGCCTTTTGGTTGGCCCTGAGAAGGGCCTTTTGGTTGGCCCTGAGAAGGGCCTTTTTTAGGCTTTTTGAAACGCCCGAGGGCGTCCCGCGGGGATTGGGACATGGTCTCCCGCTATCGTAGTACGCAAATCACAATATAGAACTACGATGCACAGTGCACTTTGGCCGAGCCCAGCCTGCCACTCCGTTACGGTGGTCAGGACTGGGTCGTTACCAGGGGACACGACGAGGACGTAAGCACTGTGGGGTGGTCCCCCAACCTAACCTAACCTAACCTAACCTAACCTAACCTAACCTAACCTAACCTAACCTAACCTAACCTAACCTAACCTAACCTAACCTAACCTAACCTAACCTAACCTAACCTAACCTAACCTAACCTAACCTAACCTAACCTTTTTTTTTTTTTTTTTTTTTTTTTTTTTTTTTTTTTTTTTTTTTTTTTTTTTTTTTTCTCGCTGGGAAAAATGCTTTACGCATCCCCCCCATCCAGGGGAATGGGGGGGTATGTGGGACTCCCCGGGCAAGCCCGGTATACCCACTAAAAAACCCAGCAGCATTCCCGCATCGTCTGAAAGGAGGGGGACTGGGAAACCGGCGTAGCCTTTACGTCCAGTCCCCCTCGACGACTGCCCGCCTCAACGGCGGCGGGCCCCTCACGTCCTCCCCATCGGGGGAGGGTCGGGAATGTCCGGCGGAGGTGGTGTGGAGTGCAATGCGGGCGGAGGCGCCCCCGCGCCTGTCGCCCGCCCATCACCACCGCGAGGAAGGAGTCTTCTCCTTCCTCTTCTTCGCCTGCGGAGCGGCGCAGCGAGCGGGTCATCCTCCCGCGCGCGCTCCGCCGCCTCCTTTTGCGAAATGACATCCTCGCAAAAGGAGGCGACCGCGGCCCAGGCCCCCTCGCTCCCCAGCATGGACAGAACAACGCTGGGAAGCGAGAGATCCTGGCCGATCTCGGCAGTCAGACATCGGCGCGGCTCTGCCCAGGCGGGGCAGACCTCGAGGGTGTGCCGCGCCGTGTCCTCCGCCGCGCCGCAGTGGTGGCACGCTGGGGCCTCCTCCCTCCCGATCCTGTACAGGTGCGAGCCGAAGCAGCCGTGCCCCGACAGCACCTGCACCAGACGAAAAGAGAGGAAGCCGTGCTTCCGCTCGAGCCATTGCCGCAGAACTGGCCCGAGCGCGTCCAGCGTCCGGCGGCCAAAAGTGGCGGTGGCGAGGTCGTCCGTCCAGTGGACGACGATGGCGTCCCTCGCCTCCCGCCTCACGGCCTCCCGCTCCTGCGCGGTGGGGCGCTCTCCGAGCGCCCTTCGGCGCGCCGTCCACTCGTACACCCTGGCGAGCACCCATGCCTCGAGCTCCCAAGGAGGGGTACCCGCCAGAGCGCACGCCGCCGAAAAACCCACCGACCTATAGGCCCTCGCCACCCGCAGTGCAATGGCCCTTTGTGGCCTGCGTAGGGCGGTGGCGTTCTCCCTCCTGCGGAGGGAGTCTGACCAGATTGGGGCCCCATAGAGGGCCATGCTCCGCAAGATGCCGGCATACAGACGCCGGCACCGTGCGCTGGGTCCCCCCAGGTTGGGGAGGAGCCAAGAGAGGGCGTCAGCGGCCCTCAGCAGGCGCGTCGACAGCCCGTTGAAATGTGGGCCGAAGCGCCACCTGCTGTCCAGCACCAGGCCCAGATACTTCATCTGGGGCCTCACCTCGATCCTGACGCCCTCCACAGCAATGTGGGCGTCGGGAGGGCAGCGCTGCCGAGGCCCGCGGAAGAACACGGCCTCGGTCTTGTTCAGCGCCACCCTCAACCCCAGGCGGCGGATCCTCCCTGCCACCAAGGACCCGCCAGCCGACGCCAGACAGGCCGCCTCCCCAAAGTTCTTCCCCCGGGCAGTGAGGAGTGTGTCGTCCGCGTAACAGATCACACTCGTGCCCGGGAGAAGGGCCCCCCGCAGGAGCCAATCGAACCCTATGTTCCACAGGGTGGGCCCCAGCACCGACCCCTGTGGAACGCCGGCCTCCGCGCCGTACCGCCTCAACGTCGACCTTTTGTCTACAAGGAGGACCTCGCGGTCCTCCAAGTAGTCGGCCAAGAGGCCCCTCAAGTATGAAGGCACTCCGTGATATCGGAGTGCCTCCAATATGGTCGAATGGGGGACGGAATTGAAGGCGTTGGCGATGTCGAACGACACCGCCAGCACCCCGTCCCCCGCGTCCATCGCCTCCTTCACCTGGCCTTTGAGTAGGGCCAGGGCGTCGATGGTGGACCGGCCTCGTCGGAAGCCGAACTGGGCGTCCGACAGGTCCGGCCCCACCCCCCGCAGATGGTCGCTGAGGCGGCAGGCGATGATCCCCTCGAACATTTTACCGACCTCATCGAGCAGAACGATGGGCCGGTATGCCGAGGGGGAGTCGACCGGGCGTCCCTCTTTACGGAGGAGGCACAGCTGCCCCTCCTTCCAAGGTTTCGGGAACCTGCCAGCTGTAAAGCAGGCGGTGAAGAGGTCCCGAAACCTGTCCTCCATTTGAGCGGCAGCAATGGCCACCACCCGAGCAGGGACGCCGTCCGGTCCAGGCGCCGTCTTTTTGGCGCGGAGGCCGATAACACCCGCGTGGAACTCCTCCGCAGTCACCGGGGGGACCTCTTCCCCCGGCGAGGCCGCATCCTGCGGAGGGTCCATCGTTGGTGGGGTGAAGTCGGTCTCGCGGTGCGGGAACAGCGACCGGACCACCCCATCCAACAGTGCCGGCTCGAGGGTTTCCGTCAGCGGGGGACCATGGGGGCGCAGCTTGTTTCGCGCCGCCTTGTATGGCCTCCCGTACGGATCCCTGTCGAGGGACTCCAGCATCTCGGCTCTCGCCGCGTCCTTGGAGGCGCACATGGCCGTCTTGAGGGCCGCCTTTGCCTCTTGATACGAAGCGTAGAGGCGGTCCTCTTCCACCAGATTCCGGTTGACGGCGGCGCGCCGACGGCTCCGCGTGTAGGCCCGCCTGACTGCCGCACAGGCGGCGCGGAGCCCCGCCAGTTCCTGCGACCACCAGTAGACGGCGCGACGAGGAGGCGGACGGCGAGAGCGAGGCATGCTGGAGTTGCACACCTCGGTCAGAGATCCCCCGAGCCGGACCGCTGCGGCGTCGACGTCCGAGAGCTCGACAGGGGGCGACAACCAGTCCTGGAGGAAGGCCGCCTCCATGGCTGCCTCCCGGTCCAGGCGAGTGAGAGCCCACCGGGGGAAAGGAGACCCGTTGGAGCGGGCCATCTGTCCCCGGGGACTCTGGGTGGAGATGTCGAACCGCACGTATCGGTGGTCCGACATGGTTTCCACCATCTCCACCCGCCAGTTCACGATGCGTGCGGCTAGCACGGGGGTGGCGAACGAGACGTCGACCACTGACCCTCCCCGCTGCCGCACGCACGTGTGGACCGCCCCCCTGTTGAGGAGGGACACGCCGCACGACGTCGCCCAAAACTCGACGGCGCGCCCCCGGACGTCGCATGAGGCAGCCGGGTTGCCCCAGGCCGCCGACTTGGCGTTTAGGTCGCCCAACACGACGACCTGTCGCGGCGCCGCCCTCCCTACGACTGCAGTGAGGATCTCCAGAAAGTCCTCGAAGTCGGAGAGAGGGCGGTTTGGGGAGAAATATACCCCAACGATGGCCAACGATGGCCCCCACGCGGCAGCCACGTATCCCGGTCCCCTCTCTAAGAGCGAGAGGGGAGGGGAGTCTGTAGAGGGCCGCGACAATATGGCCACCAGGCCGTCCAGGTCGCCCAGCCAATGCCCGGGGATCGAGTAGGGCTCGGCGACCACCGCCAAGTCCACCAACCACTCAGCCACCGTCTGAAACAACAGATCCTGGGCTGCCCGGCAGTGGTTGGTGTTCGCCTGGAGGATGCGATGTTCGATGACTATATCCATCAGTCGGACATCGCACCCCCCTCATCCGCAGCCGCCGAGGTTCCCGCCACGGGAACAGCGGCGTGAGCAGCAGGCCCGACCGGCACCTGCGCTTTTCCCTTCTTGGGGGGAGGGTTGCACAACCTCCCCTTCATAATATGGCCCGCCGGGCGGCCGCTGGCAGCGCACACAGTGCAGTGCGGCGTGGCGGCCGTGCAGGAGGAGGCTTTGTGGCCGTCCTTGCCGCAACGGTAGCAGCTGTTCGTCCTATCCACCGTGGACGGACAGAGGGCTCGGGTGTGGCCGATGCCGAAACACCTGTAACACCGCAGGGGTGCGTCCGCAAGTGCCCGGACCGCACCCGAGCTGAAGCCCACGAGCAGCCGCCCTTTTTGAAGGACGGCTTTGGCAGCGGCGACTGGGCACTCGAGCCGCATGGTGCCCATGCCGCCGCGGCCGGGTCTGATGTCCCGGCCCTGCACCGCTGCGACACTGCAGCCCCCAATAGCTGCGACCGCCGCCACTACCTCCTCCTTGGTGACGGAGTCATCCAGGTCGGTCACCTCCAAGGCCGCCATTTTTATTGGTCGGGCCACCTTCGCCGCGTCCGCAATGACCTCCCGTAGTTTGGCCGCGAAGAGGTCGGCGCTGGCGCCGCCTTCAGCCCCCGGGAACTCAAAAATCCGAGCCCCGGTTTGAGTCCGTCGGCAGGATACTCTGCTGATCCCCAGCTGGGTGGGGTCGGCGTTGGCACGCGCCCGCAACAGAACGGACGCGTACGTTTCGCCCCGCTCCGCAGCCTCCGCGGTGAGCGTCACCACGACGGCTGCGGTCTTTGGCGGAACAAGGTTCTTACCCCCTCTCCCCTTCCCCTTACCCGCGCCAGTCTGCGGCTGACTGGGGGTCGCGGAGGTGGGGGCGGCAGGGGCGGCCAGTGCCGACTTTTTCCCCTTTCCCTTTCCCTTCCCCTTTCCAGCCGTCTGCGGCTGGCTGGAAGGTGCGGCGGCGGGGACAGGGGTGGGGGCATGGGAGGTCTTCTTCCCCTTCCCCTTACCCTTCCTGATAACCTCAGTCCAGCCCTCCTGGCTGGACGGTGCGGCGGAAGGAAGGGGGGCGTCCTCTCTTTGTGAGGAAGGACCCGGCTCATTTCGCCTCTTGTCGGCCGCTAGTGCAGGCCGGAGGCGCTTCTCCGGCAAGAGCCGGTCCTCAATCCCCGCTAGGCAGGCTCTGGTAAATGCCCGCTCCTCCATTACGACCTTCCGGATGATGTCCTCGAGGTTGGAGGAGGGGGCCTCCACCGCAGGCGGCGGTGCGGCCTGGTTAGGCCGAGCGGTGGCGTCGGCCAGCTTCTGGTGCAGCTGGCTGACCTCCATTTGTAGGCGATCTACTTTCGCCTGCAGCTGCCGCGTTTCGTCGGTCGCCTTCCTCGACACCAACTCCTCGACGATGCCGCGCATGCTCGCGGCGCGGCATTTGAGGGCCTTCTGGAAGGTGCCCTTAAGGTTGGAGGACTTCGAGGCCACCTCCGCTATTTCCTCCTCGTCCTCCTCCGCCATCCTCGCCAACTCGGCCAATGAGTGGTCGGCGTATAACACGCGTGACGCGCCGTACCCGGACCTGACCCGTGTAGCACGCGCCCGCTGCTCCTTTGCGGCGACCTGCTCCTCCAGCTCCTGCTGGAGCTGCTCCCGCCGGGCCAGGTCTAACTGGCGTTGGGCGTCCACCAAGCCCACGACGTGGGTGACCGAAGCTGTCACGGACTTTTTGGCCTTTCGGCTTGATTTCGCCGAACCCGCCGAAGATTCTTCTGACCCTTCCTTTCGATAGGCGCGCTTTCGCGACAGCGGCCTGGACTCGTCCGCATTGGAAGTACACGACACGAGCGAGACGATGGAATCGTTGTCGGAATCCTCCGACAGCCCAATACCGCCGAAGAACCGACTCCCGCAGAAGCTCGCCACAGACGGCGCGCGGCTCGCTTCTGACGCCGAAGCGTCGGTTTGGCCCTGAGAAGGGCCTTTGGGTTGGCCCTGAGAAGGGCCTTTGGGTTGGCCCTGAGAAGGGCCTTTTGGTTGGCCCTGAGAAGGGCCTTTTGGTCGCAGAAAACGCCCGTGGGCGTCCCGCAAGGCTTTGGACATTCCGCGAATTCGCAGCGCGCAAGACAACAAGAGATCGCTACGATGCACAGCACACTTTAGCCGAGCCCAGCCTGCCACTCCGTTACGGTGGTCAGGACTGGGTCGTTACCAGGGGACACGACGTGGACGTATGCGCTGTGGGGGGTCCCCCAACCTAACCTTTTTTTTTTTTTTTTTTTTCTCGCTGGGAAAAATGCTTTACGCATCCCCCCCATCCAGGGGAATGGGGGGGTATGTGGGACTCCCCGGGCAAGCCCGGTATACCCACTAAAAAACCCAGCAGCATTCCCGCATCGTCTGAAAGGAGGGGGACTGGGAAACCGGCGTAGCCTTTACGTCCAGTCCCCCTCGACGATTGCCCGCCTCAACGGCGGCGGGCCCCTCACGTCCTCCCCATTGGGGGAGGATCGGGAATGTCCGGCGGAGGTGGTGTGGAGTGCAATGCGGGCGGAGGCGCCCCCGCGCCTGTCGCCCGCCCATCACCACCGCGAGGAAGGAGTCTTCTCCTTCCTCTTCTTCGCCTGCGGAGCGGCGCAGCGAGAGGGTCATCCTCCCGCGCGCGCTCCGCCGCCTCCTTTTGCGAAATGACATCCTCGCAAAAGGAGGCGACCGCGGCCCAGGCCCCCTCGCTCCCCAGCATGGACAGAACAACGCTGGGAAGCGAGAGATCTCGGCCGATCTCGGCAGTCAGACATCGGCGCGGCTCTGCCCAGGCGGGGCAGACCTCGAGGGTGTGCCGCGCCGTGTCCTCTGCCGCGCCGCAGTGGTGGCACGCTGGGGTTTCCTCCCTCCCGATCCTGTACAGGTGCGAGCCGAAGCAGCCGTGCCCCGACAGCACCTGCACCAGACGAAAAGAAAGGAAACCGTGTTTCCGCTCGAGCCATTGCCGCAGAACTGGCCCGAGCGCGTCCAGCGTGCGGCGGCCAAAAGTGGCGGTGGCGAGGTCGTCCGTCCAGTGGACGACGATGGCGTCCCTCGCCTCCCGCCTCACGGCCTCCCGCTCCTGCGCGGTGGGGCGCTCTCCAAGCGCCCTTCGGCGCGCCGTCCATTCGTACACCCTGGCGAGCACCCATGCCTCGAGCTCCCAAGGAGGGGTACCCGCCAGAGCGCACGCCGCCGAAAAACCAACCGACCTATAGGCCCTCGCCACCCGCAGTGCAATGGCCCTTTGTGGCCTGCGTAGGGCGGTGGCGTTCTCCCTCCTGCGGAGGGAGTCTGACCAGATTGGAGCCCCATAGAGGGCCATGCTCCGCAAGATGCCGGCATAAAGACGCCGGCACCGTGCGCTGGGTCCCCCCAGGTTGGGGAGGAGCCAAGAGAGGGCGTCAGCGGCCCTCAGCAGGCGCGTCGACAGCCCGTTGAAATGTGGGCCGAAGCGCCACCTGCTGTCCAGCACCAGGCCCAGATACTTCATCTGGGGCCTCACCTCGATCCTGACGCCCTCCACAGCGATGTGGGCGTCGGGAGGGCAGCGCTGCCGAGGCCCGCGGAAGAACACGGCCTCGGTCTTGTTCAGCGCCACCCTCAACCCCAGGCGGCGGATCCTCCCTGCCACCAAGGACCCGCCAGCCGACGCCAGACAGGCCGCCTCCCCAAAGTTCCTCCCCCGGGCAGTGAGGAGTGTGTCGTCCGCGTAACAGATCACACTCGTGCCCGGGAGAAGGGCCCCCCGCAGGAGCCAATCGAACCCTATGTTCCACAGGGTGGGCCCCAGCACCGACCCCTGTGGAACGCCGGCCTCCGCGCCGTACCGCCTCAACGTCGACATTTTATCTACGAGGAGGACCTCGCGGTCCTCCAAGTAGTCGGCCAAGAGGCCCCTCAAGTATGGAGGCACTCCGTGATATCGGAGTGCCTCCAATATAGTCGAGTGGGGGACGGAATTGAAGGCGTTGGCGATGTCGAACGACACCGCCAGCACCCCGTCCCCCGCGTCCATCGCCTCCTTCACCTGGCCTTTGAGTAGGGCCAGGGCGTCGATGGTGGACCGGCCTCGTCGGAAGCCGAACTGGGCGTCCGACAGGTCCGGCCCCACCCCCCGCAGATGGTCGTTGAGGCGGCAGGCGATGATCCCCTCGAACATTTTACCGACCTCATCGAGCAGAACGATGGGCCGGTATGCCGAGGGGGAGTCGACCGGGCGTCCCTCTTTACGGAGGAGGCACAGCTGCCCCTCCTTCCAAGGTTTCGGGAACCTGCCAGCTGTAAAGCAGGCGGTGAAGAGGTCCCGAAACCTGTCCTCCATTTGAGCGGCAGCAATGGCCACCACCCGAGCAGGGACGCCGTCCGGTCCAGGCGCCGTCTTTTTGGCGCGGAGGCCGATAACACCCGCGTGGAACTCCTCCGCAGTCACCGGGGGGACCTCTTCCCCCGGCGAGGCCGCATCCTGCGGAGGGTCCATCGTTGGTGGGGTGAAGTCGGTGTCGCGGTGCGGGAACAGCGACCGGACCACCCCATCCAACAGTGCCGGCTCGAGGGTTTCCGTCAGCGGGGGACCATGGGGGCGCAGCTTGTTTCGCGCCGCCTTGTATGGCCTCCCGTACGGATCCCTGTCGAGGGACTCCAGCATCTCGGCTCTCGCCGCGTCCTTGGAGGCGCACATGGCCGTCTTGAGGGCCGCCTTTGCCTCTTGATACGAAGCGTAGAGGCGGTCCTCTTCCACCAGATTCCGGTTGACGGCGGCGCGCCGACGGCTCCGCGTGTAGGCCCGCCTGACTGCCGCACAGGCGGCGCGGAGCCCCGCCAGTTCCTGCGACCACCAGTAGACGGCGCGACGAGGAGGCGGACGGCGAGAGCGAGGCATGCTGGAGTTGCACACCTCGGTCAGAGATCCCCCGAGCCGGACCGCTGCGGCGTCGACGTCCGAGAGCTCGACAGGGGGCGACAGCCAGTCCTGGAGGAAGGCCGCCTCCATGGCTGCCTCCCGGTCCAGGCGAGTGAGAGCCCACCGGGGGAAAGGAGACCCGTTGGAGCGGGCCATCTGTCCCCGGGGACTCTGGGTGGAGATGTCGAACCGCACGTATCGGTGGTCCGACATGGTTTCCACCATCTCCACCCGCCAGTTCACGATGCGTGCGGCTAGCACGGGGGTGGCGAACGAGACGTCGACCACTGACCCTCCCCGCTGCCGCACGCACGTGTGGACCGCCCCCCTGTTGAGGAGGGACACGCCGCACGACGTCGCCCAAAACTCGACGGCGCGCCCCCGGACGTCGCATGAGGCAGCCGGGTTGCCCCAGGCCGCCGACCCCCCAACCTAACCTAACCTAACCTAACCTAACCTTTTTTTTTTTTTTTTTTTTTTTTTTTTTTTTTTTTTTTTTTTTTTTTTTTTTTTTTTTTTCGGGGGGAAATCCTCATGGACGAACCCGGCCTGGGGAGGCCGGGAACAGTGCCGGACTCTTACCGGCTAAAACCACCCCGGTGTCGCTTCTCGCACGTGCGCGCGGGGCCGCGGGAATCCTGATTCGTCCGCAGCCCCGCACTGGTGCCGGCCCGTCCTGCCGGGCCTCGTCTCCTGCACGGGGTAGTGAGGTGTCCTACCCCGTGCATCGCCTCGGGGGCGCGCGTGGACACAGACGCGCGCCGCCGGCTCGGGTCCTATCATGGGGGGCGGGGACTTCCCCAAGTCCGTCGCCCCTGGACCCGTTTATGGGGGGCGGAAGAGGGCGTTGTCCGCCCTCCTCCGGCGCCCGGTGCGCCTGCTGCGGGCGGGGTCGAGAGTGGAAATCTCCCTTTCCCGCTCCGCAGCTTCCTTCTGCGACATCACGTCCTCGCAGAAGGACACCACCGCGTCCCACGACTCTGCGCTGCCGACCATACTCCGTACGACGGCCGGCAGCGACAGATCGCCTCCTACTTCGGCAGTGAGGGCACGGCGCTGCTCCTCCCAGGACACACACTCCCGGAGCGTGTGTTGCGCCGTGTCCTCCCCGCAATGGACGCAGTGGTGGCACCGAGCGTCCGACTCCCTGCCTATGCGACACAGGTACTTGCCGAAGCACCCATGCCCCGACAGCACCTGCGTCACCCGGAACGACAGGGAGCCGTGCCTTCTCCCGAGCCATGCGTCGAGCACTGGCCGGATCGCCTCGACGGTAGCGAGGCCGGCGGTAGGGCGCAGAAGCCTGTCCCGCCATTCCGCCACCAAGACCTGGCGGAGCTCCGTACGGCGCAGCGCGATCTGCCGCTGCACCGGTCCGAAGCCCCGTGCCCGCTCTTCCTCGCGCCACCGATATAGCGACGCGAGTACTTTCGCCTCCAGGTCCCAGGGCGGGGATCCGGCCAGAGCGCAAGCCGCCTCGTAGGAAATCGTGCGGTACCCGCGGACGACCCTGACGGCCATCGCCCTCTGCGGCCTCCGCAGAATGGCGATGGTGCAGGCCGTCAGGTCCATCGCCCACACCGGGGCCCCGTAAAGGGCCATGGACCGCACGATCCCCACGTACAACCGCCTACAGGCGGCGCTCGGGCCCCCCATATTGGGAAGCAGCGTTGAAAGCGCGCCCGCCGCGCCCATCAGCTTGGGCGCCAGCCGCCGGAAGTGGGGTCCGAATTCCCACCGGCTGTCGAGCACCAATCCTAGGTACTTCATGGTGGACCCGACAGCTATCCGGGCCCCACCGACCACGATGTGTGATCCCGGCGGCGGCGCGCGTCGGGGGCCATGGAACACGATGGCCTCCGACTTGCTCAGGGCCACCTCCAGGCCCAGGCGACGGATGCGGCTCACCACCTGTGACACCGCAGCCGTGGCTAGCAACGCTGCTTCCCTGTGGGAGCTCCCTCGGGCTGTGACAAGCGTGTCGTCCGCGTAACACGTCAAGTCTGCGCCCGACGGGAGCTCACCTCTGAGCACCCAGTCGTACCCGATGTTCCACAGGAGCGGACCCAGAACCGATCCCTGTGGAACACCGCACGAAGTGACGCGCCTTCCTGCGCCGTCACGTCCCCTATAGGTGACACACCTTGCCTCCAGATAAGCCCCTACTGTGCGGCGGAGGTAGGGAGGCACGCGATGGTAGACAAGTGCCTCCCGTATACAACTCCAGGGCAGGGTGTTGAAGGCGTTGGAGATATCCAACGATACTGCCAACAACACCCCACCCCGGGACACCGTTTCCTCCGCCAGGGCCCTCACGCGCATTATGGCGTCGACGGTGGAGCGCCCACGACGAAAGCCGTACTGGCTGTCCGCCAAGTCCGGCCCTTCTGCAGACAAGTGGCTGACGAGGCGATCTGCGATGACACGCTCAAAAAGTTTGCCCGCCTCGTCAAGCAGCACTATGGGCCGGTACGCGGACGGCGAGTCCGCGGGGCGCCCCTCCTTCTTGAGCAGGACCAGCCTCCCCTCCTTCCAAACGCTGGGAAACTGGCCCCGCTCGAGGCATGCCGTAAAGAGCCCTCTCAGCTGGGGCTCTAGCTCCTTCAGAGCCAAGACGAGAGCTCGGCCAGGAACTCCGTCGGGCCCGGGCGCTGTGTTCTTAGCCCGGAGCCGCGACACGGCCGCTCTCGTCTCCACTTGTGTCACCTCGGGGACCTGGGTGCTCTCCTCTTCAGGAGAGCCTGTGGCCAAGGGCGATGCCATCGACGGCGGATCGTGCTCCGCCTGCTCAGGGAAGAGGGCCGAAACAACCTCCTCCAGCAGCTGGGGCTGTAGTCCCTCCGTGAGTGGGGGCGCCCAGGGGCGTAACTTGCCTCGCACCATACGGTAGGGGCGCCCCCACGGATCTCGGTCTAGGGACCCCAGCAGCTCTTCCCTGGCCTGCGACTTTGAGTCGCCGATGGCTAGCCACAGCCTCTCCTTGGACGCGCGGTACACCTCATACAGCGCGTCCTCTTCGACGGTATTCCGTCGACGTCGTCGGCGGTGTCGAGTGTACTGGCGACGGGCCGCCACACACGCGACGCGCAACTGCGCGATCTCGGCGGTCCACCAGTACACTTGGCGCTTTGCGGACTGTGTGCGGACGCGGGGCATGGACGCGTCGCAGATCTGCGTCATCGCCCCGCGGAACCACAGCGCCTCCGCTTCGACGTCGACGGTGCCGTCGGTCGCCGACTCCCTTATCCAGGACTGGACAATTGCGGCTTCTTCGAGTAGGTCCCTGTCGATGCGCTTAAGCGCCCAGCGCGGGCCGTCGTTATTCGGGGCTGTTGGACGGCGGTCGCTCGCGGTCTGGGCGGAGACGTCGAATCGGATGTATCGATGATCCGATAGCGTCTCCACCTCCACGGCGACCCGCCAGTCACGGACCCTGCTAGCGACAGGGGGGCTAGCGAACGACACGTCCACTATAGACCCGCCCCGCTGCCGCACGCAGGTATACTCCGAGCCCCGATTCAGGACGACCAGACCGGTCGTCACCGCCCACTCCTCCAGCGCCTCGCCCCGAGGATCGGTGACCGGGGATCCCCACGCCGATGACTTGGCGTTGAGATCCCCGAGCAGCAGTACGGGACGAGGGAGGTAGCGGCCTACGACGGCGCCCAACTCGACAAGGAACCTCTCGAAGTCGGCGAGACTCTTGTTGGGGGAGAAATACGCCCCCACAACAGCGATGCCGTCCGAGACCGCGGCAACCCAGCCGCGGCCCCGAGACGGGTCGATCAGAGCCCCGCCGATTATGGCCACCAAACCGTCCAAACACCCCACCCAGTTGTCGCGGGCGGGGACAAAATACGGTTCGGCGACCACAGCCACGTGAATCGACCACTCTGCCATGCTCTGGAGCAGGAGATCCTGAGCTCTGGCAGAGTGGTTGATGTTGCCCTGGAGGAGATGGAGAGCCATTATTGATTGGTCTCCATCACCTCGGCATCAGTCCTGGGCCGGGAGTCGGCCGAGCCAGCCTGCGGGGGTTGCGAGACTCCCCCGGCAGGCTTATTGCTCCTCTTTTTCTTTTTTTTGGCCCTGCTGGCAGGCACGCCACAGGCCTTTCCGCCCACCTTGTGCCCCGCTGGCCTTCCTGCAGCTGTACAGAGGCTGCAGTTGGGCTCAGCGGAACACTGGGCCGCCTTGTGGCCGGGCCGGCCGCAGCGATAGCAGAGATCGCTGCGGTCAACCTCTGCGGTGCATTTTGCCCGGACGTGCCCCAATTCCAGGCACCGGAAGCACCGCAAGGCCCTGGGCTGCAGGAGCTTGACTCTCGCTGCAACCCAGCCCACCAGCAATCGACCACTGTTGGCGATCTTCTTCGCCGACGCCACAGGACACCGGACCCAGACCATGCCGAGCCCGGTAGCGTCGGCGCGAATGTCGCCGGCCCGCACGTTGTCAGGCGGACACTCGCCGCTCCGAGCGACGGCCGCCACCACCTCCTCAGGGGTCACGGAATCGTCCAGCCCAGCAATCCGCACCTCTGCGGTTTTGCAGGGTCTGGAGACCCGGACGTCCTCAGGCTTGAGGACCTCCCTGAGCTTGGCGGCCAGAGCGTCCGCCTTTTCGACGCTGCCGCTGGCTGCACCAGCCACCTCGAATAGCCGCGCCCCCGTGACGGCTTGCCTGAGCGTCACGGACTGCAGGCCAAGATCCGCAAGCTTGATCTTGGCCTTGGCCTCGGCAAGCACCGACTGGTACGTCACGCCCCTCTCCGAAGCTCCAGGCTGTAAAGTGACCGTTACAGCTTCGGAGCGCGGGGCGCGAATAGTCGGCGCTTTGCGACCACCCTTTGCAGCGCCGCGACGCGCAGGTTGCGGAGCCGCCTTTGCGGGACCGCTGGGAGCGCGTGCGGTGGCCGTCGCCTTCTTGGCGGCTTTGCGGGCCTTCTTTCGGCCCACGACTGTCGCCCAGGTCTCGCCCTTGGACCCGGAAGTCGTGGGCTCAGCAGGGGTTCCCTCCGCGGGCTTTTTTGCACCCTCCGCGGGCTGCCCCTTTGCCGACGCAGGTCTCGACGCCTCTTCTGCCCTCCGCTTATCCGCCGCAAGAGGCGGCCGGAGGGTCTCCTGCGGGAGACGTCGGGAAATCGCCTCGAGGCGGGCATTCATCATGCTCCCGCACTGGAGCATGCAGATCCGGACGATTCTTTCCACTTCATCGTCCGTTGATCTTGCGTTGTTCGGCACCAGTGCGGGAGTCGGCGTCGCTGCGACAGGAGGGGGATCGGAGGCAGGTTGTCGCCGCCGCTGCTCGCTCAGCGCAGCGACCTCCCTGCGGAGATCCTCCAGATCAGTGCGGAGGCGGCAGTTTTCCTCCTGCAACCTGGAGACCTCGTCCGAAGCCGACCGGTTGAGGAGGGTACCCACCGCCTCTCTGATGTCGTCGGCGGCTTCCTTTAGGGCGCGGGTGAACGTGCCCTTCAGGCTGCCGGATTTGGTGGCAACCTTTAGGACCACGTCCACGCCGTCCAACACCTGACGACTCAGGTCCACCGCCGACAACTCCTCTCCTCCTGCCGCTTGCGCGGCCCTGCGCTCTCGAGCGCGCCTGGCCATTTCCGAGACCTCGTCCGCGGCCACAGCCTTCCGCTGCTCTCTCCGGGCGGCGTTGAGCTCGGCTTTGGTGCTCCCGAGGGAAGCACTGCTCACGCCGCCCGGGTCCGCCGTCTCGCGGTCAGTCTCCTCCCTCTCGCTGGCCGCCGGCGTGTCGGGACGCGGAAGGAACCGTCCCAATGAGTCACGCCGCGGCCGCGACCGTGAGGCCACACCGCCTCGCCGCGCTGTCGGCACTTTGGGGGCCGACAGGTTCTCCTCGCTAGAGGAGAAGCCTATCGACCCCGGATCGCGCGAACGTTTGCGCCAAAATTTGGTGGAGGGTCCGCGCGACTCCCCCTCCGACATGGCGTCCCCGCAGGGACTGGAGCCTCCCCGGCTCTTGTTACCGGCTTTGCCGGTAATCGGATCACATCCGCCAGTAATCATTTCTGACACAGGGGCCTGGTTGCCCACCCCTGTGCAGACTTCGGTAACCAATTTAACACTCGCGGGCCCGGGTACCCGCGAGCGCCGGGCGTCAGCCGGAGCGCACGACAAAACAAGCTCTTTATCGGACATTTTCATTTTACTTATGGGTAATACGCACACCACTTCCCCAAGGTGGTGCGGTCGCACTTTTTGGGAGGGAATTTGGTCCTCCCGAGGCCCGCGAATGCCTCAGTACAGGTTATGCCGCCCGTTGTTCGGCATCTAAAAACTAAACTTATCCTAATACATTTTTTTTTTGTGGTGTTTTATTGATTTGTTTTATATTATTTTCTCTTTGATTTTTTGTTTTTTTATTTTTTTTGTAGATTTTGTAGATTTTTTCAATAATTTTTAGTGATTTTGTAAAATTTTATATTTTTTTTTTTTTTTTTTTTTTTTTTTTTTTTTTTTTTTTTTTTTTTTGTCCTAAAAGAAATCCACCTCGAGCAGCAGCAAGCTTGCCACTGCTCAGGACCGCCAGGCGTGAAGCGCCTCTTGGCCTATCACCTCGCTCCCTTAGCGTGCGCTCTGCAGCGTGCAGAGTGCCGAAAGGGAGCCGTCGGGAGCGACTTCTCCGCTCCTGCAGAAATTCGCCACGAGCAATAATCTCCTCTACCCCACCCCCCACGAAGAGATTATTGCCCGTGCCCAGGGTGCACCGGCCCAGTGACTGCTCTTCCCCCCGGACGTATCCGAAAGGGACCAGCAGCCACCAGGCACACGGGGAGGTTTTCTGCGCGCACCCCAACCTAACCTAACCTTTTTTTTTTTTTTTTTTTTTTTTTTTTTTTTTTTTTTTTTTTTTTTTTTTCGGGGGGAAATCCTCATGGACGAACCCGACCTGGGGAGGCCGGGAACAGTGCCGGACTCTTACCGGCTAAAACCACCCCGGTGTCGCTTCTCGCACGTGCGCACGGGGCCGCGGGAATCCTGATTCGTCCGCAGCCCCGCACTGGTGCCGGCCCGTCCTGCCGGGCCTCGTCTCCTGCACGGGGTAGTGAGGTGTCCTACCCCGTGCATCGCCTCGGGGGCGCGCGTGGACACAGACGCGCGCCGCCGGCTCGGGTCCTATCATGGGGGGCGGGGACTTCCCCAAGTCCGTCGCCCCTGGACCCGTTTATGGGGGGCGGAAGAGGGCGTTGTCCGCCCTCCTCCGGCGCCCGGTGCGCCTGCTGCGGGCGGGGTTGAGAGTTGAGATCTCCCTTTCCCGCTCCGCAGCTTCCTTCTGCGACATCACGTCCTCGCAGAAGGACACCACCGCGTCCCACGACTCTGCGCTGCCGACCATACTCCGAACAACGGCCGGCAGCGACAGATCGCCTCCTACTACCGAGGTGAGGGCACGGCGCTGCTCCTCCCAGGACACACACTCCCGGAGCGTGTGTTGCGCCGTGTCCTCCCCGCAATGGACGCAGTGGTGGCACCGAGCGTCCGACTCCCTGCCTATGCGACACAGGTACCTGCCGAAGCACCCATGCCCCGACAGCACCTGCGTCACCCGAAACGACAGGGAGCCGTGCCTTCTCCCGAGCCATGCGTCGAGCACTGGCCGGATCGCCTCGACGGTAGCGAGGCCGGCGGTAGGGCGCAGAAGCCTCTCCCGCCATTCCGCCACCAAGACCTGGCGGAGCTCCGTACGGCGCAGCGCGATCTGCCGCTGCACCGGTCCGAAGCCCCGTGCCCGCTCTTCCTCGCGCCACCGATACAGCGACGCGAGTACTTTCGCCTCCAGGTCCCAGGGCGGGGATCCGGCCAGAGCGCAAGCCGCCTCGTAGGAAACCGTGCGGTACCCGCGGACGACCCTGACGGCCATCGCCCTCTGCGGCTTTCGCAGAACGGCGATGGTGCAGGCCGTCAGGTCCATCGCCCACACCGGGGCCCCATACAGGGCCATGGACCGCACGATCCCCACGTACAACCGCCTACAGGCGGCGCTCGGGCCCCCCATATTGGGAAGCAGCGTTGAAAGCGCGCCCGCCGCGCCCAACAGCTTGGGCGCCAGCCGCCGGAAGTGGGGTCCGAATTCCCAGCGGCTGTCGAGCACCAATCCCAGGTATTTCATGGTGGACTCGACAGCTATCCGGGCCCCACCGACCACGATGTGTGATCCCGGCGGCGGCGCGCGTCGGGGGCCATGGAACACAATGGCCCCCGACTTGCTCAGGGCCACCTCCAGGCCCAGGCGACGGATGCGGCTCACCACCTGTGACACCGCAGCCGTAGCTAGCAACGCTGCTTCCCTGTGGGAGCTCCCTCGGGCTGTGACAAGCGTGTCGTCCGCGTAACACGTCATGTCTGCGCCCGACGGGAGCTCACCTCTGAGCACCCAGTCGTACCCGATGTTCCACAGGAGCGGACCCAGAACCGATCCCTGTGGAACACCGCACGAAGTGACGCGCCTTCCTGCGCCGTCACGTCCCCGATATGTGACACATCTGCCTCCTAAATAAGCCCCAACTGTGCGGCGGAGGTAGGGAGGCACGCAATGGTAGACAAGTGCCTCCCGTATACAACTCCAGGGCAGGGTGTTGAAGGCGTTGGAGATATCCAACGATACTGCCAACAACACCCCACCCCGGGACACCGTTTCCTCCGCCAGGGCCCTCACGCGCATTATGGCGTCGACGGTGGAGCGCCCACGACGAAAGCCGTACTGGCTGTCCGCCAAGTCCGGCCCTTCTGCAGACAAGTGGCTGACGAGGCGATCTGCGATAATCCGCTCGAACAGTTTGCCCGCCTCGTCGAGCAGCACTATGGGCCGGTACGCGGACGGCGAGTCCGCGGGGCGCCCCTCCTTCTTGAGCAGGACCAGCCTCCCCTCCTTCCATACGCTGGGAAACTGGCCCCGCTCGAGGCATGCCGCGAAGAGCCCCCTCAGATGGGGCTCTAGCTCCTTCAGAGCGAGGACGAGAGCTCGGCCAGGAACTCCGTCGGGCCCGGGCGCTGTGTTCTTAGCCCGGAGCCGCGACACGGCCGCTCTCGTCTCCACTTGTGTCACCTCGGGGACCTGGGTGCTCTCCTCTTCAGGAGAGCCTGTGGCCAAGGGCGATGCCATCGACGGCGGATCGTGCTCCGCCTGCTCAGGGAAGAGGGCCGAAACAACCTCCTCCAGCAGCTGGGGCTGTAGTCCCTCCGTGAGTGGAGGCGCCCAGGGGCGTAACTTGCCTCGCACCATACGGTAGGGGCGCCCCCACGGATCTCGGTCTAGGGACCCCAGCAGCTCTTCCCTGGCCTGCGACTTTGAGTCGCCGATGGCTAGCCACAGCCTCTCCTTGGACGCGCGGTACACCTCATACAGCGCGTCCTCTTCGACGGTATTCCGTCGACGTCGTCGGCGGTGTCGAGTGTACTGGCGACGGGCCGCCACACACGCGACGCGCAACTGCGCGATCTCGGCGGTCCACCAGTACACTTGGCGCTTTGCGGACTGTGTGCGGACGCGGGGCATGGACGCGTCGCAGATCTGCGTCATCGCCCCGCGGAACCACAGCGCCTCCGCTTCGACGTCGACGGTGCCGTCGGTCGCCGACTCCCTTATCCAGGACTGGACAATTGCAGCTTCTTCGAGTAGGTCCCTGTCGATGCGCTTAAGCGCCCAGCGCGGGCCGTCGTTGTTCGGGGCTGCTGGACGGCGGTCGCGCGCGGTCTGGGCGGAGACGTCGAATCGGATGTATCGATGATCCGATAGCGTCTCCACCTCCACGGCGACACGCCAGTCGCGGACTCTGCTAGCGACAGAGGGGCTTGCGAACGAGACGTCCACTATGGACCCGCCCCGCTGCCGCACGCACGTAAATTCCGAGCCCCGATTTAGGACGACCAGACCGGTCGTCACCGCCCACTCCTCCAGCGCCTCGCCCCGAGGATCGGTGACCGGGGATCCCCACGCCGATGACTTGGCGTTGAGATCCCCGAGCAGCAGTACGGGACGAGGGAGGTAGCGGCCTACGACGGCGCCCAACTCGACAAGGAACCTCTCGAAGTCGGCGAGACTCTTGTTGGGGGAGAAATACGCCCCCACAACAGCGATGCCGTCCGAGACCGCGGCAACCCAGCCGCGGCCCCGAGACGGGTCGATCAGAGCCCCGCCGATTATGGCCACCAAACCGTCCAAACACCCCACCCAGTTGTCGCGGGCGGGGACAAAATACGGTTCGGCGACCACAGCCACGTGAATCGACCACTCTGCCATGCTCTGGAGCAGGAGATCCTGAGCTCTGGCACAACCTAACCTTTTTTTTTTTTTTTTTTTTTTTTTTTTTTTCGCTGGGAAAAAATGCATTACGCATACCCCCCATCCAGGGGAATGGGGGGGTATGTGGGACTCCCCGGGAAAGCCCGGTATACCCACTAAAACAACCCAGCGGGATTCCCGCATCGTCTGAAAGGAGAGGGACTGGGAAACCGGCGAAGCCTTTACGTCCAGTCCCCCTCGACGAATGCCCGCCCTACGCGGCGGGCCCCTCACGTCCTCCCCATGGGGGGAGGGTCGGGAATATCCAACGGAGGCGGTGTGGAGTGCAATGCGGGCGGAGGCGCCCCCGCACCTGTCGCCCGCCCATCACCACCTTGAGGAGGGAGAAGATCTCCATCCTCCTTTTGCGCAGCGGCCACGCATCCAGGTCCCCTCTCTAAGAGCGAGAGGGGAGGGGAGTACGCGGGAGACCGCGACATCCGCAGGGGTGCGATGCTCAATCGGACATCGCGCCCCTCTCAACGACAGCCGCCGAGGTTCCCGCCACGGGAACAACGGCGCGAGAATCCTGAGAGGCAGGCCCGACCGGCGCCCGCACTTTGCCTTTCTTGGGGGAAGGGTTGCAATTCCTCCCCGTCATGATGTGCCCCGCAGGGCGGCCGCTGGCGGCGCACACAGCGCAGTGCGGCGTGGCGGCCGTGCAGGAAGCGGCTTTGTGGCCGTCCCTGCCACAGCGGTAGCAGGCGGCTGTCCTGTCCACAGTGGACGGACAGAGGGCCCGGGTGTGGCCAATGCCGAAGCACCTGTAGCAGCGCAGCGGCGCGGCCACAAGTGCCCGGACTGCACCCGAGCTGAACCCTACGAGAAGCCGCCCTTTCGCAAGGACGGCTTTGGCAGCGGCGACTGGACACTCTAACCGCATGGTGCCCATGCCGCCGCGGCCGGGTCTAATGTCCCGGCCCTGCACCGCTGCGACGCTGCAGCCCCCAATGGCCGCGACTGCCGCGACGACCTCTTCCTTGGTGACCGAGTCGTCGAGGTCGGTCACCTCCAAGGCCGCCGTTTTGACC
Source organism: Pyrrhia umbra (assembly GCA_963891755.1). Classification (NCBI taxonomy): domain Eukaryota; kingdom Metazoa; phylum Arthropoda; class Insecta; order Lepidoptera; family Noctuidae; genus Pyrrhia; species Pyrrhia umbra. The sequence continues at coordinate 25,899 of OY982946.1, forward strand.
GGTCGGGCCACCTTCGCCGAGTCCGCGATGGCCTCTCGTAGCTTATCCGCGAAGAGGTCAGCGTTGGCGCTGCCCTCTGAACCCGGGAACTCGAATATTCGAGCCCCGGTTTGAGTCTGCCGGCAAGAGACTCTGCCGATCCCCAGCTGGACGGGGTTGGCATTGGCACGCGCCCGCATCAATACCGACAAGTAGGTTTCGCCCCGCTCCGCAGCCTCCGCGGTGAGCGTGACGACGACGGCCGCGGTCTTTGGGGGAACAAGTTTTCTCCCTCTCTTCTTCTCCTTCCCCTTATCCGCGCCAGTCTTCGGCTGACTGGGAGTCGCGGTGGTGGGGGCAGCAGGCGCAGCCGGTGCCGACTTTTTGCCCTTCCCCTTCCCCTTACCCTTCTTTACCACTTTGGTCCAGCCCTCCTGGCAGGTCGGAGTGGCGGAAGGAAGGGGGGCGTCCTCCTTTTGTGTGGAAGGACCCGGCTCGATACGCCTCTTGTCCGCCGCTAGTGGAGGTCGGAGGCGCTTTTCCGGCAAGAGCCGGTCCTCTATACCCGCAAGGCAGGCTCTGGTGAAGGCCCGCTCCTCCATAACAACCTTTCGGACGACATCCTCCAGGTTTGAGGGCGGGGCCTCTGCCGCAGGCGACGGTGCGGCCTGGTTAGGCCGGGCGGTGGCATCAGCCAGCTTCTGATGCAGTTGGCTGACCTCCTGCTGCAGGCGATCGACTCTCGCCTGCAGTTGCCGTGTTTCTTCGGTCGCTGTCCTCGACACCAGCTCCTCGATGATGCCGCGCATGCTCGCGGCGCGGCATTTAAGGGCCTTCTGGAAGGTCCCTTTGAGGTTGGAGGATTTTGAGGCGACCTCCGCTATCTCCTCTTCGTCCTCCTCGGCCATTCGTGCTAGCTCGGCCACGGAGTGGTCGGCATACGACACGCGGGACGCGCCGTACCCGGACTTGACCCGGGCGGAACGCGCCCGCTTCTCCTTCGCGGCGACCCGCTCCTCAAGCTCCTTCTGGAGCATCTCCTTCCGAGCCAGGTCAAGCTGGCGTTGAGCATCCGCAAGCCCCACGTCGTGGGTGGTCGACGCAATCGCGGGCTTCTTTTTCGCTGAACCCACTGATGAACCCGAAGATCCCCCCCTCAAGTAGGCACGCTTGCGCGACAGCGGCCTAGACCCCTCCGCGTCAGAGACTAGAGAGCTGAGGTCGTCGTCATCGGAGAACTCCGACAGACCAATCTCCCCCTCGAAGAAGCTCGCCGCAGACGGCGCGCGGCTCGCTTCGGACGCATAAGCGTCGGTTTGGCCCTGAAAAGGGCCTTTTGGTTGGCCCTGAGAAGGGCCTTTGGGTTGGCCCTGAGAAGGGCCTTTGGGTTGGCCCTGAGAAGGGCCTTTTGGTTGGCCCTGAGAAGGGCCTTTTTTCGGTCTTCGGAAACGCCCGAGGGCGTCCCGCGGAGATTGAGACATAGTCTCCCGATCGGTCGTAGCACTCAAGTCACAAGTAAGACGCTACGATGCACAGCACACTTTAGCCGAGCCCAGCCTGCCACTCCGTTACGGTGGTCAGGACTGGGTCGTTACCAGGGGACACGACGTGGACGTATGTGCTGTGGGGGGTCCCCCTGGCACAACCTAACCTAACCTAACCTTTTTTTTTTTTTTTTTTTTTTTTTTTTTTTTTTGTTTTCGGGGGGAAATCCTCATGGACGAACCCGGCCTGGGGAGGCCGGGAACAGTGCCGGACTCTTACCGGCTAAAACCACCCCGGTGTCGCTTCTCGCACGTACGCGCGGGGCCGCGGGAATCCTGATTCGTCCGCAGCCCCGCACTGGTGCCGGCCCGTCCTGCCGGGCCTCGTTTCCTGCACGGGGTAGTGAGGTGTCCTACCCCGTGCATCGCCTCGGGGGCGCGCGTGGACACAGACGCGCGCCGCCGGCTCGGGTCCTATCATGGGGGGCGGGGACTTCCCCAAGTCCGTCGCCCCTGGACCCGTTTATGGGGGGCGGAAGAGGGCGTTGTCCGCCCTCCTCCGGCGCCCGGTGCGCCTGCTGCGGGCGGGGTCGAGAGTTGAGATCTCCCTTTCCCGCTCCGCAGCTTCCTTCTGCGACATCACGTCCTCGCAGAAGGACACCACCGCGTCCCACGACTCTGCGCTGCCGACCATACTCCGAACAACGGCCGGCAGCGACAGATCGCCTCCTACTACCGAGGTGAGGGCACGGCGCTGCTCCTCCCAGGACACACACTCCCGGAGCGTGTGTTGCGCCGTGTCCTCCCCGCAATGGACGCAGTGGTGGCACCGAGCGTCCGACTCCCTGCCTATGCGACACAGGTACCTGCCGAAGCACCCATGCCCCGACAGCACCTGCGTCACCCGAAACGACAGGGAGCCGTGCCTTCTCCCGAGCCATGCGTCGAGCACTGGCCGGATCGCCTCGACGGTAGCGAGGCCGGCGGTAGGGCGCAGAAGCCTGTCCCGCCATTCCGCCACCAAGACCTGGCGGAGCTCCGTACGGCGCAGCGCGATCTGCCGCTGCACCGGTCCGAAGCCCCGTGCCCGCTCTTCCTCGCGCCACCGATACAGCGACGCGAGTACTTTCGCCTCCAGGTCCCAGGGCGGGGATCCGGCCAGAGCGCAAGCCGCCTCGTAGGAAACCGTGCGGTACCCGCGGACGACCCTGACGGCCATCGCCCTCTGCGGCTTTCGCAGAACGGCGATGGTGCAGGCCGTCAGGTCCATCGCCCACACCGGGGCCCCATACAGGGCCATGGACCGCACGATCCCCACGTACAACCGCCTACAGGCGGCGCTCGGGCCCCCCATATTGGGAAGCAGCGTTGAAAGCGTGCCCGCCGCGCCCATCAGCTTGGGCGCCAGCCGCCGGAAGTGGGGTCCGAATTCCCATCGGCTGTCGAGCACCAATCCCAGATACTTCATGGTGGACTCGACAGCTATCCGGGCCCCACCGACCACGATGTGTGATCCCGGCGGCGGCGCGCGTCGGGGGCCATGGAACACGATGGCCTCCGACTTGCTCAGGGCCACCTCCAGGCCCAGGCGACGGATGCGGCTCACCACCTGTGACACCGCAGCCGTAGCTAGCAACGCTGCTTCCCTGTGGGAGCTCCCTCGGGCTGTGACAAGCGTGTCGTCCGCGTAACACGTCAAGTCTGCGCCCGACGGGAGCTCACCTCTGAGCACCCAGTCGTACCCGATGTTCCACAGGAGCGGACCCAGAACCGATCCCTGTGGAACACCGCACGAAGTGACGCGCCTTCCTGCGCCGTCACGTCCCCTATAAGTGACACACCTTGCCTCCAGATAAGCCCCTACTGTGCGGCGGAGGTAGGGAGGCACGCGATGGTAGACCAGTGCCTCCCGTATACAACTCCAGGGCAGGGTGTTGAAGGCGTTAGAGATGTCTAACGACACTGCCAACACCACCCCACCCCGGGACACCGCTTCCTCCGCCAGGGCCCTCACGCGCATTATGGCGTCTACGGTGGAGCGCCCACGCCGAAAACCAAACTGGCTGTCTGCCAAGTCCGGCCCTTCTGTGTACAAGTGGCTGACGAGGCGATCTGCGATGACTCGCTCGAAAAGTTTGCCCGCCTCGTCAAGCAGCACTATGGGCCGGTACGCGGACGGCGAGTCCGCGGGGCGCCCCTCCTTCTTGAGCAGGACCAGCCTCCCCTCCTTCCATACGCTGGGAAACTGGCCCCGCTCGAGGCATGCCGTGAAGAGCCCCCTCAGATGGGGCTCTAGCTCCTTCAGAGCGAGGACGAGAGCTCGGCCAGGAACTCCGTCGGGCCCGGGCGCTGTGTTCTTAGCCCGGAGCCGCGACACGGCCGCTCTCGTCTCTGCTTGTGTCACTTCTGGGACCTGGGTGCTCTCCTCTTCGGGAGAGCCTGTGGCCAAGGGCGAAGCCATCGACAGCGGAACGTGTTCCGCCTGCTCAGGGAAGAGGGCCGATACCACCTCCTCCAGCAGCTGGGGTTGTAGTCCCTCCGTGAGTGGAGGCGCCCAGGGGCGTAACTTGCCTCGCACCATGCGGTAGGGGCGCCCCCACGGATCTCGGTCTAGGGACCCCAGCAGCTCTTCCCTGGCCTGCGACTTCGAGTCGCCGATGGCTAGCCACAGCCTCTCCTTGGACGCGCGGTACACCTCATACAGCGCGTCCTCTTCGACGGTATTCCGTCGACGTCGTCGGCGGTGTCGAGTGTACTGGCGACGGGCCGCCACACACGCGACGCGCAACTGCGCGATCTCGGCGGTCCACCAGTACACTTGGCGCTTTGCGGACTGTGTGCGGACGCGGGGCATGGACGCGTCGCAGATCTGCGTCATCGCCCCGCGGAACCACAGCGCCTCCGTTTCGACGTCGACGGAGCCGTCGGTCGCCGACTCCCTTATCCAGGACTGGACAATTGCAGCTTCTTCGAGTAGGTCCCTGTCGATGCGCTTAAGCGCCCAGCGCGGGCCGTCGTTATTCGGGGCTGTTGGACGGCGGTCGCTCGCGGTCTGGGCGGAGACGTCGAATCGGATGTATCGATGATCCGATAGCGTCTCCACCTCCACGGCGACCCGCCAGTCACGGACCCTGCTAGCGACAGGGGGGCTAGCGAACGACACGTCCACTATAGACCCGCCCCGCTGCCGCACGCAGGTATACTCCGAGCCCCGATTCAGGACGACCAGACCGGTCGTCACCGCCCACTCCTCCAGCGCCTCGCCCCGAGGATCGGTGACCGGGGATCCCCACGCCGATGACTTGGCGTTGAGATCCCCGAGCAGCAGTACGGGACGAGGGAGGTAGCGGCCTACGACGGCGCCCAACTCGACAAGGAACCTCTCGAAGTCGGCGAGACTCTTGTTGGGGGAGAAATACGCCCCCACAACAGCGATGCCGTCCGAGACCGCGGCAACCCAGCCGCGGCCCCGAGACGGGTCGATCAGAGCCCCGCCGATTATGGCCACCAAACCGTCCAAACACCCCACCCAGTTGTCGCGGGCGGGGACAAAATACGGTTCGGCGACCACAGCCACGTGAATCGACCACTCTGCCATGCTCTGGAGCAGGAGATCCTGAGCTCTGGCACAGTGGTTGATGTTGCCCTGGAGGAGATGGAGAGCCATTACTGGTTGGTCTCCATCACCTCGGCATCAGTCCTGGGCCGGGAGTCGCCCGAGCCAGCCTGCGGGGGTTGCGAGACTCCCCCGGCAGGCTTGTTGCTCTTCCTCTTTTTGCGGGCCCTGCTGGCAGGCACGCCACAGGCCTTTCCGCCCACCTTGTGCCCCGCTGGCCTTCCTGCAGCTGTACAGAGGCTGCAGTTGGGCTCAGCGGAGCACTGGGCCGCCTTGTGGCCGGGCCGGCCGCAGCGATAACAGAGATCGCTGCGGTCAACCTCTGCGGTGCATTTTGCCCTCACGTGCCCCAACTCGAGGCACCGGAAGCACCGCAGGGCCCTGGGCTGCAGGAGCTTGACTCTCGCTGCAACCCAGCCCACCAGCAATCGACCACTGTTGGCGATCTTCCTCGCCGACGCCACAGGACACCGGACCCAGACCATGCCGAGCCCGGTAGCGTCGGCGCGTATGTCGCCGGCCCGCACGTTGTCAGGCGGACACTCGCCGCTCCGAGCGACGGCCGCCACCACCTCCTCAGGGGTCACGGAATCGTCCAGCCCAGCAATTCGCACCTCTGCGGTTTTGCAGGGTCTGGAGACCCGGACGTCCTCAGGCTTGAGGACCTCCCTGAGTTTGGCGGCCAGAGCGTCCGCCTTTTCCACGCTGCCGCTGTCCGCACCGGCCACCTCGAACAGCCGCGCCCCCGTGACGGCTTGCCTGAGCGTCACGGACTGCAGGCCAAGATCAGCAAGCTTGATCCTGGCCTTGGCCTCGGCAAGCACCGACTGGTACGTCACGCCCCTCTCCGAAGCTCCAGGCTGTAAAGTGACCGTTACAGCTTCGGAGCGCGGGGCGCGAATAGTCGGTGCTTTGCGACCTCCCTTTGCAGCGCCGCGACGCGCAGGTTGCGGAGCCGCCTTTGCGGGACCGCTGGGAGCGCGTGCGGCGGCCGTCGCCTTCTTGACGGCTTTGCGGGCCTTCTTTCGGCCCACGACTGTCGCCCAGGTCTCGCCCTTGGACCCGGAAGTCGTGGGCTCAGCAGGGGTTCCCTCCGCGGGCTTTTTATTACCCTCCGCGGGCTTCCCTGCTTTTGTCGGCACTGGTCTCGACGCCTCTTCTGCCCTCCGTTTATCGGCCGCAAGAGGCGGCCGGAGGGTCTCCTGAGGGAGGCGCCGAGAAATCGCCTCGAGGCGGGCATTCATCATGCTCCCACACTGGAGCATGCAGATCCGGACGATTCTTTCCACTTCATCGTCCGTTGATCGTGCGTTGGTCGGCACCAGTGCGGGAGTCAGCGTCGCTGCGACAGGAGGGGGATCGGAGGCAGGTTGTCGCTGCCGCTGCTCGCTCAGCGCAGCGACTTCCTTGCGGAGATCCTCCAGATCAGTGCGGAGGCGGCAATTTTCCTCCTGCAACCTGGAGACCTCGTCCGAGGCCGACCGGTTGAGGAGGGTACCCACCGCCTCTCTGATGTCGTCGGCGGCTTCCTTGAGGGCACGGGTGAACGTGCCCTTCAGGCTGCCGGATTTGGTGGCAACCTTCAGGACGACGTCCACGCCGTCCAACACCTGACGACTCAGGTCCACCGCCGACATCCCCTCTCCTGACGCTGCCTGCGCAGCCCTTCGCTCGCGAGCGCGTCGCGCCATCTCCGACACCTCGTCGGACGCGACCGCCTTCCGCTGTTCTCTTTTGGCGGCGTTGAGCTCGGCCTTGGTGCTTCCGAGGGAAGCACTGCTCACGCCGCCTGGGTCTTCACCCATCGCCTCGCGGTCGGTCTCCTCCCTCTCACTGGCCGCCGACGTGTCGGGACGCGGAAGAAACCGTCCCTGCGGATCACGCCGCGGCCGCGACCGCGAGGCCACACCGCCTCGCCGCGCTGTCGGCACTTTGGGGGCCGATAGGTTCTCCTCGCTGGACGAGAAACCTATCGACCCCGGTCGGTCCGAGGCCACATCGCGCGGACGTTTCCTCCAAAATTTGGAGGTAGGTCCGCGCGACTCCCCGTCGGACAAGATGTCCCCGAAGGGACTGGAGCCTCCTCGGCTCTTGTTACCGGCTCTGCCGGTAATCGGTTCGCATCCGCCAGTAATCATTTCTGACACAGGGGCCTGGTTGCCCACCCCTGTGCAGACTTCGGTTACTAATTTAACACTCGCGGGCCCGGGTACCCGCGAGCGCCGGGCGTCAGCCGGATCGCACGACAAAACAAACTCTTTAGCGGACATTATCATTTTTACGATGGGTAGTACTCACACCACTTCCCCAAGGTGGTGCGGTCGCACTTTTTGGGAGGGAATTTGGTCCTCCCGAGGCCCGCGAATGCCTCAGGACAGGATATGCCGCCCGTTGTTCGGCATCTAAGAACTAAACTTAATTTTTTTTGTAGTGTTTTGTTGATTCGTTTTATATTTTTCTCTTTGATTTTTGGTTTTATATATTTTTTTGAGGATTTTATGTTTTGCAATAATTTTTAGTGGTTTTTTAAAATTTTTTTTTTTTTTTTTGTAGATTTTTTTTTTTTTTTTTTTTTTTTAAATGTCCTTAAAGGAAACCACCTCGAGCAGCAGCAAGAATGCCATTGCTCAGGACCGCAAGGCGTGAAGCGCCTCTTGGTCCACCACCTCGCTCCCTTAGCGTGCGCTCTGCAGCGTGCAGAGTGCCGAAAGGGAGCCGTCGGGAGCGACTTCTCCGCTCCTGCAGAAATTCGCCACGAGCAATAATCTCCTCTACCCCACCCCCCACGAAGAGATTATTGCCCGTGCCCAGGGTGCACCGGCCCAGTGACTGCTCTTCCCCCCGGACGTATCCGAAAGGGACCAGCAGCCACCAGACACACGGGGAGGTTTTCTGCGCGCACCCCAACCTAACCTAACCTAACCTAACCAGTCTGCTGGCAGCCACGACCGCGAGCGCCACGCTTTTTACACGCTCCGCACTTAAAAATCGAGTCAAACGGCTTTTTGACGAAAAGTATACCGTGTTTGGTATCGGCACAGGCGTCTCAGTGAGGAGAATACAGTTGTGAAAACCGCGTGGTGAAAAGTGAAAAATTGTGGGAGTTATTCAAGAAAAACCAAATTTTTCGGAGTGATAGTGGTACACTGGTCATATACTATCGACGACCCCCTACTTTTTTGGGGTCAAACTGAGCGTCTCGAAGAGACCTAACACCTGAAGTGCCTCCGGGATTTTTCCGGTGAAAAACCGTTGAGAAATCCCCGGAAAACCTGAAACCACGTGCAACGTGGTCCCCCTTCCAGCGCAGCTGGGCAGGCGTGTCACACATCAGGAGAAGCAGCACGACGAGGAGAATCACCTGACACCTGAAACAAGAAGATCGGACCACCACAGACGGAGATTCAAGCCTTCAAAGGTCGGGAAAAATTTTCATTTCTTTGGTGCCATTTTCCTGGGAAATAAGATCGATAACCCCCTGTTTTTATAATTGCATGATATAATAGACTACCCAGACTTTCTATTTCTAAATTTTTAGATTTTTCGGCCGGGTAGTTTTCACAAAATTTAAATTATTAAAATTACAAAAAAATTAATTTGCTTATAAACCCCCCTAACCAGTTATAACCCCAAACTTTCTTGGGGTAGAATTGAGCAGGGTGGGACATTACAGTATAATCCATACCCGAAATTAAAATTACTGCAAAAAATTTGGCAAAACAAGGCTTTTTGCGGTTGTCCCGGGAGGGTGGCAACAAAGGAACCCCCGTTTTGAGGGTGAAAGCGTCGCGGCGCGCAGACCTTAGTATAGTCATAGGATAGGTTAAGACATAAGCTACAATATAGTTTTTATTTTGTAATTTTCGGAGCCAGTTTCAGCCATATACAAGCGCTTAAAGTTGTGTAAACAAACGGCAAGAACTGCAAAACATAACGTGGTAAAACATCGCGATCTGAAAACTGACTCCTGAAATATAAATAATCTTAAGTTTTTGACAACAGGGCGGGGAAGGACTCGGTTAAAAACCACCCCCTGCGTTGTTAAAATAATTATATAACCCCTCAGTCCATAGAAATAGGGACCTAAAGTTTCCAAATATTAAGGGTGAAAACTTGGGGAGGGAAAACAGTAACTACGTTTTTGGAACATCTATCCTGAAGGGCAAATTGTACCGCATTTTAAAAACTTAATTTTATAAATCTATATCTACCTAGAGCGAAATTATACCCCCAAATACCAAAATTTTTACAAACTTCTTAGGGTAGTTATTAAGGGGTGAAATATACTTGGTCAAGAGTGGTGTGCAGTGTAAGAACTCAACGAGAGCTTTCAAACGAGCCCACTCACGCCCAAATCCATACAGGGAGAACCGAGGTACAAACCAAATAAAAATTTTACCCGACTCAAAAAAAAAAAAAAAGGTAAACAAACCACTGAAGAGGGAGGTTATGCTTTCACCATACTTTATCGGGCAATATCTCAGGAACTAGAGGAGATAGCCAAAATCCGACTTCAAATTCAGCCTAAGTGGTGTCGAAGACACCACGGCCAAAGTCGTATAAGAGGCATCTATCCCCCCTAGTTTTGACCCCCTCCCGCCCCTCGCCATACTTCGAGAGCTGATAACTAAGCAACCAGGGGAGATAGGCGAAATCTGACCTCGGACTTGAACTCTGTGGTGTCATAGACACACAGGTCAAATCCTATTAGAGATACCCCCCCCCCCCTTTTTAGCCCCCCCCCCCTTCCCCCCCTAAACGAGCTCGGAGAAAAACCTTGTGGTTTTTCCCTTAGAGTAAACCCTTATCTATAATATTAATTAACTAATTTAGATCCCTTAAAACTTTACTTTAAATTAATTATATTGTTAAATTTTTATTTTTAGTCTTAAAAATTATTTTTCATTTTTATTTTCTTAAAACCGTATAATAGAATTAAGATAGGATTTGTACCCTATACAGAATCTAACGCGAAGACTAAGCAGTATAGACTACTGCATTTGACTCTGACCCCCCTATACAGGGTCAGACAGACAAAAATTAATTTGACAACTTTCCCTGCTCTCCTTGTAGTGAATTACACACAGAGCCGCTACACAACTATACATACATACACACTCACACACATACTGACATACATATTGACACACATACTGACATACATACTTACACACACACTGACTCCCACAGACATACACATTGATACTTACTGACATACATACTGACACACACACTGACATACACATTGACTCCCACTGACATACACATTGACTACATACCGACACACACATTGACACACACTGATATACATAGTGACATACACACTGACCCCCACTGACATACACATTGACACCTGCTGACAAATATACTGACACACTCACTGACATACACATTGACTCCTACAGACATACACATTGACATACATAGTGACATACACACTGACCCCACTGACATACGCATTGACACCTACTGACACACATACTGACACACACACTGACATACACATTGACTCCCACTGACATACACATTGACTACATACCGACACACACATTGACACACACTGATATACATAGTGACATACACACTGACCCCCACTGACATACACACTGACACCTGCTGACAAACATACTGACACACTCACTGACATACACACTGACTCCTACAGACATACACATTGACATACATAGTGACATACACACTGACTCCCACTGACATACACATTGACACCCACTGACATACATACTGACACACTCACTGACTACACATTGACTTCCACTGACATACACACTGACTACATACTGACACACACACACTGACTCCCACCGACATACATATTGACATACACACTGACCCCCACTGACATACACACTGACACACCCTGACATACACATTGACTCCCACTGACATACACACTGACTACTTATTGACATACACATTGACATACATACTGACACACATACTGACTCCCACTGACATACGCACTGACACACATAGTGACATACACACTGACCCCCACTGACACACACACCGACATACATACTACACCCACCGACATACACACCGACATACACATCGACATACACACGGACATACACACCGACACAAACATACAAAACACTAAACATGTATCGTACACCCACTACTAGTACAGCCACCACATCCGCCGCAACACGCAAAGACACGACCCCGAGTCCAAGGACATCACCCCCCCCCGCAGCAAGCGCTGCGCAAACCTTCATCCGCAGACCCGAACGAAAGAGGAGGTCCATAGGCATAATGGATGCCTACCAAAAGACGGGGAAAACACTTGATGCCTCGCAGACGGACCACCTTTTCCTGGCGGTGATGGAGACCTTCGAGAACATACCCTCGAAGGTATCTGAATACCCCCAGATGAGGAAGGATATCAAGGCCTACCTGGAGGAAAAGTCTGACAGGGGACTGAGGTTCATGTTCGAGTTAAGCAAGAGAACAAAGGAAATGGAGGCGGAGCTGGAAATGTTGAGAGCCGCATTACCTCGCAAAGACAGCATCCCAGCTTCGACACCAGGGCTGGAAAAAATAATAAACGAGAGGTTCGCAAAGGTGGAGCACGCCATTAGCGAGGGTCTTGCGGGCCTCGAAACTAAAGTAGTCACATATGTTGAGGAACCTTTGAAGGACTTATACAAGCACGTGCGGCTCCTGGACCCAGCCCATATTAATGGCATCCACTCCAAGATTGAGGATGCGAGCGACCGCCTGGAACATTGTATCAACAGGGAGTCCAAAGACATCCAGGCTGGATACCAAACCCATTCCAAGGAAGTCAGCCAGGAACTCCTAAAGATTGGAGAGGATGCCAAGCGCATGTGGCAGGGGGTCCAGGACCTTAGCACTACTAAGCAGACGGGCCTCCAACCAGATGCTCCTGTCACATACGCGAGCGTAGCGGCAGCCAAACCCGGGCGTCGACCGGCGCTTCACTCGGTGGCGATCACCTTCGAGGACAATCTGGAGACTGCCGACGAGGTGCTAGCTAGGGTGAAGGTGGCGGTCGACGCCGGGGGAACTGGCCTTAAAATAAACAAAGTCAGGAAAGCTAAAAACCAGACTATCATACTGGGGTGTGACACGGAAGCTGAACTGACAAAGGTAAAGGAGAAAATAGAAAGCCGGGGGAAAGGCCTAATAGTAGCGCCCATGAAGAACAAGGACCCACTCGTCGTCCTGAAGGACGTCTTTATTGACAACGAGGACGACGAATTAATCAAGGCGCTCTACTCCCAGAACGAAGAAGTCTTTGAGGACTTATCACAGGAGGAGATAGATGTGAAAATAAAATATAAGAAAAGGACCAGAAACCCCAAGACGGCGCACGTGGTCATGCAAGTCAAACCCATAGTATGGCAGCGGATGACGGAGGCTGGAGCCCTCTACCTCAACCTGCAAAGGGTAAGGGTGGAGGACCAGTCCCCGCTAATCCAATGCACCAAGTGCTTGGCGTTTGGGCACGGTCGGAAATTTTGCACCGAAAGTGTGGACAAATGTAGTCACTGCGGAGGTCCGCATCTGCGCGAAACCTGCGCAGACTTTCTTGCCCAGAACCCACCGCAGTGCTGCAATTGTTCGCACTCTGGGCTGCGAAAGACCGACCACAACGCCTTCAGCGTGGAATGCCCAGTCAGGCAGAAATGGGACTACCTGGCCCGCGCGAACACAACATACGCATAATATAAAGACAGGAAGGTACGCAAAACACACGACACACACAGCAACGCACCAGGACACAAACACACTACATACACACGCAAACCGGGAGTACAAGGAAGGATCGAAATACACAAATGGAAAAAATAAAGTCATGGAAACCGGAACAATAAAAAACAAGACACAGATATACAAGTATATAATAAATATATATAAATATATCGAAAACACAAACACACACACAAACACAAAACGTACCCTAATAACAAATAAAACCAAGATAACATCAGAAACCGAGTAAGAAAAAGACAATAAATATATATAAAATAGTATATGTATATTATTGCCTACAAGCAACTGGAAATAAATAAATAGATAAAAAACAAACCAGAACAAAAATACAGCAGGATCCTATCTTGGAGTCTATGGTCGAAAGAACAAGTATTTACCTTAGCTAAAATCCTTTCAAATGCTAAATAAAAACGTATATAGATAGAACAGACTAGTAGTCATGGAAAGAATAACAGATAAACTAAAAATTTGTATAGAAGAACATTAAACCTATCACATGTTAAAATACAACCTTAGAACTGTAGTAAATTAAGTTAGATACAGTATAGATAAAATAAAGATAGAAATAAGATAATGTATAAGAACACAGTATACAAACCAGTGTCAAACGAATGTTAGAATTAAGAAGTTAAAATGTTACTAGATATAAGATAAAAATGTATAAAATAAAATAGATAAAAGTTAAAATGCAATTAGAAATAAGATAAAAATTGTTCTACATAAACTATAATACTAGAATATACAAAATAGAAATGTAACTAGCTATAAGTTAAATATATTAACAAAACAGAATGTTAGAATAAATAAGCAAAATGAAATTAGAAATAAGATCAAATGTATAAGAATAAGAATAAAAACTCTGTCCTGATGAGAGTCCTATATACCTAAATAAAGATACTCATTAGTTAGTTTAAAAAGCGGGAGTCCCACCCGGCTAAGAAAGAAAGGTGATGAAAGATAGAAAGATAAGATGAAGTATGAGGAATGACAGTACGAGAGGCATACAAGCGAGAACTAGAATGAATGAGAAATCAGAATACTAAGGGCCTGCTCCACCCATGAGCGGGGAAAAGCATAAAAAAAAAAAAAAAAAAAAAAAAAAAAAAAAAAAAGAAAAAAACCTAACCTAACCTAACCTAACCTAACCTAACCTAACCTAACCTAACCTAACCTAACCTAACCTAACCTAACCTAACCTAACCTAACCTAACCTAACCTAACCTAACCTAACCTAACCTAACCTAACCTAACCTAACCTAACCTAACCTAACCTAACCTAACCTAACCTAACCTAACCTAACCTAACCTAACCTAACCTAACCTAACCTAACCTGAGCTAACCTAACCTGAGCTAACCTAACCTGAGCTAACCTAACCTGAGCTAACCTAACCTGAGCTAACCTAACCTGAGCTAACCTAACCTGAGCTAACCTAACCTGAGCTAACCTAACCTGAGCTAACCTAACCTGAGCTAACCTAACCTGAGCTAACCTAACCTGAGCTAACCTAACCTGAGCTAACCTAACCTGAGCTAACCCTTTGATAACTTTTCATCAAGGAGTCCGATTTTGAAGCGGTTTTCAGCGCTTTTGACGTACAACAGGCTTGTAGACACGCGCCAACCCTTCGTATTTGAAATCGCAACGGTGTGACGTCATTTTTTCGACACCCCAAAATTTTGACCTGAAAAATAAACAAAATTAATTAATTTTTCAAAATTCCTTCTTCTAATTGCAATTGTTTTTTCACATTCGGATACTTACCCATCCACCCTATCTTCCGGAGTGCGTTTTGCGTTTTTGAAAATAGGTTTGGACCTCGAAATTTAGCTTTTTAACGTAAAAAACACTAAAAATTTCGGTTTTTCCTGAAAAACTAAATTTTTCCTCCACTGAAATTCTAGTTTCAGTACCTAACGCTAGGGCTCGCCGAGACGCTTCTTTTGAGGTATCGCACGACCCTCTAGCTCACACGAAACGTCAAAAACCGCCCTTTAGTCGTTTTAAAGGCTATATAGGAAAGGGAGACGACTTCGGGAACCCTCTTTAAAAAATTCGATTTTCAGATTTTCACGGAATCGAAATCTCTGCGGTCCCCTGAGTTCGTGGACGTCATCCCAGCTTCCGTAGCGGCTCCTGGACGCGACTAGAGACTTTTTAAGCTACATATTTGGACGAATATTTAATCTTTAATTATTATATTTTCATTCGTTGTAATTATTATTTTTATGACATTAAACATCCCTAGACAACTGGCTCTTTACACCAGACTTACCATTATATTCTTGACCGTCTTTAACCGCAATTGTCGCATTATAAAGTTATCACTGATTAACTTATTTCAATAGTTATAGTTACCTGTTTAAATTGAATTGACCAGGTACAGTATCTGTACTCAAGCAGACCGGCTCAAACAGAGCTGACATTTAATTTAGTCCTAAAGCTATCTAACTTATATCTAGACACTTAAAAAATAGTAATCAAACAAACAGATAAAATAGACCCTTTGCGAGTTTATTTTCGCATATAACTGTACCTGACAACTGGTTCTCTACACCAGAACCCCCCTTATTATAATACTACTTGACAAATTGGCTTTTTACACCATTATACGGCATTAAAATATTTAATTACTGGCACTTTACACCAGTCAAGTCTTTTTAACAATAATTGAATCACCACTGGCTTTTTACACCAGACAATCTATTAAAATTATAATATTATCCCCCACTGCACTTTTACCGTCCTAATATTTAATACCAATTCTGCATATCTACACTAAATTCTACACATATCAACGTTAAAATCCTACTAAAAATTTTAAATTCAATTATCTAACCTATTCTATTTTATCAATTATAATAACTTAAACTAAAATAAATTCTGTCATACTTACCTTACTGCTAATAACCAAATTCCACGATGTTTGGATATAGGACTCCGGCTAAATCGGCCAGACCCGTCTACCCGATACAACGGTCACCTCTGGAGGACCCTGGGATGGAGGTGCGGACCGAGAGTGTGACTGCAGTCGGGCGCGGCATTGTGGAGCGGGAGGCGGTAAGGTCTGGAGCCCCAGAGCGATCCCCAACCACTCCCAGGAGCCGTGCGCCGACCTCAGTAAACACCAGACCAAAGAAAAAGAAAGCTGCTCCTTCCGCCTTCCTACCAGAGGTCAGAGATACCTCCCCTCCAGTTTCCACCTCCGGAGCCGTCTCAACGCAATCCTGCGTCTTCGCATCTGAACATGGCGCGGCCGGCGCTGTCGGTGGTATCCTCGAAACCGAGGGCACCACCGGCATCGCCGCGATCAGCCTTGGTGGGACGCGTGACAAACTTGTGGTGGAGAAACTTGCAGCGAGGGCCAAGGCGGCCTACGAGGACTCCGACGAAGCCATGAAGAAGTCTGGTAACATCAAGAGAGAAATTAAGGAAACTGTAAATAAGAACCTACAGGAAATGTACCAGATCGTCGAAGTCCTCGTATCCCTCATAGCGAGTTCCCCCAACCCGACAGGTGATACAGAGGAGGGGAACCACGGGGTTACGATAGGAGACGTGCTGGAGGAGGTGAGGGAAAACGGGAGGCGGGTAGCAGAGTGCGCGCTCTTTACACGCGCACTCTCCGACCAACTTAAAACGGTTACGCCTCCGGTCCCCCCTCCAACTTCCCCACATCACCACCAGCAACTCACGTATGCTGGAGTCGCGGCCACCCGGCGGCAAGCACTGCCTCGGCCACTGCATTCCATCATAGTGAGTTCAGAGGATGAGATGGACACCAGTGGCCAGGTAGTGGAAAAAATAAGGACTGCCGTAAATGCGAGAGAGACGGGGATACGTGTGGACAGGCTGCGTAAGGCCAAAGATCAGAAGGTGGTGATCGGGTGCCAAACTCGTGAGGAGTTGGAGCGGTTGAGAGAGAGGCTGGGGGGTTCCGGGACTGAGCTGAGGATCCAGGAAGCAGTGAACAGGGACCCCCTGGTGATGTTGGCGAACGTGCTGACGTACAACACGGACGACGACATCACCAGGTCGATCCTCAACCAGAATGCGCACCTCCTGGACGGACTGAAGGCGGAGCAGGTGAAGGTCGCTGTAAAATACCGGAGGCGAGCACGAAACCCTCACGAATGTCACGTCGTGCTGCAAGTGTCCCCCCCGGTGTGGCAGAAACTAACCGAGGCTGGCCGAGTGCACGTGGACCTGCAAAGGGTCAGGGTATTCGACCAGTCTCCCCTTGTGCAGTGTTCTCGATGCCTCGGATTCGGCCACGGCCGGAAGCAGTGCACCGGGGAAGAGGACCTGTGCTCGCACTGCGGCGGCAATCACCTGCGCGCCGAATGCCCCGCGCATCAGTCTGGGGAGCCCCCCAGATGCTGCAACTGCTCCAAGGCCAAGAACGAGAGCACCGGTCACAACGCCTTCAGCGAGGAGTGCCCAATACGCAAGCGATGGGACGCTATAGCGCGATCCACCGTTGCATACTGCTAAGGGCCCCCCCGCGGTCAACGCAGACACGCCACGACTGGTCCCTGACACACAGAGAAACAAATCCCCGGACACTCTCCACCAAACACCGAAGGCGGCGCGTGCGGCGGGTCTCCTTAGCTCGGTTGAGACGTGGGGACTCGCTGTCGAGCTGAACAATCTGGACCGCTGCGGTACAGGTTGCGAAGCTAATTGGAGTAATCTTCATGAGAAAATCGCCCAATTACAAAAAGAGGGAACGCTTACCCTGCCGCGGTGGACCAAAAAATTCGACAGCATGAAGAAAGTCCCCGTTGCCGGGAGGGGGAGAAATCGCCGTGCTGCGCCGTCTCGTGGAGTCGCCGCGGTCAAAAAGTGCCTGAAACGTACTTCCCGTGAGACCATGCCTGCCACAGAGGACACACATACAAAGAACAGCCGGACTGAGTAATGGAGGACATGCTGAGCAAGACCCCCCCATTCACCTTGCAGGAACTGTCAACCTCTGTGATAGGACTCAGCCCTGGGAAGGCCCCGAAAATGGGAGTGTTTGACTACGGACTCCACGAGAAAGGGGGCAATATTAGAAATATAGACCAAAACTGGCTATAAACATAGATGACAAAATACTGATACATAGATTACCAATCATACAATATAATAAAATATATATAATAAAAATATAGTAGGTCCGATAAAATAAATAAATATAGATATTACAACATATAGTATGTATAATATAATAAAATAATATAGTATTACAAAATAATGATATATATATGTATATAGTATATAATGTACAGTAAATTATAATATAAAGCAAGAAATTCAGAAAGGTCGAAAGACAAGTGAAAGGCTGCAGGAAAGTATATTTAAATATATGACCCCTGCAGAAGGAAGATGAAACGGAAATGCATAAACTTATAATTATATATTAATAAATATAATGTATATACATAAAAGTACAATATAAGTATTAAATTATATATGTATAAAATAAAAAGTATGATATAACATAATGACATTAAAGGCAGCACACAAATAAACACCGAAATACACATTATGTCTATAGGACATAAACAAACTACACATATAGAAAAATAGAGGATAGATAGCAGATATTGGCTCTGATCACCATGTCAGAGGAGAAGTGCATTCAACTTTAAAAAAAAAAAAAAAAAAAAAAAACCTGAGCTAACCTAACCTGAGCTAACCTAACCTGAGCTAACCTAACCTGAGCTAACCTAACCTGAGCTAACCTAACCTGAGCTAACCTAACCTGAGCTAACCTAACCTGAGCTAACCTAACCTGAGCTAACCTAACCTGAGCTAACCTAACCTGAGCTAACCTAACCTGAGCTAACCTAACCTTTTTTTTTTTTTTTTTTTTTTTTTTTTTTTTTTTTTTTTTTTTCGGGGGGAAATCCTCATGGACGAACCCGGCCTGGGGAGGCCGGGAACAGTGCCGGACTCTTACCGGCTAAAACCACCCCGGTGTCGCTTCTCGCACGTGCGCGCGGGGCCGCGGGAATCCTGATTCGTCCGCAGCCCCGCACTGGTGCCGGCCCGTCCTGCCGGGCCTCGTCTCCTGCACGTGGTAGTGAGGTGTCCTACCCCGTGCATCGCCTCGGGGGCGCGCGTGGACACAGACGCGCCGCCGGCTCGGGTCCTATCATGGGGGGCGGGGACTTCCCCAAGTCCGTCGCCCCTGGACCCGTTTATGGGGGGCGGAAGAGGGCGTTGTCAGCCCTCCTCCGGCGCCCGGTGCGCCTGCTGCGGGCGGGGTCGAGAGTGGAAATCTCCCTTTCCCGCTCCGCAGCTTCCTTCTGCGACATCACGTCCTCGCAGAAGGACACCACCGCGTCCCACGACTCTGCGCTGCCGACCATACTCCGAACAACGGCCGGCAGCGACAGATCGCCTCCTACTACCGAGGTGAGGGCACGGCGCTGCTCCTCCCAGGACACACACTCCCGGAGCGTGTGTTGCGCCGTGTCCTCCCCGCAATGGACGCAGTGGTGGCACCGAGCGTCCGACTCCCTGCCTATGCGACACAGGTACCTGCCGAAGCACCCATGCCCCGACAGCACCTGCGTCACCCGAAACGACAGGGAGCCGTGCCTTCTCCCGAGCCATGCGTCGAGCACTGGCCGGATCGCCTCGACGGTAGCGAGGCCGGCGGTAGGGCGCAGAAGCCTGTCCCGCCATTCCGCCACCAAGACCTGACGGAGCTCCGTTCGGCGCAGCGCGATCTGCCGCTGCACCGGTCTGAAGCCCCGTGCCCGCTCTTCCTCGCGCCACCGATACAGTGACGCGAGTACTTTAGCCTCCAGGTCCCAGGGCGGGGATCC
Organism: Pyrrhia umbra; assembly: GCA_963891755.1. Classification (NCBI taxonomy): domain Eukaryota; kingdom Metazoa; phylum Arthropoda; class Insecta; order Lepidoptera; family Noctuidae; genus Pyrrhia; species Pyrrhia umbra. Next base: position 45,559 of record OY982946.1, read on the forward strand.
GGCCAGAGCGCAAGCCGCCTCGTAGGAAATCGTGCGGTACCCGCGGACGACCCTGACGGCCATCGCCCTCTGCGGCTTTCGCAGAATGGCGATGGTGCAGGCCGTCAGGTCCATCGCCCACACCGGGGCCCCATACAGGGCCATGGACCGCACGATCCCCACGTACAACCGCCTACAGGCGGCGCTCGGGCCCCCCATATTGGGAAGCAGCGTTGAAAGCGCGCCCGCCGCGCCCATCAGCTTGGGCGCCAGCCGCCGGAAGTGGGGTCCGAATTCCCACCGGCTGTCGAGCACCAATCCTAGGTACTTCATGGTGGACCCGACAGCTATCCGGGCCCCACCGACCACGATGTGTGATCCCGGCGGCGGCGCGCGTCGGGGGCCATGGAACACAATGGCCTCCGACTTGCTCAGGGCCACCTCCAGGCCCAGGCGACGGATGCGGCTCACCACCTGTGACACCGCAGCCGTAGCTAGCAACGCTGCTTCCCTGTGGGAGCTCCCTCGGGCTGTGACAAGCGTGTCGTCCGCGTAACACGTCATGTCTGCGCCCGACGGGAGCTCACCTCTGAGCACCCAGTCGTACCCGATGTTCCACAGGAGCGGACCCAGAACCGATCCCTGTGGAACACCGCACGAAGTGACGCGCCTTCCTGCGCCGTCACGTCCCCTATAGGTGACACACCTTGCCTCCAGATAAGCCCCTACTGTGCGGCGGAGGTAGGGAGGCACGCGATGATAGACAAGTGCCTCCCGTATACAACTCCAGGGCAGGGTGTTGAAGGCGTTGGAGATATCCAACGATACTGCCAACACCACCCCACCCCGGGACACTGTTTCCTCCGCCAGGGCTCTCACGCGCATTATGGCGTCGACTGTGGAGCGCCCACGACGAAAGCCGTACTGGCTATCCGCCAAGTCCGGCCCTTCTGTGTACAAGTGGCTGACGAGGCGATCTGCGATGACTCGCTCAAAGAGTTTGCCCGCCTCGTCAAGCAGCACTATGGGCCGGTACGCGGACGGCGAGTCCGCGGGGCGCCCCTCCTTCTTGAGCAGGACCAGCCTCCCCTCCTTCCATACGCTGGGAAACTGGCCCCGCTCGAGGCATGCAGTGAAGAGCCCTCTCAGATGGGGCTCTAGCTCCTTCAGAGCGAGGACGAGAGCTCGGCCAGGAACTCCGTCGGGCCCGGGCGCTGTGTTCTTAGCCCGGAGCCGCGACACGGCCGCTCTCGTCTCCACTTGTGTCACCTCGGGGACCTGGGTGCTCTCCTCTTCAGGAGAGCCTGTGGCCAAGGGCGATGCCATCGACGGCGGATCGTGCTCCGCCTGCTCAGGGAAGAGGGCCGAAACAACCTCCTCCAGCAGCTGGGGCTGTAGTCCCTCCGTGAGTGGAGGCGCCCAGGGGCGTAACTTGCCTCGCACCATACGGTAGGGGCGCCCCCACGGATCTCGGTCTAGGGACCCCAGCAGCTCCTCCCTGGCCTGCGACTTTGAGTCGCCGATGGCTAGCCACAGCCTCTCCTTGGACGCGCGGTACACCTCATACAGCGCGTCCTCTTCGACGGTATTCCGTCGACGTCGTCGGCGGTGTCGAGTGTACCGGCGACGGGCCGCCACACACGCGACGCGCAACTGCGCGATCTCGGCGGTCCACCAGTACACTTGGCGCTTTGCGGACTGTGTGCGGACGCGGGGCATGGACGCGTCGCAGATCTGCGTCATCGCCCCGCGGAACCACAGCGCCTCCGTTTCGACGTCGACGGAGCCGTCGGTCGCCGACTCCCTTATCCAGGACTGGACAATTGCAGCTTCTTCGAGTAGGTCCCTGTCGATGCGCTTAAGCGCCCAGCGCGGGCCGTCGTTGTTCGGGGCTGCTGGACGGCGGTCGCGCGCGGTCTGGGTGGAGACGTCGAATCGGATGTATCGGTGATCCGATAGCGTCTCCACCTCCACGGCGACACGCCAGTCGCGGACTCTGCTAGCGACAGAGGGGCTTGCGAACGAGACGTCCACTATGGACCCGCCCCGCTGCCGCACGCACGTGAATTCCGAGCCCCGATTTAGGACGACCAGACCGGTCGTCACCGCCCACTCCTCCAGCGCCTCGCCCCGAGGATCGGTGACCGGGGATCCCCACGCCGATGACTTGGCGTTGAGATCCCCGAGCAGCAGTACGGGACGAGGGAGGTAGCGGCCTACGACGGCGCCCAACTCGACAAGGAACCTCTCGAAGTCGGCGAGACTCTTGTTGGGGGAGAAATACGCCCCCACAACAGCGATGCCGTCCGAGACCGCGGCAACCCAGCCGCGGCCCCGAGACGGGTCGATCAGAGCCCCGCCGATTATGGCCACCAAACCGTCCAAACACCCCACCCAGTTGTCGCGGGCGGGGACAAAATACGGTTCGGCGACCACAGCCACGTGAATCGACCACTCTGCCATGCTCTGGAGCAGGAGATCCTGAGCTCTGGCAGAGTGGTTGATGTTGCCCTGGAGGAGATGGAGAGCCATTATTGATTGGTCTCCATCACCTCGGCATCAGTCCTGGGCCGGGAGTCGGCCGAGCCAGCCTGCGGGGGTTGCGAGACTCCCCCGGCAGGCTTGTTGCTCCTCTTTTTGCTTTTTGCCTTGCTGGCAGGCACGCCACAGGCCTTTCCGCCCACCTTGTGCCCCGCTGGCCTTCCTGCAGCTGTACAGAGGCTGCAGTTGGGCTCAGCGGAACACTGGGCCGCCTTGTGGCCGGGCCGGCCGCAGCGATAACAGAGATCGCTGCGGTCAACCTCTGCGGTGCATTTCGCCCTCACGTGCCCCGACTCGAGGCACCGGAAACACCGCAGGGCCCTGGGCTGCAGGAGCTTGACTCTCGCTGCAACCCAGCCCACCAGCAATCGACCACTGTTGGCGATCTTCCTCGCCGACGCCACAGGACACCGGACCCAGACCATGCCGAGCCCGGTAGCGTCGGCGCGTATGTCGCCGGCCCGCACGTGGTCAGGCGGACACTCGCCGCTTCTAGCGACGGCCGCCACCACCTCCTCAGGGGTCACGGAATCATCCAGACCAGCAATTCGCACCTCTGCGGTTTTGCATGGCCTGGAGATCCGGACGTCCTCAGGCTTGAGGACCTCCCTGAGCTTGGCGGCCAGAGCGTCCGCCTTCTCGACGCTGCCGCTAGCCGCACCAGCCACCTCGAATAGGCGCGCCCCCGTGACGGCTTGCCTGAGCGTCACGGACTGCAGGCCAAGATCCGCAAGTCTGATCTTGGCCTTGGCCTCGGCAAGCACCGACTGGTACGTCACGCCCCTCTCCGAAGCTCCAGGCTGTAAAGTGACCGTAACAGCTTCGGAGCGCGGGGCGCGAACAGTCGGCGCTTTGCGACCGCCTTTTGCAGCGCCGCGACGCGCAGGTTGCGGAGCCGCCTTTGCGGGACCGCTGGGAGCGCGTGCAGCAGCCGATGCCGCCTTTGCAGCTTTGCGGGCCTTCTTTCGGCCCACGACTGTCGCCCAGGTCTCGCCCTTGGACCCGGAAGTCGTGGGCTCAGCAGGGGTTCCCTCCGCGGGCTTACGAGCACCCTCCACGGGCTTCCCCTGCGACACTAGTCTCGACGCCTCTTCTGCCCTCCGTTTGTCCGCCGCAAGAGGCGGCCGGAGGGTCTCCTGCGGGAGACGTCGAGAAATCGCCTCGATGCGGGCATTCATCATGCTCCCGCACTGGAGCATGCAGATCCGGACGATTCTTTCGACTTCATCGTCCGTCGATCTTGCGCTGGTCGGCACCAGTGCGGGAGCTGGAGTTGCTGCGACAGGAGGGGGATCGGAGGCAGGTTGTCGCCGCCGCTGCTCGCTCAGCGCAGCGACTTCTCTGCGGAGATCCTCCAGATCCGAACGGAGGCGGCAGTTTTCCTCCTGCAGCCTGGAGACCTCGTCCGAGGCCGACCGGTTGAGGAGGGTACCCACCGCCTCTCTAATGTCGTCGGCGGCTTCCTTCAAGGCACGGGTGAACGTGCCCTTCAGGCTGCCGGATTTGGTGGCAACCTTGAGGACCACGTCCACGCCGTCTAACACCTGACGACTCAGGTCCACCGCCGACAACTCCTCGCCTCCTGCCGCTTGCGCGGCTCTGCGTTCGCGGGCGCGTCGGGCCATCTCCGACACTTCGTCCGCCGCAACTGCCTTCCGCTGCTCTCTTTTGGCGGCGTTGAGCTCGGCTTTGGTGCTCCCTAGGGAGGCACTGCTCACGCCGCCGGGGTCCTCACCCCTCGCCTCTCGGTCGGACTCCTCCCTTTCGCTGGCCGCCGGAGTATCGGGTCGCGGAAGAAAGCGTCCCGAGGCATCGCGCCGCGGCTTCGACCGCGAGGTCCCACCGCCTCGTCGCGCTGTCGGCACTTTGGGGGCCGATAGGTTCTCCTCACTGGATGAGAAACCTACCGACCCTGGGTCGCGCGAACGCTTCCGCCAGAACCTGGTGGAAAGTCCGCGCGACTCCCCCTCCGACATTGGGTCCTCAAGAGGACTGGAGCCTCCTCGGCTCTTGTTACCGGCAGGAACTGGGCCGGTAAATGGATCGCTTCCGCCAGTAGTCACTTCTGACACAGGGGCCTGGTTGCCCACCCCTGTGCAGACTTCGGTAGTCAATTTAACACTCGCGGGCCCGGGTACCCGCGAGCGCCGGGCGTCAGCCGGAGCGCACGACAAAACATTTTCTAAATTGGACATTTTCATATACGATTTTGGGTAATACTCACACCACTTCCCCAAGGTGATGCGGTCGCACTTTTTGGGAGGGAATTTGGTCCTCCCGAGGCCCGCGAATGCCTCAGGACAGGTTATGCCGCCCGTTGTTCGGCGTCTAAGAACTAAACTTAATCCTAGTAAATTTTTTTGTAGTGTTTTGTTGATTCCTTTTATATTTTTCTCTTTGATTTTTGGTTTTATATATTTTTTTGTGGATTTTATATGTTTTGCAATAATTTTTAGTGGTTTTTTAAAATTTTATTATTTTTTTGGTTTTTTTTTTTTTTTTTTTTTTTTTTTTTTTTTTTTTTTTTTTTTTTTTTTTTTTTTTTTTGTCCAATAACCCACCTCGAGCAGCAGCAAGCCTGCCACCGCTCAGGGCCGCCAGGCGTGAAGCGCCTCTTGGCCTACCACCTCGCTCCCTTAGCGTGCGCTCTGCAGCGTGCAGAGTGCCGAAAGGGAGCCGTCGGGAGCGACCTCTCCGCTCCTGCAGAAATTCGCCACGAGCAATAATCTCCTCTACCCCACCCCCCACGAAGAGATTATTGCCCGTGCCCAGGGTGCACCGGCCCAGTGACTGCTCTTCCCCCCGGACGTATCCGAAAGGAACCAGCAGCCACCAGACACACGGGGAGGTTTTCTGCGCGCACCCCGAGCTAACCTAACCTGAGCTAACCTAACCTGAGCTAACCTAACCTGAGCTAACCTAACCTGAGCTAACCTAACCTGAGCTAACCTAACCTGAGCTAACCAGTCACGTGCCAGCCACGACCGAGAAAGCCACGTTTTTGTTTGGCTCCGCGGGAAAAAATTCAGAAAAGTGGTATTTTTGCGAGTTTCTGTGACGTGCTGCATATCAAAAGTTGTGTTTTTGTGCCGCGCAGGTGTCTGTGCAAATTGTGTAAACCGGAAAAATCAGTGGAAAAAGTTACAGTGGAAAAACTAAAATCTAAGTGTTGTGATAAACTTCGGAGCCATATAACTCCGAAACCAGATCGACGACCTACTGTTTTTCCGGTCCCAAATTGTGGGGCCCACTGGGGCGCACCCGACGATACCACCCGGAAGAAAATCGGACCACGCACACCAAAGTTACAGAGGAAAAACCATTTACACCACGTGGTTAACCTCAAAATTGTTACCAGTACCAACTATCGCACGAAGCTGAAACTTAGTGAGCTGGAACGAGGCAGAAGGACGAGCATAAATCTGCTTTCAGAAAAATTTTATCTTCACTAGAAAAGAAGATTTTGACATAAGAAGTTCAAAACTTCAAGCCTTAATACGGAAGAATCTTCAGGCGGGACCATCCACTTTTTTGGCGGAATCCGGTGCGCGCTGACCTGAGGAAGAGACCTACTGTAAGCAGAAAATTTTAGAGACCTTATTTCATATAGATTTTAAGCATTTTACAAAATTTTCAGTTTTCTCAATAAATTGTTCAGGAAAGTTCCAAAACTAGTAAATTTTACTATTATATTTTAAAGGCCATTAATTTACAAAAATTTTACAGTTTTTAAAAAATTTTTATGTTATCAGGTTACAAAGTTATTAAATTTTTTGTTATTTTTTGGAATAAAATAGAAATAAATAGTTAAAATTAAATTTTGACCATAAAATCGGGTTTATAACATACCTTGTGCATAAAATAAGCCCAAAGACGCGACCAATAACTTTTAAATTGACAGAAATAGACTTTTTCGGCCATATTGGTTTCTTTGGTTGTTAGATAAAACATTTAATAACTCCGAAGTTATTGGTCGCAGAAAGCTCGGATTTCTGCAGACTTAGGCTAGATTTCAGTGGGAATATAGTGTTAGTGTTTTCAGGACTTTTCAGGCCAAAGAAATTTTCAGCCCTGAAATTTGGCTTCGCGAATAGGGGAGGTCAAGCCGAGTACGACACTCGAAGCCGCGTCTCTCTCCGACAAACAGTTGCGGAGTTACAGCAACTTAAAGTTGGCATTTGACAGCTGGGCGGCCATCTTGGCAAACTTTGCTCCCAAATAACTCCGCATCCGGTGGTCGTAGAGAGCTGCCGTCTTCACGGTTGTGACTGGGGGAATAACCTTCGTCCGGCCCGCAGAATTTCAGGCCTTTTCGGGCTGAAAATTTTCAGGATCCTGAAATTAGCAGTGATCGACGGGGGAGGACGAGCCAAGCCAGAAAAACCCAAACACGGGCATTCTGCGACGACTGGAAGGGAAGTTGTACTAGGTTGAAAACAGACTTTGACAGCTCTTGAGCTGTCAAACAAATTTTCAAACTCGGATAGCTCCCGAACCGGGGGTCGTGGAAATCCCGGGTTTTCTTAGGGAACATCGGCTAGTTCTTCTCTACCTGTAGGTTAGGGTTTCAGGAGTTTTCAGGAGGCAAGATTTTTCAGGCTGAAAAGTTATTTTAATAGATAGAGCTCATCGAGCCCAGCAGGGAAAGCCCAAGCACGGTGGGAATCGGCCGAACGGTTCGGGAGAAAACCCGATTTAACCAATTTATACGGCCAACCAGGACCGGCAACCACATTTTTCAAACGAGGTTTCTCCCGAACCCGTTGGAGTAGGGTCGCCGTGTTTGGGTTCATTTGAAAGGGCTTGGAGAGAGCTATCCAGCCAACGATAGAGAACGACTCTATCGTAGAGTCAAAAATTTTTCGAAAAATTTTTCACACTTTTTATAGCCTAATTTATCGAGTCCATTATAAAAGTGCCCCTGAAAGCTTCTCGACGTCAGCTGGCTGCGCTCCCACAAACAGACTAGGTAGAGTCGACCTCTACCAAATTCTTTTTATAAAAAATTTGTATTTACTCAGCTTATAAAGCTGTTCTTTATATTTTAATTTACTGCATGTTTATTATATTTACTACATTTTTCGTTGCCGTGCCCTATTGACACGACAACACAATACTGACCTAGACCCCCCTATACAGGGCCGGATTTTTGACATAACATATACACCAGTAGAACTGTTGTTTACAACGATTGACAACGTTCCCTGCGCAAACCGCCACACGCCGATACTTGCTGCCACACCTTGCCACACATCGCCACTGCACCTGAAACAAAAACAAAACATATAATACATTACACTACAACCACATTCACACACACACACACCCACATCCACATTCACATCCACATCCACACTCACACCCACACTCACTCAACATGTACCGCACACCAACCACCTCAGGCGCTGCTGCCAAAAACACCACACCCAGCCCCGCGGCTCCATCTGCTCCAACCCTAGATGCTGCCAAGACCTTCATCCGAAGACCGGACCGCAAAAGAAGGTCCATTGACAACATGGACACCTACAGGAGGCAGCAAGAGGATTATGCGAGGCACTCAAATGACCACCTCCTCCAGGAAGTGATGAAAACTTTCGAGAACATCCCCTTGAAAGTCCAGGAGTACCCTCAGATGAGGAAGGACATCAAGACCTTCCTGGAGTCGCAGTCAGATAAGAGCATCCGCATTCTTTTCGAGCTGAGCAAGCGGATGAAAGGTCTGGAGGAGGCCGCAAAGATACAGCCGCCCAGCACAACAAACACCACACCTACACCACACGAAAACAGCAAACACATTCTGGACAAGCTAACCGACCTGGAAACGACCTTACAAACACGACTCGACAGCCTAGAGACAAAGGTCATCGAGGAAGTAAAACTGGAACAAAACGAACGCGGCGCTGACATCATCGACAAGATAGTCGATAAAATCGATGGGGCAAAGGAGGCCATTGACCATGTGACCTATGACGTCAAAATCATTGGAAACACACAGACCTCCCTCAAAGATAAACTCGACAAGGTTGTCGGTGATGTTGCCGCCGTAACAGAAAAGTTAAGCGAGGTCGCGGCAGGTCGGGAAACCGAACAAAACATTGTCCAACACACATACGCCAGCGTGGCGGCGGGAGGACCAAAGCCCAAGCGTCGGCCAGCCCTCCACTCTATAGCGGTGACATCACAGGACCCGCAAGAGACGGGCGATGAGGTGCTCACCAGAGTGAAGGTGGCGGTCGACGCAAAAGGCTCGGGCCTCAAGATAGACAAGGTTCGAAAGGCGAAGAACCAGACAGTAATAATAGGGTGTGAAACAGAGCAAGAAATGGCAAAAGTCAAGGACAGGATATTGACAGGAAAGAGCGGCCTCTCGGTAACACACATGAAAAATAAAAACCCACTTGTCGTCCTGAAGGATGTGGTGCTGGAGAATGAAGACGAGGGGATTGTCCAAGCGCTGCACCTTCAGAACGACAGCATATTCTGCGATGTAAAACCTGAAGAAAGGGAAGTAAAAATAAAATTCAAAAAGAGAACAAAAAATCCGAAGACAGCACATGTAGTACTACAAGTAAGTCCCATTATCTGGCAAAGGATGACGGAGGCTGGAGCACTCCACCTTGACCTCCAGAGGGTGAGGGTGGAGGACCAGTCTCCGCTCATACAGTGCACAAGGTGCCTAGCGTTTGGGCATGGAAGAAAATTTTGCACGGAGAGTGTGGACAAGTGCAGCCACTGCGGAGGACCCCACCTGCGAGCTGACTGTGATGATCACAACGCAGGGAGGGGGCCGCGGTGCTGTAACTGTGCACACTCGAAGTTGCCTAACACCGACCACAATGCCTTTAGTGCAGAATGCCCAACCCGTCAGAAGTGGGACTATCTTGCTCGCTCTACGACAGCATACACATGATACTCTCACGGAAATAGGTAAAAAGTACACAGAATACACACACAAAACAGTCACACACACACGTTACTACACAACACAAGCAATACACGCAAACCGGAAGTGCATCCCAGAAGAAATTCTAAACAAATTTCGGAAAGGCATCGGAACCGGTATAACGAAACACAAATATCACGGAACACGGATATGATATTTATATAGTAAGTATATACAACAACATATCACAAGCACAACACACAAATAAAACAATACAAACACACGCACATCAACACAAGTACCCAACACCAAAAAAGGTCAAAGAATATATAATATGGAAATAAATAAAAGAGCTCAAGAAAGACAATTAAATATATATAAATAAGTATATATATAATATTGTCGGTAATATACAGTTTATAAAAATAAATTCAAGGACAATTTAAAACGTGAGGTATCACCTACTAAGTAAAAATGAGCAACAATTAATAGAGGATGGACTATGTAAAATAGGAAAACAATAGAATAAATAGACAACTGAATCTTAAAATGATGCAAATGTAACAGTAAAAATAGAAATAAGCAACTAAATAGATATTAAGAAAATGTAATAGATATAAGAAAATTAAACTGTAATAAAATAGATAATAAGAAGATAGCACTTATGTCTAAGTAAGACACGATAACATAAAACCAGACATAAAAATTGTAATACAGTAGATATTAAGAAGAAAACAGTTATGTTTACAATAGAAATAGAACTAGAATCAAGAATTGTAATAAAGTAGATAGTAATAAGAAAATAGTTATGTTCAATCACAGATAGAATAGAAATAGAACTAGAAATAAGTCTGTAATAAGTATGTAAAACGAAAATGTAAATCTTCCCGCTGAGTAAAATTTATTTCCCTGAGTACATAGCTATAAGAGCAGAATAGGTTTAAGCGGGAATCCCACCCGCTACAGTATACATGTGGACGAATGAAAGAAAGATACAGTATGTGGAAAGAAAGTGCGAGAGGCATGCCTGATAGAACTGGAATGAATGAGAAATAGAATAATAAGGGCCAGGTCCACCCATGACCAGGGAAAAGCAGAAAAAAAAAAAAAAAAAAAAAAAAAAAAAAAAAAAAAAAAAAAAAAAAAAAAACCTGAGCTAACCTAACCTTTTTTTTTTCGGGGGGAAATCCTCATGGACGAACCCGGCCTGGGGAGGCCGGGAACAGTGCCGGACTCTTACCGGCTAAAACCACCCCGGTGTCGCTTCTCGCACGTGCGCGCGGGGCCGCGGGAATCCTGATTCGTCCGCAGCCCCGCACGAGCTAACCTAACCTGAGCTAACCTAACCTGAGCTAACCTAACCTTTTTTTTTTTTTTTTTTTTTTTTTTTTTTTTTTTTTTTTTTTTTTTTTTTTTTTTTTTTTTTTTTTTTTTTTTTTTTTTAACGCTGGGAAAAATGCTTTACGCATCCCCCCCATCCAGGGGAATGGGGGGGTATGTGGGACTCCCCGGGCAAGCCCGGTATACCCACTAAAAAACCCAGCAGCATTCCCGCATCGTCTGAAAGGAGGGGGACTGGGAAACCGGCGTAGCCTTTACGTCCAGTCCCCCTCGACGATTGCCCGCCTCAACGGCGGCGGGCCCCTCACGTCCTCCCCATTGGGGGAGGATCGGGAATGTCCGGCGGAGGTGGTGTGGAGTGCAATGCGGGCGGAGGCGCCCCCGCGCCTGTCGCCCGCCCATCACCACCGCGAGGAAGGAGTCTTCTCCTTCCTCTTCTTCGCCTGCGGAGCGGCGCAGCGAGCGGGTCATCCTCCCGCGCGCGCTCCGCCGCCTCCTTTTGCGAAATGACATCCTCGCAAAAGGAGGCGACCGCGGCCCAGGCCCCCTCGCTCCCCAGCATGGACAGAACAACGCTGGGAAGCGAGAGATCTCGGCCGATCTCGGCAGTCAGACATCGGCGCGGCTCTGCCCAGGCGGGGCAGACCTCGAGGGTGTGCCACGCCGTGTCCTCTGCCGCGCCGCAGTGGTGGCACGCTGGGGTTTCCTCCCTCCCGATCCTGTACAGGTGCGAGCCGAAGCAGCCGTGCCCCGACAGCACCTGCACCAGACGAAAAGAAAGGAAACCGTGTTTCCGCTCGAGCCATTGCCGCAGAACTGGCCCGAGCGCGTCCAGCGTGCGGCGGCCAAAAGTGGCGGTGGCGAGGTCGTCCGTCCAGTGGACGACGATGGCGTCCCTCGCCTCCCGCCTCACGGCCTCCCGCTCCTGCGCGGTGGGGCGCTCTCCGAGCGCCCTTCGGCGCGCCGTCCATTCGTACACCCTGGCGAGCACCCATGCCTCGAGCTCCCAAGGAGGGGTACCCGCCAGAGCGCACGCCGCCGAAAAACCAACCGACCTATAGGCCCTCGCCACCCGCAGTGCAATGGCCCTTTGTGGCCTGCGTAGGGCGGTGGCGTTCTCCCTCCTGCGGAGGGAGTCTGACCAGATTGGGGCCCCATAGAGGGCCATGCTCCGCACGATGCCGGCATACAGACGCCGGCACCGTGCGCTGGGTCCCCCCAGGTTGGGGAGGAGCCAAGAGAGGGCGTCAGCGGCCCTCAGCAGGCGCGTCGACAGCCCGTTGAAATGTGGGCCGAAGCGCCACCTGCTGTCCAGCACCAGGCCCAGATACTTCATCTGGGGCCTCACCTCGATCCTGACGCCCTCCACAGCGATGTGGGCGTCGGGAGGGCAGCGCTGCCGAGGCCCGCGGAAGAACACGGCCTCGGTCTTGTTCAGCGCCACCCTCAACCCCAGGCGGCGGATCCTCCCTGCCACCAAGGACCCGCCAGCCGACGCCAGACAGGCCGCCTCCCCAAAGTTCTTCCCCCGGGCAGTGAGGAGTGTGTCGTCCGCGTAACAGATCACACTCGTGCCCGGGAGAAGGGCCCCCCGCAGGAGCCAATCGAACCCTATGTTCCACAGGGTGGGCCCCAGCACCGACCCCTGTGGAACGCCGGCCTCCGCGCCGTACCGCCTCAACGTCGACATTTTATCTACGAGGAGGACCTCGCGGTCCTCCAAGTAGTCGGCCAAGAGGCCCCTCAAGTATGAAGGCACTCCGTGATATCGGAGTGCCTCCAATATAGTCGAGTGGGGGACGGAATTGAAGGCGTTGGCGATGTCGAACGACACCGCCAGCACCCCGTCCCCCGCGTCCATCGCCTCCTTCACCTGGCCTTTGAGTAGGGCCAGGGCGTCGATGGTGGACCGGCCTCGTCGGAAGCCGAACTGGGCGTCCGACAGGTCCGGCCCCACCCCCCGCAGATGGTCGTTGAGGCGGCAGGCGATGATCCCCTCGAACATTTTACCGACCTCATCGAGCAGAACGATGGGCCGGTATGCCGAGGGGGAGTCGACCGGGCGTCCCTCTTTACGGAGGAGGCACAGCTGCCCCTCCTTCCAAGGTTTCGGGAACCTGCCAGCTGTAAAGCAGGCGGTGAAGAGGTCCCGAAACCTGTCCTCCATTTGAGCGGCAGCAATGGCCACCACCCGAGCAGGGACGCCGTCCGGTCCAGGCGCCGTCTTTTTGGCGCGGAGGCCGATAACACCCGCGTGGAACTCCTCCGCAGTCACCGGGGGGACCTCTTCCCCCGGCGAGGCCGCATCCTGCGGAGGGTCCATCGTTGGTGGGGTGAAGTCGGTGTCGCGGTGCGGGAACAGCGACCGGACCACCCCATCCAACAGTGCCGGCTCGAGGGTTTCCGTCAGCGGGGGACCATGGGGGCGCAGCTTGTTTCGCGCCGCCTTGTATGGCCTCCCGTACGGATCCCTGTCGAGGGACTCCAGCATCTCGGCTCTCGCCGCGTCCTTGGAGGCGCACATGGCCGTCTTGAGGGCCGCCTTTGCCTCTTGATACGAAGCGTAGAGGCGGTCCTCTTCCACCAGATTCCGGTTGACGGCGGCGCGCCGACGGCTCCGCGTGTAGGCCCGCCTGACTGCCGCACAGGCGGCGCGGAGCCCCGCCAGTTCCTGCGACCACCAGTAGACGGCGCGACGAGGAGGCGGACGGCGAGAGCGAGGCATGCTGGAGTTGCACACCTCGGTCAGGGATCCCCCGAGCCGGACCGCTGCGGCGTCGACGTCCGAGAGCTCGACAGGGGGCGACAGCCAGTCCTGGAGGAAGGCCGCCTCCATGGCTGCCTCCCGGTCCAGGCGAGTGAGAGCCCACCGGGGGAAAGGAGACCCGTTGGAGCGGGCCATCTGTCCCCGGGGACTCTGGGTGGAGATGTCGAACCGCACGTATCGGTGGTCCGACATGGTTTCCACCATCTCCACCCGCCAGTTCACGACGCGTGCGGCTAGCACGGGGGTGGCGAACGAGACGTCGACCACTGACCCTCCCCGCTGCCGCACGCACGTGTGGACCGCCCCCCTGTTGAGGAGGGACACGCCGCACGACGTCGCCCAAAACTCGACGGCGCGCCCCCGGACGTCGCATGAGGCAGCCGGGTTGCCCCAGGCCGCCGACTTGGCGTTTAGGTCGCCCAACACGACGACCTGTCGCGGCGCCGCCCTCCCTACGACTGCAGTGAGGATCTCCAAAAAGTCCTCAAAGTCGGAGAGAGGGCGGTTTGGGGAGAAATATACCCCAACGATGGCCAACGATGGCCCCCACGCGGCGGCCACGTATCCCGGTCCCCTCTCTAAGAGCGAGAGGGGAGGGGAGTCTGTGGAGGGCCGCGACAATATGGCCACCAGGCCGTCCAGGTCGCCCAGCCAATGCCCGGGGATCGAGTAGGGCTCGGCGACCACCGCCAAGTCCACCAACCACTCAGCCATCGTCTGAAACAACAGATCCTGGGCTGCCCGGCAGTGGTTGGTGTTCGCCTGGAGGATGCGATGTTCGATGACTATATCCATCAGTCGGACATCGCACCCCCCTCATCCGCAGCCGCCGAGGTTCCCGCCACGGGAACAGCGGCGTGAGCAGCAGGCCCGACCGGCGCCTGCGCTTTTCCCTTCTTGGGGGGAGGGTTGCACAACCTCCCCTTCATAATATGGCCCGCCGGGCGGCCGCTGGCAGCGCACACAGCGCAGTGCGGCGTGGCGGCCGTGCAGGAGGAGGCTTTGTGGCCGTCCTTGCCGCAACGGTAGCAGCTGTCCGTCCTATCCACCGTGGACGGACAGAGGGCTCGGGTGTGGCCGATGCCGAAACACCTGTAACACCGCAGGGGTGCGTCCGCAAGTGCCCGGACCGCACCCGAGCTGAAGCCCACGAGCAGCCGCCCTTTTTGAAGGACGGCTTTGGCAGCGGCGACTGGGCACTCGAGCCGCATGGTGCCCATGCCGCCGCGGCCGGGTCTGATGTCCCGGCCCTGCACCGCTGCGACGCTACAGCCCCCAATAGCTGCGACCGCCGCCACTACCTCCTCCTTGGTGACGGAGTCATCCAGGTCGGTCACCTCCAAGGCCGCCATTTTTATCGGTCGGGCCACCTTCGCCGCGTCCGCAATGACCTCCCGCAGCTTGGACGCGAAGAGGTCGGCGCTGGCGCTGCCTTCCGCCCCTGGGAACTCGAAAATGCGAGCCCCCGTTTGGGTCCGTCGGCAGGACACTTTGCCGATCCCCAGCTGGGTGGGGTCGGCGTTGGCACGCGCCCGCAACAGAACGGACGCGTACGTCTCGCCCCGCTCCGCAGCCTCCGCGGTGAGCGTCACCACGACGGCTGCGGTCTTTGGGGGAACGAGGTTTTTACCCCCCCTCACATTTCCCTTCCCCTTACCCGCGCCAGTCTGCGGCTGACTGGGGGTCGCGGAGGCGGGGGCGGCAGGCGCGGCAGGTGCCGACTTTTTGCCTTTACCCTTTCCCTTCCCCTTCTGCGGCTGGGTGGAAGGTGCGGCGGCGGGTGCAGGGGTGGTCTTCTTGCCCTTCCCCTTGCCCTTCCTGACCACTTCGGTCCAGCCCTCCTGATTGGAAGGAGTGGCGGAAGGAAGGGGGGCATCCTCTCCTTGTGAGGAAGGACCCGGTTCACTTCGCCTCTTGTCGGCCGCTAGTGGAGGCCGGAGGCGCTTCTCCGGCAAGAGCCGGTCCTCAATCCCCGCTAGGCAGGCTCTGGTAAATGCCCGCTCCTCCATTACGACCTTCCGGATGATGTCCTCGAGGTTGGAGGAGGGGGCCTCCACCGCAGGCGGCGGTGCGGCCTGGTTAGGCCGGGCGGTGGCGTCGGCCAGCTTCTGGTGCAGCTGGCTGACCTCCATTTGTAGGCGATCTACTTTCGCCTGCAGCTGCCGCGTTTCGTCGGTCGCCTTCCTCGACACCAACTCCTCGACGATGCCGCGCATGCTCGCGGCGCGGCATTTGAGGGCCTTCTGGAAGGTGCCCTTAAGGTTGGAGGACTTCGAGGCGACCTCCGCTATTTCCTCCTCGTCCTCCTCCGCCATCCTCGCCAACTCGGCCAATGAGTGGTCGGCGTATAACACGCGTGACGCGCCGTACCCGGACCTGACCCGTGTAGCACGCGCCCGCTGCTCCTTTGCGGCGACCCGCTCCTCCAGCTCCTGCTGGAGCTGCTCCCGCCGGGCCAGGTCTAACTGGCGTTGGGCGTCCGCCAAGCCCACGACGTGGGTGACCGATGCTGTCACGGACTTTTTGGCCTTTCGGCTTGATTGCGCCGAACCCGCCGAAGACTCTTCTGACCCTTCCTTTCGATAGGCGCGCTTTCGCGACAGCGGCCTAGACTCGCCCGCGTCTGAAGTACACGACACGAGTGACACAACGGATTCCTGGTCGGAATCCTCCGACAGCGCAATCCCGCCGAAGAATCGGCTCCCGCAGAAGCTCGCCGCAGACGGCGCGCGGCTCGCTTCGGACGCTTCAGAAGCGTCGGTTTGGCCCTGAGAAGGGCCTTTTGGTTGGCCCTGAAAAGGGCCTTTGGGTTGGCCCTGAGAAGGGCCTTTTGGTTGGCCCTGAGAAGGGCCTTTTGGTTGGCCCTGAGAAGGGCCTTTTGGTCGCAGAAAACGCCCGTGGGCGTCCCGCAGAGGTTTGGACATTCCGCAAAATTCGTAACGCACAAGGCAAAAAGAGATCGCTACGAAGCACAGCACACTTTAGCCGAGCCCAGCCTGCCACTCCGTTACGGTGGTCAGGACTGGGTCGTTTCCAGGGGACACGACGTGGACGTAAGTGCTGTGGGGGGTCCCCCAAGAGCTAACCTAACCTGAGCTAACCTAACCTGAGCTAACCTAACCTGAGCTAACCTAACCTGAGCTAACCTAACCTGAGCTAACCGAAACCTGAGCTAGTCGAATGTCCATATCGACATGCAGCGGCTCCAAGCGGAAGATCAATCTCCGCTTGTGCAGTGTTCGCGGTGCCTCGGGTACGGGCACAGCAGAAAAATGTGCCACGAGACTGAGGACTCATGCGCACACTGCGGTGGCTCACATCTGAGCAATACATGTGCCGATAGGATGGCGGAAGTACCACCTACATGCAGAAATTGCCAGAGGGCCAAGATAGACATAAAGAACCATAATGCCTTCAGTACGGAATGCCTTGTCCGCAAGAAGTGGGAAAGTCTCGCGAGGTCCACCATAGCTTATTGCTAAGGTGGCCCCAGGCAACAAAATTGGCAGTGGAAAAGTAGCGGCGGACACAATGGAGCACCAGTATCGCGCGATACAAGCGAACTTACAAAGATGCAGCCAGGCGACCGAAGAACTTGTGATGGAAGCGGTAAAGCGAAAAATCGCTTTTGCTATGTTGCAAGAACCATACACAGGATCCATAAAAAGGATGAAAAGTTACCAGGGTACACGAATAGTACAGTGTGAGAAAAATACAGACAAAACCAACAAGTCGGCCATTGTACTGTTTGACGACAATATAGACGTGATCCAATGCCCAACGTTAACAACGAAAAATATTGCCGTAGCACGACTGAGAACTGAGGCTTGGGAAATCACAGTCATCTCTGTATACCTGGAGGGAGATGGTAACATAGAGGATGACATTAAGCATATCGCCAAAATAATGGAGAAAACTGGAAGGAAAAAAGTGATACTGGGAGGAGATGTGAACGCCTGGAATATATGGTGGGGAAGTAGGGAGACAAACCGAAGGGGGGGGGAACTGGCGGGTGCTCTCGATGAAATGGAACTACACATCCTTAACAACGGAGTGGAACCCACATACGACTATTACAGGGGAGGTAAAAGGTTCACAAGCTGTGTGGACATAACAGCGTGTACGGAAGATATTCTGGACAAGATAGACAAATGGAGACTGGATGGAGACGTCACAATATCTGACCACAGGGCAATCCTGTTTAACGTAAGACTACAAAGATCAAAAAGGGTAGATATAAAGAGAACTACAAGAAAGTTTAACACAAAAAAGGCAAATTGGATTGAGTTCCGTGAAGAACTCAACCAACTTTGGACGAATAAGAAAATAAATATAGAAGAAGTAGGTAAAATTGGATCAAGAGAAGAATTAGACTGTAAAATTAAAGAATACACAGCAGGAATAGAGGAAGCAAGCGAAATACACATACCAAAAACCAACAACAGGAAACGAGCAGGATTGCCTTGGTGGACAGAAGACGTGACTAAAAAGAAGACTGAAGTTAAAAGGTACAAAAGGCGCATCTTAAATGCAGGACCAACACGCCGAAAAACAGTCATCCAGGAATACCTAGCAGTCAAAGAGGAGTACCAGCGGCTAGTGAACAACACCAAGACCGAGAGTTGGAAGGCATTCTGCCAGAAACAAGATAAGGAAAGTATGTGGGACGGAATATATAGGGTGATAGGCCGCACATCAACCAGGCAGGAGGACATCCCACTGGTCCAAGATGATACAGTCTTGGAAGGGGAAAAGTCTGCCAAAGTCCTGGCGGAAATCTTTTATCCAGAAGATGCGCCTCAAGAAGACAATGCAGCTCACAAATTGGTTAGGGAAAAAGCCGAGAAAGTAAATGAGGGTGAAGATGATGAATCATCAGATCCCCCTTTTACACTGGAAGAACTTAAGTGGGCTACAAACAGTTTCAACCCGAAAAAGGCGCCGGGACCGGATGGGCTAACAGCGGATATTTGCAAGGTGGCAATCGCTCGAAACCCGGACTTGTTCTTGGCGCTTTTGAACAAGTGCCTGAACCTCTCCTACTTCCCTAGAGCATGGAAAGAGGCAGTGGTGGTAGTCCTGCGCAAACCAGGGAAAGAAGACTACACTAAGCCCAAATCTTACAGGCCGATTGGACTTTTGCCTGTGTTAGGAAAGATATGGGAAAAGATGCTGATCAGAAGAGTTAGATGGCACACCATAAAGCGGATGAATAAAAAACAATATGGGTTTACACCACAGCGCAGTACCGAGGACTCCCTCTACGACCTTATGGAACACATAAGAGCAAGACTGAAAGAGCGGAAGCTCATAACACTAGTATCGTTGGACATAGAGGGAGCCTTCGACAGCGCGTGGTGGCCTGCAATCAGGTGCAGGTTAGCTGAAACAAGATGCCCAAAAAACATTCGCAAAGTTTTAGACAGCTACCTAACAGATCGCAGAGTACAGGTTCGGTACGCAGGCGCAATGTTTGAGAAGGCTACAACGAAGGGATGCGTCCAGGGTTCCATAGGGGGTCCCACATTATGGAACCTTCTGTTGGACCCGCTGCTGAATAGCTTGGAGGAAAGAGGGGACTACTGCCAGGCGTTTGCAGATGACGTGGTCCTGGTCTTTTCTGGCGAAACGGCACTAGAAGTCCAGAGACGGGCGAATGCAGCTCTGAGTCATGTTCAGGAGTGGGGCGAAGTAAATAAGCTCAAGTTCGCGCCTACCAAAACAAAAGCGATGTTAATTACGAACAAACTAAAATACGACACACCACTTCTGAGCATGGGGGGAGTGGACATAGCTATGTCTAAGGACGTAAAAATACTGGGGCTGACCATTGACTACAGGCTGACCTTCAACACACATGTGGCAAATGTTTGCCGAAAAGCCTTAAACATTTATAAACAGCTGGCGAGGGCAGCCAAGGTGGAATGGGGGATATCGCCGGAAATAACCAGAACAATATACATAGCGGTTATAGAGCCTATCATAATGTACGCAGCAAGCGCCTGGGCGCCGGCAGCGGACAAAATGATGACCCGAAAACTCCTAAACGAGGTACAAAGAGGTTTCGCTCAGAAAATAGTAAAGGCGTACAGGACAACCTCCTTAAATTCAGCACTTATACTCTCCGGGCTGCTCCCATTAGATCTACGAATCCGGGAGGCAGCCTCTCTTTACCGGGTAAGGAAGGGACACTCCCGCAGGGTGATAGGGGACCGCGACGTCGAGACACCTATACCATACACAAATACACCTCACCCACACACACATACCAGTCTGGAATTCGGACAAATTAACAGTGGTGCAGAGTTGGCCGAGCGAGAGGACAACGAACTCGCTTTATTTACGGATGGTAGTAAGATAGAAGGCAAGGTAGGCGCGGCATTAACCCTGTGGGATGGTGGCGAGGAGGCCATGTGTCGGAAGTTCAGACTGGAGCAGTTCTGTACTGTTTTCCAGGCTGAATTGCTGGCACTGGTCAAAGCGACCGAAATCACACGGAGCCACAAGTCCGGCAATGTTTTCACAATATATTGTGACTCCAAATCAGCACTGGAAGCGGTTACTCGGGGCGTATCACTTCATCCCCTAGCAGTGAAAACCAGGGAAAATATCCAGGAGGCAGTAGAACAAGGGAAAACCGTAAAACTTAACTGGATTAAGGCCCACGCGGGGATGGAGGGAAACGAACGAGCCGATGAACTCGCAAAAGAGGCAGCCCTGCGCAAAAAGACAAAGCCGGATTACGATAGGTGTCCAATATCATTCGTCAAACGTCAAATCCGTGAGGATACACTTGACGAATGGGAGGAAAGATATAAAACGGAAAGAACGGGGAAAACAACAAAATTATTTTTTCCTAATGCTAGGGAAGCATACAGAACGGTTAGGAGAATAGAGTTGGATCCGCTGCTGGTACAAGTGCTGACAGGGCATGGCGGATTCTCCGAGTACCTGAATCGATTCAAGTGCAAGGAGAGTCCGGCATGCCCTTGCGGCACAGGAGAAGACGAAACAATAGAGCATGTTCTGACAGAGTGTCCAATTTATGGAAGGGAGAGATTCAATATAGAACAGAAAATAAATTACAAAATAGACTTAAAAAATTTTGCCACACTCATATCAAACAAAGAAATGGGCAGTGAATTTAGAAAATTTTGCAAGGCTGTAGCCAGAAAAGTAGTAAATAAAAATAAAACAGTATAGAAAGGTAAAACTAGGTTATATAGTGAATATATAAAGAATAGTTTACAAAAGAATAAGCAGAAATGAATAAATGTAAAATAAATAAAGTTGCAGCATTATAGAATAGAAACCGAAATAAAAACCAAACTGCTAAAAACATAATTGTCAACAAAAATTGTAATAAATCTCTAAAAATAAGTAAGTAAGATAAATCTGTAATAGATATAGAATAAAATGAACAGAATGTAACTATATACGACACAAAAATAGAATAATTATGTAAGATTAGTAAGGGACAGGCATATATAAGACGTGTAATAAAATAGAATATTAGATCTTAAGAACTGTAATTAATTGTAGCATTACGAGAAATGTACTAGATATAAATATATAATACATAAAAACGGGTCCATTGTGGAAACCATTGTAATTAAACAAAAATGTAGATTAAAGGCACTGGTCCTCCATGCCAGTGGTAACGCAACGCCCTGTGATGACGGGTGTTTTCAAAAAAAAAAAAAAAAAAAAAAAAAAAAAAAAAAAAAAAAAAAAAAAAAAAAAAAAAAAAAAAAAAAAAAAAAACCTGAGCTAACCTAACCTGAGCTAACCTAACCTGAGCTAACCATACCTTTTTTTTTTTTTTTTTTTTTTTTTTTTTTCGGGGGGAAATCCTCATGGACGAACCCGGCCTGGGGAGGCCGGGAACAGTGCCGGACTCTTACCGGCTAAAACCACCCCGGTGTCGCTTCTCGCACGTGCGCGCGGGGCCGCGGGAATCCTGATTCGTCCGCAGCCCCGCACTGGTGCCGGCCCGTCCTGCCGGGCCTCGTCTCCTGCACGGGGTAGTGAGGTGTCCTACCCCGTGCATCGCCTCGGGGGCGCGCGTGGACACGGACGCGCGCCGCCGGCTCGGGTCCTATCATGGGGGGCGGGGACTTCCCCAAGGCCGTCGCCCCTGGACCCGTTTATGGGGGGCGGAAGAGGGCGTTGTCCGCCCTCCTCCGGCGCCCGGTGCGCCTGCTGCGGGCGGGGTCGAGAGTTGAGATCTCCCTTTCCCGCTCCGCAGCTTCCTTCTGCGACATCACGTCCTCGCAGAAGGACACCACCGCGTCCCACGACTCTGCGCTGCCGACCATACTCCGAACAACGGCCGGCAGCGACAGATCGCCTCCTACTACCGAGGTGAGGGCACGGCGCTGCTCCTCCCAGGACACACACTCCCGGAGCGTGTGTTGCGCCGTGTCCTCCCCGCAATGGACGCAGTGGTGGCACCGAGCGTCCGACTCCCTGCCTATGCGACACAGGTACCTGCCGAAGCACCCATGCCCCGACAGCACCTGCGCCACCCGAAACGACAGGGAGCCGTGCCTTCTCCCGAGCCATGCGTCGAGCACTGGCCGGATCGCCTCGACGGTAGCGAGGCCGGCGGTAGGGCGCAGAAGCCTTTCCCGCCATTCCGCCACCAAGACCTGACGGAGCTCCGTTCGGCGCAGCGCGATCTGCCGCTGCACCGGTCTGAAGCCCCGTGCCCGCTCTTCCTCGCGCCACCGATACAGTGACGCGAGTACTTTAGCCTCCAGGTCCCAGGGCGGGGATCCGGCCAGAGCGCAAGCCGCCTCGTAGGAGATCGTGCGGTACCCGCGGACGACCCTGACGGCCATCGCCCTCTGCGGCTTTCGCAGAATGGCGATGGTGCAGGCCGTCAGGTCCATCGCCCACACCGGGGCCCCATACAGGGCCATGGACCGCACGATCCCCACGTACAACCGCCTACAGGCGGCGCTCGGGCCCCCCATATTGGGAAGCAGCGTTGAAAGCGCGCCCGCCGCGCCCATCAGCTTGGGCGCCAGCCGCCGGAAGTGGGGTCCGAATTCCCATCGGCTGTCGAGCACCAATCCCAGATACTTCATGGTGGACTCGACAGCTATCCGGGCCCCACCGACCACGATGTGTGATCCCGGCGGCGGCGCGCGTCGGGGGCCATGGAACACGATGGCCTCCGACTTGCTCAGGGCCACCTCCAGGCCCAGGCGACGGATGCGGCTCACCACCTGTGACACCGCAGCCGTAGCTAGCAACGCTGCTTCCCTGTGGGAGCTCCCTCGGGCTGTGACAAGCGTGTCGTCCGCGTAACACGTCAAGTCTGCGCCCGACGGGAGCTCACCTCTGAGCACCCAGTCGTACCCGATGTTCCACAGGAGCGGACCCAGAACCGATCCCTGTGGAACACCGCACGAAGTGACGCGCCTTCCTGCGCCGTCACGTCCCCTATAAGTGACACATCTTGCCTCCAGATAAGCCCCTACTGTGCGGCGGAGGTAGGGAGGCACGCGATGGTAGACAAGTGCCTCCCGTATACAACTCCAGGGCAGGGTGTTGAAGGCGTTAGAAATGTCTAACGACACTGCCAACACCACCCCACCCCGGGACACCGTTTCCTCCGCCAGGGCTCTCACGCGCATTATGGCGTCGACTGTGGAGCGCCCACGACGAAAGCCGTACTGGCTATCCGCCAAGTCCGGCCCTTCTGTGTACAAGTGGCTGACGAGGCGATCTGCGATGACTCGCTCAAAGAGTTTGCCCGCCTCGTCAAGCAGCACTATGGGCCGGTACGCGGACGGCGAGTCCGCGG
Organism: Pyrrhia umbra; assembly: GCA_963891755.1. Classification (NCBI taxonomy): domain Eukaryota; kingdom Metazoa; phylum Arthropoda; class Insecta; order Lepidoptera; family Noctuidae; genus Pyrrhia; species Pyrrhia umbra. The sequence goes on from OY982946.1 coordinate 68,884, forward strand.
GGCGCCCCTCCTTCTTGAGCAGGACCAGCCTCCCCTCCTTCCATACGCTGGGAAACTGGCCCCGCTCGAGGCATGCAGTGAAGAGCCCTCTCAGATGGGGCTCTAGCTCCTTCAGAGCGAGGACGAGAGCTCGGCCAGGAACTCCGTCGGGCCCGGGCGCTGTGTTCTTAGCCCGGAGCCGCGACACGGCCGCTCTCGTCTCTGCTTGTGTCACTTCTGGGACCTGGGTGCTCTCCTCTTCGGGAGAGCCTGTGGCCAAGGGCGAAGCCATCGACGGCGGATCGTGTTCCGCCTGCTCAGGGAAGAGGGCCGACACAACCTCCTCCAGCAGCTGGGGCTGTAGTCCCTCCGTGAGTGGGGGCGCCCAGGGGCGTAACTTGCCTCGCACCATACGGTAGGGGCGCCCCCACGGATCTCGGTCTAGGGACCCCAGCAGCTCTTCCCTGGCCTGCGACTTTGAGTCGCCGATGGCTAGCCACAGCCTCTCCTTGGACGCGCGGTACACCTCATACAGCGCGTCCTCTTCGACGGTATTCCGTCGACGTCGTCGGCGGTGTCGAGTGTACTGGCGACGGGCCGCCACACACGCGATGCGCAACTGCGCGATCTCGGCGGTCCACCAGTACACTTGGCGCTTTGCGGACTGTGTGCGGACGCGGGGCATGGACGCGTCGCAGATCTGCGTCATCGCCCCGCGGAACCACAGCGCCTCCGCTTCGACGTCGACGGTGCCGTCGGTCGCCGACTCCCTTATCCAGGACTGGACAATTGCAGCTTCTTCGAGTAGGTCCCTGTCGATGCGCTTAAGCGCCCAGCGCGGGCCGTCGTTGTTCGGGGCTGCTGGACGGCGGTCGCGCGCGGTCTGGGCGGAGACGTCGAATCGGATGTATCGATGATCCGATAGCGTCTCCACCTCCACGGCGACACGCCAGTCGCGGACTCTGCTAGCGACAGAGGGGCTTGCGAACGAGACGTCCACTATGGACCCGCCCCGCTGCCGCACGCACGTAAATTCCGAGCCCCGATTTAGGACGACCAGACCGGTCGTCACCGCCCACTCCTCCAGCGCCTCGCCCCGAGGATCGGTGACCGGGGATCCCCACGCCGATGACTTGGCGTTGAGATCCCCGAGCAGCAGTACGGGACGAGGGAGGTAGCGGCCTACGACGGCGCCCAACTCGACAAGGAACCTCTCGAAGTCGGCGAGACTCTTGTTGGGGGAGAAATACGCCCCCACAACAGCGATGCCGTCCGAGACCGCAGCAACCCAGCCGCGGCCCCGAGACGGGTCGATCAGAGCCCCGCCGATTATGGCCACCAAACCGTCCAAACACCCCACCCAGTTGTCGCGGGCGGGGACAAAATACGGTTCGGCGACCACAGCCACGTGAATCGACCACTCTGCCATGCTCTGGAGCAGGAGATCCTGAGCTCTGGCAGAGTGGTTGATGTTGCCCTGGAGGAGATGGAGAGCCATTACTGGTTGGTCTCCATCACCTCGGCATCAGTCCTGGGCCGGGAGTCGGCCGAGCCAGCCTGCGGGGGTTGCGAGACTCCCCCGGCAGGCTTATTGCTCCTCTTTTTCTTTTTTTTGGCCCTGCTGGCAGGCACGCCACAGGCCTTTCCGCCCACCTTGTGCCCCGCTGGCCTTCCTGCAGCTGTACAGAGGCTGCAGTTGGGCTCAGCGGAACACTGGGCCGCCTTGTGGCCGGGCCGGCCGCAGCGATAGCAGAGATCGCTGCGGTCAACCTCTGCGGTGCATTTTGCCCGGACGTGCCCCAATTCCAGGCACCGGAAGCACCGCAAGGCCCTGGGCTGCAGGAGCTTAACTCTCGCTGCAACCCAGCCTACCAGCAAACGCCCACTGTTGGCGATCTTATTCGCCGACGCCACAGGACACCGGACCCAGACCATGCCGAGCCCGGTAGCGTCGGCGCGAATGTCGCCGGCCCGCACGTTTTCAGGCGGACACTCGCCGCTTCGTGCGACGGCCGCCACCACCTCCTCCGAGGTCACGGAGTCGTCCAGGCCAGCAATTCGCACCTCTGCGGTCTTGCATGGCCTGGAGACCCGGACGTCCTCCGACTTGAGGACCTCCCTCAGCTTGGCGGCCAGAGCGTCCGCCTTCTCCGCACTGCCACTGGAGGCGCCAGCCACTTCAAAGAGCCGCGCACCCGTGACGGCTTGCTTCAGCGTCACCGACTGCAGGCCAAGATCGGCAAGCTTAATCTTGGCCTTGGCCTCCGCAATGACCGTTTGGTAGGTCACACCCCTCTCCGCGGCTCCGGGCTGAAGCGTTATTGTTACAGCTTCGGAGCGCGGGGTGCGAACTCTCGGCACATTGCGGCCGCCCTTTGCAGCCCGGTGCGCTGGCGCCGGAGTCGCCTTAACGGCCTTTCCGGGGGGGCGCGCGGCTGCTGACGCCTTCTTCGCAACTTTGCGGGCCTTCTTCCGGCCCACGACCGTCGCCCAGGTCTCACCCTTAGACCCGGCGGCCGTGGGCTCGCCGACAGGGGCTCCCTCCGCGGGCTTTCGAGTACCCTCCACGGGCTTCCCCTGCGACACTGATCTCGACGCCTCTTCTGCCCTCCGTTTGTCCGCCGCAAGTGGCGGCCGGAGGGTCTCCTGGGGGAGGCGCCGAGAAATCGCCTCGAGACGGGCGTTCATCATACTCCCGCACTGGAGCATGCAGATCCGGACGATTCTCTCGACTTCATCGTCCGTCGATCTTGCGCTGGTCGGCACCAGTGCGGGAGCTGGAGTTGCTACGACAGGAGGGGGATCGGAGGCAGGTTGTCGCCGCCGCTGCTCGCTCAGCGCTGCGACTTCCCTGCGGAGATCCTCCAGATCCGAACGGAGGCGGCAGTTTTCCTCCTGCAGCCTGGAGACCTCGTCCGAGGCCGACCGGTTGAGGAGGGTACCCACCGCCTCTCTGATGTCGTCGGCGGCTTCCTTCAAGGCACGGGTGAACGTGCCCTTCAGGCTGCCGGATTTGGTGGCAACCTTGAGGACCACGTCCACGCCGTCCAACACCTGACGACTCAAGTCCACCGCCGACAACTCCTCACCTCCTGCCGCATGCGCGGCTCTGCGTTCGCGGGCGCGTCGGGCCATCTCCGACACCTCGTCCGCGGCCACAGCCTTCCGCTGCTCTCTTTTGGCGGCGTTGAGCTCGGCCTTGGTGCTTCCGAGGGAAGCACTGCTCACGCCGCCTGGGTCCTCACCCATCGCCTCGCGGTCGGTCTCCTCCCTCTCACTGGCCGCCGGCGTGTCGGGACGCGGAAGAAACCGTCCCTGCGGATCACGCCGCGGCCGCGACCGTGAGGCCACACCGCCTCGCCGCGCTGTCGGCACTTTGGGGGCCGATAGGTTCTCCTCGCTGGACGAGAAACCTATCGACCCCGGTCGGTCCGAGGCCACATCGCGCGGACGTTTCCTCCAAAATTTGGAGGTAGGTCCGCGCGACTCCCCGTCGGACAGGATATCCCCGAAGGGACTGGAGCCTCCTCGGCTCTTGTTACCGGCTCTGCCGGTAATCGGTTCACATCCGCCAGTAGTCATTTCTGACACAGGGGCCTGGTTGCCCACCCCTGTGCAGACTTCGGTAGTCAATTTAACACTCGCGGGCCCGGGTACCCGCGAGCGCCGGGCGTCAGCCGGAGCGCACGACAAACTATTTTCTTTAGCTGACATTTCCATATTACGATTGGGTAATACACACACCACTTCCCCAAGGTGATGCGGTCGCACTTTTTGGGAGGGAATTTGGTCCTCCCGAGGCCCGCGAATGCCTCGAAACAGGATAAGCCGCCCGTGGTTCGGCATCTTAAAACTAAACTTAATGCTAACTTAACTTAATATATATTTTTTATTGTGTTTTTTTCAGATCTGTTTTATATTTTTCTCTTTGGTTTTTGTTTTATATTTTTTTTGTGGATTTTATATATTTTGTAATAATTTTTTGTGTTTTTATAAAATTTTAATAAATTTTTTTTTGTGGATTTTGTATTTTTTTTTTTTTTTTTTTTTTTTTTTTTTTTATGTCAACAAAGAAATCCACCTCGAGCAGCAGCAGGCCTGCCACTGCTCAGGGCCGCCAGGCGTGAAGCGCCTCTTGGCCTACCACCTCGCTCCCTTAGCATGCGCTCTGCAGCGTGCAGAGTGCCGAAAGGGAGCCGTCGGGAGCGACTTCTCCGCTCCTGCAGAAATTCGCCACGAGCAATAATCTCCTCTACCCCACCCCCCACGAAGAGATTATTGCCCGTGCCCAGGGTGCACCGGCCCAGTGACTGCTCTTCCCCCCGGACGTATCCGAAAGGGACCAGCAGCCACCAGGCACACGGGGAGGTTTTCTGCGCGCACCCCGAGCTAACCATACCTGAGCTAACCTAACCTTTTTTTTTTTTTTTTTTTTGTTTTCGCTGGGAAAAAATGCGTTACGCATACTCCCCATCCAGGGGAATGGGGGGGTATGTGGGACTCCCCGGGCAAGCCCGGTATACCCACTAAAACAACCCAGCGGGACTCCCGCATCGTCTGAAAGGAGAGGGACTGGGAAACCGGCGTAGCCTTTACGTCCAGTCCCCCTCGACGAATGCCCGCCCTACGCGGCGGGCCCCTCACGTCCTCCCCATGGGGGGAGGGTCGGGAATATCCAACGGAGGTGGTGTGGAGTGCAATGCGGGCGGAGGCGCCCCCGCACCTGTCGCCCGCCCATCACCACCTTGAGGAGGGAGATGATCTCCAACCTCCTCTTTGCGCGGCGGCCACGCATCCAGGTCCCCTCTCTAAGAGCGAGAGGGGAGGGGAGTACGTGGGAGACCGCGACTTCCGCGAGGGTGCGATGCTCATTCGGACATCGCAACCCTCTCATCGGCAGCCGCCGAGGTTCCCGCCACGGGAACAACGGCGCGAGGATCCTCACAAGCGGGCCCGACCGGCGCCCGCACTTTGCCCTTCTTGGGAAAGGGATTACAATTTCTCCCCGTCATGATATGTCCCGCCGGGCGGCCGCTGGCAGCGCACACAGCGCAGTGCGGCGTGGCGGCCGTGCAGGAGGAGGCTTTGTGGCCGTCCTTGCCGCAGCGGTAGCAGGCGGCTGTCCTGTCCACAGTGGACGGACAGAGGGCCCGGGTGTGGCCAATGCCGAAGCACCTGTAGCAGCGCAGCGGCGCGGCCACAAGTGCCCGGACTGCACCCGAGCTGAATCCTACAAGAAGCCGCCCTTTCGCAAGGACGGCTTTGGCAGCGGCGACTGGACACTCGAACCGCATGGTACCCATGCCACCGCGGCCGGGTCTGATGTCCCGGCCTTGCACCGCTGCGACGCTGCAGCCCCCAATGGCTGCGACTGCCGCGATGACCTCTTCCTTGGTGACCGAGTCGTCGAGGTCGGTCACCTCCAAGGCCGCCGTCTTGACCGGTCGGGCCACCTTCGCCGAGTCCGCGATGGACTCCCTTAACTTTGCCGCGAAGAGGTCGGCGTTGGCGCTGCCTTCCGCCCCCGGGAACTCGAAGATTCGAGCCCCGGTTTGAGTCTGTCGGCAAGAGACTCTACCGATTCCCAGCTTGGCGGGGTCAGCATTTGCACGCGCCCGCATCAGCACCGACAAATATGTTTCGCCCCGCTCCGCAGCCTCCGCGGTGAGCGTAACCACGACGGCTGCGGTCTTTGGGGGGACGAGCTTTCCCCCTTTCTTCCTCCCTTGCCCCTTATCCGCGCCGGTCCTCGGCTGACCGGGAGTCGCGGCGGTGGGGGCAGCAGGCGCGGCCGGTGCCGACTTTTTGCCCTTCCCCTTTCCCTTTCCAATCGTCTGCGGCTGGCTGGAAGGTGCGGCGGCGACGACAGGGGTGGAAGGACAGCAGGTCTTCTTGCCCTTCCCTTTACCTTTCCTGACCACTTCGGTCCAGCTCTCCTGGCAGGGCGGAGTGGCGGAAGGCAGGGGGGCGTCCGCCCTTTGCGAGGAGGGACCCGGCTCGCTTCGCCTCTTGTCAGCTGCAAGCGGAGGCCGAAGGCGCTTTTTCGGCAAGAGCCGGTCCTCTATGCCCGCTAGGCAGGCTCGCGTAAACTCTCGCTCCTCCATCACAACCTTTCGGATGGTATCCTCCAGGTTGGAGGGCGGGGCCTCTAACGCAGGCGATGGTGTTGCCTGGTTAGGCCGGGCGGTGGCATCAGCCAGCTTTTGGTGAAGTTGGCTCACCTCTAACTGCAGGCGATCGACCTTCGCCTGCAGTTGTCTCGTCTCATCAGTGGCCTTTCTGGCCACCAACTCCTCAATGATGCCGCGCATGCTCGCGGCGCGGCATTTAAGGGCCTTTTGTATAGTGCCCTTGAGGTTGGAGGATTTGGAGGCGACCTCCACAATCTCCTCCTCGTCCTCCTCCGCCATCCGTGCCAGCTCGGCCACGGAGTGGTTGGCATACAGCACGCGGGACGCTCCGTACCCGGACTTGACCCGGGCAGCTTGCGCCCGCTTCTCCTTCGCGGCAACCCGCTCCTCGAGCTCCTTCTGGAGCATCTCCCGCCGGGTCAGGTTAAGCTGGCGTTGAGCATCTGCAAGGCCCACGTCGTGGGTGGTCGACGCTGTTGCGGGCTTTTTCCTCACCGAACCCGCTGATGAACCCGAAGATCCCCTCAGGTAGGCGCGCTTGCGCGACAGCGGCCTAGACCCCTCCGCGTCAGAGGCAAGTGAGCTGAGGTCGTCGTCGGAGAACTCCGACAGCCCTATCTCCCCCTCAAAGAAGCTCGCCGCAGACGGCGCGCGGCTCGCTTCGGACGCCGAAGCGTCGGTTTGGCCCTGAAAAGGGCCTTTGGGTTGGCCCTGAGAAGGGCCTTTGGGTTGGCCCTGAGAAGGGCCTTTTGGTTGGCCCTGAGAAGGGCCTTTTTTGGGTTTGATGAAACGCCCGAGGGCGTCCCGCGGGGTTTGAGACATTGTCTCCCGCTAGATCGCAGCACGCAAGACGAATGAGATTGCTACGAAGCACAGTGCACTTTGGCCGAGCCCAGCCTGCCACTCCGTTACGGTGGTCAGGACTCTCCTTGGACGCGCGGTACACCTCATACAGCGCGTCCTCTTCGACGGTATTCCGTCGACGTCGTCGGCGGTGTCGAGTGTACTGGCGACGGGCCGCCACACACGCGACGCGCAACTGCGCGATCTCGGCGGTCCACCAGTACACCTGGCGCTTTGCGGACTGTGTGCGGACGCGGGGCATGGACGCGTCGCAGATCTGCGTCATCGCCCCGCGGAACCACAGCGCCTCCGTTTCGACGTCGACGGAGCCGTCGGTCGCCGACTCCCTTATCCAGGACTGGACAATTGCAGCTTCTTCGAGTAGGTCCCTGTCGATGCGCTTAAGCGCCCAGCGCGGGCCGTCGTTATTCGGGGCTGTTGGACGGCGGTCGCTCGCGGTCTGGGCGGAGACGTCGAATCGGATGTATCGATGATCCGATAGCGTCTCCACTTCCACGGCGACCCGCCAGTCACGGACCCTGCTAGCGACAGGGGGGCTAGCGAACGACACGTCCACTATAGACCCGCCCCGCTGCCGCACGCAGGTATACTCCGAGCCCCGATTCAGGACGACCAGACCGGTCGTCACCGCCCACTCCTCCAGCGCCTCGCCCCGAGGATCGGTGACCGGGGATCCCCACGCCGATGACTTGGCGTTGAGATCCCCGAGCAGCAGTACGGGACGAGGGAGGTAGCGGCCTACGACGGCGCCCAACTCGACAAGGAACCTCTCGAAGTCGGCGAGACTCTTGTTGGGGGAGAAATACGCCCCCACAACAGCGATGCCGTCCGAGACCGCGGCAACCCAGCCGCGGCCCCGAGACGGGTCGATCAGAGCCCCGCCGATTATGGCCACCAAACCGTCCAAACACCCCACCCAGTTGTCGCGGGCGGGGACAAAATACGGTTCGGCGACCACAGCCACGTGAATCGACCACTCTGCCATGCTCTGGAGCAGGAGATCCTGAGCTCTGGCAGAGTGGTTGATGTTGCCCTGGAGGAGATGGAGAGCCATTATTGATTGGTCTCCATCACCTCGGCATCAGTCCTGGGCCGGGAGTCGGCCGAGCCAGCCTGCGGGGGTTGCGAGACTCCCCCGGCAGGCTTATTGCTCCTCTTTTTGTTTTTGGCCTTGCTGGCAGGCACGCCACAGGCCTTTCCGCCCACTTTGTGGCCCGCTGGCCTTCCTGCAGCTGTACAGAGGCTGCAGTTGGGCTCAGCGGAGCACTGGGCCGCCTTGTGGCCGGGCCGGCCGCAGCGATAACAGAGATCGCTGCGGTCAACCTCTGCGGTGCATTTTGCCCTCACGTGCCCCGACTCGAGGCACCGGAAGCACCGCAGGGCCCTGGGCTGCAGGAGCTTAACTCTCGCTGCAACCCAGCCCACCAGCAAACGACCACTGTTGGCGATCTTTTTCGCCGACGCCACAGGACACCGGACCCAGACCATGCCGAGCCCGGTAGCGTCGGCGCGTATGTCGCCGGCCCGCACGTGGTCAGGCGGACACTCGCCGCTCCGAGCGACGGCCGCCACCACCTCCTCAGGGGTCACGGAGTCATCCAGACCAGCAATTCGCACCTCTGCGGTTTTGCATGGTCTGGAGACCCGGACGTCCTCAGGCTTGAGGACCTCCCTGAGCTTGGCGGCCAGAGCGTCCGCCTTTTCGACGCTGCCATTGGCTGCACCGGCCACCTCAAACAGTCGCGCTCCCGTGACGGCTTGTCTGAGCGTCACGGACTGCAGGCCAAGATCCGCAAGTTTGATCTTGGCCTTAGCCTCAGCTAGCACCGACTGGTACGTCACGCCCCTCTCCGAAGCTCCAGGCTGTAAAGTGACCGTAACAGCTTCGGAGCGCGGGGCGCGAACAGTCGGCGCTTTGCGACCGCTTTTTGCATTGCCGCGACGCGCAGGCTGCGGAGCCGCCTTTGCGGGACCGCTAGGAGCGCGTGCAGTGGCCGTCGCCTTTTTGGCGGCTTTGCGGGCCTTCTTCCGGCCCACGACCGTCGCCCAGGTCTCACGCTTAGACCCGGCGGCCGTGGGCTCGCCAACAGGGGCTCCCTCCGCGGGCTTTCGAGCACCCTCCACGGGCTTCCCCTGCGACACCAATCTCGACGCCTCTTCTGCCCTCCGTTTGTCCGCCGCAAGTGGCGGCCGGAGGGTCTCCTGCGGGAGACGTCGAGATATCGCCTCGAGACGGGCGTTCATCATACTCCCGCACTGGAGCATGCAGATCCGGACGATTCTCTCGACTTCATCGTCCGTCGATCTTGCGCTGGTCGGCACCAGTGCGGGAGCTGGAGTTGCTGCGACAGGAGGGGGATCGGAGGCAGGTTGTCGCCGCCGCTGCTCGCTCAGCGCAGCGACTTCCCTGCGGAGATCCTCCAGATCCGAACGGAGGCGGCAGTTTTCCTCCTGCAGCCTGGAGACCTCGTCCGAGGCCGACCGGTTGAGGAGGGTACCCACCGCCTCTCTGATGTCGTCGGCGGCTTCCTTCAAGGCACGGGTGAACGTGCCCTTCAGGCTGCCGGATTTGGTGGCAACCTTGAGGACCACGTCCACGCCGTCCAACACCTGACGACTCAAGTCCACCGCCGACAACTCCTCACCTCCTGCCGCATGCGCGGCTCTGCGTTCGCGGGCGCGTCGGGCCATCTCCGACACCTCGTCCGCGGCCACAGCCTTCCGCTGCTCTCTTTTGGCGGCGTTGAGCTCGGCTTTGGTGCTCCCTAGGGAAGCACTGCTCACGCCGCCGGGGTCCTCACCCCTCGCCTCACGGTCGGACTCCTCCCTTTCGCTGGCCGCCGGAGTATCGGGACGCGGAAGAAAGCGTCCCGAGGCATCGCGCCGCGGCTTCGACCGCGAGGTCCCACCGCCTCGTCGCGCTGTCGGCACTTTGGGGGCCGATAGGTTCTCCTCACTGGATGAGAAACCTACCGACCCTGGGTCGCGCGAACGCTTCCGCCAGAACCTGGTGGTAAGTCCGCGCGACTCCCCCTCCGACATTGGGTCCTCAAGAGGACTGGAGCCTCCTCGGCTCTTGTTACCGGCAGGAACTGGGCCGGTAAATGGTACGCTTCCGCCAGTAGTCACTTCTGACACAGGGGCCTGGTTGCCCACCCCTGTGCAGACTTCGGTAGTCAATTTAACACTCGCGGGCCCGGGTACCCGCGAGCGCCGGGCGTCAGCCGGAGCGCACGACAAACTATTTTCTTTAGTAGACATTTCCATTTACGATATGGGAAAATACGCACACCACTTCCCCAAGGTGGTGCGGTCGCACTTTTTGGGAGGGAATTTGGTCCTCCCGAGGCCCGCGAATGCCTCGAAACAGGATAAGCCGCCCGTGGTTCGGCATCTTAAAACTAAACTTAATGCTAAAATATATTTTTTTGTGGTATTTTATAGATTAGTTTTATGAATTTTCTCTTTGATTTTTAGTTTTTTATTTTTTTTTGTAGATTTTGTGTTTTATGTAATAATTTTTAGTGGTTTTCTCAGATTTTATAGTTTTTTTTTTGTAGATTTTGTATTTTTTTTTTTTATTTTTTTTTTTTTTTTCTGAAATGTCCGTAAAGGATTCCACCTCGAGCAGCGGCAAGCCTGCCACTGCTCCAGACCGCAAGGCGTGAAGCGCCTCGCGGCACACCACCTCGCTCCCTTAGCGTGCGCTCTGCAGCGTGCAGAGTGACGAAAGGGAGCCGTCGGGAGCGACTTCTCCGCTCCTGCAGAAATTCGCCACGAGCAATAATCTCCTCTACCCCACCCCCCACGAAGAGATTATTGCCCGTGCCCAGGGTGCACCGGCCCAGTGACTGCTCTTCCCCCCGGACGTATCCGAAAGGGACCAGCAGCCACCAGGCACACGGGGAGGTTTTCTGCGCGCACCCCAACCTAACCTGACCTTTTTTTTTTTTTTTTTTTTTTTTTTTTTTTTTTCCGCTGGGAAAAATGCTTTACGCATCCCCCCCATCCAGGGGAATGGGGGGGTATGTGGGACTCCCCGGGCAAGCCCGGTATACCCACTAAAAAACCCAGCAGCATTCCCGCATCGTCTGAAAGGAGGGGGACTGGGAAACCGGCGTAGCCTTTACGTCCAGTCCCCCTCGACGATTGCCCGCCTCAACGGCGGCGGGCCCCTCACGTCCTCCCCATTGGGGGAGGATCGGGAATGTCCGGCGGAGGTGGTGTGGAGTGCAATGCGGGCGGAGGCGCCCCCGCGCCTGTCGCCCGCCCATCACCACCGCGAGGAAGGAGTCTTCTCCTTCCTCTTCTTCGCCTGCGGAGCGGCGCAGCGAGCGGGTCATCCTCCCGCGCGCGCTCCGCCGCCTCCTTTTGCGAAATGACATCCTCGCAAAAGGAGGCGACCGCGGCCCAGGCCCCCTCGCTCCCCAGCATGGACAGAACAACGCTGGGAAGCGAGAGATCTCGGCCGATCTCGGCAGTCAGACATCGGCGCGGCTCTGCCCAGGCGGGGCAGACCTCGAGGGTGTGCCGCGCCGTGTCCTCTGCCGCGCCGCAGTGGTGGCACGCTGGGGTTTCCTCCCTCCCGATCCTGTACAGGTGCGAGCCGAAGCAGCCGTGCCCCGACAGCACCTGCACCAGACGAAAAGAAAGGAAACCGTGTTTCCGCTCGAGCCATTGCCGCAGAACTGGCCCGAGCGCGTCCAGCGTGCGGCGGCCAAAAGTGGCGGTGGCGAGGTCGTCCGTCCAGTGGACGACGATGGCGTCCCTCGCCTCCCGCCTCACGGCCTCCCGCTCCTGCGCGGTGGGGCGCTCTCCGAGCGCCCTTCGGCGCGCCGTCCATTCGTACACCCTGGCGAGCACCCACGCCTCGAGCTCCCAAGGAGGGGTACCCGCCAGAGCGCACGCCGCCGAAAAACCGACCGACCTATAGGCCCTCGCCACCCGCAGTGCAATGGCCCTCTGTGGCCTGCGTAGGGCGGTGGCGTTCTCCCTCCTGCGGAGGGAGTCTGACCAGATTGGAGCCCCGTAGAGGGCCATGCTCCGCAAGATGCCGGCATACAGACGCCGGCACCGTGCGCTGGGTCCCCCCAGGTTGGGGAGGAGCCAAGAGAGGGCGTCAGCGGCCCTCAGCAGGCGCGTCGACAGCCCGTTGAAATGTGGGCCGAAGCGCCACCTGCTGTCCAGCACCAGGCCCAGATACTTCATCTGGGGCCTCACCTCGATCCTGACGCCCTCCACAGCAATGTGGGCGTCGGGAGGGCAGCGCTGCCGAGGCCCGCGGAAGAACACGGCCTCGGTCTTGTTCAGCGCCACCCTCAACCCCAGGCGGCGGATCCTCCCTGCCACCAAGGACCCGCCAGCCGACGCCAGACAGGCCGCCTCCCCAAAGTTCTTCCCCCGGGCAGTGAGGAGTGTGTCGTCCGCGTAACAGATCACACTCGTGCCCGGGAGAAGGGCCCCCCGCAGGAGCCAATCGAACCCTATGTTCCACAGGGTGGGCCCCAGCACCGACCCCTGTGGAACGCCGGCCTCCGCGCCGTACCGCCTCAACGTCGACCTTTTGTCTACAAGGAGGACCTCGCGGTCCTCCAAGTAGTCGGCCAAGAGGCCCCTCAAGTATGAAGGCACTCCGTGATATCGGAGTGCCTCCAATATGGTCGAATGGGGGACGGAATTGAAGGCGTTGGCGATGTCGAACGACACCGCCAGCACCCCGTCCCCCGCGTCCATCGCCTCCTTCACCTGGCCTTTGAGTAGGGCCAGGGCGTCGATGGTGGACCGGCCTCGTCGGAAGCCGAACTGGGCGTCCGACAGGTCCGGCCCCACCCCCCGCAGATGGTCGTTGAGGCGGCAGGCGATGATCCCCTCGAACATTTTACCGACCTCATCGAGCAGAACGATGGGCCGGTATGCCGAGGGGGAGTCGACCGGGCGTCCCTCTTTACGGAGGAGGCACAGCTGCCCCTCCTTCCAAGGTTTCGGGAACCTGCCAGCTGTAAAGCAGGCGGTGAAGAGGTCCCGAAACCTGTCCTCCATTTGAGCGGCAGCAATGGCCACCACCCGAGCAGGGACGCCGTCCGGTCCAGGCGCCGTCTTTTTGGCGCGGAGGCCGATAACACCCGCGTGGAACTCCTCCGCAGTCACCGGGGGGACCTCTTCCCCCGGCGAGGCCGCATCCTGCGGAGGGTCCATCGTTGGTGGGGTGAAGTCGGTCTCGCGGTGCGGGAACAGCGACCGGACCACCCCATCCAACAGTGCCGGCTCGAGAGTTTCCGTCAGCGGGGGACCATGGGGGCGCAGCTTGTTTCGCGCCGCCTTGTATGGCCTCCCGTACGGATCCCTGTCGAGGGACTCCAGCATCTCGGCTCTCGCCGCGTCCTTGGAGGCGCACATGGCCGTCTTGAGGGCCGCCTTTGCCTCTTGATACGAAGCGTAGAGGCGGTCCTCTTCCACCAGATTCCGGTTGACGGCGGCGCGCCGACGGCTCCGCGTGTAGGCCCGCCTGACTGCCGCACAGGCGGCGCGGAGCCCCGCCAGTTCCTGCGACCACCAGTAGACGGCGCGACGAGGAGGCGGACGGCGAGAGCGAGGCATGCTGGAGTTGCACACCTCGGTCAGAGATCCCCCGAGCCGGACCGCTGCGGCGTCGACGTCCGAGAGCTCGACAGGGGGCGACAGCCAGTCCTGGAGGAAGGCTGCCTCCATGGCTGCCTCCCGGTCCAGGCGAGTGAGAGCCCACCGGGGGAAAGGAGACCCGTTGGAGCGGGCCATCCGTCCCCGGGGACTCTGGGTGGAGATGTCGAACCGCACGTATCGGTGGTCCGACATGGTTTCCACCATCTCCACCCGCCAGTTCACGATGCGTGCGGCTAGCACGGGGGTGGCGAACGAGACGTCGACCACTGACCCTCCCCGCTGCCGCACGCACGTGTGGACCGCCCCCCTGTTGAGGAGGGACACGCCGCACGACGTCGCCCAAAACTCGACGGCGCGCCCCCGGACGTCGCATGAGGCAGCCGGGTTGCCCCAGGCCGCCGACTTGGCGTTTAGGTCGCCCAACACGACGACCTGTCGCGGCGCCGCCCTCCCTACGACTGCAGTGAGGATCTCCAGAAAGTCCTCGAAGTCGGAGAGAGGGCGGTTTGGGGAGAAATATACCCCAACGATGGCCAACGATGGCCCCCACGCGGCAGCCACGTATCCCGGTCCCCTCTCTAAGAGCGAGAGGGGTGGGGAGTCTGTAGAGGGCCGCGACAATATGGCCACCAGGCCGTCCAGGTCGCCCAACCAATGCCCGGGGATCGAGTAGGGCTCGGCGACCACCGCCAAGTCCACCAACCACTCAGCCATCGTCTGCAACAACAGATCCTGGGCTGCCCGGCAGTGGTTGGTGTTCGCCTGGAGGATGCGATGTTCGATGACTATATCCATCAGTCGGACATCGCACCCCCCTCATCCGCAGCCGCCGAGGTTCCCGCCACGGGAACAGCGGCGTGAGCAGCAGGCCCGACCGGCGCCTGCGCTTTTCCCTTCTTGGGGGGAGGGTTGCACAACCTCCCCTTCATAATATGGCCCGCCGGGCGGCCGCTGGCAGCGCACACAGTGCAGTGCGGCGTGGCGGCCGTGCAGGAGGAGGCTTTGTGGCCGTCCTTGCCGCAACGGTAGCAGCTGTCCGTCCTATCCACCGTGGACGGACAGAGGGCTCGGGTGTGGCCGATGCCGAAACACCTGTAACACCGCAGGGGTGCGTCCGCAAGTGCCCGGACCGCACCCGAGCTAAAGCCCACGAGCAGCCGCCCTTTTTGAAGGACGGCTTTGGCAGCGGCGACTGGGCACTCGAGCCGCATGGTGCCCATGCCGCCGCGGCCGGGTCTGATGTCCCGGCCCTGCACCGCTGCGACGCTGCAGCCCCCAATAGCTGCGACCGCCGCCACTACCTCCTCCTTGGTGACGGAGTCATCCAGGTCGGTCACCTCCAAGGCCGCCATTTTTATCGGTCGGGCCACCTTCGCCGCGTCCGCAATGACCTCCCGCAGCTTGGACGCGAAGAGGTCGGCGCTGGCGCTGCCTTCCGCCCCTGGGAACTCGAAAATGCGAGCCCCCGTTTGAGTCCGTCGGCAGGACACTTTGCCGATCCCCAGCTGGGTGGGGTCGGCGTTGGCACGCGCCCGCAACAGAACGGACGCGTACGTCTCGCCCCGCTCCGCAGCCTCCGCGGTGAGCGTCACCACGACGGCTGCGGTCTTTGGGGGAACGAGGTTTTTACCCCCCCTCACATTTCCCTTCCCCTTACCCGCGCCAGTCTGCGGCTGACTGGGGGTCGCGGAGGTGGGGGCGGCAGGGGCGGCCGGTGCCGACTTTTTCCCCTTTCCCTTTCCCTTCCCCTTTCCAGCCGTCTGCGGCTGGCTGGAAGGTGCGGCGGCGGGGACAGGGGTGGGGGCATGGGAGGTCTTCTTCCCCTTCCCCTTACCCTTCCTGATAACCTCAGTCCAGCCCTCCTGGCTGGACGGTGCGGCGGAAGGAAGGGGGGCGTCCTCTCTTTGTGAGGAAGGACCCGGCTCATTTCGCCTCTTGTCGGCCGCTAGTGCAGGCCGGAGGCGCTTCTCGGGTAAGAGCCGGTCCTCAATCCCCGCTAAGCAGGCTCTGGTAAATGCCCGCTCCTCCATTACGACCTTCCGGATGATGTCCTCGAGGTTGGAGGAGGGGGCCTCCACCGCAGGCGGCGGTGCGGCCTGGTTGGGCCGGGCGGTGGCGTCGGCCAGCTTCTGGTGCAGCTGGCTGACCTCCATTTGTAGGCGATCTACTTTCGCCTGCAGCTGCCGAGTTTCGTCGGTCGCCTTCCTCGACACCAACTCCTCGACGATGCCGCGCATGCTCGCGGCGCGGCATTTGAGGGCCTTCTGGAAGGTGCCCTTCAGGTTTGAGGACTTTGAGGCGACCTCCGCTATCTCCTCCTCGTCCTCCTCCGCCATCCTTGCCAACTCGGCCAAGGAGTGGTCGGCGTATAACACGCGGGACGCGCCGTACCCGGACCTGACCCGGGCGGTACGCGCCCGCTGCTCTTTTGCGGCGACCCGCTCCTCAAGCTCCTGCTGGAGCTGCTCCCGCCGGGCCAGGTCTAACTGGCGTTGAGCGTCCGCTAGGCCCACGACGTGGGTGTCCGACGCTGTAACCTTTTTGCCCCTCATTGCCTTCGCCGAACTCGCCGAAGATTCACCAGACCCTTCCTTTCGATAGGCGCGCTTTCGCGACAGCGGCCTAGACTCGCCCGCGTCTGAAGTACACGACACGAGTGACACGATGGATTCCTGGTCGGAGTCCTCCGACAGCGCAATCCCGCCGAAGAATCGGCTCCCGCAGAAGCTCGCCGCAGACGGCGCGCGGCTCACTTCGGACGCTTCAGAAGCGTCGGTTTGGCCCTGAGAAGGGCCTTTTGGTTGGCCCTGAAAAGGGCCTTTGGGTTGGCCCTGAGAAGGGCCTTTTGGTTGGCCCTGAGAAGGGCCTTTTGGTTGGCCCTGAGAAGGGCCTTTTGGTCGCAGAAAACGCCCGTGGGCGTCCCGCAGAGGTTTGGACATTCCGACAAAATTCGTAGCGCACAAGGCAGAAAGAAATCGCTACGAAGCACAGCACACTTTAGCCGAGCCCAGCCTGCCACTCCGTTACGGTGGTCAGGACTGGGTCGTTTCCAGGGGACACGACGTGGACGTAAGTGCTGTGGGGGGTCCCCCAACCTAACCTGACCTAACCTAACCTGAGCTAACCTAACCTTTTTTTTTTTTTTTTTTTTTTTTTTTTTTTTTTTTTTTTTTTTTTTTTTTTTTTTCGGGGGGAAATCCTCATGGACGAACCCGGCCTGGGTAGGCCGGGAACAGTGCCGGACTCTTACCGGCTAAAACCACCCCGGTGTCGCTTCTCGCACGTGGGCGCGGGGCCGCGGGAATCCTGATTCGTCCGCAGCCCCGCACTGGTGCCGGCCCGTCCTGCCGGGCCTCGTCTCCTGCACGGGGTAGTGAGGTGTCCTACCCCGTGCATCGCCTCGGGGGCGCGCGTGGACACAGACGCGCGCCGCCGGCTCGGGTCCTATCATGGGGGGCGGGGACTTCCCCAAGTCCGTCGCCCCTGGACCCGTTTATGGGGGGCGGAAGAGGGCGTTGTCCGCCCTCCTCCGGCGCCCGGTGCGCCTGCTGCGGGCGGGGTCGAGAGTTGAGATCTCCCTTTCCCGCTCCGCAGCTTCCTTCTGCGACATCACGTCCTCGCAGAAGGACACCACCGCGTCCCACGACTCTGCGCTGCCGACCATACTCCGAACAACGGCCGGCAGCGACAGATCGCCTCCTACTACCGAGGTGAGGGCACGGCGCTGCTCCTCCCAGGACACACACTCCCGGAGCGTGTGTTGCGCCGTGTCCTCCCCGCAATGGACGCAGTGGTGGCACCGAGCGTCCGACTCCCTGCCTATGCGACACAGGTACCTGCCGAAGCACCCATGCCCCGACAGCACCTGCGCCACCCGAAACGACAGGGAGCCGTGCCTTCTCCCGAGCCATGCGTCGAGCACTGGCCGGATCGCCTCGACGGTAGCGAGGCCGGCGGTAGGGCGCAGAAGCCTCTCCCGCCATTCCGCCACCAAGACCTGGCGGAGCTCCGTACGGCGCAGCGCGATCTGCCGCTGCACCGGTCCGAAGCCCCGTGCCCGCTCTTCCTCGCGCCACCGATACAGCGACGCGAGTACTTTCGCCTCCAGGTCCCAGGGCGGGGATCCGGCCAGAGCGCAAGCCGCCTCGTAGGAAATCGTGCGGTACCCGCGGACGACCCTGACGGCCATCGCCCTCTGCGGCTTTCGCAGAATGGCGATGGTGCAGGCCGTCAGGTCCATCGCCCACACCGGGGCCCCATACAGGGCCATGGACCGCACGATCCCCACGTACAACCGCCTACAGGCGGCGCTCGGGCCCCCCATATTGGGAAGCAGCGTTGAAAGCGCGCCCGCCGCGCCCATCAGCTTGGGCGCCAGCCGCCGGAAGTGGGGTCCGAATTCCCACCGGCTGTCGAGCACCAATCCAAGGTACTTCATGGTGGACCCGACAGCTATCCGGGCCCCACCGACCACGATGTGTGATCCCGGCGGCGGCGCGCGTCGGGGGCCATGGAACACAATGGCCTCCGACTTGCTCAGGGCCACCTCCAGGCCCAGGCGACGGATGCGGCTCACCACCTGTGACACCGCAGCCGTGGCTAGCAACGCTGCTTCCCTGTGGGAGCTCCCTCGGGCTGTGACAAGCGTGTCGTCCGCATAACACGTCAAGTCTGCGCCCGACGGGAGCTCACCTCTGAGCACCCAGTCGTACCCGATGTTCCACAGGAGCGGACCCAGAACCGATCCCTGCGGAACACCGCACGAAGTGACGCGCCTTCCTGCGCCGTCACGTCCCCTATAAGTGACACATCTTGCCTCCAGATAAGCCCCTACTGTGCGGCGGAGGTAGGGAGGCACGCGATGGTAGACAAGTGCCTCCCGTATACAACTCCAGGGCAGGGTGTTGAAGGCGTTAGAAATGTCCAACGACACTGCCAACACCACCCCACCCCGGGACACCGTTTCCTCCGCCAGGGCCCTCACGCGCATTATGGCGTCGACTGTGGAGCGCCCACGACGAAAACCGAATTGGCTGTCCGCCAAGTCCGGCCCTTCTGTGTACAAGTGGCTGACGAGGCGATCTGCGATGACACGCTCAAAAAGTTTGCCCGCCTCGTCAAGCAGCACTATGGGCCGGTACGCGGACGGCGAGTCCGCGGGGCGCCCCTCCTTCTTGAGCAGGACCAGCCTCCCCTCCTTCCAAACGCTGGGAAACTGGCCCCGCTCGAGGCATGCCGTAAAGAGCCCTCTCAGCTGGGGCTCTAGCTCCTTCAGAGCCAAGACGAGAGCTCGGCCAGGAACTCCGTCGGGCCCGGGCGCTGTGTTCTTAGCCCGGAGCCGCGACACGGCCGCTCTCGTCTCCACTTGTGTCACCTCGGGGACCTGGGTGCTCTCCTCTTCAGGAGAGCCTGTGGCCAAGGGCGATGCCATCGACGGCGGATCGTGCTCCGCCTGCTCAGGGAAGAGGGCCGAAACAACCTCCTCCAGCAGCTGGGGCTGTAGTCCCTCCGTGAGTGGAGGCGCCCAGGGGCGTAACTTGCCTCGCACCATACGGTAGGGGCGCCCCCACGGATCTCGGTCTAGGGACCCCAGCAGCTCTTCCCTGGCCTGCGACTTTGAGTCGCCGATGGCTAGCCACAGCCTCTCCTTGGACGCGCGGTACACCTCATACAGCGCGTCCTCTTCGACGGTATTCCGTCGACGTCGTCGGCGGTGTCGAGTGTACTGGCGACGGGCCGCCACACACGCGACGCGCAACTGCGCGATCTCGGCGGTCCACCAGTACACTTGGCGCTTTGCGGACTGTGTGCGGACGCGGGGCATGGACGCGTCGCAAATCTGCGTCATCGCCCCGCGGAACCACAGCGCCTCCGCTTCGACGTCGACGGTGCCGTCGGTCGCCGACTCCCTTATCCAGGACTGGACAATTGCAGCTTCTTCGAGTAGGTCCCTGTCGATGCGCTTAAGCGCCCAGCGCGGGCCGTCGTTGTTCGGGGCTGCTGGACGGCGGTCGCGCGCGGTCTGGGCGGAGACGTCGAATCGGATGTATCGATGATCCGATAGCGTCTCCACCTCCACGGCGACACGCCAGTCGCGGACTCTGCTAGCGACAGAGGGGCTTGCGAACGAGACGTCCACTATGGACCCGCCCCGCTGCCGCACGCACGTGAATTCCGAGCCCCGATTTAGGACGACCAGACCGGTCGTCACCGCCCACTCCTCCAGCGCCTCGCCCCGAGGATCGGTGACCGGGGATCCCCACGCCGATGACTTGGCGTTGAGATCCCCGAGCAGCAGTACGGGACGAGGGAGGTAGCGGCCTACGACGGCGCCCAACTCGACAAGGAACCTCTCGAAGTCGGCGAGACTCTTGTTGGGGGAGAAATACGCCCCCACAACAGCGATGCCGTCCGAAACCGCGGCAACCCAGCCGCGGCCCCGAGACGGACCGATCAGAGCCCCGCCGATTATGGCCACCAAACCGTCCAAACACCCCACCCAGTTGTCGCGGGCGGGGACAAAATACGGTTCGGCGACCACAGCCACGTGAATCGACCACTCTGCCATGCTCTGGAGCAGGAGATCCTGAGCTCTGGCAGAGTGGTTGATGTTGCCCTGGAGGAGATGGAGAGCCATTATTGATTGGTCTCCATCACCTCGGCATCAGTCCTGGGCCGGGAGTCGGCCGAGCCAGCCTGCGGGGGTTGCGAGACTCCCCCGGCAGGCTTATTGCTCCTCTTTTTGCTTTTGGCCTTGCTGGCAGGCACGCCACAGGCCTTTCCGCCCACTTTGTGGCCCGCTGGCCTTCCTGCAGCTGTACAGAGGCTGCAGTTGGGCTCAGCGGAGCACTGGGCCGCCTTGTGGCCGGGCCGGCCGCAGCGATAACAGACATCGCTGCGGTCCACCTCGGCGGTGCACTTTGCCCGGACGTGCCCCAGTTCCAGACACCGGAAGCACCGCAGGGCCCTGGGCTGCAGGAGCTTGACTCTCGCTGCAACCCAGCCCACCAGCAAACGACCACTGTTGGCGATCTTTTTCGCCGACGCCACAGGACACCGGACCCAGACCATGCCGAGCCCGGTAGCGTCGGCGCGTATGTCGCCGGCCCGCACGTGGTCAGGCGGACACTCGCCGCTTCTAGCGACGGCCGCCACCACCTCCTCAGGGGTCACGGAATCATCCAGACCAGCAATTCGCACCTCTGCGGTTTTGCATGGCCTGGAGATCCGGACGTCCTCAGGCTTGAGGACCTCCCTGAGCTTGGCGGCCAGAGCGTCCGCCTTCTCGACGCTGCCGCTAGCCGCACCAGCCACCTCGAATAGGCGCGCCCCCGTGACGGCTTGCCTGAGCGTCACGGACTGCAGGCCAAGATCCGCAAGTCTGATCTTGGCCTTGGCCTCGGCAAGCACCGACTGGTACGTCACGCCCCTCTCCGAAGCTCCAGGCTGTAGAGTGACCGTAACAGCTTCGGAGCGCGGGGCGCGAACAGTCGGCGCTTTGCGACCGCCTTTTGCAGCGCCGCGACGCGCAGGTTGCGGAGCCGCCTTTGCGGGACCGCTGGGAGCGCGTGCAGCAGCCGATGCCGCCTTTGCAGCTTTGCGGGCCTTCTTTCGGCCCACGACTGTCGCCCAGGTCTCGCCCTTGGACCCGGAAGTCGTGGGCTCAGCAGGGGTTCCCTCCGCGGGCTTACGAGCACCCTCCACGGGCTTCCCCTGCGACACTAGTCTCGACGCCTCTTCTGCCCTCCGTTTGTCCGCCGCAAGAGGCGGCCGGAGGGTCTCCTGCGGGAGACGTCGAGAAATCGCCTCGATGCGGGCATTCATCATGCTCCCGCACTGGAGCATGCAGATCCGGACGATTCTTTCGACTTCATCGTCCGTCGATCGTGCGCTGGTCGGCACCAGTGCGGGAGTTGGAATTGCTGCGACAGGAGGGGGATCGGAGGCTGGGCGTCGCTGCTGCTGCTCGCTCAGCGCAGCGACTTGCCTACGGAGATCCTCCATATCCGTGCGGAGGCGGCTATTCTCCTCCTGTAATTTGGCGACCTCGTCGGAGGCCGTCCGATTGAGGAGGGTACCCACCGCCTCTCTTATGTCGTCGGCGGCTTCCTTGAGGGCACGGGTGAACGTGCCCTTCAGGCTGCCGGATTTGGTGGCAACCTTCAGGACGACGTCCACGCCGTCCAACACCTGACGACTCAGGTCCACCGCCGACAACCCCTCTCCTCCTGCCGCTTGCGCAGCCCTGCGCTCTCGAGCGCGCCTGGCCATTTCGGACACCTCGTCCGCCGCTACCGCTTTCCGCTGCTCTCTTTTGGCGGCGTTGAGCTCGGCTTTGGTGCTCCCTAAGGAAGCACTGCTCACGCCGCCTGGGTCCTCACCCATCGCCTCGCGGTCGGTCTCCTCTCTTGCGCTGGCCGCTGGAGTACCGGGACGCGGAAGAAACCGTCCCGATGAATCGCGCCGCGGCTTCGACCGCGAGGCTGTGCCGCCACGCCGTGCCGTCGGCACTTTGGGGGCCGACAGGTTCTCTTCGCTAGAGGAGAAGCCTATCGACCCTGGTCGGCCCGAGGCCACATCGCGCGGACGTTTGCGCCAAAATTTGGTGGAGGGTCCGCGCGACTCCCCCTCCGACATGGCGTCCCCGCAGGGACTGGAGCCTCCCCGGCTCTTGCTACCGGCTAGGCCGGTAGATGGATCACATCCGCCAGTAGTCAATTCTGACACAGGGGCCTGGTTGCCCACCCCTGTGCAGACTTCGGTAGTCAATTTACCACTCGCGGGCCCGGGTACCCGCGAGCGCCGGGCGTCAGCCGGAGCGCACGACAAACTATTTTCCTTAGCTGACATTTTCATTACGATATTGGGTAGTACTCACACCACTTCCCCAAGGTGATGCGGTCGCACTTTTTGGGAGGGAATTTGGTCCTCCCGAGGCCCGCGAATGCCTCGAAACAGGCTAAGCCGCCCGTGGTTCGGCATCTTAAAACTAAACTTAATGCTAAAATATATTTTTTTTGTGGTATTTTATAGATTAGTTTTATGAATTTTCTCTTTGATTTTTAGTTTTTTATTTTTTTTTGTAGATTTGGTGTTTTATGTAATAATTTTTAGTGGTTTTCTCAAATTTTATAATTTTTTTTTGTAGATTTTGTATTTTTTTTTTTTTTTTTTTTTTTTTTTTTTCTGAAATGTCCGTAAAGGATTCCACCTCGAGCAGCGGCAAGCCTGCCACTGCTCCAGACCGCAAGGCGTGAAGCGCCTCGCGGCACACCACCTCGCTCCCTTAGCGTGCGCTCTGCAGCGTGCAGAGTGACGAAAGGGAGCCGTCGGGAGCGACTTCTCCGCTCCTGCAGAAATTCGCCACGAGCAATAATCTCCTCTACCCCACCCCCCACGAAGAGATTATTGCCCGTGCCCAGGGTGCACCGGCCCAGTGACTGCTCTTCCCCCCGGACGTATCCGAAAGGGACCAGCAGCCACCAGGCACACGGGGAGGTTTTCTGCGCGCACCCCGAGCTAACCTAACCTGAGCTAACCATACCTTTTTTTTTTTTTTTTTTTTTTTTTTTTTTTCGGGGGGAAATCCTCATGGACGAACCCGGCCTGGGGAGGCCGGGAACAGTGCCGGACTCTTACCGGCTAAAACCACCCCGGTGTCGCTTCTCGCACGTGCGCGCGGGGCCGCGGGAATCCTGATTCGTCCGCAGCCCCGCACTGGTGCCGGCCCGTCCTGCCGGGCCTCGTCTCCTGCACGGGGTAGTGAGGTGTCCTACCCCGTGCATCGCCTCGGGGGCGCGCGTGGACACAGACGCGCGCCGCCGGCTCGGGTCCTATCATGAGGGGCGGGGACTTCCCCAAGTCCGTCGCCCCTGGACCCGTTTATGGGGGGCGGAAGAGGGCGTTATCTGCCCTCCTCCGGCGCCCGGTGCGCCTGCTGCGGGCGGGGTTGAGAGTTGAGATCTCCCTTTCCCGCTCCGCAGCTTCCTTCTGCGACATCACGTCCTCGCAGAAGGACACCACCGCGTCCCACGACTCTGCGCTGCCGACCATACTCCGAACAACGGCCGGCAGCGACAGATCGCCTCCTACTACCGAGGTGAGGGCACGGCGCTGCTCCTCCCAGGACACACACTCCCGGAGCGTGTGTTGCGCCGTGTCCTCCCCGCAATGGACGCAGTGGTGGCACCGAGCGTCCGGCTCCCTGCCTATGCGACACAGGTACCTGCCGAAGCACCCATGCCCCGACAGCACCTGCGTCACCCGAAACGACAGGGAGCCGTGCCTTCTCCCGAGCCATGCGTCGAGCACTGGCCGGATCGCCTCGACGGTAGCGAGGCCGGCGGTAGGGCGCAGAAGCCTCTCCCGCCATTCCGCCACCAAGACCTGGCGGAGCTCCGTACGGCGCAGCGCGATCTGCCGCTGCACCGGTCCGAAGCCCCGTGCCCGCTCTTCCTCGCGCCACCGATACAGCGACGCGAGTACTTTCGCCTCCAGGTCCCAGGGCGGGGATCCGGCCAGAGCGCAAGCCGCCTCGTAGGAAATCGTGCGGTACCCGCGGACGACCCTGACGGCCATCGCCCTCTGCGGCTTTCGCAGAATGGCGATGGTGCAGGCCGTCAGGTCCATCGCCCACACCGGGGCCCCATACAGGGCCATGGACCGCACGATCCCCACGTACAACCGCCTACAGGCGGCGCTCGGGCCCCCCATATTGGGAAGCAGCGTTGAAAGCGCGCCCGCCGCGCCCATCAGCTTGGGCGCCAGCCGCCGGAAGTGGGGTCCGAATTCCCATCGGCTGTCGAGCACCAATCCCAGATACTTCATGGTGGACTCGACAGCTATCCGGGCCCCACCGACCACGATGTGTGATCCCGGCGGCGGCGCGCGTCGGGGGCCATGGAACACGATGGCCTCCGACTTGCTCAGGGCCACCTCCAGGCCCAGGCGACGGATGCGGCTCACCACCTGTGACACCGCAGCCGTAGCTAGCAACGCTGCTTCCCTGTGGGAGCTCCCTCGGGCTGTGACAAGCGTGTCGTCCGCGTAACACGTCAAGTCTGCGCCCGACGGGAGCTCACCTCTGAGCACCCAGTCGTACCCGATGTTCCACAGGAGCGGACCCAGAACCGATCCCTGTGGAACACCGCACGAAGTGACGCGCCTTCCTGCGCCGTCACGTCCCCTATAAGTGACACTTCTTGCCTCCAGATAAGCCCCTACTGTGCGGCGGAGGTAGGGAGGCACGCGATGGTAGACAAGTGCCTCCCGTATACAACTCCAGGGCAGGGTGTTGAAGGCGTTGGATATATCCAACGATACTGCCAACACCACCCCACCCCGGGACACCGTTTCCTCCGCCAGGGCTCTCACGCGCATTATAGCGTCCACGGTGGAGCGCCCACGACGAAAGCCGTACTGGCTGTCCGCCAAGTCCGGCCCTTCTGCAGACAAGTGGCTGACGAGGCGATCTGCGATAATCCGCTCAAACAGTTTGCCCGCCTCGTCGAGCAGCACTATGGGCCGGTACGCGGACGGCGAGTCCGCGGGGCGCCCCTCCTTCTTGAGCAGGACCAGCCTCCCCTCCTTCCACACGCTGGGAAACTGGCCCCGCTCGAGGCATGCAGTGAAGAGCCCTCTCAGATGGGGCTCTAGCTCCTTCAGAGCGAGGACGAGAGCTCGGCCAGGAACTCCGTCGGGCCCGGGCGCTGTGTTCTTAGCCCGGAGCCGCGACACGGCCGCTCTCGTCTCTGCTTGTGTCACTTCTGGGACCTGGGTGCTCTCCTCTTCAGGAGAGCCTGTGGCCAAGGGCGAAGCCATCGGCGGCGGAACGTGTTCCGCCTGCTCAGGGAAGAGGGCCGACACCACCTCTTCCAGCAGCTGGGGTTGTAGTCCCTCCGTGAGTGGAGGCGCCCAGGGGCGTAACTTGCCTCGCACCATACGGTAGGGGCGCCCCCACGGATCACGGTCTAGGGACCCCAGCAGCTCCTCCCTGGCTTGCGTCTTCGACTCGCCGATGGCTAGCCACAGCCTCTCCTTGGACGCGCGGTACACCTCATACAGCGCGTCCTCTTCGACGGTATTCCGTCGACGTCGCCGGCGGTATCGAGTGTACTGGCGACGGGCCGCCACGCACGCGACGCGCAACTGCGCGATCTCGGCGGTCCACCAGTACACTTGGCGCTTTGCGGACTGTGTGCGGACGCGGGGCATGGACGCGTCGCAGATCTGCGTCATCGCCCCGCGGAACCACAGCGCCTCCGCTTCGACGTCGACGGAGCCGTCGGTCACCGACTCCCTTGTCCAGGCCTGGACAATAGCGGCTTCTTCGAGCAGTTCCCTGTCAATGCGCTTAAGCGCCCAGCGCGGGCCGTCGTTGCTCGGGGCTGTTGGACGGCGGTCGCTCGCGGTCTGGGCGGAGACGTCGAATCGGATGTATCGGTGATCCGATAGCGTCTCCACCTCCACGGCGACCCGCCAGTCGCGGACCCTGCTAGCGACAGAGGGGCTAGCGAACGTGACGTCCACTATCGACCCGCCCCGCTGCCGCACGCAGGTATACTCCGAGCCCCGATTCAGGACGACCAGACCGGTCGTCACCGCCCACTCCTCCAGCACCTCGCCCCGAGGATCGGTGACCGGGGATCCCCACGCCGATGACTTGGCGTTGAGATCCCCGAGCAGCAGTACGGGACGAGGGAGGTAGCGGCCTACGACGGCGCCCAACTCGACAAGGAAACTCTCGAAGTCGGCGAGACTCTTGTTGGGGGAGAAGTACACCCCCACAACAGCGATGCCGTCCGAGACCGCGGCAACCCAGCCGCGGCCCCGAGACGGGTCGATCAGAGCCCCGCCGATTATGGCCACCAAACCGTCCAAACACCCCACCCAGTTGTCGCGGGGGGGGATAAAATACGGTTCAGCGACCACAGCCACGTGGATCAACCACTCTGCCATGCTCTGGAGCAAAAGGTCCTGAGCTCTGGCACAGTGGTTGATATTGCCCTGGAGGAAATGGAATTGTGCCGTTATTGACACTCCATTCCCTCGGCAACGGTCCTAGGCCGGGAGTCGGCCGAGCCAGCCTGCGGGGGTTGCGAGACTCCCCCGGCAGGCTTTTTGCTCTTTTTCTTTTTTTTGGCCCTGCTGGCAGGCACGCCACAGGCCTTTCCGCCCACCTTGTGCCCCGCTGGCCTTCCTGCAGCTGTACAGAGGCTGCAGTTGGGCTCAGCGGAACACTGGGCCGCCTTGTGGCCGGGCCGGCCGCAGCGATAACAGAGATCGCTGCGGTCAACCTCTGCGGTGCATTTTGCCCGGACGTGCCCCAATTCCAGGCACCGGAAGCACCGCAAGGCCCTGGGCTGCAGGAGCTTAACTCTCGCTGCAACCCAGCCTACCAGCAAACGCCCACTGTTGGCGATCTTATTCGCCGACGCCACAGGACACCGGACCCAGACCATGCCGAGCCCGGTAGCGTCGGCGCGAATGTCGCCGGCCCGCACGTTTTCAGGCGGACACTCGCCGCTTCGTGCGACGGCCGCCACCACCTCCTCCGAGGTCACGGAGTCGTCCAGGCCAGCAATTCGCACCTCTGCGGTCTTGCATGGCCTGGAGACCCGGACGTCCTCCGACTTGAGGACCTCCCTCAGCTTGGCGGCCAGAGCGTCCGCCTTCTCCGCACTGCCACTGGAGGCGCCAGCCACTTCAAAGAGCCGCGCACCCGTGACGGCTTGCTTCAGCGTCACCGACTGCAGGCCAAGATCGGCAAGCTTAATCTTGGCCTTGGCCTCCGCAATGACCGTTTGGTAGGTCACACCCCTCTCCGCGGCTCCGGGCTGAAGCGTTATTGTTACAGCTTCGGAGCGCGGGGTGCGAACTCTCGGCACATTGCGGCCGCCCTTTGCAGCCCGGTGCGCCGGCGCCGGAGTCGTCTTAACGGCCTTTCCGGGGGGGCGCGCGGCTGCTGACGCCTTCTTAGCGGCTTTGCGGGCCTTCTTTCGGCCCACGACCGTCGCCCAGGTCTCACCCTTAGACCCGGAAGTCGTGGGCTCAGCAACAGGGGCTCCCTCCGCGGGCTTTTTAATACCCTCCGCGGGCTTCCCCTTCGTCACTGGTCTCGACGCCTCTTCTGCCCTCCGTTTATCCGCCGCAAGAGGCGGCCGGAGGGTCTCCTGAGGGAGGCGCCGAGAAATCGCCTCCAGGCGAGCATTCATCATGCTCCCGCACTGGAGCATGCAGATTCGGACGATTCTTTCGACTTCGTCGTCCGAACGTGCGCTAGTCGGCACCAGTGCGGGAGTAGGCGTCGGAGTCACCACGGCAGGAGAGGGGCCGGAAGCATTTTGTCGCCGCTGCTGCTCGCTCAGAGCAGCGACTTGCCCCCGGAGTTCCTCCATGTCTTGACGGAGGCGGCTGTTCTCCTCCTGCAGCTTACTGACCTCGTCAGAGGCCGTACGATTGAGGAGAACGCCCACCGCCTCCTTGATGTCGTCGGCGGCTTCTTTGAGGGCACGGGTGAACGTGCCCTTCAGGCTGCCGGATTTGGTGGCAACCTTTAGGACGACGTCCACGCCGTCCAAGACCTGGCGACTCAAGGCCACCGCCGACATCCCCTCCCCTGACGCCGCTTGCGCAGCCCGTCGCTCGCGGGCGCGTCGCGCCATCTCCGACACCTCGTCGGACGCGACCGCCTTCCTCTGCTCTCTTTTGGCGGCGTTGAGCTCGGCCTTGGTGCTTCCCAGGGAAGCACTGCTCACGCCGCCTGGATCCTCACCCATCGCCTCGCGGTCGGTCTCCTCCCTCTCACTGGCCGCCGGCGTGTCGGGACGCGGAAGGAACCGTCCCTGCGGATCACGCCGCGGCCGCGACCTTGAGGCCACACCGCCTCGCCGCGCTGTCGGCACTTTTGGGGCCGATAGGTTCTCCTCGCTGGACGAGAAACCTATCGACCCCGGTCGGTCCGAGGCCACATCGCGCGGACGTTTCCTCCAAAATTTGGAGGTAGGTCCGCGCGACTCCCCGTCGGACAGGATGTCCCCGAAGGGACTGGAGCCTCCTCGGCTCTTGTTACCGGCTCTGCCGGTAATCGGATCGCATCCGCCAGTAGTCAATTCTGACACAGGGGCCTGGTTGCCCACCCCTGTGCAGACTTCGGTAGTAGATTTACCACTCGCGGGCCCGGGTACCCGCGAGCGCCGGGCGTCAGCCGGAGCGCACGACAAACTCTTATCAATACTGGACATTTTCATTTTTACGATATGGGAACATACGCACACCACTTCCCCAAGGTGGTGCGGTCGCACTTTTTGGGAGGGAATTTGGTCCTCCCGAGGCCCGCGAATGCCTCAAAACAGGATAAGCCGCCCGTGGTTCGGCATCTTAAAACTAAACTTAATGCTAATATATATTTTTTGTGTTATTTTTTCAGATTTGTTTTATAAATTTTCTCTTTGATTTTGTGTTTTTTATTTTTTTTGTAGATTTTATGTATTTTGTGGTAATTTTTAGTGGTTTTTTAAAATTTTATTAATTTTTTTTTTTTTTTTTTTTTTTTTTTTTTTTTTTTTTTTTTTTTTTTCAATGTCCTATCCACCTCGAGCAGCAGCAAGCCTGCCACTGCTCAGGACCGCAAGGCGTGAAGCGCCTCTTGGCCTACCACCTCGCTCCCTTAGCGTGCGCTCTGCAGCGTGCAGAGTGCCGAAAGGGAGCCGTCGGGAGCGACTTCTCCGCTCCTGCAGAAATTCGCCACGAGCAATAATCTCCTCTACCCCACCCCCCACGAAGAGATTATTGCCCGTGCCCAGGGTGCACCGGCCCAGTGACTGCTCTTCCCCCCGGACGTATCCGAAAGGGACCAGCAGCCACCAGGCACACGGGGAGGTTTTCTGCGCGCACCCCGAGCTAACCATACCTGAGCTAACCTAACCTTTTTTTTTTTTTTTTTTTTTTTTTTTTTTTTTTTTTTCGGGGGGAAATCCTCATGGACGAACCCGGCCTGGGGAGGCCGGGAACAGTGCCGGACTCTTACCGGCTAAAACCACCCCGGTGTCGCTTCTCGCACGTGGGCGCGGGGCCGCGGGAATCCAGATTCGTCCGCAGCCCCGCACTGGTGCCGGCCCGTCCTGCCGGGCCTCGTCTCCTGCACGGGGTAGTGAGGTGTCCTACCCCGTGCATCGCCTCGGGGGCGCGCGTGGACACAGACGCGCGCCGCCGGCTCGGGTCCTATCATGGGGGGCGGGGACTTCCCCAAGTCCGTCGCCCCTGGACCCGTTTATGGGGGGCGGAAGAGGGCGTTGTCCGCCCTCCTCCGGCGCCCGGTGCGCCTGCTGCGGGCGGGGTCGAGAGTTGAGATCTCCCTTTCCCGCTCCGCAGCTTCCTTCTGCGACATCACGTCCTCGCAGAAGGACACCACCGCGTCCCACGACTCTGCGCTGCCGACCATACTCCGAACAACGGCCGGCAGCGACAGATCGCCTCCTACTACCGAGGTGAGGGCACGGCGCTGCTCCTCCCAGGACACACACTCCCGGAGCGTGTGTTGCGCCGTGTCCTCCCCGCAATGGACGCAGTGGTGGCACCGAGCGTCCGACTCCCTGCCTATGCGACACAGGTACCTGCCGAAGCACCCATGCCCCGACAGCACCTGCGTCACCCGAAACGACAGGGAGCCGTGCCTTCTCCCGAGCCATGCGTCGAGCACTGGCCGGATCGCCTCGACGGTAGCGAGGCCGGCGGTAGGGCGCAGAAGCCTCTCCCGCCATTCCGCCACCAAGACCTGGCGGAGCTCCGTACGGCGCAGCGCGATCTGCCGCTGCACCGGTCTGAAGCCCCGTGCCCGCTCTTCCTCGCGCCACCGATACAGCGACGCGAGTACTTTCGCCTCCAGGTCCCAGGGCGGGGATCCGGCCAGAGCGCAAGCCGCCTCGTAGGAAAGAGCTAACCTAACCTGAGCTAACCTAACCTGTTACCTATTTAAAAAAAAAAAAAAAAAAAAAAAAAAAAAAAAAAAAAAAAAAAAACGCAAAACGCATTCCGGAAGATAGGGTGGATAGGTAAGTATCCAAATTTTAAGAAACAATTATTGCAATTGAAGAAGAGGGCGCTGCAGTGCCGCGAATAACATCGGCTGCGTATTCAAAAAGTGATTAATAATAAATAAAGTGTATAAAACTGTAAAAAAGTGAATAAAAACAACATTTTTATCGTTAATCCAACTAGTGAAATGATAGAATTGAAGAAGGAACCGCGAAAATATACAATAAATGGATAAATTCATCATCATCATCATCAGCCTATATATTGTCCCACTGCTGGGCACAGGCCTCTTCTCATACAGAGAAGGCATGAGCATTGATCACCACGCGTGCTCAAGGCGGATTGGCGATTTCAGACTTTTAGGTCCAGGTTTCCTCACGATGTTTTCCTTCACCGTTAGTCAGTTACGTCTAAGATATACTTAGAAATGGATAAATTATAGACTTGTAAAACCAGTGTTGTGTCTTCAAAAAGTGAAATGAATAGTGATTCTAAAAAATAATAACCTTAAAAAAGAAAAACTAAAAAGCAAAGTCATTGCCACGAATTTGATGAAAGCGCCACCTAGTATTGATGGTGTCATCAAGTAACGACCCATGCTTGGTTGGATCTCAAGAGGGCGCTAGTACTACTGACACTAATGCCACCTACCAGCAATCGACACAAATACTTAGTCAATAAATGAACCATTATGTCAATGACTATCGGCAATCATA
Source organism: Pyrrhia umbra (assembly GCA_963891755.1). Lineage (NCBI taxonomy): Eukaryota > Metazoa > Arthropoda > Insecta > Lepidoptera > Noctuidae > Pyrrhia > Pyrrhia umbra. The sequence goes on from OY982946.1 coordinate 100,247, forward strand.
TCTAAGTTCTATGTAAGGCTCACAAGAGGGCACCACCTGTATGAAAACAAGGATCCCTTCTTGGTATTATCATTCACTTCATAAACCACAAACCCTAAAAAACATAACAATGGAAGAAATAATGTCAACCCTACGCTCAATACAAAAAGATCTCGAAGACCAAAAAATCGCAATAAAGGAAAACGGTATAGAAGTTGCAAAAACAGTTACAGAAAACTTGAATTTTATTTTAGACGAAAAACTAAATCACATGGAACAAAAATACAAGACTCTAGAAGTACAATTTGAAAGACAAGAACAAAGACTAAATATATTGGAAAAACAGTCAAGAAACCGAAACATTGTATTTTTTGGTATTGAAGAACATAACTTACCATACTCTTACTCGGATTTAGAAACGGAAATTATTAGTTTCATATCTAGTCATCTCGAAACTAAACTAAATCGTAACGAAATCCAAGAAATCAGAAAAATAGGGAAAAAGGCAGAAAAACCAAGACCCATTGTGCTGACACTGACCACCGTTGGTAAGAAAATCGAAATTTTCAGACAAAAGAAACTATTAAAGGATACAAACTACTACATTAAGGAAGATTACCCACGACATATTCTAGAGAAAAGGAGAGTGCTTCAGGAACAAGTAAATATTGAAAGAGAAAAGGGTAACAAAGCTATATTAAAGTACGACAAATTAGTTATAATTGGAAAACAAGAAATAAATAATACATTAGGAAACAACAAACGATCCCTCCCAACATCACCTCAAGAAAACTTAAATCGCAACGAATCATCACCTAAAACTCAACCGAAAAAGAAAAACAAACCTTCATCAAGCACCTCCCAAAACACAATTAGTTGCTCTGATAACATAGTCAAGCCGGGGATCCTTAACTACCTGGTGAATAAAAACCCAACTAACCAAATTCAGCCAAAAAATAATGTGAATCAATAGCAATCGGCACCCCCTCTCAAAAATAAAATAAAAAATAAAAAATACAACACAGCAAATCATCTTCCAAGCCGGCTGGTCACCGTGGAAGAGACTGACCACTACCCTCCAAAGAAACAACTAGAAATCAGTCCAAAATCCAGAAATTTATCAATAAACAAGTTATACATAGCAACATACAACGTGAAAACACTTTGTTCATACGAAAGACTATTAGAACTCGAAGAAGCCCTGAAAGAAATAAAGTATGACGTTATCGGTTTGTCAGAAGTCAGAAGAATGGGCAACCAAATAGAAGAATATGAGAGCACAATATTATGCTATGTAGGCCACACGCCAGGACTCTATGGCGTAGGTTTTTTAATAAAGAAAACCCTTCAACCTTATATTGAACAATTTATAGGCTTTACGGAAAGAGTCGCTCTGCTAAACCTCAACATTCAAGGATATAGTATAAGCATTATACAAGCCTATGCCCCCACGACTCTTTCAAGTGAAGAAGAGATAACAGAATTCTACCGAAATCTAGACACAGCAATACAGATATCTTCAAAAAATCTTATAATATTAGGAGATTTTAATGCAAAAATAGGTCAACCACTAAAAGACGAACATATAATTACAGGAATATATGGATATGGAGATAGAAACGACAGAGGTCAAAGATTAATAGATTTCGCTTTTGAAAATAGACTTTCAGTGATCAATACTTATTTCAAAAAAAAACCAAGTCGCAGGTGGACTTGGCGTTCACCCAGCGGAGTATACAAGAATGAAATTGATTATATACTGTCAAACCAACCTAAGCTATTTCTAAACATAGAAACTCTGAACCCTAATTTCGCTACAGACCATAGAATGGTAAGAGCAACAATAACTACAAAAGCAGCAAAGAAAAGTCGGATCAAATTCACCAAGAACCAAAATAGTACTTTAAAAACGAAAGAAGAAATTGAAATATACAAGCAAAATCTGAGGCAAAGAATATTAAACTTAGATAACTATCAAAGGGAGACGACAGTACAGGATTTTTATAACAAATTACTACATATTATCAACGTTAGTCTAAAAGAAGCACGACAAGTTAAAAGTATCCGTACTAGACACAAAATTCTCTCGGAGAAGACAATTATACTACTAAATAAAAGACAAATATTACAAAAAACACCAAACAAGTCCCGATCAGAAAAAAACGAACTTAGCGCCCTATATAAACTAACGAGCAAATACATAAAATATGATTATAAAAACTACAGGAACGAAAAAATACAAACTTACCTTACACAAGGAAAAAGTTTAAAAAAAGCGATAAAAGAACTCCGAACAAATAAAACTTGGATTGAGGGATTGAATCAAGCAGGACAAACAACACACAACCGTAGAGAAATAATAAATATTGCTACAGAATTCTATAAAAACCTATACAGTGCGAATACACAACAGACAAATAACAACAAACAAAAAACACCCGAGTACAATAACCACGAAAATCTAGAAAATAATATAAACAATATTGACGAACTGGAAATTATACAAGCAGCTAATAGGTTAAAATTAGAAAAGAGCCCAGGCCCGGACTTCATTACCAACGAAGCAATTAAACACGGATGTGAAATACTAGCATCATCACTAGCCTCATTATTTAATTTAGTACTCAAAACTACGAACACACCTGCACAATGGTCAGAATCCATTATAATTTTGCTCTATAAAAAAGGAAACCCTAAAGACATCGGCAATTACAGGCCAATAAGCCTTCTACCAACTGTTTATAAACTCTTCTCTTCCATAATTAACCAAAGAATATCTACAACTTTAGAAAAGAGACAGCCCATAGAGCAAGCTGGTTTTCGTAAAGTTCAACTATAGACCATATACATACTCTGGAACTTATTATCGAAAAATACCAAGAAAATCGAAGACCGATCTACATAGCTTTCATTGATTACCAGAAGGCTTTTGACACAATTTCACACACATGTATATGGGAAGGATTAAGCAAACAAGGAGTAGAAAATGTGTACATACAAGTAATAAAAAATATATACAACAACAGCGCAAGTAGAGTCAGACTGGAATCAACTGGCCCCAACTTCAACATCAATAGAGGAGTGAGACAAGGGGACCCATTATCTCCGAAACTATTTATTGCAGTATTGGAATTAATTATAAATCAATTAGACTGGAAAAAGTACGGCTTGTATATCAAAGGAAAATACCTGAGTCATTTAAGATTCGCAGATGACCTGGTACTACTATCTGAAACCGGTGCTAACTTAGAACGCATGATACAGTCGCTGCATGAAGCTAGCAGACTCGTCGGATTAGAAATAAACTTGTCAAAAACAAACATCATGACAAATAGTTACAAAAGAACCATCTCACTAGAACACAAACCAATACGGTACGTGGAACAATATATCTACTTGGGAAAACAGATAACATTGGACAGTAATAGCAACGAACTAGAAGTGGAGCGCAGAACAAGAATTACATGGAATAAGTTCTGGAGTTACAGAGAAGTAATGAAAAGTAACATGCCAATAGAAGTGAAAAAGAAAATGATGGACACTTGCATTTTACCATGTCTGACGTACGCTTGCCAGACGTGGAAATTTACTAATAACATCAAGAATAAAATAGTAACGTGCCAGAGGGGAATGGAACGTAGCATGCTCAATATAAGAAAAACACACAGAATTCGTCATACAAAGATAAGAAGCATAACCAAAACAATAGATGCGATCAAATATGCTCAGAGATTGAAATTCAAGTGGGCTGGCCACGTAGCACGACTAAAAGACAAGAGATGGACATCTGAAGTAACTACGTGGGATGGTCCTCAGGGCAAACGGCGCGTCGGTAGACCGTACACGCGCTGGGAGGACGACATTAGAAAAGTCGCTGGACCGCACTGGATTAAAGTCGCCAGAGACAGAGACCAATGGAAATCTTTGGAGGAGGCCTTCACCTGAGAGGGGTCCATGGAAATTAAATAAAAATAAAATACTACCTTAATAACCTAGTTATTCTTCTTATTAAAAAAAAATATACTAAATACTTAATATTAATAATCAAGCATGTCATAAGAGATTCAACATTTGTAAATTATTTTGTAAATGCATGGAATAAAAGGCTTTTTATTTTTATTTATTTATTTATTATTGCAATTGAAACAAGGAATTTTGAAAAATTAATTAATTTTATTTTTCAGGTCAAAATTTTGTGGTGTCGAAAAATGACGTCACACCGATGCGATTTCAAATGTGAAGGGTTGGCGCGTGTCTACAAGTCTGTTGTACGTCAAAAACGCTGAAAACCGCTTCAAAATCGGACTCCTTGATGAAAAGTTATCAAGCTGTAAGTTAGGTTCACTTTAGTGAGGTTTTCAAAGGGTTCATGGACTATTAAAAATGAAGGTTAGGTTTGTTTAAGTTAGGTTCGCTGTGGTTAGGTTCACTTTAGTTTGGTTATCAAAGGGTAGGTGGACTATTAAAAAAAAAAAAAAAAAAAAAAAAAAAATTATAAAGGTTAGGTTTGCTGTGGCTAGTTTCACTTTAGTGAGGTTTTCAAAGGGTTCATGGACTATTAAAAATGAAGGTTAGGTTTGTTTAAGTTAGGTTCGCTGTGGTTAGGTTCACTTTAGTTTGGTTATCAAAGGGTAGGTGGACTATTAAAAATAAAGGTTAGGTTTGCTGTGGCTAGGTTCACTTTAGTTAGGTTTTTAAAGGGTTCATGGACTTTTAAAAATAAAGGTTTTGCACAACCTATTACCTGGCTATACTTTTGTGTAAATGCATTTCTGATACACTGACGACCTGGACAGGCATTTAGGATACGTTACATCAATATAAAATTATTATTTTTGAAATAAATTTGCACAAAAATTCGTGCAAAACCAGTTAGCTCAGAGGTGAAGGGCCAATAAATTCTAGTGACCAGCTCGCACTTCGTGCAAATTGATTTGAGAATTTTAGACCCTGGCGTGCTTACTTCCGGGTACTCCATTGTATTGTAACCTATAAATATAAAATGCTTTGTCCTGAATAACTGACGGATAAACGCAAAGCCTAAACCGTTGATCGTAAAGACCTGAAACTTGGAGGATGTGTTCTTTGTATGACGTAGGCAGCCGATAAGAAAGGATTTTGCGAAATTCCACCCATAAGGGTCTGAAAAATAGGGGCAAAGTTTGTATGAAACACAGTAATTTTAAATTAGAATTCAAATGGAAGGCTAGTATTATACAAAATATCAATATTTTAGAATCCGCAGTTGGTTACCAACAAGGTAACGTTAATTTCTTGTTACTAGTTTTCTTTAAATAATGCTTGATAAAAATAATGTGGTCCTAGTTCACCATGCTCACGTTGTTGGCGCCTCATACCGTCACATTCCTGTTTGCGGGGTTAATAAATGGCGGTAGAAACCTTAGGCGTGGTTATCGAAGTAAGTAAACTGTATTTGAAAATGAATTAAGAAATTATAAAACTCAAAACTCAAAATCTTTATTTGCATGTTAAGGTCTTACAGGTCTTAATATAAACATTAGGTACAGCTTAACGGCCTTTTTCAGGCGTTGCAAATTTGAGGGCTAGCACTAACTTATTATAGAAATCGATGGGTAATTGATTTGGAAAGGATAACGTTATACGGATGGGAGCTCACCTCATAAGCTACGTAATGTGGCTTACTTTCCTTCAAACTAAGACACGTGGCGGCCGAACACGTTATGTTGCTCTTCAATTTCACCTCGAGTTCTTCTCTTCTTGAGTATGAAAATGTTCACACGAAAGACACAACTACACGAGCACATAAGACGATTCCACGTCGCGAATCCACAAAAGGAGTTGCAGACCACACTAGACAGTGATCACGCGCGCACTTGAATTCGCGGACCAAAGAGTAAAGTAAGTATAATTGCGGACAGACCAGCGTCGTCGAACTGAGATCGCGGTGAAGTTGAGTGAGCGGTGAGGTAGGAATAGGAACAACCGGCCAAGTGCGTGTCGGGCCACGCGCAGTAGTGTTGCGTAGCAGGTCTTAGTTAGTCCTTACATGTACTACGTCTGTGATTTTAGGCGGAACACTACGCCGCCGCTTCGAGGCCTGTGTCTAGTCGGGCGACAGATGCCCCTGGTCTGTCCCAACTCCTCTAAAACTTACAGCAGACATATCGTGTTTGGATTCAATATACATATTAGTTTTAATGAGTAAACTTGCAGGTTATGATCTTGCCATTGCAAGGTCACGTTGACCTGGTGCTGCAACCAGCATGATGGTCTCCAGAGAACTGTTCAGTTAAACAAGTGCGTGTCGGGTCACGCGCAGCCGGGTTCCGTAGTAGGTCTTAGTTAGTCGACTATAACTCTGTGACTGGTTAAGCCTACTTAGCCGTGTTAGTTTTCCTTGTACATTACATGTGCTATGTCTGTGATTTTTTTCATGTTGACATATACTATTGAAAAGGATATACGCGCCGCGGCCGCGCTGTGGCGGCGAGCTGCGACGAAATAATTATTTTTTCAATTTCGTCAGGCATTAGCGCGTTCTAACCAAAACCGGTTAAGCCTACTTAGCCGTGATAGTTTTCCTTGTAAGTTCATTACATGTACTACGTCTGTGAATTTTTTCACATTTCTAGGTATAGCCATTCAAAAGTTAAAGGGGAGGGGGGGCTCGTATCGAACAAAAACACAAACAAAGCTAGATATTTCGCAAATAACTGGTCTTCACACACCCATAATATTTTTGAAAGACCTATCTAACGATACCCAACACGAAGGGGTACGCGAGAAAAAAAAAATTCATCCCTACTTTACATGTTTGGGAGCTACCCTAAAAAAATATATTTTTCAAAATGTTATTTTACCACTTTCTCGGCGTGATCAATATACATATTCATACCAAATTACAGCTTTCTAGTAACAAGAACCTCGGAGCTATGCCGCGGACAGACAGACAGACGGACATGGCGAAACTATAAGGGTTCCTTGTCGGACTACGGAACCCTAAAAATCACGCCAACTTTATGTATGAGTATGTGATATCTCATAAAGATGTAAAGTTTATTATTTTGTATTTATTGAGTTAACTTTCATCATAGACCCACTCACTAGCGGTGAAGGAAAGCATCTTGAGGAAACATGGACTAAAATGTTTAAAATCGCCAATTCACCTCGAGCGCACGTGGTGATCATGTTCATACCTTCTCTGTAGAAGTGGCCTGTGCCTAGCAGCGAGACAGTAAAATAGGCTGATGATGATGGGTAAACTCTGAACTACTGACCGATTCTAGAAATGCTTTCACTAATAGAAAGCTCGCCAGTGCTGTAAGCTGTGACATGTATAAATCGGGTGACGCCGTGGGCTAAAGCTAGTTTTAAGCTACGTTAGTATCTTAACTTGCAGTGGAACTTCTCATTCGTGTCAGGTAGATAAATATTTGGAAGTTCCCGTATTTGTTGTTGTATGATTATTATCTTTGATCGAGCAACTGCTTATGTAACCGGCTAAACTCGATTTCAGGCTGAACTAAGGCTTGACCTAGGCTAAACCTCCGCGTGTCAGGATGTACTAGTTTAGCTCGGGACAATATGTTTTGGCCTAACTAAACCTTTAAGCATTAGGCCTGGGTTAAACTGATTCTAAAATTCCTTCTCACAGATCCTGTGATGCGTTCTTTGCTAGTGCTCGTAGTTCGTTGCTCGTATGAGGTTTAGAACGATTTAGTGAACACATTAACAACATTCAAATCAATCATTTTGTTATTCAAATAAAAGGTTATAAATTCAATGAATACTATTTTTATTTTAATAATAATACGCAAACCTTACAATAAAGCTTTCTATGTTAGCCATATTACAAACGAAAGTGAAAATACAAAAACCTCATGAAATAAGGGTGTTCTTTAAACTATTACATTGATTTACTTTTTATCCAACACCACTCTTCCACGTGTAACGATCCAAGTCCAGCACAAGGGCCAGTCTGGGCGATCACAGCATGACTTATGCTTCTAATAGTTGTTTAAATCCAAAAACTCACTTTCTACGTGGTACGCTGAAATGGTAGTGGTTACTTCGGATTTGTGATGGTATCCTCGTTGCTCCACGATGTCCAGAAGAGGCTTCAAATCTTTGTTCTCGTTGCCCACATATCGGTGGAGGAAACTTTTGCTGTGGTCACCGTCATTGTTATTTTGTACATTAATGTATTTATAATGGCGATGCAAGAACTTCTCAGCGCTATTCCTCATCTGCGCCTTATCTCGGTCCAGTATACTTCTTATTTGGAATGGATTATTCAGTATAATGTCTTTAGTGGGAGGGCTGCGTGCCAGGACTTGTGGGAAGGGTTTCACATTATTTATACCAGTTTTAAATTGGGACACCCTGATTTTGTTAAATATCCGCGGCACCTGGAACAAGCAAGCAACACGTATAGTGCGTATACCGTGCTACGTCTGTATCAGTACCAGCGCCGTCTGGCCGGCTCGCAGGTGAAATAGTTCCTGGTCAATTGGACTGATTCACAACGCACGTCAAATGAATGGCTGACAACTTCGCTACAACTGTATAAAAAAGTGACTCGCTACGTAGAACAGGTCACAACCGGTCACTACAAATAAGAACCGTCATACCTAAACTAACCTACGAAGTTGAAGAGTATGTTGGTCGGGCAGGTTGTATGTAGCCGGATTTAAATGAAACCTGTTTGTATTTGATAGCATAACTTTTGAGAAATGTTAAAGACCTACCCTAAGGAGCCGAACAAAAAGGGAAAATGTCAGAAATCAAGCTAAACGGAATGGAAGTGACGGCACAGGCGGGCGAAGCGACGCAGTGGACCGGGAGCGTGTGGCACCGCGCGGCATAGCTAGTATATCGCACAGAACACAAATCTAATATTGTTAAAAATTACCATTTCAGATTTTTCTTCCGAAAAATGATATTCCTTCATTCCTTTTTCCCTTGCTTCTGCGCTCAACGCCGTATTGAAATTGGAAAATCTGAAACACAAACGATATCTATAATGTTCAAACAACATAACTATACAAATGTTAGTGGATATCACTTCTCAGCGCGGTGTAACATTTGGGCGGGAACTGACTGAGGGTCCGACCGCTCTGGGAGGCTAGACAAGTGGCAAAACGCTAACGCTATAGAATAGAAAACAAAATGTATGGGAATGACATATAGCTAGTCGTAGACGAATGTCATTCCCATACATTTTGTTTTCTATTCTATAGCGTTAGCGTTAGCGTTTTGCCACTTGTCTAACCCCCCTGGGTTGTCCCGATCCGCGTTGGAGTATTGGCAACACACGTAGTTTGGCACAGATGAATAATATAATGACATTAATTCGTCTCTATCGTGTATCGGTGACTGAAAAAATCAGGTAACAAAAGTGTAGCATTTGAAAGTACAGTCAAGAACCTGAATGTTGTCTCGACGTGTATCGAAGCCACCAACCGCAGCCGGTTTTGTGTTGGGTGTTGTGGAACAACAGTGTCAAGTGCTAAGAGTGGAGCACACTTGAAGACCCAGGTGTTAAGGTAGTGTCGTCGACGAATGTTTTACTAGTTAGGTTCGATGCGCCAGCTGTAAGGGCAGGTGGTGACGGGCTCACCGTCGGCTGAGAGGCAGCGTGCGGTTGCCGGCAGCACTCTTGACTCTGATGACGGGCAGCAGCACCACCGTCGGCCGGCACCTGCTCGTCTGGTTGCCGAGGCACTGCATCCTCGCGGGCTGTTCTGGACTCTGGGCTGCGGTCGTCAGCTCCGTCGGCTCATCAATTTGTACCGGCCCTGTCATGGCACAATGTTTCATTTAATTACAATGCATTGCTTTGTGCACGGCTAAGTCATAATTTCGCTAGGAGGCCTCGGCTAGAGGCTTGGCTCTACTAGAGACCTCAGAATCTTTAGCTGTGAAAGCATTACAAGTAGATAGGATAGAACGGCAAAGTGGGCGGAGCATGTGTGCCAAAATACAGTAATATATTATTGCACAGTGTTTCAAATCTTTGCTCAGTACGCGTCAACGCTTGTGAGTGAAAAGATCGCGTACAAAAATAAAAAACAAAATGCCACATTATCCTATCTGTTCTAGAACTAGAACCTATCTGTCGATGTCACATCATTGAAAGCAAAGCTGACGTCAGAGCTGGCTGCGCGGCCGGACCGAAAGTTGACACGCGCGAAATGAAGGGGAATCGCCTAGCTATCGCCGTTCTATCCTGATTACTTCTGTGATTGTGAACTTGTGAGTATTGGCAACCAACTTTACATGAAATGTTTTTGGTGGGGTTTTGACCTACTCTAATTGTTTCAGATATTTCTCCAGGGCTTCTTTAGTCATTATGTATAGTCAGTCTTTTATAGTTTTTGTCCGCATGCGTGAATCAGTTCTTGCTGTTGGAATAAAGACCGCGTTTTTCCAATGGCATATGTTTTTCTTTAGTACGTACATAATAAAGTAAGCATTCTAACGTTCATTCGAGCAAGTAGCAAGTGGCATACCTCTGAGTCGTTTGTTCGTGTAAGTCGGCTGGTAATACGCGGGGGATGTGGAGTAGGCTGCGAAACAAAAAAATATGTTGGTGGGCAAGGAAACATTTGTAATTGATCGTCACCACCATGTCTGTGGAACAACATTGTTAGGCTGATGATGATGTCGCCAACATAACGCCATGCTGGCAACTAGGTCGGGGCGCCGAGCAGCCCTCCGAACACCTCCTACATCGGTTGATTAACGTCTTTTGTTCATAAATATGAAATACTGGCTGTTTCCCGCGGCGTCACCCGCCTTCCGAGGAAGCTGATAACGCACCCGGATAAGAAGTAGACTTGACCGTTGACTTGACTTGTAGAATTCTTTGATGTGCAAGTAAACTTATTATTATTACCGTCTCCCGGGTCCCATCTGTTCGTCCTCATTCGAATCTATTGTACCGTCTTACTGTGACAACGTAACAAACAAACAAACTCCTGCCATGACTGGAGGCGCGTGGGTGGGCCGGCCACGTGGACAACTGTGGCGCTCCCGACGGCGCGCAGTGGAGAGGCACGCGACCGACGCCTTCCGGAGGAGGAGGGCGCGGGGCGCGGGGCGGGTGACGCGCCCGGCTCCGCACGACATGACCTGATGCCCGGTATCTTAAGAGTTACCGTCGTAGTGATTACACCTCCCTATCATGGTCGTCTAGCTGGAACACGTACTGCGAACTGGTCACGCGTGCGTGCCTGTGCTGCCTTTTTTTTTTTTTTTGTATCGCTGGGAAAAATGCTTTACGCATCCCCCCCATCCAGGGGAATGGGGGGGTATGTGGGACTCCCCGGGCAAGCCCGGTATACCCACTAAAAAACCCAGCGGCATTCCCGCATCGTCTGAAAGGAGGGGGACTGGGAAACCGGCGTAGCCTTTACGTCCAGTCCCCCTCGACGATTGCCCGCCTCAACGGCGGCGGGCCCCTCACGTCCTCCCCATTGGGGGAGGATCGGGAATGTCCGGCGGAGGTGGTGTGGAGTGCAATGCGGGCAGAGGCGCCCCCGCGCCTGTCGCCCGCCCATCACCACCGCGAGGAGGGAATCTTCTCCTTCCTCTTCTTCGCCTGCGGAGCGGCGCAGCGAGAGGGTCATCCTCCCGCGCGCGCTCCGCCGCCTCCTTTTGCGAAATGACATCCTCGCAAAAGGAGGCGACCGCGGCCCAAGCCCCCTCGCTCCCCAGCATGGACAGAACAACGCTGGGAAGCGAGAGATCAAGGCCGATCTCGGCAGTCAGACATCGGCGCGGCTCTGCCCAGGCGGGGCAGACCTCGAGGGTGTGCCGCGCCGTGTCCTCTGCCGCGCCGCAGTGATGGCACGCTGGGGTTTCCTCCCTCCCGATCCTGTACAGGTGCGAGCCGAAGCAGCCGTGCCCCGACAGCACCTGCACCAGACGAAAAGAGAGGAAACCGTGCTTCCGCTCGAGCCATTGCCGCAGAACTGGCCCGAGCGCGTCCAGCGTCCGGCGGCCAAAAGTGGCGGTGGCGAGGTCGTCCGTCCAGTGGACGACGATCTAGTCCCTCGCCTCCCGCCCCGCGGCCTCCCGCTCCTGCGCGGTGGGGCGCTCTCCGAGCGCCCTTCGGTGCGCCGTCCACTCGTACACCCTGGCGAGCACCCATGCCTCGAGCTCCCAAGGAGGGGTGCCCGACAGAGCGCACGCCGCCGAGAAACCCACCGACCTGTAGGCCCTCGCCACCCGCAGTGCGATGGCCCTTTGCGGCCTGCGGAGTGCGGTGGCATTCTCCCTCCTGTGGAGTAAAACCAACAAACAAACCCAATGTTCCACAGGGTGGGCCCCAGCACCGACCCCTGTGGAACGCCGGACTCCGCACCATATCGCCTCAGCGCCGACGTTTTATCTACGAGGAGGACCTCGCGGTCCTCCAAGTAGTTGGCCAAGAGGCCCCTCAAGTATGGAGGCACTCCGTGATATCGGAGCGCCTCCAGTATGGTCGAGTGGGGGACGGAGTTGAAGGCGTTGGCTATGTCGAATGACACAGCCAACAATCCGTCCCCCACCTCCGCCGCCTCCTTCGCCTGGCCTTTAAGTAGGGCCAGGGCGTCGATGGTGGACCGGCCGCGTCGGAAGCCAAACTGGGCGTCCTACAGATCCGGCCCCACCCTCCGCAGATGGTCGTTGAGGCGGCAGGCGACGATCCCCTCGAACATTTTACCGACCTCATCGAGCAGAACGATGGGCCGGTATGCCGAGGGGGAATCGACCGGGCGTCCCTCTTTACGGAGGAGGCACAGCTGCCCCTCCTTCCAAGGCTTCGGGAACCTTCCGGTCGCTAAACATGCGCCGAAAAGCTCCCGAAACCTTTCCCCCATTTGAGTGGCCGCTATGGCTACCACCCGAGCAGGGACGCCGTCCGGTCCAGGGGCCGTCTTCTTGGCGCCGAGGCTGATTACTCCCGCGTGGATCTCCTCCGCAGTCACCGGGGGGACCTCTTCCTCCGGTGAGGCCGCATCCTGCGGAGGGTCCATCGTTGGTGGGGTGAAGTCGGTCTCGCGGCGCGGGAACAGCGACCGAACCACCCCATCCAACAGTGCCGGCTCAAGGGTTTCCGTCAGCGGGGGACCATGGGGGCGCAGCTTGTTCCGCGCCGCCTTGTATGGCCTCCCGTACGGATCCCTGTCGAGGGACTCCAGCATCTCGGCCCTCGCCGCGTCCTTGGAGGCGCACATGGCCGTCTTGAGGGCCGCCTTTGCCTCTTGATACGAGGCGTAGAGACGGTCCTCCTCCGCCAGATTGCGGTTGACGGCGGCGCGCCGACGGCTCCGCGTGTAGGCCCGCCTGACTGCCGCACAGGCGGCGCGGAGCCCCGCCAGTTCCTGCGACCACCAGTAGACGGCGCGACGAGGAGGCGGACGGCGAGAGCGAGGCATGCTGGCATTGCACACCTCGGTCAGGGATCCCCTGAGCCGGACCGCTGCGGCGTTGACGTCCGAGGGCTCAACAGGGGGCGACAGCCAGTCCTGGAGGAAGGCCGCCTCCATGGCTGCCTCCCGGTCCAGGCGAGTGAGAGCCCACCGGGGGAATGGAGACCCGTTGGAGCGGGCCATCTGTCCCCGGGGACTCTGGGTGGAGATGTCGAACCGCACGTATCGGTGGTCCGACATGGTTTCCACCATCTCCACCCGCCAGTTCATGATGCGCGCGGCTAGTACGGGGGTGGCGAACGAGACGTCGACCACTGACCCTCCCCGCTGCCGCACGCACGTGTGGACCGCCCCCCTGTTGAGGAGGGACACGCCGCACGACGTCGCCCAAAATTCGACGGCGCGCCCCCGGACGTTGCAAGAGGCAGCCGGGTTGCCCCAAGCCGCCGACTTGGCGTTTAGGTCGCCCAACACGACGACCTGTCGCGGCGCCACCCTCCCTACGACTGCAGTGAGGATCTCCAAAAAGTCCTCGAAGTCGGAGAGAGGGCGGTTTGGGGAGAAATATACCCCAACAATGGCCATATTCGCCCACGCGGCGGCCACGTATCCCGGTCCCCTCTCTAAGAGCGAAAGGGGAGGGGAGTCTGTGGAGGGCCGCGCGAATACGGCCACCAGGCCGTCCAGGTCACCCAGCCAATGCCCGGGGACCGAGTAGGGCTCGGCGACCACCGCCAAGTCCACCAACCACTCAGCCATCGTCTGTGTCAATAGATCCTGGGCTGCCCGGCAGTGGTTGGTGTTCGCCTGGAGGATGCGATGTTCGATGACCCTATCCATCAGTCGGACATCGCACCCCCCTCATCCGCAGCTGCCGAGGTTCCAGCTACGGGAACAACGGCGTGAGCAGCAGGCCCGACCGGCGCCTGCAGTTTGCCTTTCTTGGGGGGAGGATTACATAACCTCCCCTTCATCACATGGCCCGCCGGGCGGCCACTGGCAGCGCACACAACACAGTGCGGCGTGGTGGCCGTGCAGGAGGCGGCTTTGTGGCCGTCCTTGCCGCAGCGGTAACACGTGTCCGACCTGTCCACGTTAGACGGACAAAGGGCTCGGGTGTGGCCGATGCCGAAACACTTGTAGCACCGAAGGGGCGCGTCCGCAAGTGCCCGGACCGCACCCGAGCTAAACCCGACAAGCAGCCGCCCCTTTTCGAGGACGGCTTTGGCGGCGGCGACTGGGCATTCGAACCGCATGGTGCCCATGCCGCCGCGGCCGGGTCTGATGTCCCGGCCCTTTACCGCTGCGACGCTGCAGCCCCCAATGGCTGCGACCGCCGCCACGAAATCCTCCCTGGTGACGGAATCATCCAGGTCGGTCACCTCCATGGCCGCCATCTTCACTGGTCGGGCCACCTTCGCCGCGTCCGCGATCACCTCCTGTAGCTTGGCCGCGAAGAGGTCGGCGCTGGCGCTGCCCTCCGCCCCCGGGAACTCGAAAATTCGAGCCCCGGTTTGTGTCCGTCGGCACGACACTCTGCCGATCCCCAGTTACTCAACCTTGCTTTGATGACAGGCGTATTCCCTATGGTTTTCAAAAGGGCAGTGGTACATCCCATCTACAAGAGTGGGGATAGAGGCAGTGTCGGCAACTACAGACCTATCTCTGTCCTGTCAACTCTATCCAAAATTCTAGAAAAAATATTAAATAAGCGACTTTTAAATTACCTTACCTCAAAACATCTTTTAGCAAACAATCAATATGGTTTTATTTCTGGGAAAAGCACTGAAGATGCTGTCCTTGAATTGACCAATTATGTGGCCAAAAATTTAAAAAACAAACAAAAAACAATAGCCGTCTTCCTTGATTTGTCTAAAGCCTTCGACACTGTCTCTATACCCCTCTTGATTGCTAAGCTTGAGCGTATTGGTATAAGAGGGCTACCACTTGATATTTTCAAAAGTTATTTGTCCGATCGTTCCCAAGTGGTAAAGTTGAACAATTATGTCAGCAAGGAAGAAGTTGTTAGCTACGGGGTACCTCAGGGAAGTGTTCTTGGGCCTACCCTGTTCCTAATTTATATAAATAACCTTTGCAAATTGCCTTTACCAAATTCTGATGTAATTGTTTATGCGGATGATACAGTTATTCTTGCCCATGGTAATGATTGGACAGAAGCCCGGTCTCATGCAGAATCTTCTTTACATATAGTTATGAACTGGCTAAAAAATAACTTGTTAACTTTAAATCTGAATAAAACAAAATTCATAACTTTTGCACCTAGAAGTAGTTCGCAACCAGATTCATCCTTCTCCTTAACTGCACATAAGTGTTGTCTTACTAATATTACCAACTGCGGATGTAATGAGATTGCGCGCACAAACTGTATGAAATATCTGGGGGTAATTGTTGACAGTACAATGTCATGGAAGGAACAAATTGGCTCTCTTGTCTCGCGGGTTCGAAAACTAATATTTGTTTTTAAAAGTTTGAGATCTTCTGCAGATACCCAAATACTTAAAACCGTATACTACGCATTGGTGCACTCTATCTTAAATTATTGTGCAACGGCCTGGGGCAATTCAGGGAAGTGTTTGATGTTACGTTTAGAAAGAGCTCAAAGAGCAGTCCTAAAAGTCATGATGCACAAACCTATCCGCTTCCCAACACACAATCTATATGCCCTTTGCGAGGTACCTATAGTGAGACACATTTATAAACTTAATGTAATTCTGCGTAAACACTCAGAACTTGTTTTTGATCCTGATCTAAACAAAGGGAAACGCAGAACAGATAGAGTGTGCCCGACAGAATCAGCTGGTACCTTATTAGCCTCATGACAATACTATTTCCTTAGTCCGGTATTATACAATAAAATAAATAAGATTTTAAACATCTACCCTCTTAGTGCACACAAGTGTAAAATCATTAAAGATAAATGGCTAAGCTCACAAAGTTATGAAGAATTGGAAAATATACTACAAAAAGCTACCAGAGCTCAATTCGTACCAGGAACGTCTGAAGCATTTTGGGATGGTATCGCTAGAGAAACGCAGGAAAACGTTAGATTTGGTCTTCCTTAAGAAGTTAGTAACGGGCTCTCTGAACTGTCCCGAGTTACTCAGTAGGGTCTTTTTCCATGTGCCACATAATCTGCCTAGAAGTTCTAATAGGAGACTTTTCTGCAAGCCAACCTGTCACACCAACTTGAGGCAACACTGTCCACTATCTAGAATGTATGCTGTATACAATGAGCACGAAGCAGACATTGATCTATTTAACTCTTCACTACTTACACTAAAAAAAATCACCCTTGCAATTTGACGAGTATCTCTGGCCTTTATAGGTATTTCTTTAATCTAATATAAATTTAATGTAAATTTAATGTAATGCCTATTAAATTAAATTAATCCATTGCTTAACATAAATTGTAACTCTATTTTATTTTGTAATTTAAATAAGTTATTAGTATTTTTAAATATTAGTGTTATCAAATTATGAATTACTAATTTTATAATTATTTGCGCATAATGTAGTGCATGCTGTGCTTTTCTGTAAGTGATGAGGCACTTAGACTTAGGTTTATAATGTAAAAATTATACTGTAACAGTGTACTCATTGTTGAAAAGCCTAAATAAATAAATAAATAAATAAATAAATAAATAAATAAATAAATAAAATAATAGTTTAAAAAAACTAAAAAAACACGCTTTTATTGCTGACCGAACTAAAAAGTAGAAAATAATTTAATTCAGAGTAAAAAGCGTGGGGTGCATTTTCCTATATTTTCATCAATATTTCATCAAGCACTCCACGCTTTTTACTCTGAATTAAATTATTTTCTACTTTTTAGTTCGGTCAGCAATAAAAGCGTGTTTTTTTAGTTTTTTTAAACTATTATTTATTTTCCATTTTTTAGTTCGGTCAGCAATAAAAGCGTGTTTTTTTAGTTTTTTTTATCGGATTATTGCATTGTCATCGGCCCTTAACACGTGTGCAAAGTTCCAAGTTGATCAGACGTCTAGAAACCAGTGAAAATTAGGTTCAAAGATTCCGTTACATACATACATACATACATTCATACATACATACATACATACATACATACAACCCGAGCTAATAAAAGCGTGTTAAAAATTGATTTAAATGGATATCCTTTTTGAGCACCTTCCCTCATACATCATATATACATATACACACACACACACACACTCACACACACAAAAAAAACCTTATTTAAGATTATTTTTTTTTGTAAAATGTAATATGTTTAATTTAAAAATGTTTTTCTTTCTCTTTTATTTTTTATTAAATTAGACTCTGGAAAATGTAAATTTGGAACACTGTCGTCTGCCTTTGTGGAGGTGGGCGCTAATAGCCGCGACACAGTTTTCCAAACTAATGTGGCTGTTAACGTACACTAAATTTGATTTTTTTGTTTTTTGGTTCCAATAAATTATTATTTATTATTATTATAGTTGGGTGGGGTCGGCGTTGGCACGCGCCCGCAGCAGTACGGACGCGTACGTTTCACCCCGCTCCGCAGCCTCGGCGGTGAGCGTCACCACCACTGCTGCAGTCTTTGGGGGGACGAGCTTTCCCCCTTTTGCTTTTCCCTTCCCCTTACCCCTGCCAGTCTGCGGCTGACTGGGGGTCTTGGTGGTGGGGGCGGCAGGCGTGGCCGGTGCCGTCTTTTTCCCCTTTCCTTTCCCCTTCCCCTTTCCAGCCGTCTGCGGCTGGCTGGGAGGTGCGGCAGTGGGGATAGGGGTGGGGGCATGGGTGGTCTTCTTCCCCTTCCCCTTCCTAACGACTTCAGTCCAGCCCTGCTGGCTTGACGGCGCGGCGGAAGGAAGGGGGGCGTCCCCTCCCTGCGAAGATGGGCCCGGCTCGGCTTGCCTCTTGTCCGCCGCAAGGGGAGGTCGGAGGCGCTTCTTCGGCATGAGCCGGTCCTCGATGCCCGCGAGGCAGGCTCTGGTGAATGCCCGCTCCTCCGATACAACCTTGCGGATTATATCCTCAAGGTTGGAGGGCGGGGCCTCCACCGCGGGCGGCGGCGCGGCCTGGCTAGGCCGGGCGGTGGCGTCGGCGAGCTTCTGGTGAAGCTGGCTGACCTCCAACTGCAGGCGATCGACCCTCGCCTGCAGCTGTTGCGTCTCCTCAGACACCTTCCTCTTCGCCAGCTCCTCGATGATGCCGCGCATGCTCGCGGCGCGGCATTTGAGGGCCTTTTGGAAGGTGCCCTTTAGGTTGGAGGATTTGGAGGCGACCTCCACAATCTCCTCCTCATCCTCCTCGGCCATCCGTGCCAGCTCGGCCACGGAATGGTCAGCGTACAGTACGCGGGACGCGCCGTACCCCGACCTGACTCGGGCAGTATGCGCCCGCTGCTCCTTAGCGGCAACTCGCTCCTCGAGCTCCTGCTGGAGCTGCTCCCGCCGGGCCAAGTCTAACTGACGCTGGGCGTCCACGAGGCCAACGACGTGGGTGACGGACGCTGTCGCAGGTTTCTTGGCTCTCCTTGTCTTCGCCGAACCCGCCGAAGAGCCCTCGGACCCATCGCTGTCCTTCAAAAAGGCGCGCTTGCGCGAAAGCGGCCTGGACTCGCCCGTGTCAGAAACGGACACGAGCGAGACGACTGACTCGTTGTCGGAGGATTCCGACAACCCAATCTCGCCGAAAAAACGACCGCTGTGGAAGCTCGCCGCAGACGGCGCACGGCTCGCTTCTGACGCCGAAGCGTCGGTTTGGCCCTGAGAAGGGCCTTTGGGTTGGCCCTGAGAAGGGCCTTTTGGTTGGCCCTGAGAAGGGCCTTTTGGTTGGCCCTGAGAAGGGCCTTTTGGTCGCAGAAAACGCCCGTGGGCGTCCCGCAGGGGTTTGGACATTCCGCAAAATTCGTAGCGCACAAGGCAGAAAGAGATCGCTACGATGCACAGCACACTTTAGCCGAGCCCAGCCTGCCACTCCGTTACGGTGGTCAGGACTGGGTCGTTACCAGGGGACACGACGTGGACGTATGTGCTGTGGGGGGTCCCCCGTGCCTGTGCTGCCTGATCTAACCTTTAATTAAGCTCAAGCTATAAACACTTACTTGATGGGTAATATTCCTCGCATAAACAATTTGCCATTTCCCTGTGGTTCTTGGGGCAGCCGCACCGAGCCGTGAAGCCTGAGCCGGGCACCGGTCGCGTCGTGTTGTACACTGGTGCAGACTGAGGAGTTCTGTACGACACGTAGCATGTCGTGTAGATCACCTGTACAAGTTGTCTCTATTACTATAGCACGACGGGAGTGAACAGCTGCTGCGTGTGACGTCACTCGCAGCCAGCAAGTGTCCGGCACCGACTGCCCGCTGGCAGCCACACCACCTGGAGGAGCTGTGTCCTGCGTGCCTCAGGCTGCGGAGGCACCAGGACACGGTCAAGCGTGGACTCCTGCGTCGAGGTCTCAGAGCGAGCATCTTGTAGCCTCGAAGGATATCTATCATATCTATACTAATATTATAAAGAGGAAAGATTTGTTTGTTTGTTTGTAGGGTTTTAACTAAAAAAACTACTGGACCAATTTTAAAAATTCTTTCACCGTTAGAAAGCTACATCTTTACGAAGTGTCATAGGCTATATTTATTTCCAGAAATAATTAAGGATCCCTACTAAAACTTGAATAATGTAACCCAAGGTGTAAAAAAAAAAAAGTCCACACTAAATCTAGTTTTTTATTATAATGGAACTGAAAACCATAAAACATTCCTGTCGTGGTCGCATACGCTTTGGGGAAAGGGCCTCTACTTTACTAGCTCGCGTGAATATCATTATAATATGATAAAATATTAATCGGTTGACTAAAAGTGTAAACTGTCGGCAAACTATTGAGATTACTTCCTGCAGCGAGCCGGGTGTTCGACACAGTTACCGCGCCCCCGGAGCGCACGGAGCGAAGGAAGGTGCATGGATGGGGTCAGTAACAATCTGACCCTCCCCCCACTCCGCCCACAGCGGGGGGAGTCATTACTGAATACATAAAAATAAATGTTTTTACATTTGTATGCTTATTGCTTTGTACACGAAGAAACAAAGATGAGCCACACCATCCTACCTACTGATAATCGCCGCGTGCCCATTGATTTTTAGGGTTCCATACCAAAAATTGTAAAAAGGAACCAGGTCATCAGTTCTCAATAAAAACCGGCCAAGTGCGAGTCGGACTCGCGCACGAAGGGTTCCGTACCATTATCTATTAAAAAACCGACTTTGTAACGGAACGTTACATGAATAATCATATTTTGTTTAAGAATTCTACAGATTATAAATTGAACAACATACATCTTATATTACAGTGGTATATTTACAGACTTATATTCTAATTAAATCACTAATTAAACAAAACATTATAAAACAAAACAAATACTTACAACTATTAAACAAAACTTAATAATAAAAAAATAAAAAAATAAAATAAAAACATAAAAAATGAATGCGCTATTCTTTGTTTGTGCGCGGTTTGGGAACGCGCCGAATGAACCGAACGAACCAAGGAACGATTTCGATTGAGGTGAATGCAGCGGCGCGAGCACAGTGCCGTAGTCATTATTCTGGAGGATTCGCCAGTCGCTTCTAGGCTGATGCGAGCGTGTCACCTCTGACCATTTCCCGTCCTGTCGAGCGCCCTAGCAGACACGGCCGTTTAAATTCAAATTTAGTTGAAACCGAAAACGGTGTAAAAGTTTTATATTATTTTTTTAGTGGAAATCCCGAATTAGGGTTTTTCCACCCGGCTATAAGACGCCGGCAGCATCCTCGCGTTCGGCTGCCTACCTACGAACCGAGGTTTCCTGAGAAGCCTGCTTGCGGCAACACCAGGCGCACGTCCGCGCCGACTCCATCGCCTGTGACGTCCCGTACAGCTCCGTACTGAACTTCGGCCTACTTTTATCTCCGGCCAGCGGCGGAATTTCGCCACAACTACAGGGGAGTACCTATCCCTGCAGAAGTGACTACAGACATTGTGTGATCCACGACCCACAAATCTTTGTGTGCCTCCGGCTTGTGTTTTTTTTTTAAATATATACAATTTTTTAAAGGTACACACCCGTTTTTTTTATTAATTCACCAAACTAGGTGGGAATCAAACGGGTGGAGGTTACACTGGCGCCCAATTACGTGGTTTGTCTGTTTTCGCTTCTGTAGTTAGTAGTTAGTTATTGCACGGTGAGTGGGTATTTTTATTTTTTTTGTTTTGTAAAACGCTTTGTGTTTTTTATTTTTGGTTGCAGCAACTGGAGTGAAGTCTCATAATTAGATCATTTCGGTAATTTTAGTATATTGTGTTAACGTAAAAAAAAAACACGTTTTTTTCACATACAGGGTGAAAATTTTTTTTTTTTTTGTATACAGGGTGAAAAATTTTTTTTTATAATTTTTGTTAATATTTCTGTCGGCCGCTGTAAAATTTGAATTGTGCTGTTTTTTTTTTTGTAGAACTACCTTCACACCAGTTGCAAAAATTTTTTTCTGTTTTTTTTTTTGTTCGCAATTTTTGTTTTTTTTCTTTCTTTTACTTCTTAGTTTACACAGCGTTCTGTTAAAGTAAACTGTAACGGAACGGAGTATTTTTTTTCTTTTTCATTAAAATTTTGTGTGCTATTTACAACTTTATCTCATTTTAGTAGTTTTTTTTTCTATTTGTATTTAAAATGGCATACCCTATAAAGTACTTATCGTTACAAAAGTCGGAATTAGAGTACGAGGTAGCCGTACGAGGTGAAACCCCAGCTAATACTGTGGCGGATCTTAGGCGGCAGATTTGTAAGCTCAGTCAAGTTTTTATAGCCGAGGATATTTTGTGTTCCCATCTCGACCCCCTTGACGACCTAAATAGTTGTCTGGAAATTTTAAATAAAATTAAGTCTAGTCTTGAGGTAGATACCAAGGATAAGAATGTTTTGGGGCGAATTGAAAATATTCTCCATCATCTTTATCATAGGCTCAACAGAATAAGTAGGGATGATAAATACATGGATGTGCATACGGAATGTACAAATATGTTTAAAGAATATTATGAAGCTTTAACATCTTTAAAAGCGAAAAGTATAGACCCCCTCATTTCTACCATTCCACAATCTGACCAGCAAGTTACGCCTGAAAAAATAAACATTTCAGTGATTTGCGAAGGAAATGTAAAAAATTCTGAATTAGCCAAACTAAAATATGATGGCAAGTCTTGCGTGCGTGCTTTTATTCAGCGAGTCAGCGAATTTAGTGTAGCTCGTAATATTACAAACGCAAAATTATTATCATTTGCTACGGAAATTTTTGTGGACGATGCACTCCATTGGTTTAGAAGCGTGAAACAACAGGTGTCCTCTTGGGATGAACTCGTCGTTCTTCTGCAACAGGATTTCGACAAAGCGGATTACGATTACCTTCTTCTATCTGAGATTCGATCTAGGACTCAGGGAGCCAAGGAAAACATTACAATTTACCTATCCATTATTTCAGGATTGTTTTCACGCTTGTCGAGGTCTTTAGTAGAGGAGGACAAACTAGAGATAATTCTACACAACATTAGACCGTGTTACGCTAGCACTCTGGCCTCTGCATCTCAGATCACATCGATTGACCAGTTAAGAAGTCTTTGTAGGAACTACGAAAACGTGCAATCACGCATGGCACAGTTTCGAGAACCTTCCGCGGCTACTTCTGACACGTTAGCACCTGAGTTCGCATACAAACAAAGAACAGAACAGAAACAGAATTATAATATTAACGGTAAGATTGGGAACAATAAAACAAATTCAGATAATAATAAACAAAACTTTAATAATAATAATGTTAATGAAAAATATTTACATGCCTTAAATACTAATGATGCCGTCCCTGGTGCAAAATTGCCGTATTGTCCTAGATGCCGTAATAATTCGCATAGCCTCAGGGATTGTCAAAATAAAGAAATTATGTGTTTTAAGTGTGGTCACAAAGGTGTCAAGAAACCAGATTGCCCAAATTGTAACAAAGCTCAAAAGTCAAAAAACTAAGTATGCAGAATTGTCTCGACTCAGCCTCGATAGCAGGTCGCTTTAATAAAGAGGATTGGGACAATTGGTTGAAAACAATTAAATTGTTCTTCAATAGTTACAAAATTTCTTCAATTCTGCATACTAAGCCTTTGGGTGATTCGCGACCATATATAAATATTAAAATTAACGACTTTACAGCATCTGGCCTCCTGGATTCCGGGGCAGCTATTACAATATTAGGAAATAATTCTCACAACACGTTACTCAGTCGTGGCCTTAAGCTATGTACTGATGATACACCTTCGATAGTAGCTGCAGGTGGTCAGATGCTTAAGAGTATTGGCTATATAAATGTTCCAGTGCATTTAGAGGACCAATTTCATATTATTAAGTCTTATGTAGTTCCAGAAGTTCAATCATCGCTTATTCTAGGTATTGACTTCTGGCGCGCCTTTCAATTGTGTCCGAAATATTTGGGTTCCGTAGATTTTTCAAATAATTCATTAGTAGATTTAAATAATAATAATCATCAAACTTTTATACAGTCTTATGATAGTTTAGATGAGTCTCAACGCTCTATTGCTGATAACGTTGTTGAGCAATTTAGGGACATTTCATTCGAGATTAAAGGCTTAGGCCGTACGCACCTTTTAACCCATCGCATCGATACTGGCGATTCTCCTCCTGTTCGACAAAGATATTATAGGCTTTCTCCTGAGAAGCAGAAAATCCTTGTCGAACAGGTGGATGAGATGTTGAAGCTAGATGTGGTAGAGTACTGCGAAAGCGCTTGGCAGTCTCCGGTACTCCTCGTTACTAAGAAGAATGGCCAGCCTCGTTTTTGTCTAGATAGCAGGAAGTTAAATTCAGTTACAAAACGAGATGCCTATAACTTGCCATACATTGCCGAAATTTTGGATAATCTGCGCGACGCCCGTTTTCTCACTAGTCTGGATTTATCCAAAGCCTTCTGGCAAATTCCGATTGCAGAGGAGGACAGAGATAAGACGGCTTTCTACGTCCCAGGTCGAGGAACTCTTAGATTTAAGACCACTGCCTTTGGCTTGACAAATGCTCCCGCTACGCAACAGCGTCTTGTAGATAAGCTTCTAGGTAACGTAGATCATCGTATTTTTGCTTATTTAGATGATATTATTATTGTTAGCAACACTTTTGAAGAGCATGTGTCCCTCCTACTTCGCGTTTTAGACAAATTACGTAAAGCAGGCCTTACTGTAAACTTGGAAAAGTGTGAATTTTTTCGAAGTCAACTTAAGTACTTAGGTTACGTAGTTGATGCGAATGGGTTGCGAACAGATCCAGATAAAGTGGAAGCCATTCTTAACTACCCAACTCCTAGTAATCGCAAAGAGTTAAAGCGATTTCTAGGCACAGCTACTTGGTATCGTAGGTTCGTTCCAAACTTTAGTACAATTGCAGGGCCACTTAACAAGTTGACTTCGAATAAAAAGAACAATCCACCCTTCAAGTGGACAGATGAGGCAGAAGTCGCATTTAAAAAACTAAAGGAATGCTTAGTTTCTGCACCTGTTCTTTCTTGCCCCGATTACAATCTGCCTTTTGAGGTGCATACGGATGCCAGTAACTATGGGATAGGCGGTATGCTCACCCAATCTATAAACGGAAAGGAGCACCCCATAGCTTACATGAGCAAATCATTAACGGCGGCAGAAAAGAACTATAGCATAACAGAGCGGGAGACGCTGGCAGTTCTCGTGGCATTGGAGCATTGGCGATGCTATTTGGAAAATGGAAAAAGTTTCACTGTGTACACAGATCATAGTGCGTTAAAGTGGTTTCTTTCTCTTAATAACCCTACGGGAAGGCTCGCACGTTGGGGTGTGCGTTTGTCTTCATTTAATTTTGATATAAAGCACCGTCGAGGTGTCGACAACGTCATCCCGGATGCGTTGTCTAGAGCTGTACCTGTTTCTTCTATGGTCACTTCTAATTCATTCACGACTTCTAGTGATGCTTGGTATACCAACATTTATAATAACTGTGTCACAAAACCTGAAAATTTTCCCAATTACCAAATTAAGGATGGCACTCTCTTCCGCCTTAGTAAGAATAAGTGCTTGCTTACTAATGAATTTTCTTGGAAGGAAGTCGTTCCATCTGAGTACAGGGAAAAGGTGATTGCGAATAATCACGACGAACCAACTGCAGGTCATTTGGGCATTTTTAAAACCTATAAGCGCGTTGCACTTAGTTATTACTGGCCGGGTATGCATCGAGATGTAGCAAAATACGTTGGTTCTTGCAGCACTTGTTTACAGTACAAAACTCAAAGCCATGCTACTCTTGGTGAAATGGGACGCCCTAAGCAATGTTCGCGCCCTTACCAAATGATTTCTGTCGACTTAATGGGACCGCTTCCTGTCACCCGGAAACAAAATAGCTACATTCTTGTAGTAACCTGTTGCTTTTCCAAATTCTGTCATATTTTCCCAATAAAAAAAGCTACTTCTCAGATTATTATTAAAATTTTGGAAGAACACATTTTCCTAGTTCACGGTGTTCCTCAAAGTATTTTCCTGGATAATGGTACTCAATTTATTAGCGGCCATACGCAGGATTTGTTTAAGAAATATAAAATACCGAACGTTTTTTTTTCACCAAAGTATACCCCCCAAGTTAACACCGTAGAGCGGTACAATAAAACGATAATTACTTGTATTTCAACTTTCGTGGATGGTGATCATCGAACATGGGACTTATTTATTCCTAAAGTACAATTTGCAATAAATAATTCGGTTAACGAAGCTACCGGATTTACACCTTCTTTTCTAGTTTTTGGACGAGAAATAGTATTATGTGGTTCGCATTATACAGATACAGACTTGGGTGATGAGATTTTGTTTCTTCCTCGCGATGTATATGCGGAAAACCTTGGATGCCTAAGTTCTATCTTTGATCAAGTCCAAAAATCTTTGTATCACGCCCATATAAAAAATACGTCATATTATAATTTAAGACGTAAAGCTTTCGAGTTTAATACCGGTGATATCGTATACAAACGTGCTTACGTCTTGAGCGATAAGGATAAGCACTTTAGCAAGAAACTAGCTCCCAAATACATTAAGTGCCGGGTCATTCAAAAGCTGTCACCACTTGTGTATGTCTTAGAAGATATGTCCGGTAAAAATTTAGGGTCTTGGCATATTAAGGACTTGAAAATTTCTACCTACAAATGAATTCGATTTTCGTTACGTTCCCCTTACACTATTAAACGATTTTAAGACCGGTTACCAAAGTCAGTGACGGATATTAGTCACTTGATTTTTTAGTATGTTAGGGCACGACGCATAATTTTTAATATTGTGTGTTGTATTATATGATAGGTTTTGAGTGATGAGGCATGATTGAAATGAAAGTATGAGTAAAAGATACTGTAACGAGTTTATAATGCGGATTTTATTCTTAAAATAAAATCCTTATGAGGGACCGGGGGTAATGTAACGGAACGTTACATGAATAATCATATTTTGTTTAAGAATTCTACAGATTATAAATTGAACAACATACATCTTATATTACAGTGGTATATTTACAGACTTATATTCTAATTAAATCACTAATTAAACAAAACATTATAAAACAAAACAAATACTTACAACTATTAAACAAAACTTAATAATAAAAAAATAAAATAAAAACATAAAAAATGAATGCGCTATTCTTTGTTTGTGCGCGGTTTGGGAACGCGCCGAATGAACCGAACGAACCAAGGAACGATTTCGATTGAGGTGAATGCAGCGGCGCGAGCACAGTGCCGTAGTCATTATTCTGGAGGATTCGCCAGTCGCTTCTAGGCTGATGCGAGCGTGTCACCTCTGACCATTTCCCGTCCTGTCGAGCGCCCTAGCAGACACGGCCGTTTAAATTCAAATTTAGTTGAAACCGAAAACGGTGTAAAAGTTTTATATTATTTTTTTAGTGGAAATCCCGAATTAGGGTTTTTCCACCCGGCTATAAGACGCCGGCAGCATCCTCGCGTTCGGCTGCCTACCTACGAACCGAGGTTTCCTGAGAAGCCTGCTTGCGGCAACACCAGGCGCACGTCCGCGCCGACTCCATCGCCTGTGACGTCCCGTACAGCTCCGTACTGAACTTCGGCCTACTTTTATCTCCGGCCAGCGGCGGAATTTCGCCACAACTACAGGGGAGTACCTATCCCTGCAGAAGTGACTACAGACATTGTGTGATCCACGACCCACAAATCTTTGTGTGCCTCCGGCTTGTGTTTTTTTTTTAAATATATACAATTTTTTAAAGGTACACACCCGTTTTTTTTATTAATTCACCAAACTAGGTGGGAATCAAACGGGTGGAGGTTACAACTTCCAAAAACACCGAGTGTGTGTAGTATAGAAGTAACTAAGTAGTATAGAAGTAAATAAGAAGGTCGTAAGTCAAGCCAAAGTGTCAATCTATTACTCTGTAATTTTGCTAATGGACTTATGAACTTCTGCCGGGTACTACAGTACGATAAATTCTTATCTTTACCTTACTAATAATATATATTACAATAAATGTGAAAGTAACTCTGTCTATTTGTCTGTCTGTTGCGCTTTCACGGTATAACCGCTGAACCGGTTTATATGGCGATAGAGGTAACTCTGAGGGAGGACAGGACAGGTGGTCCATACCCGGGCGCGAGCTCTCGCAGGACGCAGCGCAACCCGCGGGCAAGCAGCAGTGTGGCTGCCACGTGCCGGTACTGTGTCGGTGTAACAACACTTACGTAGAGTACATATTTACGATTCTTCGGCGGATCGGCGGGCCAGCACCACTGTATGGAGGCGCATCCCATGGAAGTGGCTCTCGCTTGCACTAATTTAGTGAAAATATTCATGCTTAAACAAAACATAATCATTACTTTTACGTCATATGATACAGTTGAGAGTTATTCTGTTTAATCGCCAGAGCAAGTGGGGCATGGTAGCATGCTTAAACAAAACTTATGGATACATTACGTACATTACGGCCTCGTCCGATTTTGAAGTCGATTAAAAATAAAACTTCACTTACCTATTAAAATGCGGGGCTTTGTGAATTAAATCCGAGGTCACGTATGCTAGGTCTGGTTTTATTGCAGTGTCGAAGACTCTGTTCAGTTCCTTAGCTAAGTCCACAGTTTCATTATTTTTAGTGAGCGCATTTGTAATAAAAAGACCGGGATTCGGAAATTTCACTAAAAATAAAAATGGTTATTGGATACGATTTGTCAGGCTCCATGCACAGCACCGCGTTGCGGCGCCGCTGTGGCGTGCGGTGCCCGTGTCGCAGTGCTCCCGGACGCTGCCGGACGCTGCTGGATGTTGCTGGTCCTGACCGCTTGCCATGAATGACAATAATAATAAGGTTAAGGCACCTAATTCCAAAACTAACCGGTTAAGCCTACTCAGCTGTGACAGCTTTCCTTTTAAGTTCATTACATGTAGTACATGTCCGGTGGCACCGCCTTCAAACCTGTCAATAGGTAGCACATACAAATAATAGTGTTTTATTAATATTAAAGGTATTAGGTTTGTGTTAAATCATCAAGGCATCTATTCCGCATCAAACTAAAGAAGAATCACGTAAATCGGATCATAAATCTCAGCGTATTCGGTGTACATACATAAAAAAAAAACCGATCGAATTGAGAACCTCCTCCTTTTTTGAAGTCGGTTAAAAATAAATAGGAAGTAAAGGGCGTACCCACTTACATGTGCAAGGTATGGTTGTAACAATAGATGTACAACGTGAGCATGGTGAACTAGGACCACAGTATTTTTATTAACAACTAGTGGCCCGCCCCGGCTTCGCACGGGTAGGCAGTCTTTGTTTTTTAACCGACTTCAAAACACGTGGTTCTGTATTTGACCCGTATGTATGTGTTTTTCTGTCCGAGATTATCTCAAAACTACTGAACCGAATTGGATAGGAGTTTTCGTTCTTCAAATGCATAGATTTCAAGGAAGGTTTTTAGTATAATACATATAGTTTATTGGGATCTGATGAAGTTCTTCGGAGATAGCCAATGGAACTCTTCAATTACTAAAAGTAAAGGAACAGCGATTACTGCAATCGTATGCAAGTGATTGTTTTCACTATTCTACAACATAACATCACACCTCTAAGCTTAAAAGGAGAAAGCAGACGTATAGAGTTCACCCTTATTCAAGGTGATGAACATTTGTCTAGACATTAGGATATTGTTATTTATTTAAATTACAAACTACTACACACAAAAGCGAACTGAAAAACTTTTTTTGCAAAAATAGAACTGACATGGAAAATAATACAAATTGAAAACTAACTAATACATCGTTCCAGAAGTCGGTGTCTCCAATTAAATATTGTGTTATCTATTATCGTTCTATTTTTGCAAAAGTTTTTTTTTTAGGAATCGAAAATCATCTCCTGACTCTTCCCGCTGGGGGTAAGTGTCAGACTGACTTAAATCGATCCATTATGTTCTCTTCCTCGCTCTTTATTTTCTTAGGTCGCGGTAGCTCTTTCGAACAGCGCCACCAGCCACGTCATCAACATTTGGAGCCAGGAATCGACTCCAGGCCACTGTAGGTCCGGCCTGCAGACTTTGAGCAATAAGTGGCTAACCGTCCGGTAAGGATTAGGACGGGCCTAATCAGCGGGAAGACTCGGGAAAAAAAATGTTTTCTTTTAGGAATGAAAAATCATGTTTCATTCCTAAAAGAAAACATTTTATTTTGCAAAAATAGAATGCAAATACACAATACCTAATTGGAGACACCGACTTCTAGAATGATGTCTATTAGTTATTTTTAAATTTGTATTGTGTTCCAAGCCAGTTGTTTTTTGTAAAAAAGTTTTTCAGTTCTCTTTTTAGTGGCTCAGTTTGTAATTTAGATAAATTACAATATCCTAATGTCTAGACAAATGTTCATCACCTTTAATAAGGGTAAACTCTATATGTCTGTTTTCTCCTTTATAGAGGTGTGTTGTTATGTTATAGAACAGTGAAAACAATCACAGACATACGATCGCAGCAATCGTGGTTCCTTTGCTATTAGTAATTGAAGAGTTCCATTGGTTATTTACGAAGAAATTCAACAGATCCCAATAATATATATTGTACTAAAACCTTTCTTGAAAACTATGCATTTGAAGAACGACAACTCTCATCCAATTCAGATCAGTAGTTTTTGAGAAAATCGGGGACATACAAACACATGCATACCAGTCAAATACAGAACCACCTTTTTTGAAATCGGTTAAAAAACAAAGACTACCTACCCGTGCGAAGCCGGGGCGGGCCACTAGTTTTATATAATAGTATAGATTTAGGACATTCATTTATTTATTTTACATATATTTACATTTTTAAATATTAAATTATAAATATATATAAAAAACATTTAAAAATATAAAAATAGTACACCACCGGCAACGGGAACATGGTCCAAGCTACCGGCGGTCAGGAGCCCAGAGAGAGAAACCTCCTGACGATGCGTGCCGTATCCAGTAATACCGCTTTCTGTATCAAGCGCTTGATCCAACCATCTAACGAGAGCCTCTTTAGATGTAGATCGAGGCTCTTGGCTATCAAGCCATTGGCTGAAACGACTATCGGCACAATGACTGCAGAGTCCACATGCCACATGTCAACAACCTCGTGAGCCAAATCAAGATATTTAATTTCTTTTTCTTTTTCAGCTTTCACGAGGTTCTCATCATGGGGCACAGTGATATCAACAATCATTGTGCGGCGCTCTAATCGATCTATCACCACTATATCAGGCTTGTTAGCAATAACAGTCTGATCAGTGATGATAGATCGATCCCAGTACAATGTGATATGACCATTTTCGAGAACTGGGTCGGGCACATACTTATAGTACGGTACCTCCAATTCCACAAGATTATATTTCAAGGCAAGCTGCTGATGTATTATCCTGGCTACAAGGTTATGCCTGTGCAAGTATTCACCATTAGCAAGATGAGAACAACCAGAGATGATATGTCGGATAGATTCACCAGGACGGTGACATGCCCGACATATGTCCACCGTACCATCCTTCACAATATACCTTCTATAGTTGTTGGTCATCATTATAGATTATATATATAGATTGAGTATAGATTATTATTACAAAATTGTTTTTTTCATATTATCTCTACAAATTTTAGCTGTCTAGTCCCTGATAAACAGAAAGACGGATATGGCGAAACTATAAGGGTTCCTCGGCGACTACGGAACTACTACGGTACAGAAGTGTTTTGTATTTGACTATTTATATCTATCTTCTTGTATCATAATAATAATAATGTATGGGTACTTGAACCAGCAGTGGGTACTTGAACCAGCAGTCAACGTCTCGGCCCAACGACTTTCGGATCAGGTGCGCGTTATCCAACGCAATCACAAATTGGACGACGCCGCACTTGATAGGCTGCGCTCAGAGGTGCTGAACAACCTTATGGTATCGACCTCATCACAGACCGCGGCTCCACCGTCTGTTACGGTCGGAGTCCCGCCGCGTGCCAATCACGGTGATGAAGGTGAGGACGATAGGGTTGTAACAGTAAGTAGTCAGTGCAACGACCAACTGGGGAGTGCCCTGGAAGATGCGATCCGGGAATTTAGGTTCACTCCTGTCGAATTTAGACCACGTCTACCACGCTTGCCTATGCACAAGCGGAATAGGGCGCTGGTGTGTACTTTGAATTCGCTGTTGGATAAATACTTTGAAAACAGCGGAGACCTCTTCGATTCACACTCAATCATGTATTGCGCGGCTGTGGCGGCATGTCGTGTGGCGAATGTCAAATTTTCTGACAGTGATAGAGCCACACGACCAAAACCAGCCATCCCAGCTTGGCAATGCAGGATTGAGCGTCGTGTCGAGGGGGCCAGGGTACTCATCGGCAAACTATTATGCTTCAGGGAGGGTAATACCCGACCAAGGGTGATGCGCTTTGTGAGACGGGCATTCACGGGGACTGGAATTAGTCCTCGTGAGTATATGTCACATGTCACAGAGCGCATCGACTTCCTGAAGCAAAAAGTTTGTGCATGGGCAAGCCGTATTCGTCGGTATAAACGACGGGTGGAACGTTATACCCAGAATCGCATGTTCCAGAGCGACCAAAGGTGGGTATACAGAGCTTGGGAGCGACCTGAACATACTGTGGCTGACGTGTGCCGCCCAGATGACGACGCCACTAGTATATTTTGGCGCGACATCTGGTCGGCACCTGTCAGCCACACTGAAGGTGACTGGATGCGTGATGTTGAACGAGAGTGTGAATTTATAACAGAAATGGAGGAGGTTAGCATCACCTCCTCCGATGTAGCCAGTGCAGTCCGTCCACTGCCAAATTGGAAGTCACCAGGACCGGACGGACTGCACAATTTCTGGCTTAAATGGCTACAAAGTTCACACCCTCGTTTGGCATCGCAATTCCAGTTAGCTTTAGAAGCCGGGTCGCTACCACAGTTCCTAACTACAGGAGTTACCTGTAGTGTATGTCTTATATTAATTATAAAGGTTATTAATAAGAATCTATAAAAATGTAATCGCTCTCTTAAGAATATAGTCAGTATTAGTCGAACAACCGAGTGAGTTTCATTTACATGACTCCATACCTTACATGGCGACCCTGCCATTTAAGGCGCGCGTAGTGTGTGGTCTGTGATGGACATATCGTAGAAACAATGAGATTAATACCAATAATTGTGTGCGCCGTGTACGGACCCGTTGTGGACTACATTTTTGAATACTTTATATTTTTTTGTTAAAAATGGGTGGTAGCCAATCACGTGAAGAGGTCATTATAGCACAGAAAGCAGCTGGAGCTGGAAAAAACACTATAGAGCAACATTTAGGCTTGACAAACATATTGCTCATATTAATGACTACGCTTATGTGTTGCGGAGCGCTTTTCGGCATTTACAAGCTGTACTATAAATGCCATAAAAATTGTATGCAGCAAGAATACGATCGGAGGTCTATGCAGAGACGTCTGTCCTGGCGCCGTTGGGAGGCTCGCAAGGGCCCCACACCAGATGAGGTGTAAGGTGTGTGCGCGGTGTTCAGTAAAGTGCTCGTGAGTGCGTGTAATCAGTTAATGTGCCAAATGTGAGTGCGGTTAAAATCGATATCGTATCGGTTAGCGTGGTCGGTGTCATCTATTGTACGGACTCGTATGTATAACCTTATTTTACTTTGTTAGGTACACATTGTTTATCTTTCTGCATAGGTATAGTATGCATTATTTGATTATTTTAATTCTCATGTAATTATGCTATGGCTGATGTATTAAAACAGTTATATAATGAACTCGTAGATGTTAGAACTTACTTGATTAAAATTGGGCCTAGTCGTAGAAAGGGCGACATCTCAGATAAGAAACTTAAAGAAGCACAGGTTATTGATAAAAAATATCGTGAGAGTCTAGATACTATACAAGCGTCAATAAAATTAGGTAAAATTGAAAAAGACCAGTGTATAATTATTGACCAATATTGCACTAAGTTTAGTAGTTTATATTTAGAGATTATAAGACTTTGTACCCCTGAAGTTATTACATCTGTAACAATGGATTTCGACCTAAAAGTTGCATTAAATTTGTTGCCAGTTATGGACGGTAAAGAAACAACGACAAAACAGCTGATCGATGGAATTGAATACTATGATACAGTAATTAATGAGGCGTCAAAGGTCAATTTAATTAACTTTGTTTTAAAGAGTCGCTTATCACAGTCGGCAAAATTAATTATGGGTTATGCTTACTCCACAGTTTCGGCTCTTATATTTGATATGCGAAAACATTTGTTACCGAAGAAGTCTGCCACTGCTATACAAACTACCATGCAGAGTATGAGACAAAATGAGTTATCTATTAACGATTATGGACAAAAATTATCTGAATTATTTGTTGACTTAACGATTGCGCAAGCCGACGGAAACGATAGCAGTTTTTCGGTTTTAAAGCCATTGAATGAGCAACAGGCAATTAAACGTTTTGCCGATGGGTTACGCAATCGAAGACTCAGCACAATAGTTGCCGCTCGTAATTTTACGTCCTTAAAGGATGCTATCCAAGCGGCTATAGACGAGGAAGTCTCTTTGCCATCCACATCAAATGGTATTTTAACTATGAATCGTAACTATTACAGACAAGGTCGTGGTCGAGTTAATTTTAGTCAACCTTTGCGTGGGCGAGGTAAGCAGAATCAACATGAACGAGGAGCACATACTAATAACTATGGACGAGGATGGAGTCGTGGTCAACCTGGAAACCGAGGAAATTCAAGGTCTAGAGGGTTCTATAGAGGTAGGTACTATCATAATTCTAATTTTGGTAATCAAAGGATGCGTAACGTAAACATGCTATACAGTGAATTGCCTGTACTAACAGTCAGACAATTATTCATATTAAGTGTAACACTAAGCCAGCACCACACCCCACCTCATCACACAAGAAGACGAAGAAATGATATAGTATACGCAGTCCCATCTTATAAAACCGCATTTGCTTGTAAATTCATGAAGTATTTAAGTCCTCTCTTATATAATAAGATATCAAAATATGTTAACCTACGAAATATGACTTCATTTGCCTGTAAGAAAGTTCTTATTGAATATTTAAAACAACTAAACTATGATAAAACGGAAAAACTATTGAAAAACTTGATCTAAACAAAGTAACAACTCACTACCTTACAAATATCTCTCTCTCTCATCTTCAGACATCATGCACACTCACACACACACACACAAAATACTTGTACATTTTCTTATGATTAAGCTCGAAAATTATTCTTTATGCTTGCAGTTATTATGTTTATATTTAGTTGTACTACCTAGAAAATTTAAAAGTCTATGTTTATACTACCCAGAACAAACAAAAAAAAAAAAAAAAAACTCTCAAAATACAGATCTTATAAATCTTATCTGTAAACTTTACATATACTATTAAAATTTTATTACTACCTGCGCTGTGGTGCAAATCACTTCTGTTCATAAATTGTAATAATTTTACTGATACCTACTTGTTTACACTGGATTATCATATAATAGAATACTAAACAGTTGTACTGTGAAATTGAATGTGGAATACTTTTGTGTTTAGAACTGGTTAATTGTGTAAGAGGAAGACCATCCTACCGTGATACAGTGTCGACTAGTACGGAGGATGGTGTGAATCGAATGCTACAACCTAAATAACAGTCTCAGTGTAAGTACGTATTATTGGGTTACTTGTGATTAAATACGTACATATTGTGGAAGAATTTAAATGTAATGAGACGTAACGAACTGCATATTAATCGGATCGTTACGTAATCCGTATTTGAGCACGGGAACCTTTTTAGGGTTCCGTAGTCCGACAAGGAACCCTTATAGTTTCGCTCTGTCCGTCTGTCTGTCTGTCTGTCTGTCTGTCTGTCTGTCCGCGGCATAGCTCCGTGGTTTTTGTTATTAGAAAGCTGAAATTTGGTATGAATATGTATATTGATCACGCCGAGAAAGTGGTAAAATAAAATTTTGAAAAATATTTTTTTTTAGGGTAGCTCCCAAACATATAAAGTAGGGATTAATAATTTTTTTCTCGCGTACCCCTTCGTGTGGGGTATCGTTAGATAGGTCTTTCAAAAATATTATGGGTGTGTGAAGACCATTTTTCAGTTAAGCGAGCCATTTGCGAAATATCTAGATTTTAAGTGAATTTTTTTGTTCGATACGAGTTACCCCCCCCCTCTAACTTTTGAATGGCTGTACCTAGAAATGTGAAAAAAATCACAGACGTAGTACATGTAATGAAATTACAAGGAAAACTATCACGGCTAAGTAGGGTTAACCGGTTACAGAGCTATAGTCGACTAACTAACTCCTACTACGGAACCCTACTGCGCGTGGCCCGACACGCATTTGGCCGGTTTTTATTTTTATCTACGCATGTACCCAATCAAATGTCAAAACTATCTCTTTGTATGGTTGTAATTCTGTGAAGCAAATAAATCAATTTATTATTATTATTATTCCGTTTATTCATTTTATACCATATCAATTATATTTTTAAATATTTTTACAAACTATATAAAAAAAAAAAAAAAAACATTTAAAAATATAAAAAATAGTATCCCACCGGTAACGAGACAGGGTCCAAGCTACCGGCGGTCAGGGCTCTAGAGAAAGGAACCTCCTGACGATACGCGCAGTGTCTAGGAGTACTGCTTTCTGTATCAAGCCCTTGATCCAGCTGCCTAACGAGAGCCTCTTTAGATGTTGGTCGAGGCTCTTGGCTAGTAGTCCATTGGCCGAAACGACTATCGGCACAATGACTGCTGAATCCACATGCCACATATCGACAACCTCGTGTGCCAAATCAAGATACTTGAGTTGTTTATCTTTTTCAGCCTTCACGAGGTTCTCGTCATGTGGCACAGTGATATCAATAATCATTGTGCGGCGCTCTAATCGATCTATCACCACTATGTCAGGCTTATTAGCTATAATAGTCCTGTCAGTGATGATAGATCGATCCCAGTATAGTGTGACATGGTCATTCTCGAGAACTGGGTCGGGCACATACCTGTAATATGGTACCTCATAGTCTACAAGGCAGTATCGCAAAGCAAGTTGCTGGTGGATAATCCTGGCCACTTGGTTATGTCTGTGCAAGTACTCGCCATTGGCTAGACTGGAACAACCGGAGATTATGTGTCGGATCGACTCTCCCGGACGGTGGCATGCCCGACAGATGTCAACCGTGCCATCCTTCACAATATACCTTCGGTAGTTCCTTGTCATCGTGACTTCATCCATAATTGCACAAACAAACCCTTCGGTTTCTCCGAAGAGATCCCCGAAGCGTAACCAGGATATGGACGCTAAAAAGTCAACATCAGGCCCATGAAGGGCCCGGAAGTAGCGTCCGTGTAGCTCCTTACTCTGCCATACCTCCATGCGGTCCTTAGTATCCAGAATTACAGGCTTGCGCCAATTCTCGTTAGCCAAGGAGAGCGGGGTGAGTCCCTTGTCCACCATGACTACATCCTTATGCATCCCCATTTCAGCCTTCAGGAAATATTCCCTGAGACTGCATACCTCGCGGTTGTGGAGGGTCTTCGCGTTCAAAAATCCACGCCCTCCTAACTTCCGCGGGATATACAGCCTCATCACCGAAGACCGTGGGTGATGCATCCGGTATGTTGTCAGTAGTGAACGTACTTGTCTATCCAGGGCGTCTAATTCCGTCTGAGACCATTTGAGTATGCCAAAAGAGTACATCAGGACCGGCATGACCCAACCGTTAAAGGCACGCACCTTGTTGCCACCTGATAGAACGCTATTGAAAACTTTCTTCAGGCGGGCAAAGAAGCGTTCCTTCAACGATTGCTTCATGTCAGTCGCATTGATGCCCAACGCTTCTGACATACCCAAATACTTGTAGGTATCAGTTGAGGAGAGGGATCTAAAGTTTATGGAATTCGAAAGTTGGGTACTTTCGGATTCCACAATCCCTCCTCGCTTTACATGCATGACTGCACACTTGTCCACACCAAATTCCATCCTGATGCCATTACTGAAAGTTTCTGTTACCTTCAGTAATTTCATCAGTTGGAAATTATTGTGGGCAAAGAGTTTCAGATCATCCATGTAAAGGAGGTGAGATATTACTTGATCTCCTCTTCTCAACCTATAACCTAGCCCTGAATCCTCCAATAGCGAGCTTAGAGGATTCAAAGCTAAGCAAAACCACAACGGACTCAAACTATCACCCTGGAATATACCACGCTCGATCCTAATAGGTTCACTGGTCCCATGGATATGGCGACATCCTGGATAGCGAAGAACGGTCCTCCACTGCCTCATACATGACATCAGGAAGGTGCGTAGGTTTGCATCAATTTTGTACAATTCCAGCACCCTAATGAGCCATGTATGTGGCACCGAGTCGTAGGCCTTCTTATAATCTATCCAACATGTCGACAGATCCTTTCGGGACCGTCGAACCTGTTGGCTTATGGCCATGTCAATGAGGAGCAACTCCTTAGTACCACGGGACCCATTCCTACATCCATTCTGAGAAGCAGACATGATGCTATTGTCTTCAATGTGACTATTAATTTTCGTTCTCAGAATGGACGTAAGAAGTTTATAGACCGTCGGCAAACAAGTGATCGGTCTATAGTTTTTAGGTTCCGCGGTACTACCTGATTTGTGGAGTAGGTGGGTAATTCCAGTCGTAAGAAACTGGGGTAACGATCCAGACTCTAAGGCCAACTGGAACTGGGATGCCAAGCGCACGTGTGAACTGCGAAACCACTTTATCCAAAAGTTTTGCAGCCCGTCCGGCCCTGGGGATTTCCAGTTAGGCAACGGACGAGCTGCATTAGTTACATCTTGGGGGCTGATAGTGATTGCCCCCATTTCCGGTATCGGTTCACACGCTCGCTCGATTTCCCCTATCCAGTCGTCCTCGATGTGAGTAACGGGCACCGACCAAATGCTGCGCCAGAATGAAGTCATGGCATCATCATCCGGCAGGCACGCGTCACTCACGCCTTTGTTGGATCGTTCCCAGTCTCTATATACCCGCCTTTGATCGCTCTGGAATGTACGATTTAAGGTATATCGTTCCACACGTTTTCTATATCTGCGTATCCGGTTTGCCCACGCATAAATCTTCTGCTTCAGGAAGTCGATGCGCTCTGTGACGCGGGCCATATAATCTTGAGGTCTAATATCAGTCCCGAAGAAAGCCCGTCTCACAAAGCGCATCACCCTTGGGCGACTATTGCCCTCCCTGAAGCAGATCAATTTGCCAATGAGCGTTCTGGTATCACCAATACGTCGCTCAATCCTGCACTGCCAAGCTGGAGCTGCTAGTTTTGGTCGTGTAGCCACGTCTTTATTAAGAAGCCTAACATGAGCTACACGACACGCCGCCACGGCAGCGCAGTACAAAATTGAGTGGGTATCGGTGATATCTTCGCAACTATCAAAATAATTTGATAGCTGCGAATCCAAAGCGCACATTAACGCCCTGTTTTGTTTATGCATGGGCAAACGAGGTAATTTAGGTCTGAGGTCTAATGGTGTAGACCGATATTCCTCAATCGCACTATCCAGGGCGCTCCTCAATTGCTCACTACACTGGGTACTTACATTTGTGGCTATGTCATCACTCTCCTCTTCAATGATATAGTTCTGTACCTGTTGTATACCTGTTGTTGTTGTTGTTGTTCGTAGTGGAGGAGTGATGACAGAGTCACTTTGTATTTCATTACGTAGCCGATCAAGTACAGTATCATCCAACATATGATTACGCTGGATGACTCGCACCTGATCCGACAGTCGTTGTGCCGATACGCTGACAGCTGGCTCAAGCACCTGAAACAGAGAGAGCATCCGACTACGGTAAGCAGTCAGGTTGGTTCCCCCCTCTGTAGCCCCAAAGTACGCGCGCATGACGTTTTCATTGATCGATGGTGTCCATCGCATGCGCTGCGCACGTCCGCCGGGTGCGGGGATCCTGTCTGAAGCCGATGGGCCTCGAGGTCCCAAGCATTCCGGTGGCCGGTGTCCTCCTCGCCGACGCGCAGGTGGTGGAGACGTCGGCGGGGAGAAATACTCGTCGCTCGAGCTCGACGCGACTGCAGCCGCCGGTGTCGCTGGTGATCCAGGGTCCGGCGGTGGCGAGGCGGAGCTGAGCGACGACTGCGGAGGTGTTAGGCGTGCTCTTCTGGTGGCCGCTCGAGTCAGCATCACATTTATGCTTCTTTTTCTTCATGTGTTTTATTATTATTTTCCAAAATCTTCAAATTTTCATTGTAACTATTGCCTTTGACATACGTCATATTGAAAATAATTTTCAAGATTGTAAATAAACTTTGTCTAAATAAGTATATTTGACCTTTTTATATTTAATTTGGAGGTTTTTTAATTTGGTGGATGAATATTCGATGTAAATACGGAGAAATATTAGTTTTTATTTATATTATTATTATTATTTATTATTATGCTGTCTAAGGATCAATCCGAATCAGAAAATTTTAATAATAATGACCAAAATCAGTTTTTTCGTTCCTAAAGGTTCTATTTTTAGCTGTAATTATAATTCGCCTTCAGTTCAGTTTAATATAAACAATTGTACTTTGAACTGGTTACTTGACACCGGTGCATCAATCTCAGCAATAGAATTCAAATACATTGATGTTTACAAGATTCCTTTCCATAAAGAGAAGACTCTTATTCGAGGTATTGGAGGTAGCACAGAGGCTATCGGATATGTTTGTTTAAATTTACAAGTGAATGATAATACGTTTAGTCATAAGTTCTTTGTTTTTCATAGCTTACCTTGTAGGGCCAGTGGAATTATTGGTGATGACTTTTTAAACAAATATTGCGTTATATTAAATTACGATAATCACACTTTATCGTTATTAAATTCAAATAATCAACGTATTTGTTTACCAACTTTGAGATATACAAATGAAGGATTTTTGTTTATTCCGTCAAGGTCGGAATCAATTCATTTTATAAACACAACATTGAAAGGAGACGGTGTGGTATGTTCAAAGGAAATATGTGAGGGAGTTTTTATAGCTAATTCAATAGTATCGTCGCGACATGGTAAAATTCCTATAAAGATTTTAAACACGACAGAGAAGGACTTGACCTTAAGTAATATTAAACCTGATATACATTCGGTGCGTGATTATGAGTGTTGTACGTTTGAATCGAGTGATAAGAGTTCAGAGCGAGTGAAAAAGTTGTTTTCTATGTTGCAATTGGGACATTTGAATGGTGAAGAAAGGTTGTCTATTGAAAGTCTATGCGCCAAATTTCCTGATATATTTTATTTACCCGGGGACAAATTGACA
Source organism: Pyrrhia umbra (assembly GCA_963891755.1). Taxonomy (NCBI): domain Eukaryota; kingdom Metazoa; phylum Arthropoda; class Insecta; order Lepidoptera; family Noctuidae; genus Pyrrhia; species Pyrrhia umbra. The sequence continues at coordinate 141,525 of OY982946.1, forward strand.
ACAACGAATTTATACGAACAAACAATTACTTTAAAACCAAATACGGAGCCAGTATACATTAAACCATATAGATTGCCTTATGCTCAGCACTCAGAAGTTAAAAAACAAATAGAAAAAATGTTAAGTGAGGGAATAATTGAGCCGACTAGAAGTGAATGGTCTAGTCCCGTGCTTTTAGTGCCTAAGAAATCGGATATAAATGATGAAAAAAAGTGGCGTTTAGTCGTCGACTATCGCAAATTGAACAACGTCATAGAGCATGATAAATTCCCGCTCCCAAACATTACGGAAATTATTGATTCATTTTCAGGTTCCATTTACTTCAGCCAATTAGATTTGAGTTCTGCATACTATCAGGTAAGTTTACATCCGGATAGTAGAAAATTTACCGCTTTCTGTTCAGGACAGTATCAGATGTCAAGAATGCCCATGGGACTTAAAACGAGCCCAAATGCATTCTCGAGAATGATAAATATAGCAATGTCCGGTTTAAATTATGATAAGTGTCTCGTCTACACTCGAGAGCAATGAATCCGGGTCACTTAAAGAATCCTAAAAATCTCGGAAACTAAAAATGCTAGGTTAATGCAATAAATTGTATTTAATAGACAATGTAATACTCCTTAAATGAAGGTATTAAAACTTCTTAGTTATTGTAAAGTTATATCATAAAAAAATCAAATTTGAAAAAGGGCCACTTTCGAAGATGGAACTACGAAATTACAGCATTTGGTTTTGCTTTTGTTTGTAATCTGTCATTTATGTGGGTACATAAACCATGTTGATAGTGCTCTATATTCATTATTCAAGCTGAAATTATGTCGCTTACGCCTGAAGAATGCACCAGAATACTTACAATGCTGGAAACCGGCCGGAGTCAGCGCGATACAGCCAGGACGGTGTGTCGCTGTCAACAGTACAAAGAGTTCTCCGACGTTACGAAGAAACTGGTTCTAACCTACGCAGACCAGGAACGGGCAGAACCAGGTGTACCACAGCACGAGAAGACCGATACTTGGTGAACACCATGCTTCGAAATCGCTTTCTCACAGGAACTGAATTCACAAATCAGTTTCGACGCCTCGGAGGAAGTAACCCAAGTGCATGGACAGTAAGACGTCGGCTTGCTGAATCTAACTTAAAACCCCTTAGACCTGCAAACGGCCCTAAACTGGAGCGTGGGCATCGTATTTCAAGACTAAGATATGCCCAGAGCCACGTAAATTGGAGTATTGAAGATTGGTCAAAACTTATGTTCTCCGACGAATCAAAATTTATGCTCTACAAGCACGATGGAAGACACAGAGTGTATCGAAGACCAGGGGAAAGATTGAAGCAAGCATGCATCGAAGAAAAAGTAGCCTACGGTGGTGGGTCTGTACTTGTGTGGGCCGGAATTTCTTCTGAAAGTCGCACAGAGCTGGTGATCATAGAAAACGGCTCTTTAACTAGCGAAAGATATGTGGAAGAAATCCTCAATGATCACGTTGGTCCATTTATGGTCAATTTAGGTGAGGATGCTATATTTATGCATGACAATGCCCGACCTCATACAGGTAGGATTGTGAATGACTACCTTCAAGAGATGAACATTACTCGTATGGAGTGGCCAGCGCGCAGCCCGGATATCAACCCGATCGAGCATGCTTGGGACGAGCTAGGCAGATGCGTAAAACAACGAAACCCTCCCCCAATCACGCTTCGTGAGCTCAAAATTGCTCTCACAGAGGAATGGGAGAATATTCCCCAAAATCGTATAAGGAACTTGGTGTACAGCATGCCAAACCGCGTAAACGCAGTAATGGAAGCACGAGGAGGCAATACGAAGTATTAAAATTCAAGAAAATCGTAATAAAGTTCAAAAAATTCATGTTTCCTATTTTTGTTTTAAGAAGAGATCAGCAGTTTTTTTCTTTATGTAATTTTGTGTTAATAAAATGTATGGTGACTCATATTTTTTTTTACTTTCATTTAAGGAGTATTACATTGTCTATTAAATACAATTTATTGCATTAACCTATCATTTTTAGTTTCCGAGATTTTTAACATTCTTTAAGTGACCCGGATTCATTGCTCTCGAGTGTATTTGGATAATTTGGTGACGTTTGGTAAATCCATTTCGGACCATAATAAAAATCTTTTAGATGTTTTTATTAGATTAAGAGAATGCAACCTGAAACTGAACCCTCAAAAATGCGATTTTTTACGAAAAGAAATGTTATATTTAGGCCACGTAGTCTCAGAAAATGGTGTTTCACCTGATCCCGAAAAAGTTAGAATTGTTACTGATTACCCACAGCCTACAAATACGGACGAGGTGAGGCGATTTGTAGCCTTCGCTAATATTATTATAGAAAATTTATTAAAAATTTTGCCCAAATTGCTTACCCTTTAAATGCTTTATCTAGGAAAAATGTGCCATTTATATGGGACGACAATTGTAAAAAATCATTCGATTCACTTAAAAAAAAGTCTAACAACATCTCCCGTTCTCCAATATCCAGATTTTTCTAAAAATAACTTATTTACTATTCAGACTGATGCATCAGGATATGCAATTGGGGCAGTACTGTCAAATAAAAATGGAAATCCAATAGCTTTTGCTAGTAGAAGCTTAAATAAGGCGGAAAAATTATATCCAACAATTGAAAAAGAATTGTTGGCTATCGTTTGGGCTGTCAAGCATTTTCACCCGTATTTGTATGGCCGAACATTTAAAATACTAACGGACCATAAGCCTCTCATTTATTTATTCAATATGAAGGATCCGTCAAGCAGGCTTATGAAGTTCCGCTTAATTTTAGAAGAATATGACTTTAGTGTGGAATATATAAAAGGGACTAATAATGTCGTTGCAGATACTTTGTCGCGATTAGTGTTAACATCAGACGAATTGCAGGAGATGCATGAAAGAGTTGTCAGAGTTATGACTAGAGGTCAGAAAAAACGCATGGCAGCTGATCCTCCGGCGGACACAAGTTTTTCAGACGATTGGCCTGATCAACCAAAAGTCGTAGAAACTTCTGTCCTACCGAAAGAATCTGTTGAAATGTCGTTTATAACTGAAAATGAATTGAATAAATTGAGACTTACAGAGAAAATAGAGAGAGAAAATAAAACATTTATATATATTCCTAGGAAAAAATGTATTTTTATTAACCCAGCATCTCGATCACAATTGACGCCAGGCGCATTTGTGAGAGAGCTTGGAGAGTTTTGTAAGTCTATAAATGTTGAAGAAGTTTATTTCTTAAAGAATAACAATAATAATGTGTTTGTTAAAAAACTTATTACTGAAATAAATCGTAATGATAAGTGGTCCGGACCACGCTTAATTATTTTAAAAAATGTTCAAAGGATTGATAATAAAGATGATCAAAGAGTTGTGTTAAATGACTTCCACCTATTGCCCACTAGTGGCCACGCGGGCATTAGGAGGATGTTCAATAATATTAAGCACTACTATTATTGGCCTGGACTTGAAAATGATATAAAAGAGTTTGTGCACAAATGTGAACAATGTCAGAAACAGAAATATTCAGTTAAAACAAGGGAACCTATGACCATTACTACAACAGCTGGCTCAGCATTTGAAAAGGTTTTCTTAGACATTGTAGGTCCTTTGCCAAAAGATGATGAAAACTATTCGTACATATTGACGCTACAATGCGAATTAACCAAATATGTAGAAGCATATCCTTTGATTACTAAAAGCTCGACAGAAATTGCTCAATCTTTAGTTTGTAATTTCATTCTTAGATATGGAATTCCTTTAGAAGTGGCGACAGACAGAGGTGCTGAGTTTACATCGGACATATTCAAACAGGTTTGTAAATTACTAAACATTAAACAAATTCAGTCCACAGCATACCACCACGAAAGCATTGGGGCACTCGAGAACACGCATAAAAATTTAGGTGCCTTTCTTAGGATACAGACTGATAATCACCCAGAAGGTTGGAGCAGGTGGTTACCATTCTGGAATTTTTCTTATAACACGTCGGTTCATTCTCAGACTCGTTTTACACCGTATGAATTGGTCTTCGGTAAAAAGTGTATCTTGCCTTCAAATTTAACTAGCTGTACTGTCGATCCATTATATAATTGTGACCATTATCCCGCGGAGCTAAGGTATAGAATTCAAGTGTCATTGAAGGAAGCGCGTGATAATTTATTGCAAAGTAAACATAATAGAAAGATTAAATACGATTCTAAAATTAATCCCGTGACGTACAAACCCAATGACTTAATATTATTGAAAAATGAAACTGGCAACAAACTTAATAGCTTTTATTTGGGTCCATATGTTGTAATACGAGACTTGGCCCCTAATGTCGAGATAATGAAAAATGGCAAATTGGACATTGTCCATAAAAATAGGACGAAATTGTTTATTCCTAATTGAGTATGTTATTGTAGGTATCTAAAATACATGTATTTTAGTTTTAAGATTTTGTACTACTAGTATACTAGGTTTCATGCTATTATTATACTATTTTGATTATATTCTTGCATGTTATGTAGCATATACAAAAAAAAAGAAGTGTTTTCTTTTTTTTTACTCTTTCCGAGGAGGTGTAGTGTATGTCTTATATCTTCTTCTTCTATACTTATAATAAATCTGTAGAGAGGTCAATTCTGTACATGAAATATATTTCCAAAATAACTATCAGGGGGTGATTAGGGATCGATACTGATGCCAAAAATGCAATCAGTAAAATTTTTGTCTGTCTGTCTGTCTGTCCGTCTGTCTGTCTGTCTGTCTGTCTGTCTGTCTGTCTGTCTGTCTGTCTGTATAAACTCTATAGAAACAAAAACTACTCGACGGATTTTAACGAAACTTGGTACAATTATTTGTCATACTCCTGAGATGGTTATAGTATACTTTTCATCACGCTACAATCAATAGGAGCAGAGCAGTGAAGGGAAATGTTGTCATTTTGTTTAAACGCGCTAATCTCAGGAACCGCTGGTCCGATTTAAATAATTCTTTCAGTGTTAGATAGTCCATTTATCGAGAAAGGCTAAAGGCAAAATAGGCTATATTATATCATCACGCTAAGACCAATAGGAGCGGAGCACCACTGTTCCACGCGGACGAAGTCGCTGGCAGAAGCTAGTTAATTATAAAGGTTATTAATAAGAATCTATAAATGTAATCGCTCTCTTAAGAATATAGTCAGTATTAGTCGAACAACCGAGTGAGTTTCATTTACATGACTCCATACCTTACATACCCACCTGCTCCATAAATCAGGTAGTGCCGCGGAACCTAAGAATTATAGACCGATCACTTGTTTACCGACGGTCTATAAACTTCTTACATCTATTTTGAGAGCTAAAATAAATTCACATATTGACAAACATTCTATCATGTCAGTCTCTCAAAATGGATGTAGGAATGGGTCCCGTGGCACTAAGGAGCTGCTCCTCATCGATATGGTCATAAGCCAGCAGGTTCGTCGATCCCGAAAGAATCTGTCGACATGTTGGATAGATTACAAGAAGGCCTACGACTCGGTCCCTCATACATGGCTCATGAGGGTGCTGGAGCTGTATAAAATAAATACAACTCTACGCACCTTCCTTGCGTCATGTATGGGGCAGTGGAGGACGGTCCTTCGCTATCCAGGATGTCGATCGATTCAAGGGAACGATGAGTCTATTAAAATTAAGCGGGGAATATTCCAGGGTGACAGTTTGAGTCCACTTTGGTTTTGTTTAGCCTTGAACCCTCTCAGCACTCTACTAGAGGGTTCGAGGCTGGGCTATCCTTTGCGGAGAGGCGGTCAGGTTATATCCCACTTGCTTTATATGGATGATTTGAAACTATTTGCCCCTACTAAACTGCAACTGATGAAGCTACTAAAGGTAACTGAAACTTTTAGTAGCTCCATCAGGATGGAGTTTGGTGTGGATAAATGTGCAGTTATGCATGTAAAGCGAGAAGGGATTGTAGAATCTGAGGGATTACAACTTTCAGATTCTATAAACCTTAGATCACTTTCCGCAACTGATACTTACAAATACCTGGGTATGTCGGAGGGGTTAGGCATCAACGCGGCTGACGTGAAACAATCGTTACGGGAACGGTTCTTTGGTCGCCTGAATAAGGTTCTGAAAAGTTCCTTATCAGGTGGCAATAAAGTCCGCGCTTTTAACGGTTGGGTCATGCCAGTCCTGATGTACTTCTTTGGCATACTCAAGTGGACTCAGACTGAACTTGACGCCCTGGACAGAAGAGTTCGGTCACTGTTGACTGCAAATCGGATGCATCACCCACGATCATCGGTGATGAGATTGTATATCCCACGGAAGTGCGGGGGTCGTGGCTATTTAAATGCTAAGACCCTTCATAACCGTGAGGTGTGCAATCTCAGGGAATATTTTCTTAAAACCGACGTGGCTGGCTAAAGAGAATTGGCGCAAACCTGTGGTACTTACCACCAATGACCGCAAGGAGGTATGGCAAGGCAAGGAGCTACACGGACGCTTTTTCCGGGCTCTTCATGGGCCCGATGTAGACTTTACGGCGTCCGTATCTTGGCTACGTTTTGGCGACCTGTTCGGGGAAACCGAAGGGTTTGTCTGCGCAATTATGGACGAAGTTATGTTGACGAACAACTACCGGAGATATATCATGAAGGACGGGACGGTTGACATATGTCGGGCATGTCATCGTCCAGGTGAGTCTATCAGACATATTATCTCTGGCTGTTCTCGTTTGGCTAACGGTGAATACTTGCACAGGCATAACCAAGTGGCCAAGATCATCCACCAGCAGCTTGCTTTGCAGTACAAACTTGTGGATCTTGAGGTACCATACTACAAGTATGCGCCCGACCCAGTTCTCGAAAATGACCATATCACGTTGTACTGGGATCGGTCTATCATCACTGACAGGACTATTGTAGCCAATAAGCCTGACATAGTGGTGATAGACCGATTAGCGCGCCGCACAATGATCATCGATGTCACCATTCCCCATGACGAGAATTTCGTGAAAGCCGAGAAAGAAAAACAAATAAAGTATCTCGACTTGGCGCACGAGGTTGTCGACATGTGGAATGTGGACTCGGCAGTCATTGTGCCGATAGTCGTGACGGCCAATGGCCTGATGGCCAAGAACCTCGACCAACATCTCAGGAGGCTCTCGTTAGGCAGCTGGGTCAAGGGCCTGATTCAGAGGGCAGTGCTCCTGGATACTGCACGTATTGTGAGGAGGTTCCTGTCTCTGGGGCCCTAACCACCGGTAGCTTGGACCCTGTTCCCGATATCGGTGGATCCCTGTTTTTTATATTTTTAAATGTTTTTTTGTTTTTATAGTTTGTAAAAATATTTAAAAATGTAAATAATATATGTGTTAAGATAAATAAACGGAATAATGTATATTTTCCGTGTCTATACACGTACATTTCGGAATTATTAATTATCGTATTTTAAATACGGCGGTAGCTACGCCCCTGGAATTGTCTCCCATCTTACCAGTGCTTGCGCAAGAGTGGTCAATACCATAGGCACAGCGGCGTGCCCTAACTTGCGCGATCGCCGCCAGCTCGCTGTCCCAGCGCTGCAACATGACTCGTCGTTAGACCGCGTGACCGCGTGACCGCGTCCGGCACAGTCGCTGAGTGTTCGTATTTATAATACTAGTAAGGATTAGGATATGTGCTTAGGATTGTCGGAATTCCATATTTGTATCATCATCATCAGCCTATATATTGTCCTACTGCTGGGCACAGGCCTCTTCTCATACAGAGAAGGCATGAGCATTGATCACCACGCTTGCTCAAGGCGGATTGGCGATTTCAGACTTTTTAAGTCCAGGTTTCCTCACGATGTTTTCCTTCACCGTTAGTCAGTGACATCTAAGATATACTTAGAAAGTACGTATGACTTTAGAAAAGTCACATTGGTACTTGCCAGGTTTCGAACCCGCACACTCGTACACGAGAAGCAGGTGCCTTAACCCCTAGGCCACCACGACATATTTGTATATCATGGGCTTATTCTGCAGGTGAGTAAACCGTCACCCTGTATATGTATGTAAACATAACTTTGCCTCGGCAGGCGCCATAGGTTGTCACCATTCCCCCATATTTTAGTTATAGCTTTCCATATTTTGCAATAGTCCTGCACAAACCGGGGATAGCTGGGTGCATTTCTGTGTGGGTTATGTGTCACTGTCACATTTCATTAAAGTTATCTCAAAGGGCTTCTGCGTGTTGGCTCCAACCCCACGTTCGCCTCTTAAAGGTCCGGGAGTCTGTGTATATTGTATAGCCCCGTGCATGGTAGAGACATACAATTTATTATAATAACCAATGGGGACCAAGTGCTCCAGAGAGAAGTTACCGTTCCTCATCTCCAGCTTGCCTTCATTTGGCTAGAGTAAACAACGGCGAGGAATAGGTCTCTCGGGTCCCGCTTGATCAGCCGTCCAGAGTGGAGTCGCTAGAGCAGACCAAAAACTCTGTTCGGAGGGTGAGAGCTTCGTTGTAATAGGTGAGCCAGTGATGACCCTCAGGGAGCAAATGATCTGCAATACTTACCATCCGAACAATGCCGTACCCTTGCGGTAAAAGCTTGCCGTCCTTGCCTTTCTGCGTGCCGGAGGCGACGGCGCCCCTCCACCTGCAATATGAATGCTTCGTCAAGATGATTATCTCTCCTGCCCTCATGCCAAACTATTTGATGTCAACCACTTCCCTAGCCATGCTGCAAAGGTTCTGGCAAAGTTTTAACGCCAGCCGCCTGCCTGTAATCAGTCCTCCGTGGGAACTAAGTTGTCGGTGGTGACCGCCAGATCTTTTTGAGATATTTTCGCCGCAAAATCGCTCTGCGAGTCAGTGGCAAAATTACACAAATAGTAATTTAGAGTCTTAAAGCGATGTTTCTGCAGAAAGTAAATTTATTTTTCTCTTTAAATGTTTCGGATGTCGGTTGGATTTTAATGTATAAAGTTTTTCTCTTGTTAATGTTACGTGTGTTAGTTTGTTAATGCTCATCTATACTATTATATAAAATGACAACCTCATACACTGAATGACTGACTCATCAACGCAGAGCCGAAACGGCTGGACCTAGAGCAATGAAATTTGGACAGGAGGTGCCTTTTATTGCCTAGACAAGTAATAAGAAAGGATTTTTGAAAATTCCAACCCTAAGTATACTAAAATAGGGTTGAAAGTTTGTATGGAGTAAGTTTTATTTTTGATTCAATTAAACTCAAATTTTGTAGAAACTCTGTAAAATGAAAATAATTAAACACGTGTTTCACAGTTTATCATAGCTATCTCCGAAGAACTTCATCAGATCCCAATATACTATAAAGTATTATACCAAAAACCTTCCTTGAAACTGACTTGACTATGCTTTTGAAGAACGAAAACTCCTATCAAATTCGGTTCAGTAGTTTTTGAGATAATCGCGGACATAAAAACACATACATACGGGTACATATATAAAAAAAAAATACAGAACCACTTTTTTGAAGTCTGTTTAAAAACAAAGACTGCCTACCCGTGCGAAGCCGGGGCGGGCCACTAGTATTATAATATAATGCTCATAGTGATTATTATTGTACGAGGGTCGAAACTTTTTCGTTGTTTACAGTAACTTCACCCTAGCGTGCACATGTTCCTTGAACCTCACTCACTTGTTGACTAACGCCAGCACTTGCTTGACATGCTCCACGCTGTACGGCCTCTCAATTGGTGGTCCTCGTTCGTTACACAAGGGTCCATATACGTTTAACTGTAAGCAGAATAAAATATTATCCTTACTTACCTATAACTAGTACGATAGTAACTCTGTCTGTTATGTCTTCTTTATGGATTATATATATATGGGGTAATTATAAAACGACTCGACGCCCGCAGCGGCTGGGGCGCGACGTTTGCCGTGAGCCCGATCCGTACTCGTACCGAGGACCATGAACTTACGTTGTCGTGGTTCTTGCACACGTAGTGCGAGGATGGTGGATCACAGCTGTTCTTGTCCGGACAGTACTTGTTCCAGTCCATAGCATCCATAATCTTCATACTCGTGGTCAGCCGCACCCGAACGCAGAGCAGCGCCACGAGCTGGAACACGACGGACACTAAGAATGGAACTCATTTATTTGACCGACTGCATGTATGTCTTATTATATATTTATACAGTTGTAGGAGTGATATGGAGCATATCATTTCAATATGGCGGCCGCGGAAAACAAGTTACGGGTACGAGTGATTATTAAAATACATTTTTCCAAAAAAAAACCGACATACGAAAGAAAAAAATATGGTATAGTATGATATCGTTTGGAAGATTTCAAAATTAATGTTACAAGTGGAGAGCGGAGGGATGAATGCAGCTGACTTCTGAAACACTGAAAAGAGAAAAAAATATACTTTCTGTTGAAACGCTAATATCTTTGGTTCAGATTCGTAGGGTTCTCTACTTAAAACAAATGAAATATCGCCTATGTTACGCGCATCGCAGATAACGTAGTTTTCCTTCTCTTTTTACCCGACTGCGACAGAACGAGGTTTATGTTTTTCGAGTGTATGTATGTCCATTTCTTTGGCACGCCCTGCGCAGCCCAAATGGCTGAACGGTTTTTGACATATGAGGTGTCGTTGGATTTGTCTAAATTGTAGTAGTGACATAGGCTATATAGATTTTCAAAATGGCGCCCGCAAATGACGGAATGGAGGGGGGGGGGGAGTTGAATTTTTCTTACCGTAGCAATATGGGTATCAAATCAAAGCTAGTAAAAAGACCAGATCAAAAATATAATGTAAACTAAAAAGTTCAAAATAAAAACATAAATTAAAAAATCAAAAAACCCGACGTATTTAAATATCAACCAGACTTATTTTATTCTTTTTAGTTTATAATAAGAGTATTTTTACGCAGTCGGGTTTTTTGATTTTTTTATTAGGATTCCGTACCAAGAGTGGTAAAAAGCCACCTTATGGTTTCACTTCATCTGTCTTCAACTGTCACAGCTGATTATTTCAGGAACTACTCATGCTATCGACTTGAAAGGAACAGTTATAAAGAGCGATTGTTCTTGTGTATTGCAAATGAAAAAAGTTGTCAAATCATAGCTTTAAAAGCTGAAAGAGTGGGAGAAAGTGTATTATTTTGTTTTCTTGTACGAGTATATCTTTTAATTTTCAAATTATTATGAAATATGCACAAAAAAAGACAGTTTTTTCCCTTTGAGGTACGGAACCCTAAAAAATCTCTCCCAGTAACATAAGTATAGCTTAGTATTACTCTAGATATAGGTAAGTTTAATATCAGTTTACTTTGCCCATTTAGATCATTTCACTTTGTTTCTGTAGGTATATACTTACATTAAGCACAAACATTGTTTTCATCTTTTTCTATTTGCTGGCAGTAGCGGCGACAGGAGCGGTCTGTGCGATGTGTTGTGGCAATAGCAATTCAACTCTTATCAATTGGATGTGACCATCATAATAAATAATTTTATTGTGCAATGTAAAACTGAGTGTTGTTACAATTTATAGCTGAGCTGTGTCGAAACACTTATTGCCTTCAGGAGTAGGCAACTATATGCTTGCTTACACTTTCAATCACTGCAAATAAATCTAGGTATACTTATTTCGGAATGTTGAAACACAAATATCGTTAAATTGAGTTTAAAATATAGTTTATTGTTAGGTTTCATCAGATAATATATAATGTTTAGAGACGGCTTGATAAATATTTTTCAATTCGCATTTCGATAAACATTAATTTGTTTATTTGGTTTCTAACGACTGATAAAAGACAATTATTTTTTTTGCTTATTAAGGGTTGTTCCTTTTTTTTTTTTTTTTTTTTTTTTTTTTTTTCGGATGGGAAATCATCAAATGACCCCTCCCGCCGTGGGTGGGGCGGGTGGGAGTGTCAGACTCTTACTGACTAAAACCCATCCATGTTCCTTCCTCAGCCTTTTGTATTCCGGGGGCGCGGTATCTCTTTCGAACGTCCCGCAGCCCCGGCAGGCTATGGCCCTGGGGGAGGGCCCCGTCAATGATGCTGACATCTCTTTGAGGCGCGCGTGGAACACGAACGCGCCGTCGACGCGGGTCTGGTCCTTGCCGGACGGCGAGCCACCCATAGCTCACCGTCCGCAGCCCCGCGCCTACGGTGGCCGGGATTCATCTCGCGGCTCCCGACGCCCGTGGCGTCTCCTGCGGCGGCTGGGGCGTGAGGCCTGTCGCTCCCTCACGCGTTCCGCCGCCTCCTTCTCCAGCATTACTGCTTCGCAGAAGGAGGCGACGGCGTCCCATTCCGTCTCGCTCCGGACCATGGCCTGAACCAGGGCCGGACGCGAGAGGTCGCCGCCACCGATCGCCCCTACGAGGACACGGCGGTGCTCCGCCCAAGCGGGGCAAACCCCCACCGTATGCTCCACCGTGTCCTCCGGACGATCTACACAATGGTGACACCCGGGCGTTTCCTCCCGCCCGATTCTGTGCAGGAACCTCCCGAAGCTTCCGTGCCCGGTGAGGACCTGCGTCAGGCGGTAGGTGAGGACGCCGCGGCGTCTCCCTAGCCACTCCTCAAAGAGGGGACTTACCGCCGCGATTGCGGCGTGCCCTGCGCTGGGCTGCAACAGCCGCTCTTTCCATTCCGCCATGAGATCACGCCGGAGCTCCGTCCGCCAAGCCGCGATTTGCCGCGGCGGCGGAGGTTCGCCCCAGCGTTGGGCCGTCGCGCGCCACTCGTACAGGCACGCGAGGACCCCCGCCTCCAGATCCCACGGCGGCAATCCGGCGAGGAGGCCCGCCGCCTCGCGGGAGATTGTGCGATACCCCCTAATGAGCCTTATGGCCATGGCCCTCTCGGGCGGGTTCAGATACCGGATGCCTCGGCGCGCCACCAAACCCGCCCACACCGGAGCCCCATAAAGGGCCATGGATCGCACGACTCCCGCGTAGAGCCTCCGGCAGGAGGCGTTTGGACCCCCCAGATTGGGCAGGAGCCGCTTAAAGGCGGCCCCGGCCCTCTCCAGTTTGGGAGCCAAACGTCGGAAATGCTCAACGAAGTTCCACCGGCTATCGAGGACGAGTCCCAGGTACTTCATCGTCGACTCGACGCCGATGTGAACCCCTCCCACCATAAGCTGGAATCCCACAGGTGGCTTATTCCGAGGGCCATGGAACCACATGGCCTCGGACTTGTGCAAAGCCACCTCGAGACCCAGCCGCCGGATCCTATCGACGACTGTTGCAACCCCGCGTGTCATCGCGTCGGCCGCCAATTGGTACGACCCCCCCTGCGCCAGGACAAGCGTGTCGTCAGCGTAACACACTACGCTGACGCCTCTGGGGAGGTCGGCTCGCAGCACCCAGTCGTAGCCGATGTTCCACAGGAGCGGCCCCAGAACCGATCCCTGCGGAACACCGCACGACATCTCTCGCCTGCTCCATTCCCCGTCACGACCGGGGTAGATGACGGCTCTGTCCGTCAAGTAATCCCCGACCACGCGACGGAGGTAGGTCGGCACCCGGTGATACCGGAGTGCCTCCCCAATGCTACTCCAGGGCAGGGTGTTAAAAGCATTGGCGATGTCCAAAGACACCGCCAAGACGACCCTACCCCGGGACACCGCATCCTCCGTCGCGAGGGCTCCCACGCGCATGATGGCTTCCACCGTCGAGCGCCCCTTGCGGAAACCAAATTGGTTGTCCGCAAGATCCGGCCCATCTCCCACCAGGTGCCCGACGAGGCGGACTGCAATCACTCTCTCGAAGAGCTTGCCCACCTCGTCGAGCAGCACAATGGGCCGGTATGCGGACGGAGAGTCCGCAGGGCGCCCCGGCTTCCGAATCAGGACCAGTTTCCCCGCCTTCCAACGAAGCGGGAACTGGCCCCTCTCCAAGCATGCGCTCAGGAAGCCCCTCAGTCGGGGCCCGAGAGCCTCTGAGGCCAGGACCCAGGCTTTCCCTGGTAAGCCGTCGGGCCCTGGGGCGGTGTTTTTGGCCTTCAGCCTACCCACCGCCGCTCTCAGGTCCACCCCGGTCACCTCGGGGACGTCGTCGTCGTCGTCGTGGTCCGCTTCCGACACCGCAAGCGGCGGAGCCATGCGCGGAGGAGTATGCTCCCCTCGCGAAGGGAACAGAGCGCTCACCACGCCCTCCAACAGCTGGGGCCGGAGACTCTGGGTTAGTGGGGGGGCCCTGGTGCGGAGTTTATCCCGCACCATCAAGTATGGACGCCCCCACGGATCTGCGTCCAGAGACTCCAGCATCTCCTTGCGGGCCAAATCTTTGGCCCGCAGGATCGCCTCCTGGAGGGCGGTCTTCGCTGCTCTGTATCCCTCGTACAGCTCCGCCTCAATGGCTTCCGCATCCGAGGGTCGGATGCGGAGCCTGCGATGTCTGGCGTACCGGCGGCGCGCGGCGACGCACGCTTCGCGCAGGGACTGCAGATCCCGCGACCACCAGTACACCTGACGCCGGGCGCTTCCCAACCGGACTCGGGGCATTGCCATGTCGCACACCTCGGACATGGCCTCCCGGAACCACTCCGCCTCGTCATTGACGTCGGCAGGCCTGACCGGTGATGACACCCAGGCCTGCACGATCGAGGCTTCCAGGAGGAGCTCCCGGTCCAGCTGCTTCAGCGCCCACCGCGGACCACTCGGGGTCTGTCGGACCGGCGCGCTTGAGGTCTGGGCGGAGACGTCGAACCGGATATACCGGTGGTCGGAGTAGGTCTCCACCCCCTCCACAACGCGCCAGTCAATAACACGCGGCGACAGAGCGGGGCTGGCGAACGAAATGTCCACCACAGACTCGCCCCGCATCCGTACGCACGTGGGGACAGAACCCCGATTTAGGACGACCAGGCCTGTCTCCAGAGCCCAGTCCTCCACCATCCTGCCCCGCGCGTTCGTGCAGCGGGAACCCCAAGCCAGATTCCAGGCATTGAAGTCCCCGAGCACTAGCACGGGCAGGGAACGGTATCCGACGACGACGACGCTCAACTCCCTGAGGGAGTTGTGGAACTCGGCGAGAGTTCGGCTCGGGGAGAAGTAGACCCCCACTACGACGATCTCCCCGAACCGTGCTGCGACGCACCCCTGTCCCTGCTTGACCCCCTCGAGGGAAGGGGTACCCGCGGCGGCCGACGCAATAATGGTCACCGAGCCGCTAAGGTCCTGCACCCAATCATCCCGGGGCAGGACAAAGTAGGGCTCGGAGACCACGGCGACATTGATCGACCACTGCGCCATGCTCTGGAGCAACAGATCCTGAGCTCTGGCGCAGTGGTTGATGTTCGCCTGGAGGAGGCGTAATGGGGCCGTTATTGGCACTCCATCTCAGCCCCCTCCTGAGCCCTCCGTGAGGGCCCCGCCGATGCGGCTGGCGGCTGCGCAGCGGCGGGTATGACGGCAGCGGCAGCAACAGTGGCGGTGGCGGCAACAGTGCCGGCGGCGGCGACAGTGGTGGCGGCGGCGGCAGCGGCGACGGAGGGCCTTCCCTTACTCTTGGCGGGTGGGGCGCAGGCCTTGCTCCCCGCCCGGTGCTCGGCCGGCTTGCCAGCAGCCGCACATGAGATACAGTGCGGCGCGGCGCAACACGAGCCGGCTTTATGCCCGGGCTGACCGCAGCGGAAACACAACCCACTGCGGTCCACCTCCGAGGTGCATCGCACTCCCACATGGTGACCCACGTGGCAACGGAAGCACCTCAGAGGTCTAGGTTCCAGCAATTTCACCTGCGCCGAAACCCAGCCCACCAAGAGCCGTCGACCCTCCACGATCTTCTTAGCCGCCGTCACCGGGCAGCTGACTGTAATAGTCCGCATGCCCGTGTAGTCAGGACGCAAGGTGCCTGCTTTTACGGCCTCCGCAGAGCACCCCCCCGTCCCGACGACGGCGGCCACGACCTCCTCCGCAGTGACGGAGTCGTCCAGACCCACAACGCGCATATCCACGCACTTGGTGGGCCTGGAAACTCGGGCCTCGTCCACATTAAGGGACGCCCTTAACCTTTCGGCCAGGGCGTCAGCGGTCGAGCCACTCGCCGCTCCGCGGACCTCCAGCATCCGGGCCCCCGTAGCCGTCACTCTAAGGCGGAGGCCCCCGGTGATGCCGAGCTCGCCGAGGTCCACCGCCTCCCTCGCCTTGGAGAGCACGTCGCGGTAGGTTACGCCCCTCTGAACCGCCTCCGGCTGCAGTGTTAGCACCACAGCTGCGGTCTTTGGGGCGCGAAGCCTATCCGCGGCGGCCCTGTCTGCGCGTCGCCGTCTCTGCGCCTTCTTCCGGGCCGCCCTGGCCGCCTTGGCCTTGGCCTTCTTGTCCCCGGCCACTTGCCAAGCGGCACCGGCCGCGGGGGAATTTGAAGGCGGAGGAGGCGGCGGCCGTCGCGCCTCCGGCACTGGGGTCCTCGTGGGCCGTGCGGCTGCCTTGCCCTTCTTCGTCGGAGCCGGCTTCGCAGGGGCCGGCTTCACCGGTACCGGTTTAGCTGGGGCCGTCTTGGGCCTTTCAGGTGGCCCCGGTGTGGCGGCAGCCGCAGCGGCCGCAAAGGAGGCCGCCTTCGGTCCCGAGGCCGTCCTGCTTGCCGCTAGCGGGGGGCGCAGGTCGATGCCCTCCAGGACGGAAAACCGTGCCTGAAAAGCGGTCAGCTCCTGCCGCACCAGATTTAGGATCTGGCTTTCCGCGGCAGTAGGCTGACTCTGTCCCAGCGGGCGCCCCCCCTGCGGCACCTCCCTGGGGGCGGTCCGGAGCTTGGCCAGTTCCACACGGAGCTCCCCATTCTCCTTTTGGAGAAGCTCCGTGGTGGCCGCAAGACGGGCGACCTCCGCCCGCAAACCGGCCACCTCCTCCTGCGAAGGCCCCGCAAGATGCGCCTGCGCCGCCGCCATTATGGAGGCCGTCGCCGCGCCCATGGCCCTAAGTTTTGAGGCCTTCTTGGTCTTTAAGGCTACATCTTTGAGCGCGGCCGACACGGCCTCCCCAAAACTGGCCTTGCCCCCACCAGCAGGGTCCGGCTCACCGCCGGAGGACTCCGAAGGGACCGTGTTGGACCCCCCGGGATGACGGCCCTCCTCAGCGAGCTTTTTCGCTCGCTGGGCGGCCTCCTTGGCGGTGAGCACCCGCCCCCCGCCTCTGGCCTGGCCCTTACCCCGCCTGCTGGTGGGGATTTTGGCCAAAGCCAGCCCTCCGTCAGAAGACGACCCCCGGTCGTCTTCTGGTCTGGGCCGCTTGCGGAGGAATTTGGCGTTCCCCGCAGCAGCTCCTCCGCCCACGCGTCGTGAGCTTTTGGAGCTCACCACGCTCTCGTCTCCGGACTCGTCGTCGGACTTCGACTCGTCGTCCCACCTCTCTTTCTCCCAAGTTTTTTAGTTAAAGAATCCATGCAGTTCCCACGAGTAAAAAACATGTTGTACTTGCTTAAATTAGTGGTTCGCACTAACGACTGAGGCTACCCATCAGCCAAGCATTCAACCTCCCTCACGGTGCGCCGCCGCTTGGAGGTTTGGGGAATTTTTTATAGAGGTTATCTTCCTCGCGGTCCGGGCGGTTAAGCCAAGACCCTCGACCCCCGTCGACCGTCAGAGACATGACCTTGACGATCTCCAGGGCTACGAGATTTGTAGCGGTGGCAAAACGTGCCTACCCGGTGGCAGGTTAGTGCACACCGAGCCCGCTCTTCCTCCATCGCCATGCTCCCTCTGCTATTCAGAGGGACACGCGAGGAGTGATCCGCCATTCTCCTTCTTCCTTCCTCCTAACCATAGCCGCCCCTGGGCCCCCCCAAACAGGATATTGGCATACGGGCACCGAGACCACTCGGGAAAACAATCCCGATGGGGAGTCGTCGCCTGTACCCCGGGGTGCACCGTCCCGGAAAACTGGTCTTCCCCCCGGACGTGTCCATAAGGGAACTCCAGTTCCCGGACACACGTGAAGGTTTCCTGCCCCAGCACCCCTAAGGGTTGTTCCTTAAACTGTTAGTAGGTATTTTTAAACTCAACAGTTCTCTGGAGACCTTCATCCTGGTCGCAGCACCAGGTCAACGTGACCGCATTGCAAGAAATTTACTCATTAAAACTAATATATTGAATCCAAACACGATATGTCTGCTGTACGTGTTCCAGAAGTTTCGTAGGAGTTGCAAGCATCAGGTCGCAGTTATCAATTAATTGTCATTTAACGATTGTACTGGCACGCGTGAAGCGCTTAATCGAGTAATCATAGGTACTTACGCAAAAAATGCCCTACATCATTTTGGAAAAGAGCTGATACTCTTCAAAGACCTTTTGTCTTAAGTTATTACGTAATTAGCTAACCCAACAACGTCTTATAGTAACCATATCAATATAGAAAATCTTTTATGTTTTAAATCAAATACATAGATTGACTTGGCAATCGCACACAACGATCTTATGTAATACAATAATATCTATTATCATGCGATCTACACCTAGTATTCCATTATATTATACATACACAGGTACACTGATTCATTCACTGCAAATGTAACTCTGTTCATCATCTGCCTAGCCTTTTCCCAACTATGTTGGGGTCGGCTTCCAGTCTAAACCGGATGCAGCTGAGTACTAGTGTTTTACATGGAGCGACTGCCCATCTGACCTCCACAACCCAGGTACCAGGTAACACGGTACCCCTTGGTAAGACTGGTTGTCAGACTTTCTGGCTTCTGACTACCCGTAACGACTGTCAAAGATCTACAAATGACAGCCGGGACCAACAGCTTAACGTGCTTTCCGAGGCACGGAGGAGTCTCGCTATGACAAAGATGGTCACCCATCCACGGACCGACCGCGCCAAGCGCAGCTTTTAATCTTCGATCGGTCGAACCGTGCGGCTGTAACTTAGCCACGAGCTCTTCACCTTGTAAGCTAAGCTGCTATCTCTGCTAGAAGCTGAAATTGAAATTGAAATTGAAAAAAATGAAATTTCTTGCTCGACTTCTCAGGGGCACTACCGTGCCCCCAGATAAGGTAAAGTTTGTGAGTTTGTAAGGTCTTAGGAGGTAATCTCTGGATCTACCCAACCGATTTAGATAAAATTTGGTACGGAGATAGAGGGAACTTTTTTATCCGGGTGCGTGAAGTAGTTTGCTAGTGACGAGGGGAAAACCGCGGGAAACAGCTAATGATAAATAATTATTTAGAAAATTATTTAAAAAAAAATAATTATTTAGAAAATTATTTAAAAAAAAATATTTATTTAGAAAATAATGAAAGCCTTTATTTAGTGAAAAATAGGAAGTAAAGGGCGTACCCGCCTACGTGTGTAAGGAAAGGTTGTAACAATAGATGTACAACGTGTGTTGAGTTTTTAACCGACTTCTAAAATCTGATGATGGCATCCCAGAGAAGTCCTGGGGAATTTTCGAAAATCCTATGGGCAACTAGTACGTTTGTTCATTTTTTCATTAAGTATTTTAAAGCCCTACAATTTTATGAAGGTCTGGAGTCAATCTGATGATGGAGCCAAAATATAGCCGAGGGAACTCCTCAACGATTTACAGCAGTTACCTTGTGTTTACGCTTGATTAATTTGTATTGATGAGAAATTTACACCTAGATGAGTTGTGACTGTCATTAGGGGTCTAATGATGAAGACGAAGGACAGTTAAGGGAACTCCTCAACGATTTACAGCAGTTACCTTGTGTTTGGACTTAATTAATTTATATTGATGAGCACTTGGGTTATTAGTGCCATTTCCGTTCTGGTGATGGAGACCATAGACATTCGAGGGGGTTCTAACAACACCTGAAAGTTTCTAACAGTGCAAATCTGATGCCTGGGTTAGGCATCTCGTGAATGTAGCGGGAATTCGCTGGATGCGAGATGCGCGGCAGTGGATTTCGTTTCAGTTTCAGGTCGGCACCGTTTTCTCATACGAGAAGCATCTTTACCATATTTAATATAAGATTAAAAATATGTCACTAAAAACATAAGTACAAATATAAAAATTTTTTGCAAAAAAAAAACCGACTTCAAAAAACCGAAAAACACTAAAAAGTAAAAAATAATACTAAAACCTACCTATATTAATAATCCTCACCTAATCTACGATTAACCTATGATAAAATTTATCAATTTTTTGGAGTCGGTGCCAAGCTAAGTACCTAATGAAACGACTGGTAATTCCAGAGTATTTTGCCGTTCCGGCACCGACTTCATAAAATTGATAAATTTTATTATAGTTTAATCGTAGATTAGGTTAGGATTATTAATACCTATAGGTAGGTTTTAGTATAATTTTTCACTTTTTAGTGCTTTTCGGTTTTTTTTTGTTGTATTTCGTATTTCAATTAAAAAATATCAGGTTACTTATACGTGAAACGGAAGAACTGTCATTCAAGACCTGTCAAAATGGAGGATAAAATTGAATAATTTTGCTATTATTTTATGTTTTTCGCCTTAATATTTATGATTTATGTTTACTTAATTATAATATCTATGTATTAATAACATGAAAAATATCAAAAGTACGCTAATTATTGATATCGTGTTTTGTTACACTCGCCAACTCGGTGGCTTGTGTTCTCTGCCTAACCATTAAGACTAAGAAAATTCGTTTGTTTGGCACGTTTTCACGGTAAAACGATTGAACCGGTTTAGATAAGAAAGGTATGAAGATAGATGAGCCCGTAGTAATGGTTATAGGCTACTTTTTATTCGGGGGAGTTAAGTAGTTGACTGTAGACGCGGGTGAAACCGCGGGCTTTCTGAAGGCAATCAGTGTTTCGACACAGCGCAGCTATAACAATAAATATAGCCAGCACTCAATTGTGTATTGAACAATAAAATATTTATTGTTATACATTGATAGGTTCCTTGTAATAGCTCAACCCCACAGGCCGCCGACAGCTTCATGAAAAACATGAAAACTATTTTTGTGCTAAATGTAAGTTCTTACGTAGATATTTTTTTTTCTTGATCAAAAACATTTATTTAAGTACAATAATAAAACATAAAAATAATAAATTATTCTAATATAATTAGGCATTAAAATATTCATCCGCATCGCTGTCAACGAGAATCGTGCCCAAAAGGCTGGCTGCATTGCCACGTTGGATGGCAATGCTGATTCTTTGACCGAAATATAGGCCAGCCCTTTGATCACGCGTGGAGTCTACTAAACGTTTGCCTATATCACGAAATAGTAGACGGGCACTTGGACCCCATGGCCCTAATGTTTCAACCCCAAACGGCTCAAATATATAATTACCACTAAGGTTTATATATTTGCGCCGTTTAAGGTTAGATATTAATACTCATAAACTTACATCAAATATTTTGGTTAACAATTTTCATTTTTTTAATCGACTTCAGAAAACCGGCCAAGTGCGTGTCGGGCCACGCGCAGAAGGGTTCCGTAGTAGGTCTTAGTTATTCGACTATAACTCTGTAACTGGTTAAGCCTACTTAGCCGTGATAGTTTTCCTTGTAAGTTCATTACATGTGCTACGTCTGTGAATTTTTTCACATTTCTAGGGACAACCAGTCAAAAGTTAGAGGGATGATCGTATTGAACAAAAAATTGCACTTTAAAGCTAAATATTTCGTAAATGGCTCGCAAAACCGAAAAATGGTCTTCACACATTCATAATATTTTTGAAAGACCTATCTAATAATACCCCACACACAGGGGTATGCGAGAAAAAAAATATTTATCCCCACTTTACGTGTTTGGGAGCTACCATAAAAAAAAAAATTTTCAAAATTTTATTTTACCACTTTTTCGGCGTGAACAATACATATCCATATCAAATTTCAACTTTCTAGTAACAAGAATCTAGGAGCTCTACCGCCGACAGACAGACAGACGGACATAGCACAACTATAAGGTTTCCTTGTCGGACTATGGAACCCTAAAAAACCGACTTCCAAAAAAAACTGAAAAGTAAAAAATAATTTTATTTAAACGCTTTACGACCAAAACATCGCTCTAGAAGTCGGTGTCTTGTAAGTTACTATTGTTAGTATTTCGCCACCGACTTCGAAAGCGATGTTTTGGTCGTAAAGCGTTTAAATAAAATTATTTTTTACTTTTCAGTTTTTTTTGGAAGTCGGTTTTATTTTTTTGTAAAAAGTTTTTTATTTTTTCGCTTTTCAGTGTCTCGGTCTTGCTATCTTAACAAAATAAACACACCACTTTTTTTTTAGGTTGTAATAAGCGTAAACAACCAAATCATCTAAGTATTTGGCATATCAGCAGGTAGAGATAAATCGTTATTTTTGATATATTTATAAAACGGCTGAACCGGTAGTGATAAAATTTATATGGGACCACCTGGAAAGTATACCCTACCAAATAAAAAAACAATTTTGCAAATCTGTCCAGGCGTCTTCGAGTAATCGGTGAACATACATAAAAAATAAAAAAAAAAAAAGATCCCGACGAATTGAGAACCTCCTCCTTTTTTTTAAGTCGGTTAAAAAGCTTTAAAGTGCTCAATTTTGTTACATTCAAGCGCCCGCGTCCCCCTTTCTGAATCGCAGTTCCTAGTTCTGTAAAAAAATACACAAAGACGTCGCATATAAGACGAACTATCAAGGCTAAGTACATACACACACATACCTACATATATGTATTTCGAATACAGAAACTCCTTTTTAACCGACTTAAAAAAAAGGAGGAGGTTCTCAATTCGCCTGTATGTTTTTTTTTGTTTGTTACCTCATTACTTTAGACTGGGTGAATCGATCTTGATGATTCTTTTTTTATTAGAAAACTGACGCTTATCGTGTGGTCCCATTTAAATTTTATCACATCGGTTCAGCGCCATACGCCAAATACTTAGATGATTTGGTTATTCACGCTTATTACAACCTAAAAAAATATTTTTGCAAAAAAAAACCGACTTCAAAAAACCCGAAAAGCACTAAAAAGTTAAAAATAATACTGAAACCTACCTATATTAATAAACCTAACCTAATCTACGATTAAACTATAATCAAATTTAACAACTTTTAGGAGTCGGTGCCAAGCTAAGTAATGAAACGACTGGTAATTCCAGAGTATTTTGCCGTTCCGGCACCGACTCCAAAAAATTGATAAATTTGATTATAGTTTAATCGTAGATTAGGTTAGGTTTATTAATATAGGTAGGTTTCAGTATTATTTTTAACTTTTTGACAACATCATTAGACCCCTAATGACAGTCAGAACTCATCTAGGTGTAAAGGACATGGCCGGATTTTGTATGGAGCTGTGCCCTAAAAAAAAATCTCATGTACATTGATAAACAGTACGTCATATTAAAGCTTACAGGTTTGTTTTTACAATATTTTAAGTTTTATGATCAGAGAACTTGACAGAGATACGTAAAATATGATACAAAAAAATTAGTGCCTAAACATTTTGAATAGCAATAATCAACGGTTCTGAGTTTTATAGGCGAAACTAAACGTGAAATATTTTCAATGACTATAAAGGCCGTTTCTTTACTAGCCGACACGATATTTCACATCGATGTTAGTGCATCTGTAAATATCTTATTTTATAAAAAATATACAGAATACTCTCTAATTCGGTGTTCCATACATTTTCATAGAATTGAAGGCTCTAGTGAAGAGCCAAAATACCAAGTAAAACTTACTGAGTAGTAGAGTTTTCAAACGTCTTTATAGGCAAGCCATGATAGAGAAAAAGAGCTCGTCACAGTCGTCACCTACAAATATTTCTGGATATTATGACTTTCTCATAGCGACTTTGCAAAAAAACTACCTATACAATTTGATAGACAATAAAACACTGAAAAGTCACTTGAGTTTTTATTTAAGTAAGATTCTAAAGCCTATTCATCTTCAAAGATCAACAAAACGCTATCGAGGAATGAGGCTGGTGCTGTTATATTTGCTTGATACCTGGCCCAGCCCAAATACCATAACAACGTCATGACATGGCAACAACACCCAACTGTCCGATTTCCAACTAGGCAGCTACAACAATAGCCTAAAATGGAATCCAAGGGGTTGGGGCTAGATGGCTCCCTGTCAAACAAAATATAAGAAAAATATTGTTTCCGGATTATGTGCCGTGACTTTATTCTCCCTCTCAAAAGATAAGGGCTATTTCCACACACTTGTGCAATCATGTTATGCGCATTTTGCAATTCTGGACACACTTCCACTTCATAAATGCCATTATTTCTAACGTGTTCTCCATACACCATACAACAAGCAATATACACAATAGAATAGTAGAAGCATAAACGAAAGTCCGGTATACGATAGCGTGGGGTCAATTTAAAATATTCAGAACAGTAAATACGTGATATTATGATCAACGCAAGACTGTAGTAGATATTGATAGTTTTTTTGGTTTTTAATTTAACGCGCCGAAACCTAAAACGTCAGAATTGACAAAATTACTCTAGGACATTTGGATACACACTCTTGAGTATATTGTCGATGCATAATGCGTAATGTGAGCGGTATGATGACGAGTGGCAGCTCGAAAAATGGTGTCTGCCATAATCATCAAACAGTTGATTTTTATAAGTAGGTATTTACCGTAACAATACAATGCTAACATTCATGGATTTTATATATTTTAGTCTGACCTTCAGGCGGGCATCAGATACAATGTTTGTCTAATGCATGTATCCAAACGCAGCCATTTTATTCTATGACAAAGTCAAAATAAAAACCACACAAAGACAATTAACAAACATATTATTTTCGTATATTTTCTTTCAAGTTCTAGAGAAATATAATTAATGCGATTATTTTTTATTTATTACAGAAGTAATTTTCATTATTTAGCAGTTACTGTACATTTATGTAAATTCTGAGGGCAGGATCCGGCCATGTCCTTTCTCATCAATACAAATTAATCAAGCCTAAACACAAGGTAACTGCTGTAAATTGTTGAGGAGTTCCCTCGGCTATATTTTGGCTCCATCATCAGATTGACTCCAGACCTTCATAAAATTGTAGTGCTTTAAAATACTTAATTAAAAAATTAACAAACGCACTAGTTGCCCCTAGGATTTTCGAAAATTGCCCTGGACTCCTCTGGGATGCCATCATCAGATCTTGGTTTCCTTATCATGGGACCATTTGGGAAGTATACCCTTTCCAACAAAAAAATATTTTTTCTAATCGGTTGGCAAGCGACAGAGTTATGCGCGAACAAACATAAAAAAAATACAAACATCCGAATTGATAACCTCCTTCTTTTTTAGAAGTCGGTTAAAAAAGTGGTGTGTTTATATTAAGATAACAACTAATAAGAAGAGCGAGTCACTGAAAAGCAAAAAATAAAAAACTTTTCCAAAAAAAATCTGACTTCCAATAAAAAAATTGAAAAGTATAATTTAAATAATAAATTAAAATGATTTTTTTTTCCTTTTCAGTTTTTTTTGGAAGTAGTTTTTTTGTGAAAAGTTTTTTTTGAAGTCCGTTAAAAAAGCAAATGAAAGAACGTGTCATCCAACCCTGGTCTGTCATGTTGCAGCTTGTGAGACTGCTCTGCGTCAGGGTACTGCTAGCGACATGCATGAAGATTCAGGATGCTATGGACTGGAACAAGTACTGTCCGGATAAAAACAGCTGCGATCCACCATCCTCGCACATCGTGTGCAAGTATTACGACAACGTAAGTTCGAAGTAGGCGTTAACGAAGAAGTTAACGATCCATTCATCCATTATTCGACAGCCAATCTGATTTTATCAATGGATCCTCCTGACTGTTGTTATTTTATTTTATTTATTAGGGACAAAAAACAGTTACATGTTAAGGTTTTAAAACTAAGACAGTAAGTCATAAGATATGTAGGTAAACATATAACCCACACCTTTGTCCACGGATTAATCAATGGAAATATTAAAAAAACGGGGACTTGTCTTACGAGTACTTATAAAGAAATATAAAGTTTGTACGTATCGTTTGGTTTATTTCCGGTTAATATTATGGTGATAGTATTTCTATAGCGAGTGTTCTAAAATTTGTAGATACGGAGAAAATATCTATGTCCGTGAAGTGTGTATACGTCTCCACAAATTGACGAAGAGGCACTCGTGCCCCGGCGTTGGTCCTGCATGAATCCACGTGGAACAACCGGGGCACGCGGGCCGCCCGCCTCATAACAGTTCCAGTACTATATAGCATAACTTATTTGTAATTTCAATACAGTCGAATCTATTGTTACACAAACCATGGAGCATCATGGCTACCAGAAGTAAGCGCCGCGACTCTAAACTTAGAACCTTATATTGTTGTTGTAACTTCATGTAAGGTATTCTTGAGTGACAATATTTATAGTTCACAGCGCGTAAAAATTTTTTCTGTACTAATTCTAATTGATGCGTATATTTGTGATAGAATGGATTCCAAATAGGAATCGCGTATTCCAATTGAGATCTTATTAAAGTTTTGTATAATAGAAGAAGTGTAGAGGGCCGCAAAAAGTCTTTAGAGGATCGCATGACAAAACCATACATACGAAAGGCTTTATTCGTTATATCCCTAACATGCAAGTCAAAATGCAAACATGAATCTATAATGACACCGAGATCACGAACGGAATCTACGACATTTAGTTGTTTGCTGTTTAAGGCATACCTAAAATTAAGTATATTTTTATTTTTAGAAAAGGTTATACTATGACACTTAGGCAGACTAAGAAAGAGTTTGTTATCTTTACAGTAGATATCAAGTCTATGAAGATCTTCTTGGAGCAGAAGGCAGTCGTTGATGTTTTGGCAGGCTTTGTAGGTCTTTATATCGTCCGCATACATCAAGAAATTCGTATTAATAAAACAATTCTTTATATCATTTATAAACAAGACAAAAAGCAGAGGCCCCAAAATAGTTGTTATGTTCCATTATTAGAATAAATTTTATTTTTTAAAGCAAGGAACCCTTATAGTTTTGCCATGTCTGTCTGTCTGTCCGCGGCATAGCTCAGAGGTTCTTGGTACTAGAAAGCTGAAAAGTATACATATGTATATAGATCACGCCGACAAAGTGGTAAAAATAAAATTTAGAAAAATATTTTTTTTTGGTGTAAAACATGTAAAGTGGGGATGAATATTTTTTATCTCACGTACCCCTTCGTGTGAGGTATCGTTAGATAGGTCTTTAAAATAGGTGTGTGAAGACCTTTTTTCGGTAAAGTAATCTAGCTTTTTAGTGCATTTTTTTATTATGTACGTGGTTTGGTTCACTTTTTACGCAGTCGGGTTTTTTGATTTTTTAAATTATTTTTTGTTAGGTACCTAAGTATGTGCTTAAATATCAAATTTCATCTTTATCGTATCAGCGAATATCGTTTAGCGTATCGTATCAGCGTGTATTAGCGAAATCTTTACAGACTGAGTTACTTTCATATTTGTATAAGGATAATACTCTACAGACAAAAACGTATGGAGCCAGGTGCAAGAATCGAGGCCCGATTGCCAGGCCGTACAGCGAGCAGCATGTCCAGCAAATACTGCAGTACGTCAACAAGTGAGTGGGCTGTTACTTAAACAACTTAAAGTAAAATAACAGAAATACAAGAAACAAGAAAGAAAGATGAGCAGAAACCATGTCTCTAGCACGTTTATATTCGTAATTTTATTTACTCTAAATTGACTTCGTAAAAAACCGTATGTTTGTAATAATGTTGGATGCCATAATATTCGTATACTGGGTGGCGACTAGGTTATCACATTCACGGACTCTATATTAGGCAATTAATCATATACAACCAACATTATTTATTAACAATCAATATTATAGTCGTGGGACCTTTTTAACCGACTTCAAAAAAAGGAGGAGGTTCTCAATTCGATCGTTTTTTTTATGTATGTACACCGATTACGCTGAGATTTATGATCCGATTTACGTGATTCGATTCTTTAGTTTGATGCGGAATAGATGCCATTTGGTCCCATGAAAATTTCACATGGTTTGGCCCAGTAGTTTTCATTTTATGATCATTTTTTTACATTTTTGTTTACATCGATGACGTAATTGTTTCGGAGTCGATTTATATTTTCCGTTCCCGTTTCTTGATCTATATTGTTTAAGGCTGCACCTTTCGTAGGCCTACCCATAGCTACTTAAAAAAAAAACTATTTAACATATAATTATGACAATAAAAAACAACGAAATGTTTTAGCCTTCCTTATGTAATCTATAAAAATCCTGTAAAAAATACTGTAGTTTACAGAGCAACTTATTACAGACACTAAAAAGTAAAAAAAAAAACTACGTTTCAAAAAAACCGACTTAAAAGAAAAACTAAAAAGTATTGAAAAAGTATAAAATAACTTAATAAAGATTTAACACAAACCTAATACCTTTAATATTAATAAAACACTATTATTTGTATGTGTTACCTATTGACAGGTGTGAAGTCGGTGCCAAGTCCTAAACAAAATGATATTCCTAAAGATATAACCTACGTAAATAAACTTAAAGAACAATGTGAATTAATGTGAAACAGATGAATACTTTTAAATGCCTGAATGAGTAACACTATTACATTTGGCTTGGCACCGACTTCAAACCTGTCAATAGGTAGCACATACAAATAATAGTGTTTTATTAATATTAAAGGTATTAGGTTTGTGTTAAATCTTTATTAAGATATTTTATACTTTTTCAATACATTTTAGTTTTTTTTTAAGTCGGTTTTTTTAAACGTATTTTTTTTTCCATTTTAATATTTCCCAACATCATGTATTGCATGAACACAATCAGGTGACCAATAAATGTAGGTCAACGACCAGTGGCCGGTGAAGATAGTTCATAACTTCAAACGTTGCCGTTCCGAATTACCTAAAAGCAGTAAACTACATTGTACAAACTATTTTTAAAAGAAACTTCAATTTAAGCGAAAAATGTTCTTACAGCAAACAGGTGAAGGTGTTTTTTGCGTGCAAAATTTAAAGATGAATCCGCATCGGACGTATGGAAAAATATGCAAAAATATTCTTACGGTTGAGGACTTAGGGTTTAAATTTCTATGCGCGAAATGTTACGGGGTGCTTGTAGGCATGATTATAATTTCTTAGGCGCGTGCGACGGATGAGTCATGCAGTCCGCCGCCAAAATCTGTGAGAGACAGAGCTACTATCCGCGCGCGCGCCCTTCCTACTTATTGTTATTGTTTTAATTTTGTGGACATTGTTTTGTATTTTTTTTTGTAATAGGATTAGGAAGGTTAAATACAATAGTAATTAAAGTGTTGTATGATAGTTAATGCGAAGTGAGACGCTTAAATCATATTTTTTTTGTGGTTTTCACTGTGTTATAGTTTGCAAGATGCCTCGCATCAATTTCACAGCTTAGAAGTATATTGAGAGTGATCTGAGAGTCCGCACATAAAAACAGGTTTGCCGTGAATGTCTGGGCTGCAACACACGGAAAACAAATAAAAAAATAGTCCCGTGTTTATCGATGGTTACCTGAAAGGACCCAAGATTTTAGAATTGCTAGAAGGTCCAGTGTCTGCGTACGCTGAAGAGTTATCGGTGGGTGCATATCGCCGTTTATGATACCAGCTATAATTTAAACATTGAAATGGAAATTATTGTTGTGATTATTTAAATGAGAATTTAATTTGTGATTATTTCATAAAACAATATCATAAAGTGTGTTGTTAAAATGTTGATTTACTATTGCAACACGCGTGCGTGCCTACATCTACAAGTAGATATTCGTACCTTGCGTAGGTACGGTGCATGTACCGCCACCGCGCCGCGGCACCGCGGCTTAGCCGCTTCTACGGGTCAGTAACCTAATATTATAAAGGCTGATTTATTTTTTACCAATTATAGTGCCATTTATTTTGTTTGAAAAATGCATTTTCTTAATTTTAGTAAAATGATTTATTTCATTATTTTAACGAACTGATAATAATATAATATAATAACCTAATCTCCACCCAGTATGTTAGTCGATAAGGGTTTCTAAATACGTGTGTAAAATTTTCGAATTTTCTAGAAATTCGAATTCATGTAGATATTTTGACCATAACAGTAACACACGAAGGGAAAAATAAAAAACTTTTTACAAAAAGAGAAAAATAAACGACTTCCAAAAACACTGAAAAGAGAAAAATAAATTGACTCTATTTAGGAAGTTACAATGTTCATATATTAATTAATTTAAACTACTTAAAACTACTTAAGGCTAAAGATTAAAGACTACTACTACGACATACATATATGCTAAAACAAAAAATATAAAATGCAAAAAAAAAACGATTTTATATCATTAAAACAGAAATTCAGTTCCATTGTTGGCCTTTCACTAAATTTTTCAAAATGCGAAATTTTCATTCCCCACACCACTGACAGGCAAGCAACGATATCAAAATTTAATTCCATAGCTCCAGATATTAAAATAGTAGAAAGAAATTCTCTTCGCCTTCTAGGTCCCCGATTTTTGATGATTCTTTTTCTTCTTTTATTGAAGAAAAAATTCAAAATTTTAATGATGTTTCGGGAAGATTATTCAAAATTAACTTACATTCAGCATACACACTCACACATTCGACATTGTTGTTTTGGACCAAAATTTACTTATATCCTTCGCTCTCCCATCTGTGGAAGCACCCGCAACTTTTAGACAAAGTGGACCAAATTATCAGAAACACTCTTACTTCGATTCTAAATGTGGCCTTGGACGACCGAGCCTGGCAGCAAGCTTCACTACCAATTCGATTGGGAGGTCTCGGCGTCCGCAAAATTTCTAGTATCAGTTTACCAGCATTCCTCTCCTCGGTCCACAGTACCGATACTTTAACCAGGAAAATTCTATCTTCCTCACTGGTTAATTTTAAGGTACCGTGTTTGACCGATGCGTTGAAAGCCTGGAAAATGGCTTGTCCCAATACGGTTTTGCCCGGTAACCCGTCCTCTCAGAGACAATGGGAGGGGCCGCTCTGCAGCATTATACGGAATAACCTTCTTAATACGTCAAATAATGCTGTCGAGCGTGCCCGTTTATTGGCTGTGGGAGAATGGGAGTCGGGCCTCTGGTTACAGGCGATTCCGTCAGCCAGCATAGGCACTATGCTGGACGACACTTCATTCCGGCTCGCTACATGTCTACGGTTAGGCGCTCCTTGTGATGCTCCGCATCGGTGTCACTGCGGCGAAGCTGTCGACAGCCTCGGACACCATGGTCTTTCGTGCTGCAGAAGTGCTGGTCGCATTTCACGGCACGCCAGCATCAACGACATTATCCGTCGTGCTCTTTCTACTGCCGGCGTACCAGCCGTATTAGAGTCTGGTTGGTACGTGACGATGGGAAGAGACCAGATGGTATGACGTTGTTGCCTTGAAAGATGGGTAGGCCCTTGGTGTGGGACGCAACTTGCGCCGACACCCTGGCACTATGCCATCTTTCAAGCACGGTGGGCTGTGCGGGTGCGGCCGCTGCGTCTGCAGAGACAACAACAAACGGCGCAAATATAGTAACCTTATAGGTAACTATAGCTTTGAGCCGTTTGGGGTCGAAACGCTTGGGCCATGGGGTCCGAGTTCGCGTCTCCTCTTCAAGGAGATATCGAAAAGTCGAAGTGTCGACACTTCGCGAGCCCAGAGGGCTGGCTTATTTCTTGAACAAAGAATAAGCATTGCTATTCAACGTGGCAATGCTGCCAGTCTTCTGGGCACATTACCAGATGATAGCGATGTGGAGGAATATTTTGACGCTTAACCTTGACGTGTTCCTTTAGGTGTTTTTTTTTTGTATTTTATATTTTTTGTTTTAGCATATATGTATGTCGTTATGTCGTAGTAGTAGTCTTTAATCTTTTGCCTTAAGTAGTTTTAAGTAGTTTAAATTAATTAATATATGAAAATTGACTCTTAAACGTTTTCTTAGAAGTCGGTGTCTCAAGTTATTGTTGTTAGTATTTTGCCACCGACTTCTAGAGCGACGTTTTTGTCGCGTTTTACTAGCGTTTAAATAAAAAATCATTTTCTCGCTTCAGTGTTTTTGGAGGTCGGTTTTTTTTTTGTAAAAAGTTTTTTTTTTTTTCGCTACACACCACTTTTTTAGGTTGCAATAAGTGTAAATCACCAAATCATCTAAGCACGTGGCGTATGCGCAAATAGAAATAAACCGTTATCTGTACCTATACTAATATTATAAAGAGGAAAAATTTGTTTGTTTGTTTGTAGCGTTTTAACTCAAAAACTACTGAACCGATTTTAAAAATTCTTTCACCGTTAGAAAGCTACATCTTTATGAAGTGTCATAGGCTATATTTATTTCCAGAAATAATTGGGCATCCCTACTAAAACTTGATTAATGTAACCCAAGGTTTAAAAAACTAAAAAAATACGCTTTTATAGAAAATCCAACAAAAAAAATAGAAAATAAATTTTAATAAATTTGAATTAAAAATAGTGTAAGAAAAAATGATTTTATTGTAAAAAAGAAGGCTGTGACACTGCAGCATGGCTAGGGACTACAAACAAATTGTAATGGGGGCGAGAGGAAGATAATGACGCATTCACATTGCAGGTGGAGGGGCGCCGTCGCCTCCGGCACGCTGAAAGGCAAGGACGGCAAGCTGTTGCCGCGAGGGTACGGCATTGTTCGCATGGTGCGTGTTGCATTAGATATTCGATTATACTTCTGCTTCGTCCTTCGTGATAAGCAATTAATACACATGGAGTACTGCGTAGTTGTACGCCGATCTCGCACTTTATTTCAGGTATATATCTATACCAGCGGCGTGCAGAGTTTTTAGGCAGGGTCGGCAGAAAAGCCAAAAGGTTTTCATACGGAAAATTAATATCTTAATTACTCTCGAAGCGGCTTGCCGCTAGCGTGCGAGCCGAGCGGCGCGCGACCTTACTACGATAGGTACGCCTGCCTGAGAGATGCGCCGCCGCGCCGCGCGCCGACCGAATGTGCCTAAACTGCTGAGTGACACCTGGTGACACCAGCCTGGCTTTGGTACCCACTTTTCAAAAATACCTTCCGCATGTTGGTATTGGTTCGTCGTCTTGTCGATCAAATAATGATGCATCTAATTTGTCACCTCAAATAATCATAGATTCAGATTTGATTAAAAAACTCGAACATGAGTACCAAAGAGCATTTTTTTTTGCTATTCGAGAGACTTACAGACTAATAACAATGCAAAATTATCTATTTTAATGATCATATTGCTAATTACAAGTCTCTACAGATGAGTACTCGTATGAGTTTATTGTTAACAAGAATATTGCGTCTTAATGACTTTATGCTAAAAAGAAACAATAATGATACAGAGGAAAAGAGAAAAAAAAAACATACAAAAGCAGGTAAATGTAAAGACGACATCACAGTTTGAGTGCCACAATGCCTTCGAATCAAAGAATGATTGGGCTGTAATAAGCCTTCTAGCTGTGTCCACTTTAGTGCAGAATAAATCAATGTTTAGTTCTCGTGGAAGTTTATCGAAACTGTGCGCTTCTCAGTGTGAACGCGTTACACCTATGTCTTGTTGCAAAAGGTATTAGTACAGGATCCCTGGTACACTTTCCATCATTTATTACTAACTAACTGATTTTTTGCGTCCTCTCAGAGACAATGGGATGGGCCGCTCTGCAGCATTATACGGAATAACCTTCTTAATACGTCAAATAATGCTGTCGAGCGTGCCCGTTTATTGGCTGTGGGAGAATGGGAGTCGGGCCTCTGGTTATAGGCGATTCCGTCAGCCAGCATAGGCACTATGCTGGACGACACTTCATTCCGGTTCGCTACATGTCTACGGTTAGGCGCTCCTTGTGATGCTCCGCATCGGTGTCACTGCGGCGAAGCTGTCGACAGCCTCGGACACCATGGTCTTTCGTGCTGCAGAAGTGCTGGTCGCATTTCACGGCACGCCAGCATCAACGACATTATCCGTCGTGCTCTTTCTACTGCCGGCGTACCAGCCGTATTAGAGCCTAATGGGTTGGTACGTGACGATGGGAAGAGACCAGATGGTATGACGTTGTTGCCTTGGAAGATGGGTAGGCCCTTGGTGTGGGACGCAACTTGCGTCGACACCCTGGCACCATGTCATCTTTCAAGCACGGTGGGCTGTGCGGGTGCGGCCGCTGCGTCTGCAGAGACCAACAAACGGCGCAAATATAGTAACCTTATAAGTAACTATAGCTTTGAGCCGTTTGGGGTCGAAACGCTTGGGCCATGGGGTCCGAGTTCGCGTCTCCTGTTCAAGGAGATATCGAAAAGACTTGTCGACACTTCGCGAGACCAGAGGGCTCGCTTATATCTTGCACAAAGAATAAGCATTGCTGCATTAGTGAAATAATCCATGACAACCATGAAATATTTGTTTCCACTGTCACTTTCAGGAAATGGGCCAGCGACATCTAGTGCTATTCGTTCCCAGGGGCTCCAACATTGTACTCTTTCAGTGCACCCCTGCTACGTGTATGAGGTCCTTTTACAGCCGCACAACTGGTGCATTTGCGACACCAATCCTCAACATCCTCTCGACAATGGATCCAATAAAACCGTTCTCGAATCTTCAAGAGAGTTCTTTTTACTCCCATATGACCTCCTGAACAACCATTGTGGTAGAGCTGTAAAACTTCTGGTACCTTTGCCTTCGGGACGACCATTTGCAGATGGCAGCGATCTCCTCGAGTATTTTCCCATTTACGGCACAAAACACCATCCTGGATTACTAAGCTCTCCCACTGTGCCCAATAACTCTTTGTGGTTGAACTCATTGCTGCAACATCACACCATTTCGGTTTAGGAGCATTAGCCTCAATCCACTCGAGAATTGGTTTGATGTCTGTGTCGCTTTGTTGAGCTTGGTGTAGGGTTTCCTTCCACTCATCACTAATATCCGTTCTTAACATCCTGACAGGAAGTAATTCCTTAGCTTCATGCTTGACACAATGCTTGCAGTCTTCAGGACAAGGTCTTCTTGATAAGGCGTCTGCGTTACCGTGAGACTTCCCGCTGCGATGTTCAATTGTGAAGTCAAACTCTTGTAGCAGTTCAATCCATCTTGCTACTTGTCCCTCCGGATTCTTAAACTGCAACAACCACTTCAATGCAGCATGATCAGTCCGCAGGTGAAATTTACGACCAAGCAAGTATTTGCTGAAATGCTGCAGTGACTTCACTACGGCGAGGAGCTCGCGTCTTGTGACACAATAATTTCGTTCTGGCTTTGATAAGGCTTTGCTGAAATAAGCTATCACAACTTCATGATCTCCTTTCCGTTGAGATAACACACCGCCAATTCCAGTATAACTTGCGTCTGTGTCAACTATGAATTCGTTTTCTGTGTCAGGGAAGCCCAAAATTGGGGTATTACACAGACGTGACTTCAACTCCTGGAAAGCTATGTCACAGCTCTCATCCCAACAAAAGGATCTCTTCTCCTCGGTAAGCTTGTGAAGAGGTTTAGCAATATCAGCAAAACTCTTAACAAACCGTCGATAGTACGAGCACAAACCCAGAAATGCTCTGACCTGCGTCTTGTCTTTTGGAAGTGGCCAATCCTTGACTGCGACTATCTTTTCCGGGTCAGTTTGCACTCCTTCTTCCGAAACCACGTGTACCAAAAAGCTTACTTGCTTCCTGAAGAATGAGCACTTTTTCGGACTTAGCTTAAGATTGGCTCCTCGGATTTTTGAAAGAACACGCTCCAGATTACGAAGGTGGTCTTCAAATGTGCGGCCGACGATGATGATGTCATCTAAATAGACAAGACAGGCGTCTCCTATCAATCCGGTGAGTACTAGCTCCATTAGCCTTTCGAATGTCGCAGGAGCATTGCACAATCCGAATGGCATAACATTAAATTGCCATAGTCCCTTTCCTGTAGAGAATGCGGTTTTCTCTTTATCCTTAGGGTCTATTTCTACTTGCCAGTAGCCACTTTTTAGATCTAATGTGGAAAACCACTTCATTCCTGACAGCGTATCTAGTGTGTCATCGATCGTGGGTAGCGGATAACTGTCTTTCTTTGTAATGTCATTAAGTCGACGATAGTCTACGCAAAACCGCATGCTGCCGTCCTTCTTCTTTACTAGGACCACAGGAGAACACCATGGACTAGATGAAGGCTCTATAATTCCATCCTTTAACATTCCTTCGATCATGGTATCCACTTCCTTTTTTCTTGCCACTGGTAGTCTTCTAGGCCGCTGTCGAATTGGTACCTGATTTCCCGTATTAATTCTGTGCTGAACAACTCCAGTCTTCCCTATGTCAGCATCATTTGTAGCGAAAATATCGGCGTACTGAAGAAGCATCTTCCTAGCCTTCTCCCTTTCTCCTTCAGATAATTCTTTACAACAGTCTTCCAAAAGATTTGTCATGTTAGCTCTTTCACTTGGGGTGTTATTTCGAGAAAGCTGACTTTGGCATTTACGCATCCAAGCTACTTCTTCGCAGGCACCCAACAACGTACCCCTCTTTATAACTTGTTCCTTTGCACTTGGGTTCAGTATGCGTACGGCTGCAACATTGGTAGCCCTTACCAAGGTCCGTGCCATTTTCCATGGAAGATTTTCGCCCACTGTTTCAATGAGCATACAGCAATTTTTCTGCCCAGAATTCTGCGGAAGAGTAACTGGGACTATTGTTTCCGACCGGGGAGGAAGAGCAGTCCTCTTCAAGCAGTATACTTCCCCTGATGGTGCGCCTTCCATAAAGACTTCTTCTGAACCACCTTTCAAGACTCCTTGATTGACGTCGATCTCACAGCAGTGCTGTCGCATAAAATCCAAACCAAGGATACAGTCGTCTACGATGTCAGCAATAATGACCTTATGCAGGTAAATTGTGTTACCCAGTTTTAGGTTCACCTCCTTCTCACCTCGGACGGCTATGTGCTGACCGGTGGCTGTCACTAAATTTACGCGGTCATGCTTTCCAAAGAAGGCCCCAAGAAAACGATTCGCTAGTTGGGAACTGAGAACCGTGCGAGAAGCTCCAGTATCCAGTGTCAGTTTACATGGCCTTCCGTTTACTTCGCCTCTGATGATCAGGCTGTTCCCATCATGGGCTTGTGAGATCGAAATCCTTGGGGCTTCTATAACACTAGCCAGCACCCGCCCCGCGGTCCTGGCGTTTACTCGTTTCCCTGTTGCTGGGCGGTGACATCAGCCGCCCGTCTTTCCTGGGTGTTATCTTCGCCCGCAGTGCTTTTCTTCGGGCAACTCGACTGCAGGTGGCCCTTTTCCCCACACGTGTAACACCTAGGGCTATATTTAGCACGGTCACATATGGGTGACGCTGCAACCTCCCTGATGCGGTGGACTCGGTGATCGTATCTCACTGCTTCTACCTCCAACGCATGGGCCAAGGCGTCCTTCAGCGTTTCATGGTGCACCAGTCTAACAGTAGCTCTAACTTCCAGGTCCTTTATGCCATCGATGAAAGCCTGAGTAAGAGTTCTCTCAATGAGCTCAGGCGCAGACTGGTACGCCTTTCGAACCAGCTTTTCTATACCCAGGGCCCACTGCTGCAAGTTTTCGCCACTGCGTTGAACACGATCTTTCAACTGGGCACGAAACACATGTTCCAGATGTGCGTCACCGTATCTGGATTCTAACGCCTCCAGCAGCTGCTCGTAGGTTACATCTTTTCCGAGTGCCTCTAATATGGTCAAAGCCTCGTCGCGAAGGCCCAAAGTAAGTGCGGTCATGGCCTGCTCATTTGTCCATCCATTTGCTTTTATGACAGCTTGAAACTGGATTTTATATGCCGACCATTAAGATGTTCCGTCGAAAGGTGGCACTTTAAATCCGCGAACAGAAGGTGGGGTCACTACAGCAGTCGCAGTTCCGTCTCCAGCTTTCAAGTTTCCCAATGCTTTTTTCACATCAGCAATCTGGATTTCAGCCTCGGAGATACGGTTCTCGTGCAGCTGAATCGTCTCCTTAACGACTTTGATGTCCTTGCCAAATGTCGCGTGCAAATCTTTCATGAGGAGCATCTGTTCCTCTTGTCGGCGGGCCTGTTCCTCTTTGTCGCGTTGAAGCTGTTCCTGCAACTGGCGCGTCTGTTCCTCTTGTCGGCGGGCCTGTTCTTCTTGTCGGCGGGCCTGTTCCTCCTTGTCTTTCTTAAGCTGTTCCTGTAACTGGCGAGACTGTTCCTGCAGTACATTTATGAGGACAGAAAGGTCCATAGCTGCTGCTGCCGCAGGAACTCCGGATACTCCTGGGGCTGAATCCATCGTCAGCCCACTACCACCAGGCGTCGGTGTCGAAGAATCTTCTAAAAAGCGCCTCTGGTCGATTTCCTGCTGGCGCTGACTCCTGGTACGGATACCTTCAGTATCGTCTTTCGGTAATACTGGCATAATTTTATCCCACACTTCTGACACCAAATTGTTACGAGCTGGGGTTCGGGATAAATAATTTTACACCAATATACACAAATTACAACACTTTATTAAAATCTTCACAAATCAAATACAATAAAACCAATAAGAAACACTCACTAATTAGATTCACTCACTAATTAGTTTCACTGATCACTCTTCACTTCGTTCATTCGAAGTTCACTGTATAGCGTTCAAAGTAGAACTGACTCGCAGCGCTGCCCACCCTCTATTTATATGTCGAGCCCAGACTTCCAGAAAGTTCTAGTTAACCTACATAGTTCTAGAACATTCTTATAGTTCTGGTACTCGATAATAGATGGTGGTAGCGTAGCATTTTCTAGATCATTCTAGGTCATACCATTCTAGGCCCTAGCCCTAGAAAATTCGTTCTAGAATGTTCGATCTAGATTATTCGTTCTAGAATCTTCGATCTAGATTATTCGTTCTAGAATCTTCGATCTAGAATATTCGTTCTAGAATCTTCGATCTAGAATATTCGTTCTAAAATCTTTGTTCTAGAATATTCGTTCTAGAATCTTCGATCTAGAATATTCGTTCTAGAATATTCGACCTAGAACTTTCCTACCGATCTACGTGACACTATTCAACGTGGCAATGATGCCAGTCTTCTAGGCACATTACCAGATGATAGCGATGTGACGTGTTCCTTTAGGTGTTTTTTTTAGTATTTAATATTTATTGTTTTAGCATATAATTATGTTGTAGTAGTAGTTGTTTTAATCTTTAGCCTTAAGTAGTTTTGAGTAGTTTAAATTAATTAATATGAACATTGTAACTTCCTAAATAAATACTTTATTTATTGATATAAAATGAAACAAGTATTTTAAGGTAGATCCATATTCATTCATAAACCAAGATCATAGAGCTAGTATTCGAGACATCCGTCCTAGATAAGATCAGACCTCCATACGCGATCACACATATGCTATTAGTCTATGGATACTGGTTCTGGGACTCATTGGACTAGCTACTACTACTATGCGTTAGCTGCGGCCTGATGACGTCATGTGTTATGTTACAGCGCTGGGACAGCGAGCTGGCTGCGCTCGCGCAGTTTACAGTAAATCAATGTGACTATTCCATGGACCTGTCATGCGCAAGTACTGGTAAGATGGAAGATAATTATACAAATAGATTAAATATAACCTTGTGTATGTGTGTATGTGTGTATGCCCTCATCGCGACTCATCACTGTCGACCTGTTAATCACTCAACACGTAGGCGCCGAGAAGTCAAAGTTAAAGGGTTTATATTTCATGTAGACCAATTTCAGGTCAAGTCAAGAAAAAAAATATCCTTGCCGGTTCTTCTCCATAAGACCCACTCCTTGGAACCGTGCAACTAGCTTGACGTTTCATAAGTGCCTGCAAATACCTATTTGAAATAAAAAAAAGAGTTTTGAACTCTTCAGTAACTATCAGCAACAGCCCCGCGATTGCTGCGATCGTATGCCTATGTATTGCTTTCACCATTCCATAACATAACATCACGCCTGTAAGCTCTAAAGGAGAAAGCAGATGTATAAAGTTCACCCTTAGTAGAGATAATAAGCACTAGCCTAGACATTTGGGTATAATAATGCCACCAAAAACATTTTCATGTAAAAGTTGCCAAGACGAGACCATATGACTCACACTGTCAACAAGTTATCAGATCTCATGCAGAGCCAATCTTCTAACTGTACACGCTCTAATTCTGGACGGTCTAACTTCACAAACTGTGGCCATTCCGCTACATTCACACGGGCGTAAGGTGAAACAATTATCCACTGTTCATTACTTTTCTGTTATCAATAGTTCTTGTAGTAACGAAACGGCATCCCGAGAATGACGATATATGACAAACCACTGAAAAGCGAGAAATAAAAAACTTTTTGCAACAATAGAACCGAATTCAAAAACAGTGGTTGTGTGTGACAGCCACACGACTATAGCTAGGCGCTCGTACGCACGCACGCTATGCTTCTGGGCCATTACATCGTTTTAGAAGTCGCTAGCAACCATACACAATACAATACCCAATGTAAGACATCGTCTTTTAGATCCATGTATTGGCCCACAAGCGCTTTTTTCAAGCGTTGCCATTCCTATACTGGAATCAAGTGTAGCAGCTCACTAGGACCCATTAAATGTAAATTATATTCCGTGGTGCTGGGCGACTGGGCTTCACCCAGTTGTAAAACGTCCCTTTGTGCTAATGGCCTAACTTTTTACATCTGTCTCCTGCTTGATACGGAGGGAAGTGGAAACTATGATTATTCCTACTCCTCCACTATTGTTTTCTGATTAAACTCGTTGCGGGTTTCAAGACAGTAAAAAATAAATATCTGGGACTCGTCGAGCTTCATTGCCTCGGCGTCTTGTGGTGGTCGCCACTGTTGCTTCTGGCTTTCAGGAGTTGCAGTGGTTGGGAATAGTGAGGCGGGCTTGTCCCAAAAAAAAAACATTTTTGAACTTTTTTTTAGGATTTCGTACGCAAAGGGTAAAAACGGGACCCTATTACTAAGACTCCACTGTCCGTCTGTCTGTCTGTTACCAGGCAGTATCTCATAACCCGTGTTAGCTAGACAGTTGACATTTTCATAGGTGATCTATTTCTGTTGCCGCTAACAAATAAAACAGAATAAATTAAATATTAAAGGGGGCTCCCATACAACAAACGTGATATTTTTGTCGTTTTTAGAGTTCCGTAGCCAATTATATAAGGTCCATCTATTCATACTCGAAATATTTTAAACCATGCATCTATAAGTGGTAAAGAAACCATAGAAACGATTTTTTTATTTTTATCTAACCATATTTATACTAGTGGCCCGCCCCGGCTTCGCACGGGTAGGCAGTCTTTGTTTTTAAACAGACTTCAAAAAACGTTTTTCTGTATTTTTTTTTATATATGTACCCGTATGTATGTGTTTTTATGTCCGCGATTATCTCAAAAACTACTGAACCGAATTGGATAGGAGTTTTCGTTCTTCAAAAGCATAGTCAAGTCAGTTTCAAGGAAGGTTTTTAGTATAATACTTTAAAGTATATTGGGATCTGATGAAGTTCTTCGGAGATAACCAATGGAACTCTTCAATTACTAATAGTAAAGGAACAGCGATTACTGCAATCTTATGCAAGTGATTGTTTTCACTATTCTATAACATAACATCTCACCTCTAAGCTTTAAAAGAGAAAGCAGAGGTATAGAGTTCACCCTTATTCAAGGTGATGAACATTAGGATATTGTTATTATTTAAATTACAAACTACTACACTCAAAAGCGAACTGAAAAACTTTTTTGCAAAAATAGAACTGGCATGGAAAATAAAATTGAAAAATAACTAATACATCGTTACAGAAGTCGGTGTCTCCAATTAGGTATTGTGTTGTGTATTT
Organism: Pyrrhia umbra; assembly: GCA_963891755.1. Taxonomy (NCBI): domain Eukaryota; kingdom Metazoa; phylum Arthropoda; class Insecta; order Lepidoptera; family Noctuidae; genus Pyrrhia; species Pyrrhia umbra. The sequence continues at coordinate 183,227 of OY982946.1, forward strand.
TTGATCTATTTTTGCAAAAAGTTTTTTTTTTTTAGGAATAGAAAATCATGTCCCGACTCTTCCCGCTGTGGGCGGAGCGGGGGTAAGTGTCAGACTGACTTAAATCGATCCATTATGTTCTCTACTACGCTCTTTATTTTCTTAGGTCGCGGTAGCTCTTTCGAACAGCGCCCCCAGGCACTTTTCCTGGGGGTGGGCCCCGTCAACTATGCTACATCTCATTGAGGCATGCGTGGAACTCAAACGCGCCGTCTACGCGGGCCTAATTCTTACCGGACGGCCACTTATTGCTTAAAGTCTGCAGGCCCGGGCCTGCAGTGGCCTGGAGTCGATTCCTGGCTCTAAATGCTGATGGCTAGGCCGGGGCGTGAGGTTTGTCTCTCCCTCACGCATCCCGCTATCTCCTTCTTTAGCATGACTGTTTCGCATAAGGAGGCCACTGCTTCCTATTCCCAGTCGCTTTGGACCATGGTTTGAACCAGGGCCGAACGTGAGAGGTCACCGCCACCTAAGCGGGGCAAATCACCACTGTATGATCCTCACAGTGTCGACACCTAGACGTTAAGGAACAGGACAGGAACCTCCCAAAATATCCGTGTCCGGTGAGAACCTGCGTCAGGCGTAGGCATAGGATCTGCGGTAGGGCAAGATGCCGTGGCGCCTTCCTAGCCACTCCTCAAAGAACAGATTTATATTTATCGCCACAATTGTAGGGTGCCATGCACTGGGCGTACGGGTAATCTTGATGATTAGGAAAAGCTGGAGAAAGGTGAATTATGTCCGAATGTATGTTTTATTGTTATATCTATACGACATCGCGTGCCAACATATTCGCTAACAGTTAGGTGTAATACAAACGATCCTTACTCAGGTTCATCAGAATACATTCAAATGTTTGGCCTTATGATCTGTTAATTAGCAAAGGGAATTCTAGATTCTTAAGTTCTGAAGTGTGGAATATAATTAATGCAATGCAAAGCGCAAATTTTTTTGGCTTTTAATTATTCCACTGTTATGTATGAAAAGAGGTCATTTTTATACATAGAATGCATGAGCATTAATCACCATGCTTACTTAAGTGGAATAACATCTACATAATATGATGACTTGAAAGCGCTTACCTTAACAAATTCGTAAATTAATTCTTGAAGCCGCTAAAGGTGAAAAATATTATGTGAAATTAACTAAAAGAAAAAGAAAATTGTGTATGCACCAAACTAAAAAAAAAAACTAAAAATATGTGGGATTCGAATTCGATGTAACCGATTCGCTTGATCATTAAAACAGCCCCTCCGCCACAGTGCTCGTTGACATTGAGGTAAAATTTACGTTCTAATACAACGTCTTTACAATTTTAATTACTGCTTATCTGCTTTAGAAACGGGCGTGATGATTTTCATGTCAGAGATTGTAATGATAGCGAAAATGCATAATTATAAAAACTTGTTAGGTAATCACACTACAAACTTATTTCAATGCCTTACTGCTCATTCTCCATAATAATCAGCGTGATGATTTGTAGCCTAAAACTTGACCCGATTCATAAGAAACATTTTTGGTGAATTTCAAGTAAAACTGTTCAGACGTTTTCGCGTAAAGTTAAAACATATTTTTAATCTTATAAACTTGAAATTTGAATTTTTTACCCTAGGGCTAAAATATTGATAAACTGTGAAACACGTGTTTAATTATTTTCATTTTGCAGTGTTTTTACAAAATTTGAGTTTAATTGAATCAAAAATAAAACTTACCCCATACAAACTTTCAACCCTATTTTAGTATACTTAGGGTTGGAATTTTCAAAAATCCTTTCTTATTACTTGTCTAGGCAATAAAAGGCACCTCCTGTCTAAATTTCATTACTCTAGGTCCAGCCGTTTCGGCTCTGCGTTGATGAGTCAGTCATTCAGTGTATGAGTTTGTCATTTTTAACCGACTTCAAAAAAAGGAGGAGGTTCTCAATTCGAACGGTATTTTTTTTTTTTTTTTTTCTATGTATGTACACCGATTACGCTGAGATTTATGATCCGATTTACGTGATTCTTTTTTAGTTTGATGCGGAATAGATGCCATTTGGTCCCATAAAAATTTCACATGGTTTGGCCCAGTAGTTTTTGTGAACATTTTTTACATTTTTGTTTACATCGATGACGTAATTGTTTCGGAGTCGATTTATATTTTCCGTTCCCGTTTCTTGATCTATATTGTTTAAAGCTGCACCTTTCGTAGGCCTACCCATAGCTACCTAAAAAAAAAACTATTTAACATATAATTATGACAATAAAAACAACGAAATGTTATAGCCTTCCTTATGTAATCTATAAAAATCCTGTAAAAAATACTGTAGTTTACAGAGCAACTTATTACAGACACTAAAAAGTAAAAAATAAATTTAAAAAAACTACGTTTAAAAAAACCGACTTCAAAAAAAAAACTAAAAAGTATTAAAAAAGTATAAAATAACTTAATAAAGATTTAACACAAACCTAATACCTTTAATATTAATAAAACACCATTATTTGTATGTGTTACCTATTGACAGGTTTGAAGTCGGTGCCAAGTCCTAAACAAAATGAAATTCCTAAAGATTAACCTACGTAAATAAACTTAAAGAACAATGTGAATTAATGTGAAACAGATGAAAACTTTTTAATACCTGAATGAGTAACACTATTACATTTGGCTTGGCACCGACTTTAAACCTGTCAATAGGTAACACATACAAATAATGGTGTTTTATTAATATTAAAGGTATTAGGTTTGTGTTAAATCTTTATTAAGTTATTTTATACTTTTTTAATACTTTTTAGTTTTTTTTTGAAGTCGGTTTTATATAATAGTATAGAAGATATATATTTTATATCCTTACTAATATTATAAATGCGAAAGTAACTCTGTCTGTCTGTCTGTTACGCTTTCACGCCAAAACTACTGGACCGATATAAATGAACGGGTTTGACGAAAAAAAAAATTTTTGAGTTTCATTTCTAAGTATGGGGAACCCCCGAAATTTATTGCTTTTTTTCTAATTTTGTGTCAAAATCTTAAAGCGGTTCACAGAATACATCTACTTACTAAATTTCAACAGTATAGTTCTTATAGTTTCGGAAAAAAATGGCCGTGACATACGGACGGACAGACAGACAGACAGATATGACGAATCTATAAGGGTTCCGTTTTTTGCCATTTGGCTACGGAACCCTAATAAAAAGTTCTGCTATAAAGGGTGCACCCATGCAATTAGTTATAATAGACAATAGCAAAGTATATTAAGTACCAACTTTATTTTCAGAGAGATTTTCGGATACCGGCCTTTTTTACACCATTTCAAACTGTGATAATACTACAGCTGTTGACATGACCAAGGAGCTGCACTCATGCTTCATTGGACGAGTTGAAGTTCAGCCAACAAGCGTCACCCCGAACGACATTTACAAAGCCCAGCGTTTTGAAAAGTTAGTGAAGTTTTGCTTTTACCAGACTTCGAAATTGAACTGGTCTGGCTGACGTGATACTATCGGATGTGGGCTGACGACCTTTTGTCCCAGCCGTGGGTGGCCGAGGCTGTAGGGGGAGGAGGGTTTTAGTCAAAGAGTAGTAAAATGCTGGCCCACACCGGCGCGGAGGGTGGCGGCGGGTGGCGGCGGGTGGCGGCTGGGGCGCTCGCGTCAGCCAGCCGGAGCGCGTGTTCTGTTTGGTCTTATGCTGTCAAATTAGACTGCAAGCTAAGCGCAAATTTCGTAAATGATTTCCTCCCGGGCGAAAACTTGTATGATGCTTAAGATAGTTTTATTATGAACCCTGGTGAACGTCAGCTGCGGCTTGGTTGGTGGTCTCCCAAGTATGTAGAAAAAAAAAAATCAGTCATTTCCTCCCGAATGATATAGGTAGTCGTATATGTCTAATCATAGTTAAACCAATATCTTAAAGAAAAAATAAAATAGTCAGCTGAATATTTTTTAGTCAGCCTGCTGCTACTGAGGTGAGCTAGGATGCTAGGAGCTAGGTGGGCTAGATAGGCTGGTGGATTATACGTCAGCTGGTCATGCGAACATGTAAAACATATTTAAAAAATCAGTAATTTCCTCTCATTTAAAAAAAAATTAACCAGTTAATAGCTTGTATGCTATTAAGAATAAATAAAATCGTCAGCTGGCCATGTCGCGGTGGAAAGATCGTCAGCTGATGGCCTGAAAGTTGTATACAGGCGCCATACGGAAGCATCTATCGCCTGTTTAAACGCACCATCTGACGAGCTTTCTCTTTTCATTAGTTATAGGATCAAAATTAGCAATTCGCTTATGAATTTGCATTGATAAATTAATACTTTAAGTTTATAAAGAACACTAGTATGTATTTTAGTTTCAGGATTTGCCAATAGATGGCGGTAAAGTTTTTAAAAAATATAGTTAATAAAAGCCGACGGCAGCATGTTAGAGCGGCGACAATAAATATGAAAAAGAAAAACGAGCCAAAGTGACCGCAGAAATGATTAAATTTAGTTCAAGGAGCAAAATGCTAAATAACTTTAGATACACCACTTCCTCCCGGATGCAAATTTGTAAGCGGATGCTAATATCAGAGACTAGTCTCTGCTAATATGATCCTTTAAAATTAAAAAGTAGCATGACCAGGGGCGTATTTACCATAGGGCCAAGGGGCCATGGCCCGGGGCGGCGGCAGGCTGCGAGGGGCGGCAAGCTGGGCGCCTTTTATTGTAAAGCTTACGAGTCGAGCGTCGAGTCTCGCTGTGAAAGTCGGTTTTATGTTTTTTCTAAAAAGTTTTTTTCTTATGATCAGATAGTAATAAATTGTTCTGTTTTGTTAAAGAATGAATACCTTCACAAAACTTATACAAGCAAGAGCAACTTACATTGGATGCGCCTCGCTGCAGAGATTGTATTTTGCATACGAACATCCATTAAATAAGACCACCTACGTAAGTAGTTCCTACGCCACACGTTCACGCATACCGTGCGACATACACAGGACTTGTACTGGCAGATCCGACTGCCTGCAGCTAACTAGCACCAAACCAAGGGTGATGACGTCACGCTCTTTCCTAAGATGGCGGCCAGAGTTTCCCAGTAGAAAGTTACATTCGACATTTTTTGTGTATTTTAGGGCACTTAACGATTTTATAAAGCTGAAATAAAAATTCTGGGAGGTAATTAAAACAATAAGAACAAACTGGGGGGTTAGACAAGTGGCAAAACGCTAACGCTAACGCTCAATGTATGGGAATGACATTCGTTTACGACTAGCTATATGTCATTCCCATACATTGAGCGTTAGCGTTAGCGTTAGCGTTTTGCCACTTGTCTAACCCCCCTGATCTAAATCTTTGTAAAAAAAAAATATTTTGTATATTTAAGCCGTTTGAGGAGATCGTGGCTAAGTAACAGCCGCACGGTTTGACCGTTTGACAAAGGTTAAGCTGCGCTTGGCGCGATCGGGCCATGGATGGGTGACCATCTTTGTCATAGCGAGACTCCTCCGTGCCTCGGAAAGCACGTTAAGCGGTTGGTCCCGGTTGTCATGTGTAGATCTTTGACAGTCGTTACGGGTAGTCAGAAGCCATAAAGTGTGACAACCAGTCTTACAAAGGGGTACCGTGTTTCCCGGTAACTGGGTTGTGGAGGTCAGACAGGCAGTCGCTCCATGAAAACACTGGTACTCAGCTGCATCCGGTTTAGACTGGAAGCCGACCCCAACATAGTTGGGAAAAGGCTAGGCAGATGATGATGATATTTAAGCCGTTTTCTGTGCATGCGGTATTAGCCTAGCCGTGATTGTTACACTTGCGAATGTGAATCGAAATGTAATTATTATGTGTAAACAATTGTTGGCTAACCTTATAAAAATAAAATAAACAAAGGATCAAATTTATTTATTTATTTATTTATATTTATTATATACCCCGGAGCTCTGCCAGCCGAGCCACGAGCTGTCGCGGCAGCGGCGTCTTAAATAATTATAATAGTGACGTCACCGCTTGCGTTGCTCCGCCTCCTGGTGGGCAGGTCCTGTGCTTGCAACAGTATACAGCTTGCGACGCGTGCGGTGCTGCGGGTGACACTCCCTGCGTTACATGTTTACGCAGAGAAACCAGTTCCTCTGCGCGGTGGTACACTGGGAGACGCAATTTACTGTGTTGATGGAGATGCTTTTTACAGACTGTACACACACACTGCTTTTTATCGTCCAAAACTCCTGAATCTACACCAGTGTACAACACGACGCGACCGGTGCCTTACTCGGGCTTCACATCTCGGTGCGGCTACCCCTGGCACTACCGGGAAACTGAGAATTGTCTCTGCGAGGAATATTACCCATCAAGTAAGCATTTTGTACCATCTAAGTAGGAGGTAGGTTAGTTAAGCCCAGGGTCTCGCGCGGGACGAGCTCGCAGTTCATGTTCTATAAGACTTAAACAGGAATTCTTAAGATATCGGTCATCACACTGTCCCCGTGTCCCGCTAACCACCAGGAGGGCACCGGTCGCGTGCCTCTCCAACGAGCCAGAACTACCACAAGCTACCCTGAACAACTGTCCCTACGTCTATAAAATTCAAAATTCAAAACATTTATTTCAATTATACCATTTACAGGCACTTTTGAATTGTCAAATAATTAAGAGTCAGTCCGTTAGTAAAAAAAAAAAGAAAAATTGAAGCTATTTGCTCGTTCCAAAGCGTAGATTCCTATGGAGAAGAACGAGCAAGAAACTCCATGGTTACTCTTTTGATACTCTCATATACGATGTTTGCTCAAACTTCATTACATGACCGACCCACCCACTCGCCAGCAGTCATCGGGCCCCCCGTGCGGAGCAGGGCGCTCGCTACTATGACATATTTCAAGCTAGCGGTTTCCCGTGGTTTCACTCGCATCTTGAAGGACCTACTTCATGCACCCGGATAAAAAGTATACAATGTCCTTCCTCTGGTTTCAATATACGTCTAAACCACATTTCAATTATCGGTTCAGGCGTTTTACCGTGGAAGTGTAACAGACAGACAAACAGAGTTACTTTAAGGTACCTACTTAAGGATATTAGATATTAGTAAGGATGAACAAACAATCAAACTAGCTGGGGGGCCTGCTCGCCCCAAGCAGTTTACTGTACTCAGTAGGCAACATGGCGTCCACTGTTGGACATGTTGGTGTCGATCTATTACAAATGTTTCCTTACTAATCAACATGTTGTGTTCCGCAGCCTACTCCACATCCCCCGCGTATTACCAGCCGACTTACAGGAACAAACGACTCAGAGGTATGCCACTAGTTACTTGCTTAAATGAACGATAATGCACTTTATTCCAACAGCAGAAAGCACAAACGCTAAAGTGTTATAATAATAATAATAATGGTTTGACAAACCAAACCAAGAAGTAGTTAGGAGTAGTCAGTAGGGCCGTGGCGAGTTCCTCCGAAATGCAGAGTGACACACGGCAACCACTTTATAATCACGATCAAGTTCCACAAAGGTTAAATGTAAGAAGTAAGCTGTAAGAACTTCGTCAAGTGTGTCCCTCTAAGACGATGACTGCTCAAAGGAGAAATGTAAGCTGTGGCGAAAGAGTGCTATACTTCCTAGCCCCTTTGTCTGAGAGACTTCCTCCTGGACATGAGCTGCCGTGGCTTACCTGGAAGTGTTTGGACTTGTACATAGGTGGGCCGAAGTAAGGACAACCTGTTCAGGTGGGGATTCTCAGATGGTACCAATATGGAGTGCAAGTGTGGTGCTGTGCCCCAAACGATGGTGCACCAATTTCATCCCCAATATTATACCAACTGTACACAGGATGAGTTGATGAACGCCGCTGAAATCGCGATCCTCGTGGCAGAGTGTAGGGCCGCGACTGAATGACCGACTAGCTAAGAAATAGACTACTCTTTATGTGGTAGTGCCGTCGGCATTGGCTTCGAAGTTTCCGTCGGCATTGGCGTTGGGAGTTGGCGTTGGCATCGGCGTCGTAGCTTGGCGCCAACGTCGTCAGGCGTGGGATTTCGAGATGGCGTCTGAGTTGGCCTTAGCGCTGGCATCGTCAATGTCAGAGTTAGAGTCATCAGCGTTGGCTTCGGCGTCATAGACGTCGGTATGAGAACTGACGTCATCTTTGGTATTGGCGTCAAAGTAGGTTAAAAAAAACGGTTGTTTTAATATTACATGCACTTATTTTATTAATTTGTATGAAAGAAGTACATTATTTATTTATTTAGCTAGCCTAATTCATATTAAGCATTGCGAAATGACAGGGCCGGTACGAATGGATGAGCTGGCGGAGCCGACAACCGCAGCCCAAAGCCCAGAGCAGCCCGCGAGGACGCAGTGCCTCAGCAACCAGACGAGCAGGTGCCGGCCGACGGTGGTGCTGCTGCCCGTCATCAGAGTTAAGAGTGCTGCCGGCAACCGCACGCTGCCTCTCAGCCGACGGTGAGCCCGTCACCACCTGCCCTTACAGCTGGCGCATCGAACTTAACTAGTCAAACTTACGTCGACGACACTACCTTAACACCTGGGTCTTCAAGTGTGCTCCACTCTTAGCACTTGACACTGTTGTTCCACAACACCAACACAAAACCGGCTGCGGTTGGTGGCTTCGATACACGTCGAGACAACATTCAGGATGCTCGACTGTACTTTCAAATGCTACACTTTTGTTACCTGATATATTCAGTAACCGATACTCGATAGAGATGAATTAATGTCATTATATTATTCATCTGTGCCAAACTACGTGTGTTGCCAATACTCCAACGCGGATCGGGGCAACCCAGAGCGGTCGGACCCTCAGTCAGTTCCCGCCCAAATGTTACACCGCGCTGAGAAGTGATATCCACTAACATTTGTATAGTTATGTTGTTTGAACATTATAGATATCGTTTGTGTTTCAGATTTTCCAATTTCAATACGGCGTTGAGCGCAGAAGCAAGGGAAAGAGGAATGAAGGAATATCATTTTTCGGAAGAAAAATCTGAAATGGTAATTTTTAACAATAGTAGACTTGTGGTTTGTACGATATACTAGCTATGCCGCGCGGTGCCACACGCTCCCGGTCCACCGCGTCGCTTCGCCCGCCTGTGCCGTCACTTCCATTCCGTTTAGCTTGATTTCTGACATTTTCCCTTTTTGTTCGGCTCCTTAGGGTAGGTCTTTAACATTTCTCAAAAGTTATGCTATCAAATACAAACAGGTTTCATTTAAATCCGGCTACATACAACCTGCCCGACCAACATACTCTTCAACTTCGTAGGTTAGTTTAGGTATGACGGTTCTTATTTGTAGTGACCGGTTGTGACCTGTTCTACGTAGCGAGTCACTTTTTTATACAGTTGTAGCGAAGTTGTCAGCCATTCATTTGACGTGCGTTGTGAATCAGTCCAATTGACCAGGAACTACTTCACCTGCGAGCCGGCCAGACGGCGCTGGTACTGATACAGACGTAGCACGGTATACGCACTATACGTGTTGCTTGCTTGTTCCAGGTGCCGCGGATATTTAACAAAATCAGGGTGTCCCAATTTAAAACTGGTATAAATAATGTGAAACCCTTCCCACAAGTCCTGGCACGCAGCCCTCCCACTAAAGATATTATACTGAATAATCCATTCCAAATAAGAAGTATACTGGATCGAGATAAGGCGCAGATGAGGAATAGCGCTGAGAAGTTCTTGCATCGCCATTACAAATACATTAATGTGCAAAATAACAATGACGGTGACCACAGGAAACGTTTCCTCCACCGATATGTGGGCAACGAGAACAAAGATTTGAAGCCTCTTCTGGACATCGTGGAGCAACGAGGACACCATCACAAATCCGAAGCGACCACTACCATGTCGACGTATTACATAGAATCTGATTTTTTGGATTTGAACAACTATTAGGAGCATAGCACAAGTCATGAGTATGCTGTGCTCACCCAGACCGGCTTGTACTGAACTGGGAACATTACACATTGAAGAGTGGTGTTGAATAAAAAATAAATCAATGTAATAGTTTAAAGAACAACCTTATTTTATGAGGTTTTTGTATTTTCACTTTCTTTGTAATATGGCTAAGATAGGAAGCTTTATTGTACGGTTTGCGTATTCTTACTAAAATAAAAATAGTATTCATTCAATTTATAACCTTTTATTTGAATAACAAAATGATTGATTTGAATGTTGTTAATGTGTTCACTAAATCATTCTGAACCTCATACGAGCAACCGGACAAAACCTGCCAAGGCGTACTATTCACTAGCAAAGGACGCATCACAGGATCTGTGAGAAGGAATTTTAGAATCAGTTTAACCCAGGCCTAATGCTTAAAGGTTTAGTTAGGCCAAAACATATTGTCCCGAGCTAAACTAGTACATCCTAAATTATATTTCTATTAATGAAAGCATTTCTAGAATAGGCCAGTAGTTCAGAGTTTACCTATCATCATCAGCCTATTTTACTATCCCACTGAGGAGCACAGGCGTCTTCTCCTACAGAGAAGGCATGAACATTGATCACCACGTGCGCTCGAGATAGATTGGTGATTTTAGAAATTTTAGTCCATGTTCCTAAAGATGCTTTCCTTCACCGTTAGTGAGTGGGTCTTGGATGAACGTTTTCCCAATAAATACAAAATCATAAATTTTACATCTTTATGACATATCACATACTCATACATAAAGCTGGCGTGATTTTGGGTAAGAACGCGCTAATGCCTATCGAATTTGAAAAAAATAATTTCGGCGCAGCTCGCGGCCGTGGCGCGGCCGCGGCGCGGGCGGCGAGGCAAGGCTTTACATTTAACAGACAACATGTCCTTTGTACTAGTATACTTCATAACTAAGAGAGCAAAAGTAATGATCCCAGTTCAGTACAAGCCGTTCTGGGTGAGCACAGCATACTCATGACTTGTGCTATGCTTCTAATAGTTGTTCAAATCCAAAAAATCAGATTCTATGTAATACGTCGACATGGTAGTGGTCGCTTCGAATTTGTGATGGTGTCCTCGTTGCTCCACGATGTCCAGAAGAGGCTTCAAATCTTTGTTCTCGTTGCCCACATATCGGTGGAGGAAACTTTTGCTGTTATCACCGTCATTGTTATTTTGTACATTAATGTATTTATAATGGCGATGCAAGAACTTCTCAGCGCTATTCCTCATCTGCGCCTTATCTCGGTCCAGTATACTTCTTATTTGGAATGGATTATTCAGTATAATGTCTTTAGTGGGAGGGCTGCGTGCCAGGACTTGTGGGAAGGGTTTCACATTATTTATACCAGTTTTAAATTGGGACACCCTGATTTTGTTAAATATCCGCGGCACCTGGAACAAGCAAGCAACACGTATAGTGCGTATACCGTGCTACGTCTGTATCAGTACCAGCGCCGTCTGGCCGGCTCGCAGGTGAAATAGTTCCTGGTCAATTGGACTGATTCACAACGCACGTCAAATGAATGGCTGACAACTTCGCTACAACTGTATAAAAAAGTGACTCGCTACGTAGAACAGGTCACAACCGGTCACTACAAATAAGAACCGTCATACCTAAACTAACCTACGAAGTTGAAGAGTATGTTGGTCGGGCAGGTTGTATGTAGCCGGATTTAAATGAAACCTGTTTGTATTTGATAGCATAACTTTTGAGAAATGTTAAAGACCTACCCTAAGGAGCCGAACAAAAAGGGAAAATGTCAGAAATCAAGCTAAACGGAATGGAAGTGACGGCACAGGCGGGCGAAGCGACGCGGTGGACCGAGAGCGTGTGGCACCGCGCGGCATAGCTAGTATATCGTACAAACCACAAATCTAATATTGTTAAAAATTACCATTTCAGATTTTTCTTCCGAAAAATGATATTCTTTCATTCCTCTTTCCCTTGCTTCTGCGCTCGACAACGTATTGAAATTGGCAAATCTGAAACACAGACGATATCTATAATGTTCAAACAACATAACTATACAAATGTTAGTGGATATCACTTCTCAGCGCGGTGTATCATTTGGGCGGGAACTGACTGAGGGTCCGACCGCTCTGGGTTGCCCCGATCCACGTTGGAGTATTGGCAACACACGTAGTTTGGCACAGATGAATAATATAATGACATTAATTCATCTCTATCGTGTATCGGTGACTGAATAAATCAAGTAACAAAAGTGTAGCATTTGAAAGTACAGTCAAGCATCCTGAATGTTGTCTCGACGTGTATCGAAGCCACCAACCGCAGCCGGTTTTGTGTTGGTGTTGTGGAACAACAGTGTCAAGTGCTAAGAGTGGAGCACACTTGAAGACCCAGGTGTTAAGGTAGTGCCGTCGACGTAAGTTTGACTAGTTAAGTTCGATGCGCCAGCTGTAAGGGCAGGTGGTGACGGGCTCACCGTCGGCTGAGAGGCAGCGTGCGGTTGCCGGCAGCACTCTTGACTCTGATGACGGGCAGCAGCACCACCGTCGGCCGGCACCTGCTCGTCAGGTTGCCGAGGCACTGCGTCCTCGCGGGCTGCTCTGGGCTCTGGGCTGCAGTCGTCAGCTCAGCCGGCTCATCCATGCGTACCGGCCCTGTCGTTTCGCAATGCTTAATGTGAATTAGGCTAGCTAAATAAATACAATAATATAATATAATGTACACATCACATCTTTTATACAAATTAATAAAATAAGTGCATGTTATATCAAAACAACCGTTTTAGGGTTCCGTAGCCAAATGACAAAAAATGGAACCCTTATAGACTCGTCATGTCTGTCTGTCTGTCCGTATGTCACAGCCACTTTTTTCCAAAACTATAAGAACTATACTGTTGAAACTTGGTAAGTTGATGTATTCTGTGAACCGCTTTAAGATTTTCACTCAAAAATATAAAAAAAAAAACAATAAATTTTGGGGTTCCCCATACTTAATAAATAACATCGAAAAAAATCACATTTCTAGCTTAAAATTCACGACATATTCGAAAATGATGAATTTGTTTTAAACTGTTAATAATTAAGTATGTTTACAATATTTTTAAACCGTCTCGATTAAAAAAAAAAAAATATATAACGAATTTTAAAAACACTTAAAATATCGGATTGAATTTATAAAAAAAAAATCGTACAAAATAAATGTTAATTATAAAACCAATTAACTTTAATTACTAATCCTTACTTCCTTACTAATATTATAAATGCGAAAGTAACTCTGTCTGTCTGTCTGTCTGTTACGCTTTCACGCCAAAACTACTGGACCGATATAAATGAAATTTGGTACAGAGATAGAATAGACCCTGAGGAACAACATAGGCTACTTTTTACCCGGGTGCGCGAAGTAGTTCCCTCAGGATGCGGGTGAAACCGCGGGAAACAGCTAGTCGATTATAAAGGGAATCAAAATAAATACTTTTAACAACAATATTCTAACACACGCGTCATGTTCATCTCGAAATTGCCAACATTTGCATTTTAAATTGTATTTAAATTACATTAGATACGATTCAGATAACCTGTACATTGTTCTCACATTTTTTCGATAACAAATGTAAAACAAATATTGTAAACTATAACACGTTGAAAAAGTTAAAAGAGTAACCATGGAGTTTCTTGCTCGTTCTTCTCCATGGGAATCTACGCTTTGGAACGGGCAAATAGCTTCAATTTTTCTTTTTTTTGACTAACGGACTGACTCGTAATTATTTATTTATTTGACAATTCAAAAGTGCCTGTAAATGGTCTAATTGAAATAAATGTTTTGAATTTTGAAATGTCATTTTGATGATACCGGCCAAGGCAAAATTCTTACCCAACTATTAGAAAAATTATAGCGCTATTCAATAAGACTAGATTTGTCCTTAAAATAGTTTAGAAAGGGCAATGATGATCTGCGATGCCTCTGGTGTTGTAGATATCCATCGGCCGCGGTGACTACTTAATAATCAGGACGGTTTCGGCTTGTGAGCCACCTACTAACATCCAAATGTGTGTTAAATGTTTAAATATTGCATTTTATTGTTTCCAATTTAAGATTATTATTAAAACTTAAATGCTGAATTAATAAATTGCTATTTATCATGTCATGATTTACTTAAAAAAATGGAAATTTCCATTAATTGGTATCATTATCACTGAAAATGTCATTTCAAGATGGTGGCTAGCGTTAGTTCACCTGTCAGCCATGTTCATAAATAGCCATGTCGGACTATATACGATTTTATTAGACGCCGCAATGGAGCACGTTCTCCTACGTTCGTTCTTAACAGCTTTGTGGCAAATAAACTATGAGTATACATAATATCTTCTCATGTTTAGAGAGGAATAGGGAAAGTATTAAGAAGAGTACGATATGAGGACAATTCCTGGAGCATTTATAATTTAGGAACTAAAGTGTTTACGTTGTACTGATTCCAATTGATCATTGTACCTTTCATAACGTGGGCTCCAAACACAAGTAGCCTCTCGTTGTGATCTGATGAGCGATTTGTATAATAATAAATATGTCGTAGGCCGTTTGAACAAACTACAGGTTCTTCTTACAAAACCACTAATCTGGAAGCCTTTGGCTGTAATGTAGCAATATGAGCACCAAAGTGCAGCTTGGAGTCAAAGAGTATTCTTAGATCTTTTATTATGGACACTTTTTCCGATGGAGGAGAAAGTATGTGGATTGGACAATGTTTTTATTTTTAGTGTAAGTGATAGACTTACTTTTCGATAAGCTCAGTGGTAATTTATTGGCTACACAATAAGCAAAGAAGCGATCTAGGTCCTGTTGCAATTTGTCGCAATCGTCAGTATATAATAGAAAATTGGTGTTTTTATAGCAAGTATTAACGTTATTTATAAAAAGAATAAAGAGCAAGGACCCAAAATCAAACCCTGTGGAACTCCAGATGCCACATCAATCACACCAGAAGAAAACCCATTGACTACGACCTTTTGGGTTCTATTTTTCACATAAGAAGTAAACTACCGAAGCAAACTGCTACGTACACCACTAAATGCGATTGTCTGAAGAAGTATAGTGTGGTCCACCTTGTCAAAAGCTTTACAGAAATCTGTGTAGACGACGTCTACTCGTCATCCGTTATCTATACCTATTTTCTAATAAAAAGTTAGAGTATAAAACTAAGTTACTCACCGTGGAGCGATTTTGAAATCCATGTTGTTTTATAATAATAACACTATGAAGGATAGGGTAGGTCGCATTATAAACCTTTCGTTCCAGCACTTTTGACAAAGTGGATAACAAGGATATTGGACGATAGTTAATTATATCATTTTTAGTACCGTTTTTATGCACAGGTGTTATTTTTGCAGTTTAAATTAAGATACAACTCCCTCCCTCAAATTGTGATTAAATAAAAGAAACACCGGTGCACTTAATGAATAGGCCGTGAATTTCAGAAAAAATGGTGGGATACCATCTGGTCCAGATCTCTTGGTCACATCCAAGACTTTAAGGGACTTAACAATCGCAGGTTTACAAAGTGTTACTTTTGGCAACTTGACAATTTAAGGCTGAATCTACTACATGCACGCTATTATTATTAGTGTTTACGCTATTTTCATAAACTGAACTGATTTTTTTTGAGAATAAGTTACTGGATCACTGGATACGTCATTAATGTATGTCATGGTATTAGATATACCTGATTTACTTTAGTCATTGACGTCTAAGATATACTTAGAAAGTACATATAAATTAAGAAAAGTCACATTAGGACTTGACAGATTTCGAACCCGCACACTCGTATACGAGATGCAGATGCCATAGCCACAATTATATTATGTACTAGCGACCCGCCCCGGCTTTGCACGTGAACAATGCTGATACTAAATACACTACAGTACTACCCCGGCCGGCCGGCACCGCCGCAAACGCTACGTCCCGCAATTTTTAAATCTGTAATATCTTCGAAAATATTCATTTAAATCACATGCTGTAAAGGGCAATTTTGATCTACATGAAATACACAACGTATCTAATGTATTTAATTGGATAGGGAATGATACTGTATTGTTTAAAATAGCTTGGTAAATAACCATATTTTTTTGTAATATGTAAAAGATAAAAATGGTTACTGTGGGTTATCCTTAGGAGATAAACATGCTGTCGCGGACTTTTTTATTCATCTTTTTAAGATATACAATTCCGTAGTACATTAATTTGATCTATCTCGTAAGGTTTAGCCAGCGTTTGCAATGTAAGCGCAGAAAAATATGTTTGTTACGACATCACATTATAAATCTTCAAATTTCTCGGTTTTTCTCTACTATAATATGCATGTATTATACATATAAACCTTCCTCATTAATTACCCTATCTATTAAAAAAACCGCATCAAAATCCGTTGCGTAGTTTTAAAGATTTAAGCATACATAGGGACATAGGGATATAGGGACAGAAAAAGCGACTTTGTTTTATACTATGTAGTGATACGGAGCAAACGGTGAATCTAAAAGAAAATCCACCATTTTTAAAGTCGGTTAAATAAACTGGATTGAACTATCATAATTTATTTTTAGATATATTTACATTAATATTATTATTCTATATATAATACAAAAAAAAAAAAAACACAGAAGTTAGGCATCAAAATATTCGTCCGCATCGCTGTCAGCGGGAATCGTACCCAAAAGGCTGGCTGCATTGCCACGTTGGATGGCAATGCTGATTCTTTGGCCTAGATATAGGCCAGCTTTCGGGTCACGCGTGGAGTCGACTAAACGCTTGCCTATGTCACGATATAGGAGACGGGCACTTGGACCCCATGGCCCTAAAGTTTCAACCTCAAACGGCTCAAATATATAATTGCCAGTGAGGTTTATATATTTGCGCCGTTTGAGGTTTTCCGCGCCTGCAGCGGCTGCACCAGCACAGCCCGCCGTGCTGGGAAGGTGGGATGGAGCAAGGGTGTCGACACAAGTTGCGTCCCACACCAAAGACCTTCCCATCTTCCATGGCATTATAGACATACCATCCGGTCTCTTACCATCGTCGCGTGCCAAGCCATTGGGTTCTAAAACAGCTGGCAACCCGGCGGTGACAAGAGCACGGCGGATAATATCATTAATACTGTTAAATAAACTTGACTAACTTTGAAAAATGGGGGGCTTTGTAAATGTGTTCCGGGGGGACATCTTTTGACCAGTCTTGCATTCTAGTCACTAAGCCTCTGTGCAGCTCCCGGGTCATGTCCACACTTTTATTGTTTTTTTCGAGAAATGAGAAACGAAAGAGCAGGGAGTCTGGGAATCTCTCTGGAAATAAAAATATATTTATATTTATTTATTTATTTATTACACACATATTTACCATTGCCATTACAGATTAACCTAATTCGACATAGTAAAAAAAATAAGTAACTTAAAATATATTTCCTTAACTATACTTCCTTACATACTACACAGTAAGTGGCCCTTGTGAACTATATAATACACATATCAACAAAATAAACATTAATCATCTGTTAAAGCATCTTGGATGATTATAATGCATCTGCAATGATTATTTATACTCAAAATAAGGTTATCAATATCATTTTGTGGGATATGGTCCTTGATTCAACGAAGATGCATGAAAAGTTTCCTGCTTGTCGCCCGACTTTCGGAAAATTTTTGTTAAACCCTTTGTTAGAGCCTAATCTACGCGTACTCAACTGGATTTAAATCTGGAGTCTACGCGGACCAGTTCAGGGTTGGTGCATCATGTTGCTGCAGCCACTGAGTTAGCTCTCGAGCCGCATGTGGGCGGGCATAGATCTTGAGCCGTTTGCAACCAATGTGGTTAGAATACAGGTTCTAGTACCCTGTCACGGTATTTTGAAGCAGTTATGTTGCCGTTAAAGCAAACGCGGTCGGTTCTCCCGCCTTAGCAGAATCCCGCCCATATTGTTATTCTTCCACCTTGATATGGATGGGCTTCCTGGGGATTTCGCCGGCGGCTGTTAGGTCCAGGTGTTCGCCAATCACGGATTCTACGTGATTTCGGATGAAAACCGCACCGGAAATCTTTCAAAGATAAAAATTTAGCCCAATGTCGATCGTTCCAAGCCAAATGATCATTAACTCAGTATAGTCGTCGTCCGCGTTTGCCTCGTCGTAGTGCTGGAATCCGTAGTGGTATACGACCATGAAGGTTGGCTTCGTGCAGTCTCCTCCTTACAGTTTTATCGCTCACTAGCACCTGGTTATCTAACTGTAACTTCAATAATGATTGCCAAGCTGTTCCAGAATGCGTTCTTTTCGCTGTTTTTTGTAAAAATCGGTGTTGTCTTGCTGTGGTAATTCGAAGATTCTCAATATGCTTGCTTGCCTCACCAGTATTCTGGTAGCGAGATCACAATCTCGATATTAACTCTTTGACTGGTGCCAATGGCATCAGCAACATTGCACTGAATCGCGCTTGTTTCCAGCATGCCTACTGCTCAACATCTCTTCTTTAATTAAATGTTTGCCAACAATTTGATTACAATTATCAAACAACTGGGAAAACTAAAATTTCGACTAAAAACCATTTAATCCTTAAAACGCACAGTCAGGAACATTAATTGTGATTTATTGAAGTTAATAGTATTTTTTTTAAAAGCTTATTATTTTTTTATTTGAATTTAGAAACAGAAGATAAATGTGCTCGGATTAAATTGACGTTAAAATCATACATATATGGCCATTACTTGTAAAGTTACGATACTAAACCTGAAATATCCCTAGACAGTGTTGATGTGTGTATATCTAAAGGATATCTTACATTGGGTATTGTGTATTTTTGTCATCGACTTCTAGAACGATAATCTTCTATATCTATACTTATAATAATTTTTTTATTTTTTTTTTTAAAAAAAAAAACGTTGCCCCACAAGGAATTACTCCTGTGTCGTGGGTGCGTTTACAAACATACATTACACATGCACAAACACCCAGACCCGGAACAATTTTAGTTGTCCCGTGCGGGAATCGAACCCGCGACACGCCGCGCAGCAGCCAATTGCTCAGCCACTGCGCCAAACGTGCCGTCAAATCTGTAGGGAGGTCAATTCTGTACATGAAATATATTTGCAAAATAACTATCAGGGGGTGATCGGGATATCATCATAAAACCCGAACCCAAATATCCGGGTTTTCTTCGGACGCAGTATGAATACCCCGGCCGGACGCACTCCGGACGCTCTCTAAACTAGGACAAATTCGAGGAAACCCGGACGAATGGCAGCCCTAACCAAACCCTTGGTAGAGGAATCTACCAAAAGACAATTCAGACTGTGAACTTTCTGTGTTATGGTTGTTCTACTTTTTAACCGACTTCACAAAAAGGAGGAGGTTCTCAATTCGACTGTATGTTTTTTTTATTTGAAACTGTTGTGAAATACTAACAATAGTAACTTACAAGACACCGACTTCTAGAACGATGTTTTGGTCGATAAGCGTTTAAATAAAATTTATTTCTTACTTTTAAGTTTTTTTTTGGAAGTTGGCTTATATTTTTTGTAATTATTATGGATATGGAATTTATGCTTAAAGATGATTCTGACTAACAAAATTATGCATTTTGAATGTATGCTAAATGAGTGAATGCCATATGATTTTCTGCGAAATGTATCTACCTAGATTCTGCGATCCGTTGGTATGCAAAAAAATGTCCTACAAAAAAATCGGAAAGACATAATTCGTAGCAAATCGCTATTCCTACAAATATGTTCATATAACTTTTTGCCCTAAATTTAAAATTAAAGAAGTATAAGCAAAAAAATGAGAAAATTTCTATAAAAATGTTCTGTTTTGCTATATAACTTTTTTTTATGCATTTCACAAAAAAAATATTCCTCAGACTAATCTTATAGATGGTCTTTTGAGGAAATTTTTCTTAATATTTTTTTTCGAAAGACCGTCTAGGTAGCCGGGGGACAAGGGCAGCAACCCCACTAACTTGGGGTTAAGTTTCTATTGACACTCCCCCCACACATGTCCCAAAAATAAAATTGCGTCCTCTAAAAAATTGAATATTAGGTCCATAAATTGTAACATTTTAATGGACTATTAGGTACTATACCTAAAGAGTTGGACAGAGAGGGAGCGTGCCCCGAGAGTGAGCCCTCAGAGCGCAAGTCCAACTCGTACCTACTCATAGTAGGGAGATTATTGCTTTTTTTTTTTTTTGTGTATGGCATCTCGCAGGTCAACCTAGAAGGTTGTCGACTGCTTAACCGGGCTTGCCTGTGAAGTACCTTAAATAAATTTAGGGCCTCCAGCCAGGGCTTAACTTACGAAACTAAGCGACTACACGCTAAGGGCACCCCCTAGTGGGGTACGGGCCTCGGCTTAGGGCGTCGCTGGGGGAGGACAACAAGGGACAGGCTGGATCAGAATATATTTTGATTATTATAATCGGGAATTTTAAAGCTATTAGCTCAGCTCGCGGGCTGGCTCGTCGAGCTAGGGTCGGGAGGGCATGGACAAGGTCGTCGCGACGGACCTCGGCGGCGAGGTCGATACGAACGCGGTCTGTGTTTGTGTAGAGTGCTAGTGGACCTACTGCTCTCTTGGGAGATTATTGCAGTTGTGTAGAAGGGGTCGTAACGAACTTACGTTGTCGTGATACTTGCACACGACGTGCGAGGATGGTGGATCGCAGCTGTTTTTACCCGGACAGTACTTGTTCCAGTCCATAGCATCCTGAATCTTCATGCATGTCGCTAGCAGTACCCTGACGCAGAGCAGTCTCACAAGCTGCAACATGACAGACCAGGGTTGGATGACACGTTCTTTCATTTGCTTTTTTAACCGACTTCAAAAAAGGAGTTTCTGCATTCGAAATATATGTATGTATGTGTATATGTACTTAGCCGTGATAGTTTGTCATATATGCTACGTCTTTGTGTATTTTTTACATAACTAAGAACTGCCATTAAGAAGGGGGGAGTCGGACGCTCAAATGTAACAAAATTTAGCACTTCAAAGCTTTTTATATATAAATTATATAATATCACATTATATTGATTTTATAAATATTTCGCAAACGACGGCAATATTTTTGAAAGCCCTATCTAACAAAAAGCAAAACCCAAGCACGAAGAGATTATGAGATACGTACCTACATGAAAAAAAAAGCGTGTTAAAAATCATTCCTCCTATACGTGTATAAAACCCCATCCAAATAGGATCAGTAGTTTTTGAGAAAATCGCGGACGTATATATATATGTAGGAAAGGAACGTTAAATTATGAAAAGGGAATGTAATGAGTGAACGAGTGAAAGACGTGAATGTGTGAATGATTGAGGGAAGTAAGAATGAAGAGAAAGAGAGATTGACGTTATGGATGGGTAGACGTAGGACGATTCGTTTTTGTGAAAAAGAAATAAATTTATTTAAATCTTTTGCAGGAGTGCTCTTTCAATGCTCATTGCCCTGCTCCAATCCTACATATATACATACGGATCAAATACAGAACCTCCTTTTTAGGGTTTCGTAGTAGACAAGGAACCTTATAGTTTCGTCATGTCCGTCTGTCTGTCTGTCCGCGGCATAGCTCCGAGGTTCTTGTTACTAGAAAGTTGAAATTTGGTATGAATATGTATATTAATCACGCCGAGAAAGTGGTAACATAAAATTTTGAAAAATATTTTTTTTATGGTAGCTCCCAAACACGTAAAGTGGGGATGAATTATTTTTTCTCACGTACCCGTTTGTGTGGGGTATCGTTAGATAGGTCTTTCAAAAATATTATGGATGTGTGAAGATCATTTTTCGGTTAAGGAAGCCATTTGTGAAATATCTAGCTTTTAAGTGCAAATTTTTGTTCGATACGAGCATCGCCCCCTGTAACTTTTGAATGGCTGTACCCAGAAATGTAAAAAAAAATCACAGACCTAGCACATGTAATGAACTTACATGGAAAACTATAACGGCTAAGTAGGCTTAACCGGTTACAGAGTTATAGTCGACTAACTAAGACGATATTGCGCGTGGCCCGACACGCACTTAGCCGGTTTAAAGTCTTAAGTCGGTTAAAAAAATGAAAATTGTTAACCAAAATACTTGATTTAAGTTTATGAATATTAATATGAATAATATTAATATCTACGTAAGAACTTACATTTTGCACAAAAATAGTTTTCATGTTTTTCATGAAGCTGTCGGCGGCCTGTGGGGTTGAGCTATTACAAGGAACCTATCAATGTATAACAATAAATATTTTATTGTTCAATACACAATTGAGTGCTGGCTATATTTATTGTTATAGCTGCGCTGTGTCGAAACACTGATTGCCTTCAGAAAGAGTTACCCGCGGTTTCACCCGCGTCTACAGTCAACTACTTAACTCCCCCGAACAAAAAGTAGCCTATAACCATTACTACGGGCTCATCTATCTTTATACCAAATTTCTTATCTAAACCGGTTCAATCGTTTTACCGTGAAACCGTGACAAACAAACGAATTTTCTTAGTCTTAATGGTTAGGCAGATGCAGATGAACACAAGCCGCCGAGTTGGCGAGTGTAACAAAACACGATATCAATAATTAGCGTACTTTTGATATTTTTCATGTTATTAATACATAGATATTATAATTAAGTAAACATATATCATAAATATTAAGGCGAAAAACATAAAATAATAGCAAAATTATTCAATTTTATCCTCCATTTTGACAGATCTTGAATGACAGTTCTTCCGTTTCACGTATAAGTAACCTGATATTTTTTAACTGAAATACGAAATACAACAAAAAAAACCGAAAAGCACTAAAAAGTGAAAAATTATACTAATCTTATATAAAATATGGTAAAGATGCTTCTCGTATGAGAAAACGGCGCCGAACTGAAACTGAAACGAAATCCACTGCCGCGCATCTCGCATCCAGCGAACTCCCGCTACATTCACGAGGTGCCTATCTTTGAACCCAGGCATCAGATTTGCACTGTTAGAAACTTTCAGGTGTTGTTAGAACCCCCTCGAATGTCTATGGTCTCCATCACCAGAACGGAAATGGCACTAATAACCCAAGTGCTCATCAATACAAATTAATCAAGCCTAAACACAAGGTAACTGTTGTAAATTGTTGAGGAGTTCCCTCGGCTATATTTTGGCTCCATCATCAGATTGACTCCAGACCTTCATAAAATTGTAGGGCTTTAAAATACTTAATGAAAAAATGAACAAACGTACTAGTTGCCCATAGGATTTTCGAAAATTCCCCAGGACTTCTCTGGGATGCCATCATCAGATTTTAGAAGTCGGTTAAAAACTCAACACACGTTGTACATCTATTGTTACAACCTTTCCTTACACACGTAGGCGGGTACGCCCTTTACTTCCTATTTTTCACTTCCTATTTTTATAGGCTTTCATTATTTTCTAAATAAATATTAGAATAAATTACTTGAGTTCTCAGGTACAGGTAGGTTTTTTAGGTTTTAATTTTAGGTTAGGTAAGAATGTGTGCTAGCCAAAATGTGATAAAATTATTTATCACTAGCTGTTTCCCGCGGTTTTCCCCTCGTCACTAGCAAACTACTTCACGCACCCGGATAAAAAAGTTCCCTCTATCTCCGTACCAAATTTTATCTAAATCGGTTGGGTAGATCCAGAGATTACCTCCTAAGACCTTACAAACTCACAAACTTTACCTTATCTGGGGGCACGGTAGTGCCCCTGAGAAGTCGAGCAAGAAATTTCATTTTTTTCAATTTCAATTTCAATTTCAGCTTCTAGCAGAGATAGCAGCTTAGCTTACAAGGTGAAGAGCTCGTGGCTAAGTAACAGCCGCACGGTTCGACCGATCGAAGATTAAAAGCTGCGCTTGGCGCGGTCGGTCCGTGGATGGGTGACCATCTTTGTCATAGCGAGACTCCTCCGTGCCTCGGAAAGCACGTTAAGCTGTTGGTCCCGGCTGTCATTTGTAGATCTTTGACAGTCGTTACGGGTAGTCAGAAGCCAGAAAGTCTGACAACCAGTCTTACCAAGGGGTACCGTGTTACCTGGTACCTGGGTTGTGGAGGTCAGATGGGCAGTCGCTCCATGTAAAACACTAGTACTCAGCTGCATCCGGTTTAGACTGGAAGCCGACCCCAACATAGTTGGGAAAAGGCTAGGCAAATGATGAACAGAGTTACATTTGCAGTGAATGAATCAGTGTACCTGTGTATGTATAATATAATGGAATACTAGGTGTAGATCGCATGATAATAGATATTATTGTATTACATAAGATCGTTGTGTGCGATTGCCAAGTCAATCTATGTATTTGATTTAAAACATAAAAGATTTTCTATATTGATATGGTTACTATAAGACGTTGTTAGGTTAGCTAATTACGTAATAACTTAAGACAAAAGGTCTTTGAAGAGTATCAGCTCTTTTCCAAAATGATGTAGGGCATTTTTTGCGTAAGTAGTATTACTCGATTAAGCGCTTCACGCGTGCCAGTACAATCGTTAAATGACAATTAATTGATAACTGCGACCTGATGCTTGCAACTCCTACGAAACTTCTGGAACACGTACAGCAGACATATCGTGTTTGGATTCAATATATTAGTTTTAATGAGTAAATTTCTTGCAATGCGGTCACGTTGACCTGGTGCTGCGACCAGGATGAAGGTCTCCAGAGAACTGTTGAGTTTAAAAATACCTACTAACAGTTTAAGGAACAACCCTTAATAAGCAAAAAAAATAATTGTCTTTTATCAGTCGTTAGAAACCAAATAAACAAATTAATGTTTATCGAAATGCGAATTGAAAAATATTTATCAAGCCGTCTCTAAACATTATATATTATCTGATGAAACCTAACAATAAACTATATTTTAAACTCAATTTAACGATATTTGTGTTTCAACATTCCGAAATAAGTATACCTAGATTTATTTGCAGTGATTGAAAGTGTAAGCAAGCATATAGTTGCCTACTCCTGAAGGCAATAAGTGTTTCGACACAGCTCAGCTATAAATTGTAACAACACTCAGTTTTACATTGCACAATAAAATTATTTATTATGATGGTCACATCCAATTGATAAGAGTTGAATTGCTATTGCCACAACACATCGCACAGACCGCTCCTGTCGCCGCTACTGCCAGCAAATAGAAAAAGATGAAAACAATGTTTGTGCTTAATGTAAGTATATACCTATAGAAACAAAGTGAAATGATCTAAATGGGCAAAGTAAACTGATATTAAACTTACCTATATCTAGAGTAATACTAAGCTATACTTATGTTACTGGGAGAGATTTTTTAGGGTTCCGTACCTCAAAGGGAAAAAACTGTTTTTTTTTGTGCATATTTCATAATAATTTGAAAATTAAAAGATATACTTGTACAAGAAAACAAAATAATACACTTTCTCCCACTCTTTCAGCTTTTAAAGCTATGATTTGACAACTTTTTTCATTTGCAATACACAAGAACAATCGCTCTTTATAACTGTTCCTTTCAAGTCGATAGCATGAGTAGTTCCTGAAATAATCAGCTGTGACAGTTGAAGACAGATGAAGTGAAACCATAAGGGTGGCTTTTTACCACTCTTGGTACGGAATCCTAATAAAAAAATCAAAAAACCCGACTGCGTAAAAATACTCTTATTATAAACTAAAAAGAATAAAACAAGTCTGGTTGATATTTAAATACGTCGGGTTTTTTGATTTTTTAATTTATGTTTTTATTTTGAACTTTTTAGTTTACATGATATTTTTGATCTGGTCTTTTTACTAGCTTTGATTTGATACCCATATTGCTACGGTAAGAAAAATTCAACTCCCCCCCCCCTCCATTCCGTCATTTGCGGGCGCCATTTTGAAAATCTATATAGCCTATGTCACTACTACAATTTAGACAAATCCAACGACACCTCATATGTCAAAAACCGTTCAGCCATTTGGGCTGCGCAGGGCGTGCCAAAGAAATGGACATACATACACTCGAAAAACATAACCCTCGTTCTGTCGCAGTCGGGTAAAAAGAGAAGGAAAACTACGTTATCTGCGATGCGCGTAACATAGGCGATATTTCATTTGTTTTAAGTAGAGAACCCTACGAATCTGAACCAAAGATATTAGCGTTTCAACAGAAAGTATATTTTTTTCTCTTTTCAGTGTTTCAGAAGTCAGCTGCATTCATCCCTCCGCTCTCCACTTGTAACATTAATTTTGAAATCTTCCAAACGATATCATACTATACCATATTTTTTTCTTTCGTATATCGGTTTTTTTTTGGAAAAATGTATTTTAATAATCACTCGTACCCGTAACTTGTTTTTCGCGGCCGCCATATTGAAATGATATGCTCCATGTCACTCCTACAACTGTATAAATATATAATAAGACATACATGCAGTCGGTCAAATAAATGAGTTCCATTCTTAGTGTCCGTCGTGTTCCAGCTCGTGGTGCTGCTCTGCGTCAGGGTGCGGCTGACCACGAGTATGAAGATTATGGATGCTATGGACTGGAACAAGTACTGTCCGGACAAGAACAGCTGTGATCCACCATCCTCGCACTACGTGTGCAAGAACCACGACAACGTAAGTTCATGGTCCTCGGTACGAGTACGGATCGGGCTCACGGCAAACGTCGCGCCCCAGCCGCTGCGGGCGTCGAGTCGTTTTATAATTACCCCATATATATATAATCCATAAAGAAGACATAACAGACAGAGTTACTATCGTACTAGTAATAGGTAAGTAAGGATAATATTTTATTCTGCTTACAGTTAAACGTATATGGACCCTTGTGTAACGAACGAGGACCACCAATTGACAGGCCGTACAGCGTGGAGCATGTCAAGCAAGTGCTGGCGTTAGTCAACAAGTGAGTGAGGTTCAAGGAACATGTGCACGCTAGGGTGAAGTTACTGTAAACAACGAAAAAGTTTCGACCCTCGTACAATAATAATCACTATGAGCATTATATTATAATACTAGTGGCCCGCCCCGGCTTCGCACGGGTAGGCAGTCTTTGTTTTTAAACAGACTTCAAAAAAGTGGTTCTGTATTTATTTTTTATATATGTACCCGTATGTATGTGTTTTTATGTCCGCGATTATCTCAAAAACTACTGAACCGAATTTGATAGGAGTTTTCGTTCTTCAAAAGCATAGTCAAGTCAGTTTCAAGGAAGGTTTTTGGTATAATACTTTATAGTATATTGGGATCTGATGAAGTTCTTCGG
Organism: Pyrrhia umbra; assembly: GCA_963891755.1. Taxonomy (NCBI): domain Eukaryota; kingdom Metazoa; phylum Arthropoda; class Insecta; order Lepidoptera; family Noctuidae; genus Pyrrhia; species Pyrrhia umbra. The sequence continues at coordinate 210,348 of OY982946.1, forward strand.
AGATAGCTATGATAAACTGTGAAACACGTGTTTAATTATTTTCATTTTACAGAGTTTCTACAAAATTTGAGTTTAATTGAATCAAAAATAAAACTTACTCCATACAAACTTTCAACCCTATTTTAGTATACTTAGGGTTGGAATTTTCAAAAATCCTTTCTTATTACTTGTCTAGGCAATAAAAGGCACCTCCTGTCCAAATTTCATTGCTCTAGGTCCAGCCGTTTCGGCTCTGCGTTGATGAGTCAGTCATTCAGTGTAAGAAGAAGAATAAGAATAAGAATATAATTTATTTGCATAAAACATGGTATACAAGGTGGTAATGTAAACATAATTGAAGAACATACATGTTTTGCTTCATACATTAAGCGTGCAAATTTTACATACAAAAAACAATACAACTACTATAATCATCGGATTTTATGCTCTAGGAACTCCTTGACACTGTAAAAACTATTAGCAGACAACCATTTGTATAATTTAATTTTAAATAATCTTGAATTTAATTCTTTGAATTCATTTGGAATCTTATTATATATCCGGACACACATAAACATGCAGCTTTTATTATATTTTGCAAGCCTTGGCAAAACATCTAACGCGAGCCTGTTGGGGTCGCGACGGCTTCGAGAGCTAATATCGCTGGCTTTAGTGAACAGCTCCATGTGCCTTCGCACAAACATACAAATTTCTAGAATATAAAGGGACGGCAACGGTAACAAATCAAGCTTTTTGAATATCGGCCTACAAGATTCGTCGGGTTGAAGTCCATATATCGCCCTTATGCATTTTTTCTGTGCAACAAATGCTCTATTTTGATCGGTGCTATTACCCCACATAATTAAGCCATAACGTAGTATGGATTCAACATATGCATGATACGTAGTAATTGACGTTTTAATGTTCGTTATGTTTCTGATCTGTTTCAGTGCATATACAAACTTATTAATTCTTTTGGAAACTGTATCAACGTGTGCTTTCCAGTTAATATCTTGATCCAGAGTTACACCTAGAAATTTTGTTTGTGTAACTTCTTGTATTCTATGTATATTCATTTTAATTTTGTATTTTGCATTTGATTTATTAAATTGTATATAAACAGACTTTTTAAAATTTATACATAGATTATTTTTATTTAGCCATTCAATTAGTCTCTCAATCACGTTATTAATTTCAGTCTCATGGTCATTAATTGTATTGGTTTTCTTATCAGATGTCACAATAATAGATATGTCATCCGCGAATAAAATACATTTATGATTAGTTATATTAATTATAGAATTTATATATAAAAGGAATAAAATAGGGCCTAATATGCTTCCTTGTGGGACGCCATATTTGTTACATTTGAATTCAGAATAGTGCGATGTCATATCCTTATTTTTATCCATTCTTGTAATGGCCACACATTGTTGTCTATCTTTTAGATAGGACGATAACCATTTGAGTGTAACTCCTCTAATGCCAATTGATTCTAATTTCTGCAGTAGTAAGTCATGAGAAACAAGATCGAAGGCTTTAGATAAATCAAAGAACAACCCTGTAGTATAATGATTGTCATTAATATTCGTTAAAATTATTTTAATTAGATTAAAGATTGCCAACGTTGTGGATTTATTTTTTTGAAAGCCAAACTGTTCCTTCTTTATAACATTAAGTTTATTACAGAATTCAATTAATCTTTTATACATGCACTTTTCAAATATTTTTGATAAAATAGGTATTAGAGTAATTGGGCGGTAGTTGTTAACGTCTGACTTCTCACCGGTTTTATAAAGGGGCTTAACAATTGACCGCTTCAGCGCTTCGGGAAAAGTGCCAGTTGAGAATGATAAATTAATTAAATATGATAAGATTTCAACTAGTTCATTAGCGCATGCTTTAATAATTTTTGTATTAATCTCGTCGTAACCTTCGGAATTTGTGTTGTTTAATGACATAATCACCTCTCTAATTTCATTTTCGGACACTGGTTTAAGGAACATCGAATGGACTATTAAATATTCGTTACAGTTTAATGTTGTACATTTACTAGAAGAATTACTAATATAGTGGTTATTGAAAACTGTTGCTATTTCTATAGGTTCTGAAACTACCGTGCTATCAATTTGAATATTTTCAATGCTATCCCTATGTGTGTTTTCCACGATTTCATCTTTTATTACTCTCCAAACAGCTTTACATTTGTTTTCACTTTGGTTTATAAATTTGATGTTAGCATTCTTTTTTGATGAGTAAATACATTTCTGTAAAATCTTTGAGTATTTAATGTATTTAGTTTTATTGCTTACATTTTTGATAAGATAAAGATAAAGATCATTTATTTGTAAAAACATGGGTGTACAGTACAAAATCATGGTTTGCAAAGTATGGTGTTAAAGAACATAGTATGGACCTTACATGTTTTGCCTATAATCGGCGTACAAAATATTTAATTGTTCTGGCGAAATGTCATAATTTCAGGTATTATTTAAGAACTCATTTATATTGTAAAAACAATTGCTAATAAGAATTTTTTTTAAATGTATTTTAAATTTTGTTAAAGGTAGTTGTGTTATGGATTTAGGTATTTTATTGTATATGACAGGTGCCAAACAGAATACACTTTTGTGCATTAATGTAGTATTGCATGGCACAATGCACAGTTTATCATTGTTCCTACGACTACGACTACTCACATCGGCAAGACGACTAAATAATTTTTGGTTTGTTTTAACAAAAGTAGCTACCTCATAGATAAATAGAGAAGGTAAAGTTAGTATTTTAAATTTAATAAAATATTGTTTACAACTGTCAGTACTTTGAAGTCCGAACATAGCCCTGATGCACCTCTTTTGGGACTTAAATACAATTTCTTTATTTGTCGAGTTTCCCCAAAAAATTACACCGTATCTTAAGATGGAATGAACTATGCCATGGTAAGCTGTGATGAGGGCATCAATGCTCATGCTGTTATAATATTGAAAGCGCAAATACCGTTTTGTTTTACAACTTTGTTTTAGACCTTTGGTTATCCAGGTCTGTTTTCTTTTATTATTGGTATTTAATGTTATCTTTCTTCTTGGGAAACATAGATTATTGAAAAGGCAAAGTGATTCGTGAAAATAACTAAATGCTAAATTTAAGTCGTTTTTTGTGTAGGCATCGGACCATGACAGATTACCTATGCATTCCTTAAATTTCTTTATATTATTCAAGCTATAATCTCTTTTGTAGAAATTATATGCTGCCTGGTTTTGTATCTTGTGTTTTAAGGGAAAACTCAACATTTGTGCAGTGTCGTGGTCGGACAGATGAAGTGGCATTATTGTAGCATTCGCATTAGGAATGTTACTAAGAATGTGATCGATACATGAAGACTTACGAGTTGGACTGTTAATATGAAATTTTAGATTATAATTGTATGATAGTTCTTGTAATTCATTAGTAATATTACTTTTTTGCAGCGTATTAATGTTAAAATCACCTGCCAACACCACGCTTGTTTTGGAATTATATTTCTTAAATACGTGATTCAAAAGACTATTTAATTTAATCAAAAATTGAGTGGGATCAGACTGAGGTGTTCTATAAACACAAATAATAATCAACTTCTGATGTGGAAGTTCTATGCCACATACTTCGAAGGTATTTTGTGCCGCGTATATATTTATGAAGGGTAACTCTTTATAAATAATGCTTTTTTTAAGCAGAATACAGGTACCGCCCCTTTGCTTTTCTCTGCAAAAGTTAGCCGTCATATTATAGCCATGGATTTTGATAAGGGATTCACTACCTTTCTTTATGAAAGTCTCGGAGAGGCATATTGCATCTGGGCTATTATTCATCTCTTGGAGTTCTTGTAATGTGAGTTCAAGGATTTCTCTTTTGGACAAGATACTGGCAATGTTTTGGTGAAGTATTTTAAAACTATGATATTTTTGAGATGTCAAAATTTCTGACTCGAAAAAACTTTTTTTTTTTTATTACCGGAAAGTAGTATGGGATAGTTCCTTTTTGGGGTTTCTCGGTGGAATTTATTAAGTTTTCTGATTGTTGTTGATTTAGCCTCATACGATCAAAATAGAACGGAATTGTTCCCTTTTTGGGTTTATTAAGTTGGATGTTTTCTTTAACTCTTGATTTGTTACTCAATATATGTTTCACAAGGTTTCTCGGATTTAAATAATTTTCATAATAATCATTATAGTCAATAAGATAATTAATTTTTGTACACAATTCGGATATCGTATTAGATTTACATTCAAGAAATTTACATTTTCTATAATTTGTACATATATTTTTGATACGATAGTTAAGTTTATTAACATCTAAATACTCATTTTTAAACACATTTAATACAATGATCATATTGTTATAAAATTTATCTAGTATTATTTGTAATTGAGATAACATATATTTTAAATTATAATCATTTTCTCCTATACTAATCACCAGTTTATCATTAGGATTTAATTTAGCATAACGACAGCTCATTATTATTTGATTACTGAGTGCGTTTGGTTTCGTATTTGCGATGATCCTATACTTTTCATACCTTGTGTTTTGTCTCGAACTTATCATGGCTGCTGCTAGACCAACACACTGTTGAGTGCCAAAGATAAATACTCTACTCGTCGGTTCATGTTTTTGCTCTTCGCTATGAGTAGGCGCGTTTGGGTTACTTGTAGATACCAGGGATGGTCGTGTTGTTCTATTATTGCGTTGTAACGTTTCTATTGTTTTTGTGAGAGCTTCAATCTGTTGTTGTGCTTCTTTCAGGTTTTGTTGAAGATCCGAGATTTTTTGTTGAAGGCATATAATTTCCATGCTCTTGTAACAGTCTACATTCGACTTATTTGGTAAAGGAGAACAAGGTGTAGAGAGCGAGCTTTGAGGTAGTAGAGAGAGTCTCTTCCTTTTATGTTTGATAGCTGGGCTATTTTCAGAGGTGATTGGAGAACACCACAGCGATTTTAACATTTTTATCTCTGCGGTTAGTTTATTTATTTGCTGATTGAGATTGCTATTTTCTAGAAGGGTATTTTCTAGTTCATTTTCTGCACTATCTAGTTTAAGCGTAAGAACCTTTATGGTGTTTTTCATTTCTAAAACTGTTAATGTTTCGGATATTTCAGATATTGTGCCATCAACACTGTGAGAAAGTATGTTAGGTGTATCAAATGACTCATCTGAAGATTCATATTCAGATAGTATTTGGGAATCCAAGATGTCAGTAGTTTTTGATATGGCGGGTTCTATCGTTACAAGTTGTTTGTTTTCCTTAAAGCTATCACTAGGTCCTGGGGATGGGCTGTTAAGATGTAGGTTAGGTCGTCTTCTTGTTGTAACGTTTGATACATCACATACAAGGTTGGTAGTTGGGACTTTTTTACTTTTCTTGCATGTTCTGCATTGCCATTTCTTTTTAGATTCCTGGTCCATTAGACGGTAGGTTTGTTCCGGATAACCATCACAATCCGGTTCATATCGGTTGTTACACGTTGAACATAATGCCGTTTTCCTGATGTCGACTGACTTTTTGCATTTAAAGCATATAACTTTTTCAGTTATCTTGCGGTCGCTTTTTGTACCATTTTTTGACGACATTTTTATTTTTATTTAAGTATGAGGTTGTCATTTTATATAATAGTATAGATGAGCATTAACAAACTAACACACGTAACATTAACAAGAGAAAAACTTTATACATTAAAATCCAACCGACATCCGAAACATTTAAAGAGAAAAATAAATTTACTTTCTGCAGAAACATCGCTTTAAGACTCTAAATTACTATTTGTGTAATTTTGCCACTGACTCGCAGAGCGATTTTGCGGCGAAAATATCTCAAAAAGATCTGGCGGTCACCACCGACAACTTAGTTCCCACGGAGGACTGATTACAGGCAGGCGGCTGGCGTTAAAACTTTGCCAGAACCTTTGCAGCATGGCTAGGGAAGTGGTTGACATCAAATAGTTTGGCATGAGGGCAGGAGAGATAATCATCTTGACGAAGCATTCATATTGCAGGTGGAGGGGCGCCGTCGCCTCCGGCACGCAGAAAGGCAAGGACGGCAAGCTTTTACCGCAAGGGTACGGCATTGTTCGGATGGTAAGTATTGCACATCATTTACTCCCTGAGGGTCATCACTGGCTCACCCATTACAACGAAGCTCTCACCCTCCGAACAGAGTTTTTGGTCTGCTCTAGCGACTCTACTCTGGACGGCTGATCAAGCGGGACCCGAGAGACCTATTCCTCGCCGTTGTTTACTCTAGCCAAATGAAGGCAAGCTGGAGATGAGGAACGGTAACTTCTCTCTGGAGCACTTGGTCCTCATTGGTTATTATAATAAATTGTATGTCTCTACCATGCACGGGGCTATACAATATACACAGACTCCCGGACCTTTAAGAGGCGAACGTGGGGTCGGAGCCAACACGCAGAAGCCCTTTGAGATAACTTTAATGAAATGTGACAGTGACACATAACCCACACAGAAATGCACCCAGCTATCCCCGGTTTGTGCAGGACTATTGCAAAATATGGAAAGCTATAACTAAAATATGGGGGAATGGTGACAACCTATGGCGCCTGCCGAGACAAAGTTATGTTTACATACGAGTACATATACAGGGTGACGGTTTACTCACCTGCAGAATAAGCCCATGATATACAAATATGTCGTGGTGGCCTAGGGGTTAAGGCACCTGCTTCTCGTGTACGAGTGTGCGGGTTCGAAACCTGGCAAGTACCAATGTGACTTTTCTAAAGTCATACGTACTTTCTAAGTATATCTTAGACGTCACTGACTAACGGTGAAGGAAAACATCGTGAGGAAACCTGGACTTAAAAAGTCTGAAATCGCCAATCCGCCTTGAGCAAGCGTGGTGATCAATGCTCATGCCTTCTCTGTATGAGAAGAGGCCTGTGCCCAGCAGTAGGACAATATATAGGCTGATGATGATGATACAAATATGGAATTCCGACAATCCTAAGCACATATCCTAATCCTTACTAGTATTATAAATACGAACACTCAGCGACTGTGCCGGACGCGGTCACGCGGTCACGCGGTCTAACGACGAGTCATGTTGCAGCGCTGGGACAGCGAGCTGGCGGCGATCGCGCAAGTTAGGGCACGCCGCTGTGCCTATGGTATTGACCACTCTTGCGCAAGCACTGGTAAGATGGGAGACAATTCCAGGGGCGTAGCTACCGCCGTATTTAAAATACGATAATTAATAATTCCGAAATGTACGTGTATAGACACGGAAAATATACATTATTCCGTTTATTTATCTTAACACATATATTATTTACATTTTTAAATATTTTTACAAACTATAAAAACAAAAAAACATTTAAAAATATAAAAAACAGGGATCCACCGATATCGGGAACAGGGTCCAAGCTACCGGTGGTCCAAGCCCCAGAGACAGGAACCTCCTCACAATACGTGCAGTATCCAGGAGCACTGCCCTCTGAATCAGGCCGTTGACCCAGCTGCCTAACGAGAGCATCCTGAGATGTTGGTCGAGGTTCTTGGCCATCAGGCCATTGGCCGTCACGACTATCGGCACAATGACTGCCGAGTCCACATTCCACATGTCGACAACCTCGTGCGCCAAGTCGAGATACTTTATGTGTTTTTCTTTCTCGGCTTTCACGAAATTCTCGTCATGGGGAATGGTGACATCGATGATCATTGTGCGGCGCGCTAATCGGTCTATCACCACTATGTCAGGCTTATTGGCTACAATAGTCCTGTCAGTGATGATAGACCGATCCCAGTACAATGTGATATGGTCATTTTCGAGAACTGGGTCGGGCGCATACTTGTAGTATGGTACCTCAAGATCCACAAGTTTGTACTGCAAAGCAAGCTGCTGGTGGATGATCTTGGCCACTTGCTTATGCCTGTGCAAGTATTCACCGTTAGCCAAACGAGAACAGCCAGAGATAATATGTCTGATAGACTCACCTGGACGATGACATGCCCGACATATGTCAACCGTCCCGTCCTTCATGATATATCTCCGGTAGTTGTTCGTCAACATAACTTCGTCCATAATTGCGCAGACAAACCCTTCGGTTTCCCCGAAGAGGTCGCCAAAACGTAGCCAAGATACGGACGCCGTAAAGTCTACATCGGGCCCATGAAGAGCCCGGAAAAAGCGTCCGTGTAGCTCCTTGCCTTGCCATACCTCCTTGCGGTCATTGGTGGTAAGTACCACAGGTTTGCGCCAATTCTCTTTAGCCAGCCACGTCGGTTTTAAGAAAATATTCCCTGAGATTGCACACCTCACGGTTATGAAGGGTCTTAGCATTTAAATAGCCACGACCCCCGCACTTCCGTGGGATATACAATCTCATCACCGATGATCGTGGGTGATGCATCCGATTTGCAGTCAACAGTGACCGAACTCTTCTGTCCAGGGCGTCAAGTTCAGTCTGAGTCCACTTGAGTATGCCAAAGAAGTACATCAGGACTGGCATGACCCAACCGTTAAAGGCGCGGACTTTATTGCCACCTGATAAGGAACTTTTCAGAACCTTATTCAGGCGACCAAAGAACCGTTCCCGTAACGATTGTTTCACGTCAGCCGCGTTGATGCCTAACCCCTCCGACATACCCAGGTATTTGTAAGTATCAGTTGCGGAAAGTGATCTAAGGTTTATAGAATCTGAAAGTTGTAGTCCCTCAGATTCTACAATCCCTCCTCGCTTTACATGCATAACTGCACATTTATCCACACCAAACTCCATCCTGATGGAGCTACTAAAAGTTTCAGTAACCTTTAGTAGCTTCATCAGTTGCAGTTTAGTAGGGGCAAATAGTTTCAAATCATCGATATAAAGCAAGTGGGATATAACCTGACCGCCTCTCCGCAAAGGATAGCCCAGCCTCGAACCCTCTAGTAGAGTGCTGAGAGGGTTCAAGGCTAAACAAAACCAAAGTGGACTCAAACTGTCACCCTGGAATATTCCCCGCTTAATTTTAATAGACTCGTCGTTCCCTTGAATCGTTCGACATCCTGGATAGCGAAGTACCGTCCTCCACTGCCCCATACATGACGCAAGGAAGGTGCGTAGAGTTGTATTTATTTTATACAGCTCCAGCACCCTCATGAGCCATGTATGAGGGACCGAGTCGTAGGCCTTCTTGTAAATTTATCCAACATGTCGACAGATTCTTTCGGGATCGACGAACCTGCTGGCTTATGACCATATCAATGAGGAGCAGCTCCTTAGTGCCACGGGACCCATTCTTACCTCCATTTTGAGAGACTGACATGATAGAATGTTTGTCAATATGTGAATTTATTTTAGCTCTCAAAATAGATGTAAGAAGTTTATAGACCGTCGGTAAACAAGTGATCGGTCTATAATTCTTAGGTTCCGCGGCACTACCTGATTTATGGAGCAGGTGGGTAACTCCTGTAGTTAGGAACTGTGGTAGCGACCCGGCTTCTAAAGCAAACTGGAATTGCGATGCCAAACGAGGGTGTGAACTTTGTAGCCATTTAAGCCAGAAATTGTGCAGTCCGTCCGGTCCTGGTGACTTCCAATTTGGCAGTGGACGGACTGCACTGGCTACATCGGAGGAGGTGATGCTAACCTCCTCCATTTCTGTTATAAATTCACACTCTCGTTCAACATCACGCATCCAGTCACCTTCAGTGTGGCTGACGGGTGCCGACCAGATGTCGCGCTAAAATATACTAGTGGCGTCGTCATCTGGGCGGCACACGTCAGCCACAGTATGTTCAGGTCGCTCCCAAGCTCTGTATACCCACCTTTGGTCGCTCTGGAACATGCGATTCTGGGTATAACGTTCCACCCGTCGTTTATACCGACGAATACGGCTTGCCCATGCACAAACTTTTTGCTTCAGGAAGTCGATGCGCTCTGTGACATGTGACATATACTCACGAGGACTAATTCCAGTCCCCGTGAATGCCCGTCTCACAAAGCGCATCACCCTTGGTCGGGTATTACCCTCCCTGAAGCATAATAGTTTGCCGATGAGTACCCTGGCCCCCTCGACACGACGCTCAATCCTGCATTGCCAAGCTGGGATGGCTGGTTTTGGTCGTGTGGCTCTATCACTGTCAGAAAATTTGACATTCGCCACACGACATGCCGCCACAGCCGCGCAATACATGATTGAGTGTGAATCGAAGAGGTCTTCGCTGTTTTCAAAGTATTTATCCAACAGCGAATCCAAAGTACACACCAGCGCCCTATTCCGCTTGTGCATAGGCAAGCGTGGTAGACGTGGTCTAAATTCGACAGGAGTGAACCTAAATTCCCGGATCGCATCTTCCAGGGCACTCCCCAGTTGGTCGTTGCACTGACTACTTACTGTTACAACCCTATCGTCCTCACCTTCATCACCGTGATTGGACCGCGGCGGGACTCCGACCGTAACAGACGGTGGAGCCGCGGTCTGTGATGAGGTCGATACCATAAGGTTGTTCAGCACCTCTGAGCGCAGCCTATCAAGTGCGGCGTCGTCCAATTTGTGATTGCGTTGGATAACGCGCACCTGATCCGAAAGTCGTTGGGCCGAGACGTTGACTGCTGGTTCAAGTACCCACTGCTGGTTCAAGTACCCATACATTATTATTATTATGATACAAGAAGATAGATATAAATAGTCAAATACAAAACACTTCTGTACCGTAGTAGTTCCGTAGTCGCCGAGGAACCCTTATAGTTCCGCCATATCCGTCTTTCTGTTTATCAGGGACTAGACAGCTAAAATTTGTAGAGATAATATGAAAAAAACAATTTTGTAATATTAATTGTTAATAAAAATACTGTGGTCCTAGTTCACCATGCTCACGTTGTACATCTATTGTTACAACCATACCTTGCACATGTAAGTGGGTACGCCCTTTACTTCCTATTTATTTTTAACCGACTTCAAAAAAGGAGGAGGTTCTCAATTCGATCGGTTTTTTTTTATGTATGTACACCGAATACGCTGAGATTTATGATCCGATTTACGTGATTCTTCTTTAGTTTGATGCGGAATAGATGCCATTTGGTCCCATAAAAAATTCACATGGTTTGGCCCAGTAGTTTTCATTTTATGAACATATTTTTACATTTTTGTTTACAACGATGACGTATTTGTTTCGGAGTCGATTTATATTTTCCGTTCCCGTTTCCTGATTTATATTGACAATAAAAACAACGAAATGTTATAGCCTTCCTTATGTAATCTATGAAAATCCTGTAAAAAATACTGTAGTTTACAGAGCAACTTATTACACTAAAAAGTAAAAAATAAATTAAAAAAAACTGACTTCAAAAAAAAAACTAAAAAGTATAAAATAACTTAATAAAGATTTAACACAAACCTAATACCTTTAATATTAATAAAACACTATTATTTGTATGTGCTACCTATTGACAGGTTTGAAGGCGGTGCCACCGGACATGTACTACATGTAATGAACTTAAAAGGAAAGCTGTCACAGCTGAGTAGGCTTAACCGGTTAGTTTTGGAATTAGGTGCCTTAACCTTATTATTATTGTCATTCATGGCAAGCGGTCAGGACCAGCAACATCCAGCAGCGTCCGGCAGCGTCCGGGAGCACTGCGACACGGGCACCGCACGCCACAGCGGCGCCGCAACGCGGTGCTGTGCATGGAGCCTGACAAATCGTATCCAATAACCATTTTTATTTTTAGTGAAATTTCCGAATCCCGGTCTTTTTATTACAAGAGCGCTCACTAAAAATAATGAAACTGCGGACTTAGCTAAGGAACTGAACAGAGCCTTCGACACTGATATAGAACCAGACCTAGCATACGTGACCTCGGATTTAATTCACAAAGCCCCGCATTTTAATAGGTAAGTGAAGTTTTATTTTTAATCGACTTCAAAATCGGACGAGGCCGTAATGTACGTAATGTATCCATAAGTTTTGTTTAAGCATGCTACCATGCCCCACTTGCTCTGGCGATTAAACAGAATAACTCTCAACTGTATCATATGACGTAAAAGTAATGATTATGTTTTGTTTAAGCATGAATATTTTCACTAAATTAGTGCAAGCGAGAGCCACTTCCATGGGATGCGCCTCCATACAGTGGTGCTGGCCCGCCGATCCGCCGAAGAATCGTAAATATGTACTCTACGTAAGTGTTGTTACACCGACACAGTACCGGCACGTGGCAGCCACACTGCTGCTTGCCCGCGGGTTGCGCTGCGTCCTGCGAGAGCTCGCGCCCGGGTATGGACCACCTGTCCTGTCCTCCCTCAGAGTTACCTCTATCGCCATATAAACCGGTTCAGCGGTTATACCGTGAAAGCGCAACAGACAGACAAATAGACAGAGTTACTTTCACATTTATTGTAATATATATTATTAGTAAGGTAAAGATAAGAATTTATCGTACTGTAGTACCCGGCAGAAGTTCATAAGTCCATTAGCAAAATTACAGAGTAATAGATTGACACTTTGGCTTGACTTACGACCTTCTTATTTACTTCTATACTACTTAGTTACTTCTATACTACACACACTCGGTGTTTTTGGAAGTCGGTTTTTTTTTTAATAGATAATGGTACGGAACCCTTCGTGCGCGAGTCCGACTCGCACTTGGCCGGTTTTTATTGAGAACTGATGACCTGGTTCCTTTTTACAATTTTTGGTATGGAACCCTAAAAATCAATGGGCACGCGGCGATTATCAGTAGGTAGGATGGTGTGGCTCATCTTTGTTTCTTCGTGTACAAAGCAATAAGCATACAAATGTAAAAACATTTATTTTTATGTATTCAGTAATGACTCCCCCCGCTGTGGGCGGAGTGGGGGGAGGGTCAGATTGTTACTGACCCCATCCATGCACCTTCCTTCGCTCCGTGCGCTCCGGGGGCGCGGTAACTGTGTCGAACACCCGGCTCGCTGCAGGAAGTAATCTCAATAGTTTGCCGACAGTTTACACTTTTAGTCAACCGATTAATATTTTATCATATTATAATGATATTCACGCGAGCTAGTAAAGTAGAGGCCCTTTCCCCAAAGCGTATGCGACCACGACAGGAATATTGGCTTGTTTTATGGTTTTCAGTTCCATTATAATAAAAAACTAGATTTAGTGTGGACTTTTTTTTTTTACACCTTGGGTTACATTATTCAAGTTTTAGTAGGGATCCTTAATTATTTCTGGAAATAAATATAGCCTATGACACTTCGTAAAGATGTAGCTTTCTAACGGTGAAAGAATTTTTAAAATTGGTCCAGTAGTTTTTTTAGTTAAAACCCTACAAACAAACAAACAAATCTTTCCTCTTTATAATATTAGTATAGATATGATAGATATCCTTCGAGGCTACAAGATGCTCGCTCTGAGACCTCGACGCAGGAGTCCACGCTTGACCGTGTCCTGGTGCCTCCGCAGCCTGAGGCACGCAGGACACAGCTCCTCCAGGTGGTGTGGCTGCCAGCGGGCAGTCGGTGCCGGACACTTGCTGGCTGCGAGTGACGTCACACGCAGCAGCTGTTCACTCCCGTCGTGCTGTAGTAATAGAGACAACTTGTACAGGTGATCTACACGACATGCTACGTGTCGTACAGAACTCCTCAGTCTGCACCAGTGTACAACACGACGCGACCGGTGCCCGGCTTAGGCTTCACGGCTCGGTGCGGCTGCCCCAAGAACCACAGGGAAATGGCAAATTGTTTATGCGAGGAATATTACCCATCAAGTAAGTATTTATAGCTTGAGCTTAATTAAAGGTTAGATCAGGCAGCACAGGCACGCACGCGTGACCAGTTCGCAGTACGTGTTCCAGCTAGACGACCATGATAGGGAGGTGTAATCACTACGACGGTAACTCTTAAGATACCGGGCATCAGGTCATGTCGTGCGGAGCCGGGCGCGTCACCCGCCCCGCGCCCCGCGCCCTCCTCCTCCGGAAGGCGTCGGTCGCGTGCCTCTCCACTGCGCGCCGTCGGGAGCGCCACAGTTGTCCACGTGGCCGGCCCACCCACGCGCCTCCAGTCATGGCAGGAGTTTGTTTGTTTGTTACGTTGTCACAGTAAGACGGTACAATAGATTCGAATGAGGACGAACAGATGGGACCCGGGAGACGGTAATAATAATAAGTTTACTTGCACATCAAAGAATACTACAAGTCAAGTCAACGGTCAAGTCTACTTCTTATCCGGGTGCGTTATCAGCTTCCTCGGAAGGCGGGTGACGCCGCGGGAAACAGCCAGTATTTCATATTTATGAACAAAAGACGTTAATCAACCGATGTAGGAGGTGTTCGGAGGGCTGCTCGGCGCCCCGACCTAGTTGCCAGCATGGCGTTATGTTGGCGACATCATCATCAGCCTAACAATGTTGTTCCACAGACATGGTGGTGACGATCAATTACAAATGTTTCCTTGCCCACCAACATATTGTTTTGTTTCGCAGCCTACTCCACATCCCCCGCGTATTACCAGCCGACTTACACGAACAAACGACTCAGAGGTATGCCACTTGTTACTTGCTCGAATGAACGTTAGAATGCTTACTTTATTATGTACGTACTAAAGAAAAACATATGCCATTGGAAAAACGCGGTCTTTATTCCAACAGCAAGAACTGATTTACGCATGCGGACAAAAACTATAAAAGACTGACTATACATAATGACTAAAGAAGCCCTGGAGAAATATCTGAAACAATTAGAGTAGGTCAAAACCCCACCGAAAACATTTCATGTAAAGTTGGTTGCCAATACTCACAAGTTCACAATTACAGAAGTAATCAGGATAGAACGGCGATAGCTAGGCGATTCCCCTTCATTTCGCGCGTGTCAACTTTCGGTCCGGCCGCGCAGCCAGCTCTGACGTCAGCTTTGCTTTTAATGATGTGACATCGACAGATAGGTTCTAGTTCTAGAACAGATAGGATAATGTGGCATTTTGTTTTTTAATTTTTGTACGAGATCTTTTCACTCACAAGCGTTGACGCGTCCTGGCAAAGATTTGAAACACTGTGCAATAATATATTACTGCATTTTGGCACACATGCTCCGCCCACTTTGCCGTTCTATCCTATCTACTTCTAATGCTTTCACAGCTAAAAATTCTGAGGTCTCTAGGAGAGCCAAGCCTCTAGCCGAGGCGAAATTATGACTTAGCCGTGCACAAAGCAATGCATTGTAATTAAATGAAACATTGTGCCATGACAGGGCCGGTACGAATGGATGAGCCGGCTGAGCTGACGACCGCAGCCCAGAGCCCAGAGCAGCCCGCGAGGACGCAGTGCCTCGGCAACCTGACGAGCAGGTGCCGGCCGACGGTGGTGCTGCTGCCCGTCATCAGAGTCAAGAGTGCTGCCGGCAACCACACGCTGTCTCTCAGCCGACGGTGAGCCCGTCACCACCTGCCCTTACAGCTGGCGCATCGAGCTTAACTAGTCAAACTTACGTCGAAGACACTACCTTAACACCTGGGTCTTCAAGTGTGCTTCACTCTTAGCACTTGACACTGTTGTTCCACAACACCAACACAAAACCGGCTGCGGTTGGTGGCTTCGATACACGTCGAGACAACATTTAGAATGCTCGACTGTACTTTCAATTGCTACACTTTTGTTACTTGATTTATTCAATTACCGATACACGAAT
This sequence comes from Pyrrhia umbra, assembly GCA_963891755.1. NCBI lineage: Eukaryota > Metazoa > Arthropoda > Insecta > Lepidoptera > Noctuidae > Pyrrhia > Pyrrhia umbra. Next base: position 225,974 of record OY982946.1, read on the forward strand.
TAATGCCATTATATTACTCACCTGAGCTAAATTATGTGTGTTGCCGATATTCCAACGCTGATGGAGACAACCCAGAGCGGTCGGACCCTCATTCAGTTCCCGTCGAAACGTTACACCGTGCTGAGGAGTGATATCCACTAACATTTGTATAGTTATTTTGTTTGAACATTAAAGATATCGTTTGTGTTTCAGATTTGCCAATTTCAATACGTTGTCGAGCGCAGAAGCAAGGGAAGGAGGAAAGAAGGAATATCATTTTTCGGAAGAAAAACCTGAAATGGTAATTTTTAACAATATTAGATTTGTGGTCTGTGCGATATACTACTATACTTTTTTTTGGTATGTCATCTCGCATGTCAATCTAGAAGTTTGTCGACTGCTTACAAAACTAAGCGACTACACGCTAAGTGCACCCCCCAGTGGGGTACGGGCCTCGGCTTAGGGCGTCGCTGTGGGAGGACAGCAAGGGACAGGCTGGATCAGAATATATATGATTATTATAATCGGGAATTTTAAAGCTAGTAGCTCAGCTCGCGGGCTGGCTCGTCGAGTTAGGGTCGGGAGGGCACGCACAAGGTCGTCGCGAGCGACGGACCTCGGCGGCGAGGTCGATGCGAACTCGGTCTGTGTTTGTATAAAGTGCTAGTGGACCTACTGCTCTCTTGGAAGAGGGTTATAGCGTCATCGGGTATGGTGTATGAGAGTATGTCTCGGGCGGCGAATTTTACTGATCTGGTAGGGACTAGCTATGCCGTGCAGTATCACACGCTTCCGGTCCACCGCGTCGCTTCGCCCGCCTATGCCGTCACTTCCATTCCGCTTTATTTCTTCCATTTTCTCTTATTGCTTGGCTCTTTGGGTAGACTTTCCTCAAATATAACGCTATATCAAATACAAACAGATTCAAATGTTCAAATGACCAGAATCGACTTCACCTGCGAGCCGGCCAGGCGGCGCTGGTACTGATACAGACGTAGCACGGTATACGCACTATACGTGTTGCTTGCTTGTTCCAGGTGCCGCGGATATTTAACAAAATCAGGGTGTCCCAATTTAAAACTGATATAAATAATGTGAAACCCTTCCCACAAGTCCTGGCACGCAGCCCTCCCACTAAAGACATTATACTGAATAATCCATTCCAAATAAGAAGTATACTGGACCGAGATAAGGCGCAGATGAGGAATAGCGCTGAGAAGTTCTTGCATCGCCATTATAAATACATTAATGTACAAAATAAAGATAACGGTGACCATAGCAAAAGTTTCCTCCACCGATATGTGGGCAACGAAAACAAAGATTTGAAGCCTCTTCTGGACATCGTGGAGCAACGACACAAATCCGAAGTAACCACTACCATTTCAACGTACCACGTAGAAAGTGATTTTTTGGATTTAAACAACTATTAGAAGCATAAGTCATGCTGTGATCGCCCAGACTGACCCTTGTGCTGGACTTGGATCGTTACATGTGGAAGAGTGGTGTTGGATAAAAAGTAAATCAATGTAATAGTTTGAAGAACACCCTTATTTCATGAGGTTTTTGTATTTTCACTTTCGTTTGTAATATGGCTAACATAGAAAGCTTTATTGTAAGGTTTGCGTATTCTTATTATAATAAAAATAGTATTCATTCAATTTATAACCTTTTATTTGAATAACAAAATGATTGATTTGAATGTTGTTAATGTGTTCACTAAATCGTTCTAAACCTCATACGAGCAACTGAACAAAACCTGCCAAGGCGTACTATTCACTAGCAAAGAACGCATCATAGGATCTGTGAGAAGGAATTTTAGGATCCGTTTAGCCCAGGCCTAATGCTTAAAGGTTTAGTTAGGCCAAAATATATTGTCCTTAGCTAAACTAGTACATCCTGACACGTGGAGGTTTAGCCTAGGTCAAGCCTTAGTTCAGCCTGAAATCGAGTTTAGCCGGTTACATAAGCAGTTGCTCGATCAAAGATAATAATCATACAACAACAAATACGGGAACTTCCAAATATTTATCTACCTGACACGAATGAGAAGTTCCACTGCAAGTTAAGATACTAACGTAGCTTAAAACTAGCTTTAGCCCACGGCGTCACCCGATTTATACATGTCACAGCTTACAGCACTGGCGAGCTTTCTATTAGTGAAAGCATTTCTAGAATCGGTCAGTAGTTCAGAGTTTACCCATCATCATCAGCCTATTTTACTGTCTCGCTGCTAGGCACAGGCCACTTCTACAGAGAAGGTATGAACATGATCACCACGTGCGCTCGAGGTGAATTGGCGATTTTAAACATTTTAGTCCATGTTTCTTCAAGATGCTTTCCTTCACCGCTAGTGAGTGGGTCTATGATGAAAGTTAACTCAATAAATACAAAATAATAAACTTTACATCTTTATGAGATATCACATACTCATACATAAAGTTGGCGTGATTTTTAGGGTTCCGTAGTCCGACAAGGAACCCTTATAGTTTCGCCATGTCCGTCTGTCTGTCTGACGTATTTTTCGCCAACTCTGACGTATTTTTTTTTTTGGGGAAAATCTTAAAGCAGTTCACAGAATACATCTACTTACCAAGTTTCAACAGTATAGTTCTTATAGTTTCGGAAAAAAGTGGCTGTGACATACTGACAGACAGACAGACAGTCATGACGAGTCCATAAGGGTTCCGTTTTTTGCCATTTGGCTACGGAACCCTAAAACGGTTGTTTTGATGCACTTATTTTATTAATTTGTATAAAAGATGTGATGTGTACATTATTTTATATTATTGTATTTATTTAGCTAGCCTAATTCACATTAAGCATTGCGAAACGACAGGGCCGGTACGAATGGATGAGCCGGCTGAGCTGACGACCGCAGCCCAGAGCCCGAAGCAGCCCGCGAGGACGCAGTGCCTCGGCAACCTGACGAGCAGGTGCCGGCCGACGGTGGTGCTGCTGCCCGTCATCAGAGTTAAGAGTGCTGCCGGCAACCGCACGCTACCTCTCAGCCGACGGTGAGCCCGTCACCACCTGCCCTTACAGCTGGCGCATCGAACTTAACTAGTCAAACTTACGTCGACGCCACTACCTTAACACCTGGGTCTTCAAGTGTGCTCCACCCTTAGCACTTGACACTGTTGTTCTACAACACCAACACAAAACCGGCTGCGGTTGGTGGCTTCGATACACGTCAAGACAACATTCAGAATGCTCGACTGTACTTTCAAATGCTACACTTTTGTTACCTGATTTATTCAGTCACCGATACACGATAGAGATGAATTAATGTCATTATATTATTCATCTGTGCCAAACTACGCGTGTTGCCAATACTCCAACGTGGATCGGGGCAACCCAGAGCGGTCGGACCCTCAGTCAGTTCCCGCCCAAATGTTACACCGCGTTGAGAAGTGATATCCACTAACATTTGTATAGTTATGTTGTTTGAACATTATAGATATCGTTTGTGTTTCAGATTTGCCAATTTCAATACGGTATCGAGCGCAGAAGCAAGGGAAAGAGGAATGAAAGAATATCATTTTTCGGAAGAAAAATCTGAAATGGTAATTTTTAACAATAGTAGACTTGTGGTTTGTACGATATACTAGCTATGCCGCGCGGTGCCACACGCTCCCGGTCCACCGCGTCGCTTCGCCCGCCTGTGCCGTCACTTCCATTCCGTTTAGCTTGATTTCTGACATTTTCCCTTTTTGTTCGGCTCCTTAGGGTAGGTCTTTAACATTTCTCAAAAGTTATGCTGTCAAATACAAACAGGTTTCATTTAAAATCCGGCTACATACAACCTGCCCGACCAACATACTCTTCAACTTCGTAGGTTAGTTTAGGTATGACGGTTCTTATTTGTAGTGACCGGTTGTGACCTGTTCTACGTAGCGAGTCACTTTTTTATACAGTTGTAGCGAAGTTGTCAGCCATTCATTTGACGTGCGTTGTGAATCAGTCCAATTGACCAGGAACTATTTCACCTGCGAGCCGGCCAGACGGCGCTGGTACTGATACAGACGTAGCACGGTATACGCACTATACGCGTTGCTTGCTTGTTCCAGGTGCCGCGGATATTTAACAAAATCAGGGTGTCCCAATTTAAAACTGGTATAAATAATGTGAAACCCTTCCCACAAGCCCTGGCACGCAGCCCTCCCACTAAAGATATTATACTGAATAATCCATTCCAAATAAGAAGTATACTGGACCGAGATAAGGCGCAGATGAGGAATAGCGCTGAGAAGTTCTTGCATCGCCATTACAAATACATTAATGTGCAAAATAACAATGACGGTGACCACAGGAAACGTTTCCTCCACCGATATGTGGGCAACGAGAACAAAGATTTGAAGCCTCTTCTGGACATCGTGGAGCAACGAGGACACCATCACAAATCCGAAGCGACCACTACCATGTCGACGTATAACATAGAATCTGATTTTTTGGATTTGAACAACTATTAGAAGCATAGCACAAGTCATGAGTATGCTGTGCTCACCCAGACCGGCTTGTACTGAACTGGGATCATTACTTATGCTCTCTTAGTTATGAAGTATACTAGTACAAAGGACATGTTGTCTGTTAAATGTAAAGCCTTGCCACGCCGCCCGCGCCGCGGCCGCGCCACGGGCGGCGGCGAGCTGCGTCGACATTATTTTTTTCAAATTCGATAGGCATTAGCGCGTTCTTACCCAAAATCACGCCAGCTTTATGTATGAGTATGTGATATCTCATAAAGATGTAAAATTTATGATTTTATGTTAGGAAAAATCGTCATCTCTTTAGTAAAAGATGTGAAAGACACCATTATAGCACTCGAGATGGTAACAAATTAATTCAACCACGATTCAGATTGTCGAAAGTCCATTCGTCTTTTATGGGGTACTGTATTAAATGTTACAATAAAATACCTCCAAATGTTCTTCAGTTAGAGGATACAAAATTCAAATTATGTGTAAAACGCACACTATGTAGTCAGGCATATTACAGGTTGGAAGATTATATTGCCGACAAGGATGCTTGGCTTAATGCTGGTCCTGCTCCACAGCCACTTGGTTCTAACTAATGATATCAGTAATTGTGAATATATTATTTGTCGTCTTTTAATTTATTATTTATACTTATTGACATGTTTGGAATGACATTTTATTTATTTATTTTATTTTACAGATTTTGTCCTCAAGTATGTTTAAATTTGCAAAATAATTTGCTTTGTAAAACATTCGTTTCATATTGGATTGTCTTAAATTGGATTAACTTCTCTCTCACTGATGTACATGTGAGTACTATGTAACTATTTACAGCTATTATTACAGCAGTTTTAAGCGTTTTTAGTCTGGCAGTTGAGAGTATGTCATGCTCGCTAAAAAGTCTTGCTGATGGTGGCGCGTGTATTGGATCGCTTGATTCCCTTCAAAATGGTTGAGTTAGGCGGTGCTGATGCACGCGTCATGTTCGTGAACGGGCGCTGTCAGTCGGGACTGGTCATCTCGAAATTGCCATCATTTGCATTTTAAATTGTATTTTAATTATATTAGATACGATTCAGATAACCTGTACATTGTTCTCACATTTTTTCGAAAACAAATGTAAAACAAATATTGTAAACTATAACACGTTGAAAAAGAGTAACCATGGAGTTTCTTACTCGTTCTTCTCCATAGGAATCTACGCTTTGGAACGGGCAAATAGCTTCAATTTTTCTTTTTTTTGACTAACGGACTGACTCGTAATTATTTATTTATTTGACAATTCAAAAGTGCCTGTAAATGGTCTAATTGAAATAAATGTTTTGAATTTTGAATTTTTGAATTTTTTGTATTTATTGGGAAAACGTTCATCCAAGACCCACTCACTAACGGTGAAGGAAAGCATCTTTAGGAACATGGACTAATAATAATAAAATAATAAATAATAAAAGGTTTATTGCAGAAACTTCTACAACTTTTACAGTAAATCTTACATATGGACCTCCTTTTAAGTAATAGATATACCTGTGCTAGGAGGTCCCCCTCTTCAATAACAAATTATAAAATGGTAAAAGTGGTGTACAAAAATGAGCTAGAATTTTAAAACAAGAAATTAAAAGTAAAATCTAAAAGTAAAATTAAACAAAACAAAATATAACTTAATTTAAAACAAAATAACTTTGAAATTTGTCCAAAATAACTTTGACATTTGTCCTAAAGTAGTGTGTGTGTGTGTGTGTGAGTGTGTGAGTGTGTATGTTTGTGTGTGTGTGAGTGTGTATGTTTGTGTGTATGCGTGTGTGTGTGTGTGTGTGTGCGTATTTTTAAACTCATATTAAAGATGTTTCCAGCAATAGTTCAATGTCTTTGTAAGTCTTCAGCTTTAGCCATTGAATTATTGCCTTTTTGCAGTCTTTGGTAGTCATGGGGTAAATGTTAATTATTTTTATTATATAGAACAGCGGAATTTGAATTGAACTGTCTTTTGGCATAAGTAGTTTTAACAAATTTTACAGGTGCAACACGGTATTTTCTTCTTCTTTCCTGAATGTGAGGGTCATAGGGTAGGGCTTTGTGTAATTTTAAGACAGTATGGAGTATGTATGTATTACGATGCCCTAGTTAGAAGTCACTTGGAACACAATGCTGTCATATGGGCTCCACACGAAGCCAAGTATTCGGTAATGTTGGAGAGAATACAAAATAAGTTTACAAGGTATTTATACCTAAAGTTGTACGGGGTATATCCGTTTTACCCGCTTATGTACCCTACGTTATTCGTGCTGGGCATGGTAGGGTATAATGAGTTAAGGGTAAGGCGGGACTTTGCTCTGGTGAGGTATGTGGTGAAGTTACTGAGGGGCCTGGAACATAACCCTGGGGTATTAGGTCGCATATGCATATTTGTTCCTGACCGATATGTATGGAGGCGGCGGCGCCCCCCACTACTGGCCACACCAACTGCCAGGACCAATTTGCTTGCCAAGACCCCTCTTACCAGAGCGATGGTCACCATAAACCTACTTCATGCGAGGCTTGATGTTTTGACGTGTAACTTTAGTGAATTCGCAAGAGTACTATTGCATATATTGTGCTATAAAGAATTTTAATGTTTTTTAAGTTTGTTTTTAAATGTTATGTTTATTTTAAATTTTACTGTTGTTTTCATTATTTATAATTTATTTTATTTTATTAATGTTTGTGTTTAGAATAGTATGGTCTAATTTAGGTAGTATTTTCGTGTGTGTCTTCTGTGTTTTTTAAGTTTTATATGTCATTTGTAAATATTTTATATGTATAATTTGTTATTTATAATATGTCCATTGTCCTAGCTACCGCATTAGGTTAAGTAACCTGTAATGGTAGTATAGAGGGAATATAAATAAATAAAAATGTATAGTTTTCTGACAGATAGAATACCGCTAATGGAGTATAACTCATTTGTTGGGAATCTGTACGGTTTGGTAAACATGACCTTGATAAGAGATCTCTGTGCTCTCTCTAGCTCAATAAATTTCGTTTTTGTCGCACCGCCCCACACAGGTATGCAGTAGGTCAATATTGATTGAGCCAGAGAGACATAGATTTCTGTTAACATTTTTTTAGTTGTCACATGTCTTAGGTTCTTAAACATCCAGATTAATTTTCTCGTACGAGCCATGACCATATCTATAAGGTCTATCTATTCATACCCGAAATATTTTAAGAGGGACATCTGTGGGGGGTAAAGAAGCCATAGAAACGAAAAATAAATTTTTTTGGAATTCTTTTTTTTATAACAAATTAATAAAATTGTAATATTGCTTGAGACGTTTTGCATAAAACCTTTACTCCCGATTGTATGAGGTACGAATGACCCACCGGGACACGCCCCCGACGCCGCGGCGGCGCGGGCGCGGGCTCGCTCACTCAGTCAGTCGTCGGGCAGTGCCCAGCAAGGTTGCGTTCGCAAGTCGTGTCTTCAGACGGCGCACGACAGCGCATGCATGACTAAAATGACAGTCTTATTCCCCTCAGTGTCTGTGGTGCAGGACAGCCGCACGCAAACCATGTCCTCACGTTGTGTTTACATTGGACTTGGACCTACCAATATCACTAGTGAACTGTGACTGTGAACGTAAGAAAATAGGTAGCTCTGCCTTCTGTTTATCTCTCCGAAGAATACAAGCGTGAAGATGTTAAGAATAAACCAATCTAGATAGACTACGTAACTCGATCTAGTCTAATTTGAATAGCTTATCGCTTACGTATTAACGAATATGAATTAAAATTACGTAAACCACCTAAGTAGGTATAAATTTACACCAATACACTTATTTTTAATTCCATCCTTAACATTTTACGAAGTTGAACCTTGGTACGATTTAAACAAATCCTAATCTACAGTACCTACACCACAGAATAGGCAATAGTTAAACAGCTGATGGGTGCGACTCGAATTCGTACAAGTTAATGACCTCTGCGAGGTAACACGAAAGGACGACGTTAAAATTGTGAATGTGTAGTGATTTTCTTTTAGTTTAACGTACCTACTATTAAATTACAAGGTCAAATAATTACATATGTAGTCAGAGTTTTGACAACAAAATTGTATAACTCATGTCTACTTGCTATTACGAGCGAGCGATGAATCGCATCGTCAGCTGTTTGTTGGTTGCGTTGCGTACCTACCTAATTGTACAGATGTGAACTGTAAGAAAGAAGCCTACGAGCATAGCGCGGCTTATCCTAACTAATAAATGCGAAAGTGAGTTTGTTAGTTTGTTACGCTATATAATAATAATTATTTATTATTCGTGAAACATAGGCTGAACCGATTTGGATGAATTTTGATATGGAGATAGATGGGAACCTGAAAATGGTTATAGGCTTATGTGGGTGCGGTAATTAGTTCCGCAGGAATAAGGTAGTTTTATAATAAACTCTCTCGGTGCCTACTCTTTTATCATTTTTGACCGTGTGTGTATGCGTGTGATCAAGCCGCGCGCCGTCCTATGGCGTCACCATGTCGCCGCCCACTTCATTGACAGAATACTACGAAAAAAACTAGCGTAATGGATGTAAAATAAAAAGGAGTCAGTCTTTTTTATGTGTGTCAAGTAATTTAAAATTATTTAATATGAAAAAAAATATGGTTAGATAAAAATAAAAAAATCGTTTCTATGGTTTCTTTACCACTTATAGATGCATGGTTTAAAATATTTCGAGTATGAATAGATGGACCTTATATATGAGTATGCCAGGATAACCGCTGATCTATCATTATTCCTAAGTACCTTATATGGGTCACTTTTTCAATATTTTTACAAGAACAATTCGTGCTAGATATATCATGACAGGTGTGGATTTTGACAGTTGCGTTAGGTCCGGGTTGAGTGTTTTTGTAGTTTGTGAATGCGATATATTTTGTTTTAGAAATATTCAGTGTAAGAAGATGTGAGTTTAGCCAGTTAGCAATTTCGTAGAGACCCTTTTCAGCAGATTGATACACGGATTCCCATGTGTCACCAGAAAAAGCAATAGCTGTATCGTCGGCATAAGAGAAGACGCGACCATTTTCTGGCGTCATATTGCAGAGATGGTTTATATATATTAAGAATAGAGTTGGGCCCAGTACGCTGCCCTGCGGGACGCCGTAGGTCACGTATGACTCCTTACTAATATACTCACCTAAACCCACTTACCCACTGGACTAAAATTTCTAAAATCACCAATCTATCTCGAGCGCACGTGGTGATCAATGTTCATGCCTTCTCTGTAGGAGAAGACGCCTGTGCTCCTCAGTGGGATAGTAAAATAGGCTGATGATGATAGGTAAACTCTGAACTACTGGCCTATTCTAGAAATGCTTTCATTAATAGAAATATAATTTAGGATGTACTAGTTTAGCTCGGGACAATATGTTTTGGCCTAACTAAACCTTTAAGCATTAGGCCTGGGTTAAACTGATTCTAAAATTCCTTCTCACAGATCCTGTGATGCGTTCTTTGCTAGTGAATAGTACGCCTTGGCAGGTTTTGTCCGGTTGCTCGTATGAGGTTCAGAATGATTTAGTGAACACATTAACAACATTCAAATCAATCATTTTGTTATTCAAATAAAAGGTTATAAATTGAATGAATACTATTTTTATTTTAGTAAGAATACGCAAACCGTACAATAAAGCTTCCTATCTTAGCCATATTACAAAGAAAGTGAAAATACAAAAACCTCATAAAATAAGGTTGTTCTTTAAACTATTACATTGATTTATTTTTTATTCAACACCACTCTTCAATGTGTAATGTTCCCAGTTCAGTACAAGCCGGTCTGGGTGAGCACAGCATACTCATGACTTGTGCTATGCTTCTAATAGTTGTTCAAATCCAAAAAATCAGATTCTATGTAATACGTCGACATGGTAGTGGTCGCTTCGGATTTGTGATGGTGTCCTCGTTGCTCCACGATGTCCAGAAGAGGCTTCAAATCTTTGTTCTCGTTGCCCACATATCGGTGGAGGAAACTTTTGCTGTGGTCACCGTCATTGTTATTTTGTACATTAATGTATTTATAATGGCGATGCAAGAACTTCTCAGCGCTATTCCTCATCTGCGCCTTATCTCGGTCCAGTATACTTCTTATTTGGAATGGATTATTCAGTATAATGTCTTTAGTGGGAGGGCTGCGTGCCAGGACTTGTGGGAAGGGTTTCACATTATTTATACCAGTTTTAAATTGGGACACCCTGATTTTGTTAAATATCCGCGGCACCTGGAACAAGCAAGCAACACGTATAGTGCGTATACCGTGCTACGTCTGTATCAGTACCAGCGCCGTCTGGCCGGCTCGCAGGTGAAGTAGTTCCTGGTCAATTGGACTGATTCACAACGCACGTCAAATGAATGGCTGACAACTTCGCTACAACTGTATAAAAAACCGGCCAAGTGCGTGTCGGGCCACGCGCAGTAGGGTTCCGTAGTAGATCTCAGTTAGTCGACTATAACTCTGTAACCGGTTAAGCCTAGTTAGCCGTGATAGTTTTCCTTGTAAGTTCATTACATGTGCTACGTCTTAGATTTTTTTCACATTTTTAGGTACAGCTATTCAAAAGTTAGAGGGGGGGGGTAACTCGTATCGAACAAAAAAAATCACTTAAAATCTAGATATTTCGCAAATGGCTCGCTTAACCGAAAAATGGTCTTCACACACCCATAATATTTTTGAAAGACCTATCTAACGATACCCCACACAAAGGGGTACGCGAGAAAAAAAATATTCATCCCTACTTTACATGTTTGGGAGCTACCCTAAAAAAAAATATTTTTCAAAATTTTATTTTACCACTTTCTCGGTGTGATCAATATACATATTCATACCAAATTTCAGCTTTCTAATAACAAAAACCACGGAGCTATGCCGCGGACAGACAGACAGACAGACAGACAGACAGACAGACAGACAGACGGACAGAGCGAAACTATAAGGGATCCTTGTCGGACTACGGAACCCTAAAAAGTGACTCGCTACGTAGAACAGGTCACAACCGGTCACTACAAATAAGAACCGTCATACCTAAACTAACCTACGAAGTTGAAGAGTATGTTGGTCGGGCAGGTTGTATGTAGCCGGATTTAAATGAAACCTGTTTGTATTTGATAGCATAACTTTTGAGAAATGTTAAAGACCTACCCTAAGGAGCCGAACAAAAAGGGAAAATGTCAGAAATCAAGCTAAACGGAATGGAAGTGACGGCACAGGCGGGCGAAGCGACGCGGTGGACCGGGAGCGTGTGGCACCGCGCGGCATAGCTAGTATATCGTACAAACCACAAGTCTACTATTGTTAAAAATTACCATTTCAGATTTTTCTTCCGAAAAATGATATTCCTTCATTCCTCTTTCCCTTGCTTCTGCGCTCAACGCCGTATTGAAATTGGAAAATCTGAAACACAAACGATATCTATAATGTTCAAACAACATAACTATACAAATGTTAGTGGATATCACTTCTCAGCGCGGTGTAACATTTGGGCGGGAACTGACTGAGGGTCCGACCGCTCTGGGTTGCCCCGATCCGCGTTGGAGTATTGGCAACACACGTAGTTTGGCACAGATGAATAATATAATGACATTAATTCATCTCTATCGAGTATCGGTTACTGAATATATCAGGTAACAAAAGTGTAGCATTTGAAAGTACAGTCAAGCATCCTGAATGTTGTCTCGACGTGTATCGAAGCCACCAACCGCAGCCGGTTTTGTGTTGGTGTTGTGGAACAACAGTGTCAAGTGCTAAGAGTGGATAAAGATAAAGATAAAGATAAAGATATTTATTTTGTAAAACATGAGTAGATATGGTTACATAGGTCTTATAAGTAAAATATAGAACCTCATGTTTTGCCAGGATGGCGCACAAAATTTAGTTTTTTCTTAAGCTAACTTAAGACATTACTTAAATCTAAGAAAATAATATATTTGTAAGTTAAATTATCTTATGTAGGTATAAAAATAATAATAATAAAAAAAAAACTATCAGAGGGCTACAAGTTTATGACTTTATACAATTACAAATATACCTATCAAATAACACATCATAATTTCAGTTAATCATTAAAAAAATCTACTAAGCTATAATAACATTTAGTAATTAAATATTTTTTAAGATGTTTCTTAAATAGTGTAGCAGGCATTTGTCGAATGAGTTTAGGAATTTTATTATAAATTACTGGAGCCAAACAGAAAATACTTTTATGCATTAATGCCGTGCTGGATCTAATTATACAAAGGCTATCATTATCTCTACGATTTCTAATTGTAATTTCTGACTGTTTGGTAAATAAATTAGGGTTGCTACGAACAAAAGTTGCTATTTCATATATAAATAGGGATGGCAGACTTAAAATTTTATTCTCAATGAAGTATGGTTTGCAGCTATCAGTCATTTTTAATCCGAACATGGCCCTAATGCATCTTTTTTGGGACTTGAAGATTATTTCTTTGTTAGTTGAGTTTCCCCAGAACATGACTCCAAATCTGAGGATAGAACCAACCATACCGTGATAGGCCGTGCAAAGCGCGTCTTTACTTATAATAGGTGCAAGCTTATAGAGTGCATAAGCAGATGAACTAATTCTCTTGTTTAGTTCTTCCGTATGGGCTTTCCAATTAAGATTTTTATCAACAATAATACCTAAAAACTTAGTTGTGTTGGCTTTATTGATTACTGTTCCTTGGTAGTTAGCATTAATGTTTAGTGTTGGTAATCGTTGACTGAAGAACATTATTTTGGTCTTTTCAAGATTTATTTTTAAATTATTGTTGTTTAACCATTCTATTATTGATTTTATTGTTTTATTGATCTCATTTTCATAGGTATTTTTACTATTAGACTTAATTGTTATCGTGCTGTCATCGGCAAAAAGGCATATCGGATGATTTGTTACTTTTGGTAGATCATTTATATAAATGAGAAACAAGAGAGGACCTAACACACTCCCTTGTGGAACTCCATATTCAACTATACGTTTAGATGAGGCAAATGTTTCTTCTCTTTTACTATTAAAATTTATTTTAGAGATTTCTGTGTAAATTTTACGATTTTTGAGATAGGACTCTATCAATTTTAATATATTTCCTCGGATGCCATATGCTTCTAATTTATTAAGTAGAATATCATGATTAACATAATCAAATGCTTGAGTCATGTCGCAGTAAATCGCACATACCGGTGTCTTTTTGTCTACATTAATCATAACTTTATTCAAAAAATCAAAAATAGCTAAATTTATGGTTTTATTTTTTCGGAATCCTTTTTGATTTTCTGTAAGTATATTAAATTTTTCTAGATAGTTGTACATTTGTAAATATATATATTTTTCAAAAATTTTAGAGATTATGGGAATAAGTGCAATAGGTCTATAACAGTTCATGTTTTGTTTGTTGTCTTTTTTAAACAAAGGTTTTACAATTGACGTTTTGAGACTATCTGGGTATGATCCTTTGTTAATACACATGTTTAAAATATGGCTGAGATGATCACAAATTTCGAATGCAACATACTTTACAACTTTTGTCGATATTTCATCATGTCCAACGCTTGTGGTATTTTTCAGCGATCTAATGACTTTAAGTAAATCGTATGGTGTACTCGGTGCCATAAACATGGATTTACTTGACTTGTTGATATATGAAGTTACTTTTTTGCCCGATCCCAATATTGGGTTAATTTTATCGATGAAAAAGTTATTGAAGGCGTTTGCAATTTCTTTTGGATTAGTTACAGTTTTGTCACTAACTCTTAAAGAAGTGATCATGTCCTTGGGTATATTATTTTTTGATTTGTTAATAACTGCCCAGGTAGCTTTGGATTTGTTAGTTGCTGTTTTAATTTTATAAGTATTTTGAGCTTTTTGCGTTAGTTGAATTATGTTTTTATAAAGTTTTGCATATTTTTTAAATTTTGTTTTATTTATATTATTACGATTAAGTCGATATTCCCACATCAATGCTCTCTTTTTTTTGCTACAAATTTTTATTCCATGTGATAACCATTGTTGTTTTTTTTTAATTCGAACAGTAATCTTTTTAAAAGGAAAACATAAATTATATAGTAATTTGAAGGTCTGTATGAATATATTGTAGGCTTTATTTGGGCTATCGGTCTCATAGATATCTGTGAAGGATATATGTTGTAAGTAATTTTTAAATTTTTGTAAATTACTATTATTATAGTCACGCCTTTTTATTTTCCAATGGTCTAATAAGAGAACTTTAGTAACTGGTAATTTTAAAAATTGTGCTTGAACACACTTGAAGACCCAGGTGTTAAGGTAGTGTCGTCGACGTAAGTTTGACTAGTTAAGTTCGATGCGCCAGCTGTAAGGGCAGGTGGTGACGGGCTCACCGTCGGCTGAGAGGCAGCGTGCGGTTGCCGGCAGCACTCTTAACTCTGATGACGGGCAGCAGCACCACCGTCGGCCGGCACCTGCTCGTCTGGTTGCTGAGGCACTGCGTCCTCGCGGGCTGCTCTGGGCTTTGGGCTGCGGTTGTCGGCTCCGCCAGCTCATCCATTCGTACCGGCCCTGTCATTTCGCAATGCTTAATATGAATTAGGCTAGCTAAATAAATAAATAATGTACTTCTTTCATACAAATTAATAAAATAAGTGCATGTAATATTAAAACAACCGTTTTTTTTAACCTACTTTGACGCCAATACCAAAGATGACGTCAGTTCTCATACCGACGTCTATGACGCCGAAGCCAACGCTGATGACTCTAACTCTGACATTGACGATGCCAGCGCTAAGGCCAACTCAGACGCCATCTCGAAATCCCACGCCTGACGACGTTGGCGCCAAGGCTAGCTACGACGCCGATGCCAACGCCAACTCCCAACGCCAATGCCGACGGAAACTTCGAAGCCAATGCCGACGGCACTACCACATAAAGAGTAGTCTATTTCTTAGCTAGTCGGTCATTCAGTCGCGGCCCTACACTCTGCCACGAGGATCGCGATTTCAGCGGCGTTCATCAACTCATCCTGTGTACAGTTGGTATAATATTGGGGATGAAATTGGTGCACCATCGTTTGGGGCACAGCACCACACTTGCACTCCATATTGGTACCATCTGAGAATCCCCACCTGAACAGGTTGTCCTTACTTCGGCCCACCTATGTACAAGTCCAAACACTTCCAGGTAAGCCACGGCAGCTCATGTCCAGGAGGAAGTCTCTCAGACAAAGGGGCTAGGAAGTATAGCACTCTTTCGCCACAGCTTACATTTCTCCTTTGAGCAGTCATCGTCTTAGAGGGACACACTTGACGAAGTTCTTACAGCTTACTTCTTACATTTAACCTTTGTGGAACTTGATCGTGATTATAAAGTGGTTGCCGTGTGTCACTCTGCATTTCGGTCTTTTCGGAGGAGCTCGCCACGGCCCTACTGACTACTCCTAACTACTTCTTGGTTTGGTTTGTCAAACCATTATTATTATAACACTTTAGCGTTTGTGCTTTCTGCTGTTGGAATAAAGTGCATTATCGTTCATTTAAGCAAGTAACTAGTGGCATACCTCTGAGTCGTTTGTTCGTGTAAGTCGGCTGGTAATACGCGGGGGATGTGGAGTAGGCTGCGGAACACAACATGTTGATTAGTAAGGAAACATTTGTAATAGATCGACACCAACATGTCCAACAGTGGACGCCATGTTGCCTACTGAGTACAGTAAACTGCTTGGGGCGAGCAGGCCCCCCAGCTAGTTTGATTGTTTGTTCATCCTTACTAATATCTAATATCCTTAAGTAGGTACCTTAAAGTAACTCTGTTTGTCTGTCTGTTACACTTCCACGGTAAAACGCCTGAACCGATACTTGAAATGTGGTTTAGACGTATATTGAAACCAGAGGAAGGACATTGTATACTTTTTATCCGGGTGCATGAAGTAGGTCCTTCAAGATGCGAGTGAAACCACGGGAAACCGCTAGCTTGAAATATGTCATAGTAGCGAGCGCCCTGCTCCGCACGGGGGGCCCGATGACTGCTGGCGAGTGGGTGGGTCGGTCATGTAATGAAGTTTGAGCAAACATCGTATATGAGAGTATCAAAAGAGTAACCATGGAGTTTCTTGCTCGTTCTTCTCCATAGGAATCTACGCTTTGGAACGAGCAAATAGCTTAAATTTTTCTTTTTTTTTTTACTAACGGACTGACTCTTAATTATTTGACAATTCAAAAGTGCCTGTAAATGGTATAATTGAAATAAATGTTTTGAATTTTGAATTTTATAGACGTAGGGACAGTTGTTCAGGGTGTCAGGGTAGCTTGTGGTAGTTCTGGCTCGTTGGAGAGGCACGCGACCGGTGCCCTCCTGGTGGTTAGCGGGACACGGGGACAGTGTGATGACCGATATCTTAAGAATTCCTGTTTAAGTCTTATAGAACATGAACTGCGAGCTCGTCCCGCGCGTGACCCTGGGCTTAACTAACCTACCTCCTACTTAGATGGTACAAAATGCTTACTTGATGGGTAATATTCCTCGCAGAGACAATTCTCAGTTTCCCGGTAGTGCCAGGGGCAGCCGCACCGAGATGTGAAGCCCGAGTAAGGCACCGGTCGCGTCGTGTTGTACAGTGGTGTAGATTCAGGAGTTTTGGACGATAAAAAGCAGTGTGTGTGTACAAGCTGTAAAAAGCATCTCCATCAACACAGTAAATTGCGTCTCCCAGTGTACCACCGCGCAGAGGAACTGGTTTCTCTGCGTAAACATGTAACGCAGGGAGTGTCACCCGCAGCACCGCACGCGTCGCAAGCTGTATACTGTTGCAAGCACAGGACCTGCCCACCAGGAGGCGGAGCAACGCAAGCGGTGACGTCACTATTATAATTATTTAAGACGCCGCTGCCGCGACAGCTCGTGGCTCGGCAGGCAGAGCTCCGGGGTATATAATAAATATATATAAATATAAATAAATAAATAAATAAATTAATTTGATCCTTAGTTTATTTTATTTTTATAAGGTTAGCCAACAATTGTTTACACATAATAATTACATTTCGATTCACATACGCAAGTGTAACAATCACGGCTAGGCTAATACCGCATGCACAGAAAACGGCTTAAATATCATCATCATCTGCCTAGCCTTTTCCCAACTATGTTGGGGTCGGCTTCCAGTCTAAACCGGATGCAGCTAAGTACCAGTGTTTTCATGGAGCGACTGCCTGTCTGACCTCCACAACCCAGTTACCGGGTAACACGGTACCCCTTTGTAAGACTGGTTGTCAGACTTTCTGGCTTCTGATTACCCGTAACAACTGTCAAAGATCTACACATGACAACAGGGACCAACCGCTTAACGTGCTTTCCGAGGCACGGAGGAGTCTCGCTATGACAAAGATGGTCACCCATCCATGGCCCGATCGCGCCAAGCGCAGCTTAACCTTTGTCAAACGGTCAAACCGTGCGGCTGTTACTTAGCCACGATCTCCTCAAACGGCTTAAATATACAAAATATTTTTTTTTTACAAAGATTTAGATCAGGGGGGTTAGACAAGTGGCAAAACGCTAACGCTAACGCTAACGCTCAATGTATGGGAATGACATATAGCTAGTCGTAAACGAATGTCATTCCCATACATTGAGCGTTAGCGTTAGCGTTTTGCCACTTGTCTAACCCCCCCGTTTGTTCTTATTGTTTTAATTACCTCCCAGAATTTTTATTTCAGCTTTATAAAATCGTTAAGTGCCCTAAAATACACAAAAAATGTCGAATGTAACTTTCTACTGGGAAACTCTGGCCGCCATCTTAGGAAAGAGCGTGACGTCATCACCCTTGGTTTGGTGCTAGTTAGGTGCAGGCAGTCGGATCTGCCAGTACAAGTCCTGTGTATGTCGCACGGTATGCGTGAACGTGTGGCGTAGGAACTACTTACGTAGGTGGTATTTTTAAATTTATGTTCGTATGCAAAATACAACCACTGCAGCGAGGCGCATCCAATGTAAGTTGGTCTTGCTTGTATAAGTTTTGTGAAGGTAGTCATTCTTAAACAAAACAGAACAATTTATTACTATCTGATCATAAGAAAAAAACTTTTTAGAAAAAACATAAAACCGACTTTCACAGCGAGACTCGACGCTCGACTCGTAAGGTTTACAATAAAAGGCGCCCAGCTTGCCGCCCCTCGCAGCCTGCCGCCGCCCCGGGCCATGGCCCCTTGGCCCTATGGTAAATACGCCCCTGGTCATGCTACTTTTTAGTTTTAAAGGATCATATTAGCAGAGACTAGTCTCTGATATTAGCATCCGCTTACAAATTTGCATCCGGGAGGAAGTGGTGTATCTAAAGTTATTTAGCATTTTGCTCCTTGAACTAAATTTAATCATTTCTGCGGTCGCTTTGGCTCGTTTTTAGGGTTCCGTAGTCCGACAAGGAACCCTTATAGTTTCGCTCTGTCCGTCTGTCTGTCTGTCTGTCTGTCCGCGGCATAGCTCCGTGGTTTTTGTTATTAGAAAGCTGAAATATGGTATGAATATGTATATTGATCACGCCGAAAAAGTGGTAAAATAAAATTTTTAAAAATATTTTTTTTTAGGGTAGCTCCCAAACATGTAAAGTAGGGATGAGTATTTTTTTCTCGCGTACCCCTTCGTGTGGGGTATCGTTAGATAGGTCTTTCAAAAATATTATGGGTGTGTGAAGATCAATTTTCGGTTAAGCGAGCCATTTGCGAAATATCTAGATTTTAAGTGAATTTTTTTGTTCGATACGAGTTACCCCCCCCCCCCTCTAACTTTTGAATGGCTGTACCTAGAAATGTGAAAAAAATCACAGACGTAGCACATGTAATGAACTTACAAGGAAAACTATCACGGCTAAGTAGGCTTAACTGGTTACAGAGTTATAGTCGACTAACTGAGACCTACTACGGAACCCTACTGCGCGTGGCCCGACACGCACTTGGCCGGTTTTTTCTTTTTCTTATTTATTGTCGCCGCTCTAACATGCTGCCGTCGGCTTTTATTAACTATAATTTTAAAAAACTTTACCGCCATCTATTGGCAAATCCTGAAACTAAAATACATACTAGTGTTCTTTATAAACTTAAAATATTAATTTATCAATGCAAATTCATAAGCGAATTGCTAATTTTGATCCTATAACTAATGAAAAGAGAAAGCTCGTCAGATGGTGCGTTTAAACAGGCGATAGATGCTTCCGTATGGCGCCTGTATACAACTTTCAGGCCATCAGCTGACGATCTTTCCACCGCGATATGGCCAGCTGACGATTTTATTTATTCTTAATAGCATACAAGCTATTAACTGGTTAATGTTTCAAATGAGAGGAAATTACTGAATTTTTAAATATGTTTTACATGTTCGCATGACCAGCTGACGTATAATCCACCAGCCTATCTAGCCCACCAAGCTCCTAGCATCCTAGCTCACCTCAGTAGCAGCAGGCTGACTAAAAAATATTCAGCTGACTATTTTATTTTTTCTTTAAGATATTGGTTTAACTATGATTTGACATATACGACTACCTATATCATTCGGGAGGAAATGACTGAATTTTTTTTTTCTATATACTTGGGAGACCACCAACCAAGCCGCAGCTGACGTTCACCAGGGTTCATAATAAAACTATCTTAAGCATCATACAAGTTTTCGCCCGGGAGGAAATCATTTACGAAATTTGCGCTTAGCTTGCAGTCTAATTTGACAGCATAAGACCAAACAGAACACGCGCTCCGGCTGGCTGACGCGAGCGCCCCAGCCGCCACCCGCCGCCACCCGCCGCCACCCTCCGCGCCGGTGTGGGCCAGCATTTTACTACTCTTTGACTAAACCCTCCTCCCCCTACAGCCTCGGCCACCCACGGCTGGGACAAAAGGTCGTCAGCCCACATCCGATAGTATCACGTCAGCCAGACCAGTTCAATTTCGAAGTCTGGTAAAAGCAAAACTTCACTAACTTTTCAAAACGCTGGGCTTTGTAAATGTCGTTCGGGGTGACGCTTGTTGACCGAGCTTTAATTCTTTCATGGCGTACGTGCAGCTCCTTGGTCATGTCAACAGCTGTAGTATTATCACAGTATGCCCTGGTGTAAAAAAAGCCGGTATCCGAAAATCTCTCTGAAAATAAAGTTGGTACTTAATATACTTTGCTATTGTCTATTATAACTAATTGCATGGGTGCACCCTTTATAGCAGAACTTTTTATTAGGGTTCCGTAGCCAAATGGCAAAAAACGGAACCCTTATAGATTCGTCATATCTGTCTGTCTGTCTGTCCGTCCGTATGTCACGGCCATTTTTTTCCGAAACTATAAGAATTATACTGTTGAAATTTAGTAAGTAGATGTATTCTGTGAACCACTTTAAGATTTTGACACAAAAATAGAAAAAAAACAATAAATTTTGGGGGTTCCCCATACTTAGAAATGAAACTCAAAAATTTTTTTTTTCGTCAAACCTGTTCATTTATATCGGTCCAGTAGTTTTGGCGTGAAAGCGTAACAGACAGACAGACAGAGTTACTTTCGCATTTATAATATTAGTAAGGATATAAAATATATATCTTCTATCTATACTATTATATAAAATGACAACCTCATACACTGAATGACTGACTCATCAACGCAGAGCCGAAACGGCTGGACCTAGAGTAATGAAATTTGGACAGGAGGTGCCTTTTACTGCCTAGGCAAGTAATAAGAAAGGATTTTTGAAAATTCTAACCCTAAGTACATTAAAATAGGGTTGAAAGTTTGTTTGGAGTAAGTTTTATTTTTGATTCAATTAAACTCAAATTTTGTAAAAATACTGTAAAATGAAAATAATTAAACACGTGTTTCACAGTTTTTCAAGATTTTAGCCTAAGGGTGAAAAATTTAAATTTAAAGTTTGTAAGAATAAAAATATGTTTTAACTTTACGCGAAAACGTCTAAACAGTTTTACTTGAAATTCACCAAAAATGTTTGTTATGAATCGGGTCAAGCTTTAGGCTACAAATCATCACGCTAATTATTATGGGGAATGAGCAGTGAGGCATTGAAATACGTTTGTAATGGGATGACCTAACAAGTTTATATAATCATGCATTTTCGCTATCATTACAATCTTTGACATGAAAATCATCACGCCCATTTCTAAAGCAGATAACCAGTAATTAAAATTGAAAATACGTTGTATTAGAACGTCAATTTTACCTGCAATGTCAATAAGCACTGTAGCGGAGGGCTGTATTAATTATCATGCGAATCGGTTACATCGAGTTCGAATCCCACATATTTTTTTTTTCTTTGAGTTTGGTGTATACATAATTTTCTTTTTCTTTTAGTTAATAATATATAATATCACATAATATCTTTCACCTTAGCGGCTTTAAGAATTAAGTTACGAATTTGTTAAAAGTAAGCGCTTTCAAGTCATCATAATGTAGATGTTATTCCACTTTAGTAAGCATGGTGATAAATGTTCATGCATTCTATGTATAAAAATGGCCTCTTTTCATACATAACAGTGGAATAATTAAAAGCCAAAAAAAATTTGCGCTTTGCATTGCATTAATTCTATTCCACACTTCAGAACTTAAGAATCTAGAATTCTCTTTGCTAATTAACAGATCATAAGGCCAAACATTTAAATATATTCGAATGGACTGAGTAAGGATCGTTTGTATTACACCTAACTGTTAGCGAATATTTTATTTATTTATTTTTCCACTCTTACAACTATCCTTACAGACTAATCTAATGCGATAGTGTAACTTATATATTATTATACCTTAATACTTAAAACAACTTCTTACTTAATATATCATATACCTACATTGTATGTTGGCACGCAATGTCTTATACTAAATAACAATAATACATACATTCGGACATAATTCACCGTTCTCCAGCTTTTTCTAATCATCAAGATTACCCGTACGCCCAGTGCATGGCACCCCACAATTGTGGCGATAAATTTCCTCTTTGAGGAGTGGCTAGGAAGGCGCCACGGCATCTTGCCCTACCGCAGATCCTATGCCTACGGCTGACGCAGGTTCTCACCGGACACTTTTTGGGAGGTTCCTGTCCTGTTCCTTAACGTCGGGTGTCGACACTGTGAGGATCATACAGTGGTGATTTGCCCCGCTTGGGTGGCGGTGACTTCTCACGTTCGGCCCAGGTTCAAACTATGGTCCAAAGCGAGTGGGAATAGGAAGCACTCGCCTCCTTATGCGAAACTGTGATGCTAGAGAAGGAGATAGCGGGATGCGTGAGGGAGACAAACCTCACGCCCCAGCCAAACCATCAGTATTTGGAGCCAGGAATCGACTCCAGGCCACTGCAGGCCCGGGCCTACAGACTTTGAGCAATAAATGGCTGGCCATCCGGTAAGGATGAGGCCCGTGTAGACGGCGCGTTTAAGTTCCACGCATGCCTCAATGAGATGTTAGCATAGTTGACGGGGCCCACCCCAGGAAAGTGCCTGGTGGCACTGTTCGAAAGAGCTACCGCGACCTAAGAAAATAAAGAGCGAAGAAGAGAACATAATGGATCGATTTAAGTCAGTCTGACACTTACCCCCGCTCCGCCCACAGCGGGAAGACTCAGGAGATGATTTACCATTCCTAAAAAACGGTACGGAACGAAAATACACAACACAATAGGTACCTAATTGGAGACACTGACTTCTGGAACGATGTATTGGTTATTTTTCAATTTGTATCATTTTCCATGCCACTTCTATTTTTGCAAAAAAGTTTTTCAGTTCGCTTTTGAGTGTAGTAGTTTGTAATTCAAATAAATAACAATCCTAAAGTCTAGACAAATGTTCATCACTTTGAATAAGGGTGAACTTTATACCTCTGCTCTCTCCTTTAAAGTTTAGAGGTGTGATGTTATGTTATAGAATAGTGAAAACAATCACTGGCATACGATCGCAGTAATCGCTGTTCCTTTACTAATAATAATTGAAGAGTTTTTTTTTTTTTTTTTTTATTTTTTTTTTTTTTTTTAAAAACGTTGCCCCACACTAGGAATTTCTCCTGTGTCGTGGGTGCGTTTACAAACATACATTACACATGCACAAACACCCAGACCCGGAACAATTTTAGTTGTCCCGTGCGGGAATCGAACCCGCGACACGCCGCGCAGCAGCCAATTGCTCAGCCACTACGCCAAACGTGTCGTCAAACCATCAGTATATGCTAAGTTCCATTGGCTATCTCCGAAGAACTTCATCAGATCCCAATATACTATATGTATTATACTAAAAAACCTTCCTTGAAAACTATGCATTTGAAGAACGAAAACTCCTATCCAATTCGGTTCAGTAGTTTTTGAGATAATCGCGGACACATACATACGGATCAAATACAGAACCACGTTTTTTGAAGTCGGTTAAAAAACAAAGACTGCCTACCCGTGCGAAGCCGGGGCGGGCCACTAGTACTATTATATAAAATGACAAACTCATACACTGAATGACTGACTCATCAACGCAGAGCCGAAACGGTTGGACCTAGAGTAATGAAATTTGGACAGGAGGTGCCTTTTATTGCTTAGACAAGTAATAAGAAAGGATTTTTGAAAATTCCAACCCTAAGTATACTAAAATAGGGTTGAAAGTTTGTATGGAGTAAGTTTTATTTTTGATTCAATTAAACTCAAATTTTGTAAAAACACTGCAAAATAAAAATAATTAAACACGTGTTTCACAGTTTATCAATATTTTAGCCCTAGGTTGAAAAATACAAATTTCAAGTTTATAAGATTAAAAATATGTTTTAACTTTACGCGAAAACGTCTGAACAGTTTTACTTGAAATTCACCAAAAATGTTTCTTATGAATCGGGTCAAGTTTTAGGCTACAAATCATCACGCTGATTATTATGGGGAATGAGCAGTAAGGCATTGAAATAAGTTTGTAGTGTGATGACCTAACAAGTTTTTATAATTATGCATTTTCGCTATCATTACAATCTCTGACATGAAAATCATCACGCCCGTTTCTAAAGCAGATAAGCAGTAATTAAAATTGTAAAGACGTTGTATTAGAACGTAAATTTTACCTCAATGTCAACGAGCACTGTGGCGGAGGGGCTGTATTAATGATCAAGCGAATCGGTTACATCGAATTCGAATCCCACATATTTTTAGTTTTTTTTTTTAGTTTGGTGCATACACAATTTTCTTTTTCTTTTAGTTAATTTCACATAATATTTTTCACCTTTAGCGGCTTCAAGAATTAATTTACGAATTTGTTAAGGTAAGCGCTTTCAAGTCATCATATTATGTAGATGTTATTCCACTTTAGTAAGCATGGTGATTAATGCTCATGCATTCTATGTATACAAATGACCTCTTTTTATACATAACAGTGGAATAATTAAAAGCCAAAAAAATCAGACAACAAAACACAAACAATGTGGAATATAATTAAACAAAAAACAAAAAAACCCCTAAAAAATATCGGTAAAAATATATCACTTACATACAATAATCAAACGATAAACTGCCCAGAAACCATCTCAAACCTTTTTAATGAATATTTTACAACAGTTGGAATAAACCCCAGTAATGCAAACCCAAACCACAGCAAAAAAGGTAGACCAGTAGTTGACTCGCCCGAGTGTTCGATGTACCTACGTCCTGTAGACCGGAAGGAAATTATAAACATAATTCGCTCAATTAAAAATAAACACAGCTGTGGAGTAGACGACGTTCCTCCAATCCTATTAAAACAATGTGCAGATCAACTGTCTATCCCACTAACTTATTTAGTTAATCAAAGCTTTCAAGATGGCCAATTCCCCGACGCTTTAAAAATATCTCTAGTCAAACCCATTCACAAAAAAGGCGATACAGCCACCCCTAGTAATTACAGACCCATAGCCCTATTACCTACATTTTCCAAAATATTCGAAAAAGCTATGTGTAACCGCCTATACAGCTTTTTAGAAAGATATAAAATCCTTGATGATTCCCAAAACGGATTTAGACGTTCAAGATCCACCACACTAGCTGTTTATAAATATGTACAAGCCGCCCTTCAGCATATTAATGACAAGAAGTATGTGATTGGCGTCTTACTCGACATGACGAAGGCTTATGACAAAGTACTGTATAACATACTTCTTGACAAACTACATGGCTCAGGCATTCGTGGTCCGGCTCACTCTTGGTTTAAATCTTACCTACAAAATAGATCGCAAATTGTTCAAATTGAAAACTATGACACAAAAACAAATGAAATAAAACCAATCCGATCACAAGAAATAAAAATAACATGTTCAATACCACAAGGTAGTGTCCTTGGATGTGTATTATTTTTAATATACATCAACGACCTACCAAAAATTCTAAACAAAGACCTAACCCTACCAGTATTATTTGCAGATGATATATCTATTTTAGTAAAATATGACAAATCAGAGTTACCTACACCTATTTTACAAGAAACCTTAGAATCAGTAACACAATGGCTTGACGATCACAACTTAGAGATAAATTACACTAAAACTAAAACAATACAATTTAGATCTTATAAAACTCCCCCCCTAACAATAGACACTTCTTTTAGAAACACAACTTTACAAAACGTAGACACATTTAACCTACTCGGCATAAACATAGACACCCATATAAACTGGAAAGCCCACATAGAACACATAAAATCAAAATTATCAAAATTTACATACGCTCTTTTCCAAATTAAATGCAGTACCAATATCGAGACGGCACTATCAGCTTACTTCGCATATGCGTACTCCTGGTTGAGATACGGCATTATGCTTTGGGGAGATAGTGTAAATATTCATGACCTATTTATCTTACAAAAAAAATGCGTACGAATCATAGCCCAAATAGATAATAAAGATAGCTGCAGGCCCTATTTTATTAAATACAATCTCTTAACACTACCATCCATATACATCTACGACATATGCAAGTTTGTATTAAAAAATAAAGATAATTTCACAAAAGTAAAAGACGCCCACAATGTTAATACCCGACATAAAAACAGACTGTACCTACCACCATCTAGAATAAAAATGCTAAACCAAAGTCCTTACTACATGGCAGTAAAAATATTCAATAGATTACCCAAAGACCTACAAAACGAAACCAAAGAAAAATTATTTGAGAGAAAATTAAAAAAGTTCCTGATACAAAAATGCTTTTACTCAATAAAAGAATTCTTTGAAGAAAATAGAACACCAAAGTTACACCTACCCCATACATAATCTCTCACACCTACAAACATCTACCTACTAAATACTACCTACATTTAAGAATAACTACTTACATTTTATACTAATCCACATAATATATTATATACTACTTACCTATATCCCAACAAATAAAACATATTTAAAGAATATAAATATTTTTGTAGCTACCCAAATAATAAAAAATAATAACAAACTACATATATATAGTATACTTGGTTAGTTTATGAAAAAATATTGTAAATACGCAAGAAATACAGAAATATAAGTCATGTTCCTAGGATAAGCAAATTTTAATGTAATATTTATAATAAGTTAGTGCTAGCCCTCAAATTTGCAACGCCTGAAAAAGGCCGTTAAGCTGTACCTAATGTTTATATTAAGACCTGTAAGACCTTAACATGCAAATAAAGATTTTGAGTTTGAGTTTGAGTTTGAATTTGCGCTTTGCATTGCATTAATTCTATTCCACACTTCAGAACTTAAGAATCTAGAATTCTCTTTGCTAATTAACAGATCATAAGGCCAAACATTTGAATGTATTCTGATGAACCTGAGTAAGGATCGTTTGTATTACACCTAACTGTTAGCGAATATGTTGGCACGCGATGTTGTATAGATATAACAATAAAACATACATTCGGACATAATTCACCGTTCTCCAGCTTTTCCTAATCATCAAGATTACCCGTACGCCCAGTGCATGGCACCCTACAATTGTGGCGATAAATATAAATCTGTTCTTTGAGGAGTGGCTAGGAAGGCGCCACGGCATCTTGCCCTACCGCAGATCCTATGCCTACGCCTGACGCAGGTTCTCACCGGACACGGATATTTTGGGAGGTTCCTGTCCTGTTCCTTAACGTCGAGGTGTCGACACTGTGAGGATCATACAGTGGTGATTTGCCCCGCTTAGGTGGCGGTGACCTCTCACGTTCGGCCCTGGTTCAAACCATGGTCCAAAGCGAGTGGGAATAGGAAGCAGTGGCCTCCTTATGCGAAACAGTCATGCTAGAGAAGGAGATAGCGGGATGCGTGAGGGAGAGACAAATCTCACGCCCCAGCCTAGCCATCAGCATTTGGAACCAGGAATCGACTCCAGGCCACTGCAGGCCCGGGCCTGCAGACTTTAAGCAATAAGTGGCCGTCCGGTAAGAATTAGGCCCGCGTAGACGGCGCGTTTGAGTTCCACGCATGCCTCAATGAGATGTAGCATAGTTGACGGGGCCCACCCCCAGGAAAAGTGCCTGGGGGCGCTGTTCGAAAGAGCTACCGCGACCTAAGAAAATAAAGAGCGTAGAAGAGAACATAATGGATCGATTTAAGTCAGTCTGACACTTACCCCCGCTCCGCCCACAGCGGGAAGAGTCGGGACATGATTTTCTATTCCTAAAAAAAAAAACTTTTTGCAAAAATAGATCAAAAATACACAACACAATACCTAATTGGAGACACCGACTTCTGTAACGATGTATTAGTTATTTTTCAATTTTATTTTCCATGCCAGTTCTATTTTTGCAAAAAAGTTTTTCAGTTCGCTTTTGAGTGTAGTAGTTTGTAATTTAAATAATAACAATATCCTAATGTTCATCACCTTGAATAAGGGTGAACTCTATACCCCTGCTTTCTCTTTTAAAGCTTAGAGGTGTGATGTTATGTTATAGAATAGTGAAAACAATCACTTGCATAAGATTGCAGTAATCGCTGTTCCTTTACTATTAGTAATTGAAGAGTTCCATTGGTTATCTCCGAAGAACTTCATCAGATCCCAATATACTATAAAGTATTATACTAAAAACCTTCCTTGAAACTGACTTGACTATGCTTTTGAAGAACGAAAACTCCTATCCAATTCGGTTCAGTAGTTTTTGAGATAATCGCGGACATAAAAACACATACATACGGGTACATATATAAATTTTTTTACAGAAAAACGTTTTTTGAAGTCTGTTTAAAAACAAAGACTGCCTACCCGTGCGAAGCCGGGGCGGGCCACTAGTATAAATCTATACTTATAATAAATCTGTAGAGAGGTCAATTCTGTACATGAAATATATTTCCAAAATAACTACCAGGGGGTGATTAGGGATCGATACTGATGCCAAAAATGCAATCAGTAAAATTTTTGTCTGTCTGTCTGTCTGTCTGTCTGTCTGTATAAACTCTATAGAAACAAAAACTACTCGACGGATTTTAACGAAACTTGGTACAATTATTTGTCATACTCCTGAGATGGTTATAGTACTTTTCATCACGCTACGATCAATAGAAGCAGAGCAGTGAAGGGAAATGTTGTCATTTTGTTTAAACGCGCTAATCTCAGGAACCGCTGGTCCGATTTAAATAATTCTTTCAGTGTTAGATAGTCCATTTATCGAGGAAGGCTATAGGCTATATATCATCACGCTAAAACCAATAGGAGCGGAGCACGACTATTCCACGCGGACGAAGTCGCTGGCAGAAGCTAGTATATAATATACATTATATATATATAGTAAGGGTGAAAAAAATATGGTTAGATAAAAATAAAAAAATCGTTTCTATGGTTTCTTTACCACTTATAGATGCATGGTTTAAAATATTTCGAGTATGAATAGATGGACCTTATATAATTGACTACGGAACTCTAAAAACGACAAAAATATCACGTTTGTTGTATGGGAGCCCCCTTTAATATTTAATTTATTCTGTTTTATTTGTTAGCGGCAACAGAAATAGATCACCTATGAAAATGTCAACTGTCTAGCTAACACGGGTTATGAGATACTGCCTGGTAACAGACAGACAGACGGACAGTGGAGTCTTAGTAATAGGGTCCCGTTTTTACCCTTTGCGTACGAAATCCTAAAAAAAAGTTCAAAAATGTTTTTTTTTTGGGACAAGCCCGCCTCACTATTCCCAACCACTGCAACTCCTGAAAGCCAGAATCAACAGTGGCGACCACCACAAGACGCCGAGGCAATGAAGCTCGACGAGTCCCAGATATTTATTTTTTACTGTCTTGAAACCCGCAACGAGTTTAATCAGAAAACAATAGTGGAGGAGTAGGAATAATCATAGTTTCCACTTCCCTCCATATCAAGCAGGAGAGAGATGTAAAAAGTTAGGCCATTAGCACAAAGGGACGTTTTACAACTGGGTGAAGCCCAGTCGCCCAGCACCACGGAATATAATTTACATTTAATGGGTCCTAGTGAGCTGCTACACTTGATTCCAGTATAGGAATGGCAACGCTTGAAAAAAGCGCTTGTGGGCCAATACATGGATCTAAAAGACGATGTCTTACATTGGGTATTGTATTGTGTATGGTTGCTAGCGACTTCTAAAACGATGTAATGGCCCAGAAGCATAGCGTGCGTGCGTACGAGCGCCTAGCTATAGTCGTGTGGCTGTCACACACAACCACTATTTTTGAATTCGGTTCTATTGTTGCAAAAAGTTTTTTATTTCTCGCTTTTCAGTGGTTTGTCATATATCGTCATTCTCGGGATGCCGTTTCGTTACTACAAGAACTATTGATAACAGAAAAGTAATGAACAGTGGATAATTGTTTCACCTTACGCCCGTGTGAATGTAGCGGAATGGCCACAGTTTGTGAAGTTAGACCGTCCAGAATTAGAGCGTGTACAGTTAGAAGATTGGCTCTGCATGAGATCTGATAACTTGTTGACAGTGTGAGTCATATGGTCTCGTCTTGGCAACTTTTACATGAAAATGTTTTTGGTGGCATTATTATACCCAAATGTCTAGGCTAGTGCTTATTATCTCTACTAAGGGTGAACTTTATACATCTGCTTTCTCCTTTAGAGCTTACAGGCGTGATGTTATGTTATGGAATGGTGAAAGCAATACATAGGCATACGATCGCAGCAATCGCGGGGCTGTTGCTGATAGTTACTGAAGAGTTCAAAACTCTTTTTTTTTATTTCAAATAGGTATTTGCAGGCACTTATGAAACGTCAAGCTAGTTGCACGGTTCCAAGGAGTGGGTCTTATGGAGAAGAACCCGCAAGGATAATTTTTTTCTTGACTTGACCTGAAATTGGTCTACATGAAATATAAACCCTTTAACTTTGACTTCTCGGCGCCTACGTGTTGAGTGATTAACAGGTCGATAGTGATGAGTCGCGATGAGGGCATACACACATACACACATACACACATACACAAGGTTATATTTAATCTATTTGTATAATTATCTTCCACCTTACCAGTACTTGCGCATGACAGGTCCATGGAATAGGTACATTGATTTACTGTAAACTGCGCGAGCGCAGCCAGCTCGCTGTCCCAGCGCTGTAACATAACACATGACGTCATCAGGCCGCAGCTAACGCATAGTAGTAGTAGCTAGTCCAATGAGTCCCAGAACCAGTATCCATAGACTAATAGCATATGTGTGATCGCGTATGGAGGTCTGATCTTATCTAGGACGGATGTCTCGAATACTAGCTCTATGATCTTGGTTTATGAATGAATATGGATCTACCTTAAAATACTTGTTTCATTTTATATCAATAAATAAAGTATTTATTTAGGAAGTTACAATGTTCATATTAATTAATTTAAACTACTCAAAACTACTTAAGGCTAAAGATTAAAACAACTACTACTACAACATAATTATATGCTAAAACAATAAATATTAAATACTAAAAAAAACACCTAAAGGAACACGTCACATCGCTATCATCTGGTAATGTGCCTAGAAGACTGGCATCATTGCCACGTTGAATAGTGTCACGTAGATCGGTAGGAAAGTTCTAGGTCGAATATTCTAGAACGAATATTCTAGATCGAAGATTCTAGAACGAATATTCTAGAACAAAGATTCTAGAACGAATATTCTAGATCAAAGATTCTAGAACGAATATTCTAGATCGAAGATTCTAGAACGAATAATCTAGATCGAAGATTCTAGAACGAATAATCTAGATCGAACATTCTAGAACGAATTTTCTAGGGCTAGGGCCTAGAATGGTATGACCTAGAATGATCTAGAAAATGCTACGCTACCACCATCTATTATCGAGTACCAGAACTATAAGAATGTTCTAGAACTATGTAGGTTAACTAGAACTTTCTGGAAGTCTGGGCTCGACATATAAATAGAGGGTGGGCAGCGCTGCGAGTCAGTTCTACTTTGAACGCTATACAGTGAACTTCGAATGAACGAAGTGAAGAGTGATCAGTGAAACTAATTAGTGAGTGAATCTAATTAGTGAGTGTTTCTTATTGGTTTTATTGTATTTGATTTGTGAAGATTTTAATAAAGTGTTGTAATTTGTGTATATTGGTGTAAAATTATTTATCCCGAACCCCAGCTCGTAACAATTTGGTGTCAGAAGTGTGGGATAAAATTATGCCAGTATTACCGAAAGACGATACTGAAGGTATCCGTACCAGGAGTCAGCGCCAGCAGGAAATCGACCAGAGGCGCTTTTTAGAAGATTCTTCGACACCGACGCCTGGTGGTAGTGGGCTGACGATGGATTCAGCCCCAGGAGTATCCGGAGTTCCTGCGGCAGCAGCAGCTATGGACCTTTCTGTCCTCATAAATGTACTGCAGGAACAGTCTCGCCAGTTACAGGAACAGCTTAAGAAAGACAAGGAGGAACAGGCCCGCCGACAAGAAGAACAGGCCCGCCGACAAGAGGAACAGACGCGCCAGTTGCAGGAACAGCTTCAACGCGACAAAGAGGAACAGGCCCGCCGACAAGAGGAACAGATACTCCTCATGAAAGATTTGCACGCGACATTTGGCAAGGACATCAAAGTCGTTAAGGAGACGATTCAGCTGCACGAGAACCGTATCTCCGAGGCTGAAATCCAGATTGCTGATGTGAAAAAAGCATTGGGAAACTTGAAAGCTGGAGACGGAACTGCGACTGCTGTAGTGACCCCACCTTCTGTTCGCGGATTTAAAGTGCCACCTTTCGACGGAACATCTTAATGGTCGGCATATAAAATCCAGTTTCAAGCTGTCATAAAAGCAAATGGATGGACAAATGAGCAGGCCATGACCGCACTTACTTTGGGCCTTCGCGACGAGGCTTTGACCATATTAGAGGCACTCGGAAAAGATGTAACCTACGAGCAGCTGCTGGAGGCGTTAGAATCCAGATACGGTGACGCACATCTGGAACATGTGTTTCGTGCCCAGTTGAAAGATCGTGTTCAACGCAGTGGCGAAAACTTGCAGCAGTGGGCCCTGGGTATAGAAAAGCTGGTTCGAAAGGCGTACCAGTCTGCGCCTGAGCTCATTGAGAGAACTCTTACTCAGGCTTTCATCGATGGCATAAAGGACCTGGAAGTTAGAGCTACTGTTAGACTGGTGCACCATGAAACGCTGAAGGACGCCTTGGCCCATGCGTTGGAGGTAGAAGCAGTGAGATACGATCACCGAGTCCACCGCATCAGGGAGGTTGCAGCGTCACCCATATGTGACCGTGCTAAATATAGCCCTAGGTGTTACACGTGTGGGGAAAAGGGCCACCTGCAGTCGAGTTGCCCGAAGAAAAGCACTGCGGGCGAAGATAACACCCAGGAAAGACGGGCGGCTGATGTCACCGCCCAGCAACAGGGAAACGAGTAAACGCCAGGACCGCGGGGCGGGTGCTGGCTAGTGTTATAGAAGCCCCAAGGATTTCGATCTCACAAGCCCATGATGGGAACAGCCTGATCATCAGAGGCGAAGTAAACGGAAGGCCATGTAAACTGACACTGGATACTGGAGCTTCTCGCACGGTTCTCAGTTCCCAACTAGCGAATCGTTTTCTTGGGGCCTTCTTTGGAAAGCATGACTGCGTAAATTTAGTGACAGCCACCGGTCAGCACATAGCCGTCCGAGGTGAGAAGGAGGTGAACCTAAAACTGGGTAACACAATTTACCTGCATAAGGTTATTGTTGCTGACATCGTAGACGACTGTATCCTTGGTTTGGATTTTATGCGACAGCACTGCTGTGAGATCGACGTCAATCAAGGAGTCTTGAAAGGTGGTTCAGAAGAAGTCTTTATGGAAGGCGCACCATCAGGGGAAGTATACTGCTTGAAGAGGACTGCTCTTCCTCCCCGGTCGGAAACAATAGTCCCAGTTACTCTTCCGCAGAATTCTGGGCAGAAAAATTGCTGTATGCTCATTGAAACAGTGGGCGAAAATCTTCCATGGAAAATGGCACGGACCTTGGTAAGGGCTACCAATGTTGCAGCCGTACGCATACTGAACCCAAGTGCAAAGGAACAAGTTATAAAGAGGGGTACGTTGTTGGGTGCCTGCGAAGAAGTAGCTTGGATGCGTAAATGCCAAAGTCAGCTTTCTCGAAATAACACCCCAAGTGAAAGAGCTAACATGACAAATCTTTTGGAAGACTGTTGTAAAGAATTATCTGAAGGAGAAAGGGAGAAGGCTAGGAAGATGCTTCTTCAGTACGCCGATATTTTCGCTACAAATGATGCTGACATAGGGAAGACTGGAGTTGTTCAGCACAGAATTAATACGGGAAATCAGGTACCAATTCGACAGCGGCCTAGAAGACTACCAGTGGCAAGAAAAAAGGAAGTGGATACCATGATCGAAGGAATGTTAAAGGATGGAATTATAGAGCCTTCATCTAGTCCATGGTGTTCTCCTGTGGTCCTAGTAAAGAAGAAGGACGGCAGCATGCAGTTTTGCGTAGACTATCGTCGACTTAATGACATTACAAAGAAAGACAGTTATCCGCTACCCAGGATCGATGACACACTAGATACGCTGTCAGGAATGAAGTGGTTTTCCACATTAGATCTAAAAAGTGGCTACTGGCAAGTAGAAATAGACCCTAAGGATAAAGAGAAAACCGCATTCTCTACAGGAAAGGGACTATGGCAATTTAATGTTATGCCATTCGGATTGTGCAATGCTCCTGCGACATTCGAAAGGCTAATGGAGCTAGTACTCACCGGATTGATAGGAGACGCCTGTCTTGTCTATTTAGATGACATCATCATCGTCGGCCGCACATTTGAAGACCACCTTCGTAATCTGGAGCGTGTTCTTTCAAAAATCCGAGGAGCCAATCTTAAGCTAAGTCCGAAAAAGTGCTCATTCTTCAGGAAGCAAGTAAGCTTTTTGGTACACGTGGTTTCGGAAGAAGGAGTGCAAACTGACCCGGAAAAGATAGTCGCAGTCAAGGATTGGCCACTTCCAAAAGACAAGACGCAGGTCAGAGCATTTCTGGGTTTGTGCTCGTACTATCGACGGTTTGTTAAGAGTTTTGCTGATATTGCTAAACCTCTTCACAAGCTTACCGAGGAGAAGAGATCCTTTTGTTGGGATGAGAGCTGTGACATAGCTTTCCAGGAGTTGAAGTCACGTCTGTGTAATACCCCAATTTTGGGCTTCCCTGACACAGAAAACGAATTCATAGTTGACACAGACGCAAGTAATACTGGAATTGGCGGTGTGTTATCTCAACGGAAAGGAGATCATGAAGTTGTGATAGCTTATTTCAGCAAAGCCTTATCAAAGCCAGAACGAAATTATTGTGTCACAAGACGCGAGCTCCTCGCCGTAGTGAAGTCACTGCAGCATTTCAGCAAATACTTGCTTGGTCGTAAATTTCACCTGCGGACTGATCATGCTGCATTGAAGTGGTTGTTGCAGTTTAAGAATCCGGAGGGACAAGTAGCAAGATGGATTGAACTGCTACAAGAGTTTGACTTCACAATTGAACATCGCAGTGGGAAGTCTCACGGTAACGCAGACGCCTTATCAAGAAGACCTTGTCCTGAAGACTGCAAGCATTGTGTCAAGCATGAAGCTAAGGAATTACTTCCTGTCAGGATGTTAAGAACGGATATTAGTGATGAGTGGAAGGAAACCCTACACCAAGCTCAACAAAGCGACACAGACATCAAACCAATTCTCGAGTGGATTGAGGCTAATGCTCCTAAACCGAAATGGTGTGATGTTGCAGCAATGAGTTCAACCACAAAGAGTTATTGGGCACAGTGGGAGAGCTTAGTAATCCAGGATGGTGTTTTGTGCCGTAAATGGGAAAATACTCGAGGAGATCGCTGCCATCTGCAAATGGTCGTCCCGAAGGCAAAGGTACCAGAAGTTTTACAGCTCTACCACAATGGTTGTTCAGGAGGTCATATGGGAGTAAAAAGAACTCTCTTGAAGATTCGAGAACGGTTTTATTGGATCCATTGTCGAGAGGATGTTGAGGATTGGTGTCGCAAATGCACCAGTTGTGCGGCTGTAAAAGGACCTCATACACGTAGCAGGGGTGCACTGAAAGTGTACAATGTTGGAGCCCCCTGGGAACGAATAGCAATAGATGTCGCTGGCCCATTTCCTGAAAGTGACAGTGGAAACAAATATTTCATGGTTGTCATGGATTATTTCACTAAATGGCCGGAAGTTTTTGCTATTCCTAATCAAGAAGCTGCAACGGTTGCTGATAAATTAGTCCACGAAGTTTTCTGTCGCTTTGGGGTACCCTTAGAAATCCACAGCGATCAAGGAAGAAACTTTGAGTCTCAAGTCTTTCAGGAAACTTGTCGAGTGATGGGTACCCACAAAACCAGAACCACTTCATACCACCCACAGTCTGATGGAATGGTGGAAAGGTTTAACCAGACATTAGAAAGATATCTGGCTAAAGTTGTATCAAGCAGACAAAAGGATTGGGACAAGCACATACAACCATTTCTCCTGTCATACCGAAGTGCAGTTCACGAGAGTACGACCGTGACGCCAGCCTTCGCGAATTTTGGAAGGGAGTTAAGGTTACCGGCAGATCTAATTACTGGCACCCCACCTGATACTCCACGCAGCATAACAGATTATGCAAACGACCTGCGTAACAAAATGAATGATGTATATGAGCATGTCAGACAATCAGGCCAGCAGATGCCCGAGAAGATGAAAACTCGATATGACCGGAAGATGAACAATAGTGGTTTCGACGAAGGTTCACTAGTATGGTTGCATAACCCTGTGCCTAGCAAAGGGAAGTCCCCTAAACTGCAGGCAAAATGGGATGGACCATACCGAATCATGACCAAGATCAACGACGTCACCTACCGGATACGAAAAAATACGCGAACTGCGCCTAAAATTGTTCATGTCGATCGTTTGGCTCGATACTACGGGAATAATGATGCTCGGGACGAGCATCTCTTAGTGGGGGGCAGTGTCACGTAGATCGGTAGGAAAGTTCTAGGTCGAATATTCTAGAACGAATATTCTAGATCGAATATTCTAGATCGAAGATTCTAGAACGAATATTCTAGATCGAAGATTCTAGAACGAATAATCTAGATCGAAGATTCTAGAACGAATAATCTAGATCGAACATTCTAGAACGAATTTTCTAGGGCTAGGGCCTAGAATGGTATGACCTAGAATGATCTAGAAAATGCTACGCTACCACCATCTATTATCGAGTACCACAACTATAAGAATGTTCTAGAACCATGTAGATTACCTAGATGTTCTAGAACTATGTAGGTTAACTAGAACTTTCTGGAAGTCTGGGCTCGACATATAAATAGAGGGTGGGCAGCGCTGCGAGTCAGTTCTACTTTGAACGCTATACAGTGAACTTCGAATGAACGAAGTGAAGAGTGATCAGTGAAACTAATTAGTGAGTGAATCTAATTAGTGAGTGTTTCTTATTGGTTTTATTGTATTTGATTTGTGAAGATTTTAATAAAGTGTTGTAATTTGTGTATATTGGTGTAAAATTATTTATCCCGAACCCCAGCTCGTAACAATAGCAATGCTTATTCTTTGTCCAAGATATAAGCGAGCCCTCTGGTCTCGCGAAGTGTCGACAAGTCTTTTCGATATCTCCTTGAACAGGAGACGCGAACTCGGACCCCATGGCCCAAGCGTTTCGACCCCAAACGGCTCAAAGCTATAGTTACCTATAAGGTTACTATATTTGCGCCGTTTGTTGGTCTCTGCAGACGCAGCGGCCGCACCCGCACAGCCCACCGTGCTTGAAAGATGACATGGTGCCAGGGTGTCGACGCAAGTTGCGTCCCACACCAAGGGCCTACCCATCTTCCAAGGCAACAACGTCATACCATCTGGTCTCTTCCCATCGTCACGTACCAACCCATTAAGCTCTAATACGGCTGGTACGCCGGCAGTAGAAAGAGCACGACGGATAATGTCGTTGATGCTGGCGTGCCGTGAAATGCGACCAGCACTTCTGCAGCACGAAAGACCATAGTGTCCGAGGCTGTCGACAGCTTCGCCGCAGTGACACCGATGCGGAGCATCACAAGGAGCGCCTAACCGTAGACATGTAGCGAACCGGAATGAAGTGTCGTCCAGCATAGTGCCTATGCTGGCTGACGGAATCGCCTATAACCAGAGGCCCGACTCCCATTCTCCCACAGCCAATAAACGGGCACGCTCGACAGCATTATTTGACGTATTAAGAAGGTTATTCCGTATAATGCTGCAGAGCGGCCCATCCCATTGTCTCTGAGAGGACGCAAAAAATCAGTTAGTTAGTAATAAATGATGGAAAGTGTACCAGGGATCCTGTACTAATACCTTTTGCAACAAGACATAGGTGTAACGCGTTCACACTGAGAAGCGCACAGTTTCGATAAACTTCCACGAGAACTAAACATTGATTTATTCTGCACTAAAGTGGACACAGCTAGAAGGCTTATTACAGCCCAATCATTCTTTGATTCGAAGGCATTGTGGCACTCAAACTGTGATGTCGTCTTTACATT
Organism: Pyrrhia umbra; assembly: GCA_963891755.1. Taxonomy (NCBI): domain Eukaryota; kingdom Metazoa; phylum Arthropoda; class Insecta; order Lepidoptera; family Noctuidae; genus Pyrrhia; species Pyrrhia umbra. The sequence goes on from OY982946.1 coordinate 264,376, forward strand.
TACCTGCTTTTGTATGTTTTTTTTTTCTCTTTTCCTCTGTATCATTATTGTTTCTTTTTAGCATAAAGTCATTAAGACGCAATATTCTTGTTAACAATAAACTCATACGAGTACTCATCTGTAGAGACTTGTAATTAGCAATATGATCATTAAAATAGATAATTTTGCATTGTTATTAGTCTGTAAGTCTCTCGAATAGCAAAAAAAAATGCTCTTTGGTACTCATGTTCGAGTTTTTTAATCAAATCTGAATCTATGATTATTTGAGGTGACAAATTAGATGCATCATTATTTGATCGACAAGACGACGAACCAATACCAACATGCGGAAGGTATTTTTGAAAAGTGGGTACCAAAGCCAGGCTGGTGTCACCAGGTGTCACTCAGCAGTTTAGGCACATTCGGTCGGCGCGCGGCGCGGCGGCGCATCTCTCAGGCAGGCGTACCTATCGTAGTAAGGTCGCGCGCCGCTCGGCTCGCACGCTAGCGGCAAGCCGCTTCGAGAGTAATTAAGATATTAATTTTCCGTATGAAAACCTTTTGGCTTTTCTGCCGACCCTGCCTAAAAACTCTGCACGCCGCTGGTATAGATATATACCTGAAATAAAGTGCGAGATCGGCGTACAACTACGCAGTACTCCATGTGTATTAATTGCTTATCACGAAGGACGAAGCAGAAGTATAATCGAATATCTAATGCAACACGCACCATGCGAACAATGCCGTACCCTCGCGGCAACAGCTTGCCGTCCTTGCCTTTCAGCGTGCCGGAGGCGACGGCGCCCCTCCACCTGCAATGTGAATGCGTCATTATCTTCCTCTCGCCCCCATTACAATTTGTTTGTAGTCCCTAGCCATGCTGCAGTGTCACAGCCTTTTTTTTTACAATAAAATCATTTTTTCTTACACTATTTTTAATTCAAATTTATTAAAATTTATTTTCTATTTTTTTTGTTGGATTTTCTATAAAAGCGTATTTTTTTAGTTTTTTAAACCTTGGGTTACATTAATCAAGTTTTAGTAGGGATGCCCAATTATTTCTGGAAATAAATATAGCCTATGACACTTCATAAAGATGTAGCTTTCTAACGGTGAAAGAATTTTTAAAATCGGTTCAGTAGTTTTTGAGTTAAAACGCTACAAACAAACAAACAAATTTTTCCTCTTTATAATATTAGTATAGGTACAGATAACGGTTTATTTCTATTTGCGCATACGCCACGTGCTTAGATGATTTGGTGATTTACACTTATTGCAACCTAAAAAAGTGGTGTGTAGCGAAAAAAAAAAAAACTTTTTACAAAAAAAAAACCGACCTCCAAAAACACTGAAGCGAGAAAATGATTTTTTATTTAAACGCTAGTAAAACGCGACAAAAACGTCGCTCTAGAAGTCGGTGGCAAAATACTAACAACAATAACTTGAGACACCGACTTCTAAGAAATTGATTTTCATATATAGAAAATCAATTTTCATATATTAATTAATTTAAACTACTTAAGGCAAAAGATTAAAGACTACTACTACGACATAACGACATACATATATACTAAAACAAAAAATATAAAATACAAAAAAAAACACCTAAAGGAACACGTCAAGGTTAAGCGTCAAAATATTCCTCCACATCGCTATCATCTGGTAATGTGCCCAGAAGACTGGCAGCATTGCCACGTTGAATAGCAATGCTTATTCTTTGTCCAAGAAATAAGCGAGCCCTCTGGTCTCGCGAAGTGTCGACAAGTCTTTTCGATATCTCCTTGAACAGGAGACGCGAGCTCGGACCCCATGGCCCAAGCGTTTCGACCCCAAACGGCTCAAAGCTATAGTTACCTATAAGGTTACTATATTTGCGCCGTTTGTTGGTCTCTGCAGACGCAGCGGCCGCACCCGCACAGCCCACCGTGCTTGAAAGATGACATGGTGCCAGGGTGTCGACGCAAGTTGCGTCCCACACCAAGGGCCTACCCATCTTCCAAGGCAACAACGTCATACCATCTGGTCTCTTCCCATCGTCACGTACCAACCCATTAGGCTCTAATACGGCTGGTACGCCGGCAGTAGAAAGAGCACGACGGATAATGTCGTTGATGCTGGCGTGCCGTGAAATGCGAACAGCACTTCTGCAGCACGAAAGACCATGGTGTCCGAGGCTATCGACAGCTTCGCCGCAGTGCCACCGATGCGGAGCAACACAAGGAGCGCCTAACCGTAGGCGTGTAGCGAGCCGGAATGAAGTGTCGTCCAGCATAATGCCTATGCTGGCTGACGGAATCGCCTGTAAGCAGAGGCCCGACTCCCATTCTCCCACAGCCAATAAACGGGCACGCTCGACAGCATTATTTGACGTATTAAGAAGGTTATTCCGTATAATGCTGCAGAGCGGCCCATCCCATTGTCTCTGAGAGGACGGGTTACCGGGCAAAACCGTATTGGGACTAGCCATTTTCCAGGCATTCAACGCATCGGTCAAACACGGTACCTTAAAATTACCCAGTGAGGAAGATAGAATTTTCCTGGTTAAAGTATCGGTACTGTGGACCGAGGAATGAATGAATGCTGGTAAACTGATACTAGAAATTTTGCGGACGCCGAGACCTCCCAATCGAATTGGTAGTGAAGCTTGCTGCCAGGCTCGGTCGTCCAAGGCCACATTTAGAATCGAAGTAAGAGTGTTTCTGATAATTTGGTCCACTTTGTCTAAAAGTTGCGGGTGCTTCCACAGATGGGAGGAGCGAAGGATATAAGTAAATTTTGGTCCAAAACAACAATGTCGAATGTGTGAGTGTGTATGCTGAATGTAAGTTAATTTTGAATAATCTTCCCGAAACATCATTAAAATTTTGTATTTTTTCCTCAATAAAAGAAGAAAAAGAATCATCAATAATCGGGGACCTAGAAGGCGAAGAGAATTTCTTTCTACTATTTTAATATCTGGCGGCAGCAGCTGGCAGCTGGCGGTAACAGCTATGGAATTAAATTTTGATATCGTTGCTTGCCTGTCAGTGGTGTGGGGAATGAAAATTTCGCATTTTGAAAAACTTAGTGAAAGGCCAACAATGGAACTGAATTTCTGTTTTAATGATATAAAATCGTTTTTTTTTTTGTATTTTATATTTTTTGTTTTAGCATATATGTATGTCGTAGTAGTAGTCTTTAATCTTTAGCCTTAAGTAGTTTAAATTAATTAGCCCACCTTGCTAGCTCTGCGTGCTGCGTTGGCTCCGCTGCTGCGGCTGCGGAGAACCTCAAGCGGCGAAAGTATAGTAACCTTATTGGTAACTATATTTTTGAGCCGTTTGGGGTTGAAACTCTAGGGTCGTGGGGTCCGAGTGCCCACCTTCTTTTTAAAGAATTGGCGAAGCGGCTTGTTGACACTTCCCGTGACCCAAAGGCTGGCTTTTACTTTGGCCAAAGGCTAAGCATTGCCATCCAACGTGGCAATGCCGCCAGCCTCTTGGGTACACTTCCAGTTGACGGCGATGAGGAAGAATTTTTTGTCGCAATATTTTAGTTAGATTTATATTAGAATATATTTACTTTTTTTTTATTTTTCGTAATGTAAATAATGTAAATACTTTCTTTTAAATAAAATCATTACAATTAATTAATATATGAACATTGTAACTTCCTAAATAGAGTCAATTTATTTTTCTCTTTTTGTAAAAAGTTTTTTATTTTTCCCTTCTTGTGTTACTGTTATGGTCAAAATATCTACATGAATTCGAATTTCTAGAAAATTCGAAAATTTTACACACGTATTTAGAAGCCCTTATCGACTAACATACTGGGTGGAGATTAGGTTATCACATTAAATTGTACAGCATGTATTACAAGTTGTTATCAGTCCGTTAAAATAATGAAATAAATCATTTTACTAAAATTAAGAAAATGCATTTTTCAAACAAAATAAATGGCACTATAATTGGTAAAAAATAAATCAGCCTTTATAATATTAGGTTACTGACCCGTAGAAGCGGCTAAGCCGCGGTGCCGCGGCGCGGTGGCGGTACATGCACCGTACCTACGCAAGGTACGAATATCTACTTGTAGATGTAGGCACGCACGCGTGTTGCAATAGTAAATCAACATTTTAACAACACACTTTATGATATTGTTTTATGAAATAATCACAAATTAAATTCTCATTTAAATAATCACAACAATAATTTCCATTTCAATGTTTAAATTATAGCTGGTATCATAAACGGCGACGGCACCGACTTCAAACCTGTCAATAGGTAACACATACAAATAATAGTGTTTTATTAATATTAAAGGCATTAGGTTTGTGTTAAATCTTTATTAAGTTATTTTATACTTTTTAGTTTATTTTTTAAGTCGGTTTTTTTTGAAACTTAGTTTTTTTTTTTTGTTTTACTTTTTAGTGTCTCAGGTAATAAGTGGCTCAGTAAACTACAGGATTTTTATAGATTACATAAGGAAGGCTAAAACATTTCGTTGTTTTTAGGGTTCCGTACCTCAAAAGGAAAAAACGGAACCCTTATAGGATCACTTTGTTGTCCGGCTGTCCGTCCGTCTGTCAAGACCCTTTTTCTCAGGAACGCGTGGAGGTATGAAGCTGAAATTTATATCAATTACTCAAGTCTACTGTCCCTTGAAGCTGTGAAAAAATCAAACTTGAAAAAGCCAACGCAATCAAAAGATACAGCCGTTTATGCCGCAAATTTTCGACACTTGCAAGGGAATCAAAACCTACAGGGTGCTTCCCGTGAACTCAGAATCTTGAAATTTGGTACGAAGCAACGTCTTATAGCATAGATAAAGGAAAAATTACGAAAACCATAAATTTTTAGTTACATCACATAATTTTTTTTTTTTTAATAATTTTAACCTTACTACCCATTTCCTCATAAACGCGTAGAGGTATTAAATTGAAATTCATACCAAATACTCAGGTCTATAATACCTTTAAGGTGTAACAAAATCAAACTTCTATGTCAACGCAATCAAAAGAAACAGCAATTTAAGCTGCATATTTTGAAACTCGCAAGTACTCGCAAGGGAATCAAAACCTAAAGGGTACTTCCAGTCGACCTAGAATCTTGAAATTTGGCATGAAGCAACGTTTTATAGCACACATAAAGGAAAAATTCCGAAAACCTTAAATTTTTAGTTACATTACAAAATATATATTTTTTAATAAATATAAACTTATTACTTTTTTCCTCATGAACGCGTAGAGCTATCAAGTTGAAATTTATATCAAATACTTAGATCTAATTGCCTTTAACCCGTGAAAAAAAAAAAATTCTAAGTCAACGCAAAAACGCAAAACGCAAAAGTACAACCATTGATACCGCATATTTTGAAACTCGCAACTACACGCAAGGGAATTAAAACCTAAAGACCACTTCCCGTTGACATAGAATCTCGAAATTTGGTAAGAAGCAATAGCTTACAGCACAGGTAACAGAAAAATTCCGAAAAGCTTAAAATTTTAAGTAGTTATACCACCAAAAAAATTGTGATGGTAAACATAATTGTAGTTACAGCAATGACCGCGAGTTATTATACTATGTATGGGGAGGGCAACAAGAGCATAAATTTAAGACAAAGAGATCTTTGTCTTAAATTTATGCTCCTCCATCTTTCCCCATTGTAATGTTATGAATTTCATTTTGCAATAAAAATACCATAGTTATGACTCGATTGTCGTAATGAACGAACTTTGTAAACCTTGCAGGTTTGTACGGAACCCTCGGTGCGCGAGTCCGACTCGCACTTGGCCGGTTTTTATTGTCATAATTATATGTTAAATAGTTTTTTTTTTATGTAGCTATGGGTAGGCCTACGAAAGGTGCAGCCTTAAACAATATAGATCAAGAAACGGGAACGGAAAATATAAATCGACTCCGAAACAATTACGTCATCGATGTAAACAAAAATGTAAAAAAATGTTCATAAAATGAAAACTACTGGGCCAAACCATGTGAAATTTTTATGGGACCAAATGGCATCTATTCCGCATCAAACTAAAGAATCACGTAAATCGGATCATAAATCTCTGCGTAATCGGTGTACATACATAAAAAAAACGATCGAATTGAGAACCTCCTCCTTTTTTTGAAGTCGGTTAAAAAGGTCCCACGACTATAATATTGATTGTTAATAAATAATGTTGGTTGTATATGATTAATTGCCTAATATAGAGTCCGTGAATGTGATAACCTAGTCGCCACCCAGTATACGAATATTATGGCATCCAACATTATTACAAACATACGGTTTTTTACGAAGTCAATTTAGAGTAAATAAAATTACGAATATAAACGTGCTAGAGACATGGTTTCTGCTCATCTTTCTTTCTTGTTTCTTGTATTTCTGTTATTTTACTTTAAGTTGTTTAAGTAACAGCCCACTCACTTGTTGACGTGCTGCAGTATTTGCTGGACATGCTGCTCGCTGTACGGCCTGGCAATCGGGCCTCGATTCTTGCACTTGGCTCCATACGTTTTTGTCTGTAGAGTATTATCCTTATACAAATATGAAAGTAACTCAGTCTGTAAAGATTTCGCTAATACATACATATTCGCTGATACGATAAAGATGAAATTTGATATTTAAGCACATACTTAGGTACCTAACAAAAATTAATTTTAAAAATCAAAAAACCCGACTGCGTAAAAAGTGAACCAAACCACGTACATAATAAAAAAATGCACTTAAAAGCTAGATTACTTTACCGAAAAATGGTCTTCACACACCTATTTGAAAGACCTATCTAGCGATACCTCACACGAAGGGGTGCGTGAGATAAAAAATATTCATCCCCACTTTACATGTTTTACACCTAAAAAAATATTTTTCTAAATTTTATTTTTACCACTTTGTCGGCGTGATCTGTATACATATGTATACTTTTCAGCTTTCTAGTACCAAGAACCTCTGAGCTATGCCGCGGACAGACAGACAGACATGGCAAAACTATAAGGGCTCCTTGCTTTAAAAAATAAAATTTATTCTAATAATGGAACATAACAACAGTCAGGAGGATCCATTGATAAAATCAGATTGGCTGTCGAATAATGGATGAATGGATCGTTAACTTCTTCGTTAACGCCTACTTCGAACTTACGTTGTCGTAATACTTGCACACGATGTGCGAGGATGGTGGATCGCAGCTGTTTTTATCCGGACAGTACTTGTTCCAGTCCATAGCATCCTGAATCTTCATGCATGTCGCTAGCAGTACCCTGACGCAGAGCAGTCTCACAAGCTGCAACATGACAGACCAGGGTTGGATGACACGTTCTTTCATTTGCTTTTTTAACAGACTTCAAAAAAAACTTTTTACAAAAAAAAACCGACTTCCAAAAAAGACTGAAAAGTAAAAAAAAACATTTTAATTTATTATTTAAATTATACTTTTCAATTTTTTTATTGTAAGTCGGATTTTTTTTTGGAAAAGTTTTTTATTTTTTGCTTTTCAGTGACTCGCTCTTCTTATTAGTTGTTATCTTAATATAAACACACCACTTTTTTAACCGACTTCTAAAAAAGAAGGAGTTAATCAATTCGGATGTTTGTATTTTTTTTATGTTTGTTCGCGCATAACTCTGTCGCTTGCCAACCGATTTGTTCAAACAACAAACGCACTAGTTGCCCCTAGGATTTTCGAAAATTGCCCTGGGGGGTTAGACAAGTGGCAAAACGCTAACGCTAACGCTAACGCTCAATGTATGGGAATGACATATAGCTAGTCGTAAACGAATGTTGCGTTGCGAATGTGCGTTTGTTAATTTTTTAATTAAGTATTTTAAAGCCCTACAATTTTATGAAGATCTGGAGTCAATCTGATGATGGAGCCAAAATATAGCCGAGGGAACTCCTCAACGATTTACAGCAGTTACCTTGTGTTTGGGCTTGATTAATTTGTATTGATGAGAAATTTACACCTAGATGAGTTCTGACTAGACATGTGCGCCGATCGGCGTGGCGCACGCCGCCGGTCATTTTGGCCACGCCGACGCCGCCGGGTTTTTCATCGGCGTCATCGGCGTCAAAATTCAAATACTATTTTAGATTAAACGTGTCAATAATATAATAACTGCTGCCAGCCTGCCCACACAAAACCTGGACATCGATGTGTCTCCTCCTACAGAGAGGGAGGTAGTGAAGGCTATCCGCAATTTAAAAAATGAGAAAGCCACGGGATTCGACCTCATCACAGCGGAAATGCTAAAAGCCGACGTACCCACCGCTGCAAACGCGCTGACGCCCCTTTTGCGGAACATTTGGTCAGCCGAAGAGTTACCCGACGACTGGAACAAAAGCCTTCTTATCACCGTCCCCAAGAAGGGAGATCTGAGTGAATGTGGCAATTGGAGAGGTATCACTTTGCTCTCGACTCCTTCCAAGGTGCTCTGCCAGATCATCCTGGACAGGTTGTCGGGGGGCGTCGAACCTCTTCTTCGCAAAGAGCAGGCTGGCTTTCGACCCAACCGATCGTGCACCGAGCAGATCAACACATTGCGCATAATCCTCGAACAGGCATCAGAATGGCAGAGGGAAATGTACTTTGGCCTTTGTGGACTTCGAAAAAGTCTTCGACATGCTGCGATGGAATTGTATCTGGGACCGGCTTCGTGAAATTGGAGTCCCCGAGAAGATCACGACCATAATTAAGGCCATCTACGGGAAATATTCTTGTAGGGTGACTCACGACGGCCTCGTCTCGGAGGACATACAAGTCCATGCGGGTGTGCGCCAAGAGTGTCTCCTCTCGCCTCTCTTCTTCCTTGTCGTCCTCGATGGCATCATGAATAATACCACCAAACCAAGCGCCGCGGCATAGAGTGGGGGCTGTCCAACGTCTTGGAAGATTTAGATTATGCTGAAGACCTATGTCTATTGAGCCACACGCGCGCCGACATGCAAGCCAAATTGGACGACCTACGGCGAGAGGCTATGGAGACGGAACTAAAAACTAACACCCGGAAGACCCAGGAAATGAGATGCGGAGTGTCGTGCTCATTACCGTTGCTTATCGGTACAGAAAGGGTGGAAAGGGTCCACAAATTTACATACCTCGGCAGTGTTGTGTCAGAAACAGGAGGGACCGAAGATGATATCACTTCTAGGATTGCCAAGGGGAGAGCAACCTTTGCACAACTCCGTCCTGTGTAGCAATCGCGAAAACTGACCAGGAGAGTTAAACTCAAGGTATTCCGGTCCAACGTCAAAACCGTATTGCTGTACGGATGTGAGACGTGGAAAGCCACAAAAGACATCTCGCGTAAACTCCAGGTCTTCGTCAATCGCTGCCTTCTTCGTATTCTCGGTATTTACTGGCCCGAAAAAAATCTCCAACATCGAACTGTGGGAACGCTGCGGTGAGACACCGATCGACCAGCAGATCAAACGTCGCAAGGGGAACTGGATCGGCCACACGATCCGAAGGGACCCCGATCACATACCGAGGCAAGCCCTAGACTGGAATCCCAAAGGAAAACGGAAACGTGGTCGCCCTAAACAATCCTGACGGCGGACGATCATCGCAGAGGCGGCGACTGTAGGCAGGACGTGGAGTGAGATCAAGCGCGAAGCTCAAGACCGGATGCGATGGCGGAGCACTGTGGCCCTCTGCCCCAACTAGGGGACATAGGACTATAAGTCAAGTAAATCATAAGTGAATAAATAAAAAGATTAATATGGATTGACACGTCTTTTACTTATTTTGACCATCCACGCCGATTACGCCGATGACGCCGCCGCCGCCGACAAATTAGACTCTGGACGCCGCCGCCGGTTAAATGAGCATCGGCGCACATGTCTAGTTCTGACTGTCATTAGGGGTCTAATGATGTTGTCAAAAAGTTAAAAATAATACTGAAACCTACCTATATTAATAAACCTAACCTAATCTACGATTAAACTATAATCAAATTTAACAATTTTTTGGAGTCGGTGCCGGAACGGCAAAATACTCTGGAATTACCAGTCGTTTCATTACTTAGCTTGGCACCGACTCCAAAAAGTTGTTAAATTTGATTATAGATTAATCGTAGATTAGGTTAGGTTTATTAATATAGGTAGGTTTCAGTATTATTTTTAACTTTTTAGTGCTTTTCGGGTTTTTTGAAGTCGGTTTTTTTTTGCAAAAATATTTTTTTAGGTTGTAATAAGCGTGAATAACCAAATCATCTAAGTATTTGGCGTATGGCGCTGAACCGATGTGATAAAATTTAAATGGGACCACACGATAAGCGTCAGCTTTCTAATAAAAAAAGAATAATCAAAATTGATTCATCCTGTCAAAAGTTATGAGGTAACAAACATTAAAAAAAAACATACAGGCGAATTGAGAATCTCCTCCTTTTTTTGAATTCGGTTAAAAAGGAGTTTCTGTATTCTAAATACATATATGTAGGTATGTGTGTGAATGTACTTAGCCTTGATAGTTCGTCTTATATGCTACGTCTTTGTGTATTTTTTTACAGAACTAGGAACTGCGATCCAGAAAGGGGGACGCGGGCGCTTGAATGTAACAAAATTGAGCACTTTAAAGCTTTTTAGGGTTCCGTAGTCCGACAAGGAAACCTTATAGTTGTGCTATGTCCGTCTGCCTGTCTGTCGGCGGTAGAGCTCCTAGATTCTTGTTACTAAAAAGCTAAAACTTGGTATGGATATGTATTGTTCACGCCGAAAAATGGTAAAATAAAATTTTGAAAAATATTTTTTTTTATTGTAGCTCCCAAACATGTAAAGTGGGGTTAATTTTTTTTTCTCGCGTACCCCTGTGTGTGGGGTATGATTAGATAGGTCTTTCAAAAATATTATGAATGTGTGAAGACCATTTTTCGGTTTTGCGAGCCATTTACGAAATATTTAGCTTTAAAGTGCAATTTTTTGTTCAATACGATCATCCCCTCTAACTTTTGACTGGATGTCCCTAGAAATGTGAAAAAATTCACAGACGTAGCACATGTAATGAACTTACAAGGACTTATCACGGCTAAGTAGGCTTAACCAGTTACAGAGTTATAGTCGAATAACTAAGACCTACTACGGAACCCTTCTGCGCGTGGCCCGACACGCACTTGGCCGGTTTTCTGAAGTCGATTAAAAAAATGAAAATTGTTAACCAAAATACTTGATGTAAGTTTATGAGTATTAATATCTAACCTTAAACGGCGCAAATATATAAACCTTAGTGGTAATTATATATTTGAGCCGTTTGGGGTTGAAACATTAGGGCTATAGGGTCCAAGTGCCCGTCTACTATTTCGTGATATAGGCAAACGTTTAGTAGACTCCACGCGTGATCAAAGGGCTGGCCTATATTTCGGTCAAAGAATCAGCATTGCCATCCAACGTGGCAATGCAGCCAGCCTTTTGGGCACGATTCTCGTTGACAGCGATGCGGATGAATATTTTAATGCCTAATTATATTAGAATAATTTATTATTTTTATGTTTTTATTATTGTACTTAAATAAATGTTTTTGATCAAGAAAAAAAATATATAACTTACATTTAGCACAAAAATAGTTTGCATGTTTTTCATGAAGCTGTCGGCGGCCTGTGGGGTGAGCTATTACAAGGAACCTATCAATGTATAACAATAAATATTTTATTGTTCAATACACAATTGAGTGCTGGCTATATTTATTGTTATAGCTGCGCTGTGTCGAAACACTGATTGCCTTCAGAAAGAGTTACCCGCGGTTTCACCCGCGTCTACAGTCAACTACTTAACTCTCCCGAATAAAAAGTAGCCTATAACCATTACTACGGGCTCATCTATCTTCATACCAAATCCTTACTAATATTATAAATGCGAAAGTAACTCTGTCTGTCTGTCTGTCTGTTACGCTTTCACGCCAAGTCTACTGGACCGATATAAATGAAATTTGGTACAGAGATAGAATAAACCCTGAGGAACAACATAGGCTACTTTTTACCCGGGTGCGCTAAGTAGTTCCCTCGGGATGCGGGTGAAACCGCGGGAAACAGCTAGTGTTATCTAAACCGTTTCAACCATTTTACCGTGAGCGCGTGACAAACAGACGAACTCGTTTTCGCATGTCTAAGTTAGAATTAGTGAGGATGCTGGCTTAAACTGCGCTTGGCGCGGTCGGTCCGTGGATGGGTGACCATCCTTGTCATACCGAGACTCCTCCGTGCCTCGGAAAGCACGTTAAGCTCTTGGTCTCGGTTGTCATTTGTAGATCTTTGACAATCGTTACGGGTAGTCAGAAGCCAGAAAGTCTGACAACCAGTCTTACCAAGGGGTATCGTGTTACCCGGTAACTGGGTTGTGGAGGTCAGATAGGCCATCGCTCCATGTAAAACACTGGTACTCAGCTGCATCCGGTTTAGACTGGAAGCCGACCACAACATAGTTGGGAAAAGGCTAGGCAGATGATGATGCTGCCATGATGTACACCGAACTGGAGCCGTATTATGACGTCTTAAAGAGATGCTTATTTGAGTGTAAAACAAAGATGCAACTATACATGACCGATAGCACCGTCCCGTTCTCGCACTAGAGTGCATCCGCCGTCATTCAGCACCTATCTCTGAGAGCATCTCTTTAATAACTTTGTCCTAAAACTGTATCAAATTATATACTAACATACAAAGAATAGAATAGAAATATGCTTTATTGTACACCAAAAAGAAATGAAGACAGATACAATTTAAAATGAAAATATAGGTACAACGGCGGTCTTATCGCTAAAAGCGATCTCTTCCAGACAACCTTCGGATGGACAGGAAAGATAAAATATTTAGCTAAGGGTAGTCCGTGGTGTACAGCTATATTATATACTAGTGGCCCGCCCCGGCTTCGCACGGGTAGTCAGGCTTTGTTTTTAAACCGACTTCAAAAAACGTGGTTCTGTATTTGACCCATATGTACCCGTTATGTGTTTTTATGTCCGCGATTATCTCAAAAACTACTGAACCGAATTGGATAGGAGTTTTCGTTCTTCAAAAGCATAGTCAAGTCAGTTTCAAGGAAGGTTTTTAGTATAATACGTAATATAGTTATGGAACCAATGGAACTCTTCAATTACTAATAGTAAAGGAACAGCGATTACTGCAATCGTATGCCAGTGATTTAAAGGAGAAAGCCGAGGTATAGAGTTCACCCTTATTCAAGATGATGAACATTTGTCTGGACATTAGGATATTGTTATTTATTTAAATTACAAACTACTACACTCATGAGCAAAATGAAAAACTTTTTTGCAAAAATAGATCTGGCATGGAAAATAAAATTGAAAAATAAGGGGGTAAGTGTCAGACTGACTTAAATCGATCCATTATGTTCTCTTCTTCGCTCTTTATTTTCTTAGGTCGCGGTAGCTCTTTCGAACAGCGCCCCCAGGCACTTTTCCTGGGGGTGGGCCCCGTCAACTATGCTAACATCTCATTGAGGCATGCGTGGAACTCAAACGCGCCGTCTACGCGGGCCTAATTCTTACCGGACGGCTAGCCACTTATTGCTTAAAGTCTGCAAGCCCGGGCCTGTAGTCGATTCCTGGCTCCAATGCTGATGGCTAGGCTGGGGCGTGAGGTTTGTCTCTCCCTCACGCATCCCGCTATCTCCTTCTCTAGCATGACTGTTTCGCATAAGGAGGCGACTGCTTCCTATTCCCACTCGCTTTGGACCATGGTTAAAACCAGGGCCGAACGTGAGAGGTCACCGCCACCCAAGCGGGGCAAATCACCACTGTATGCTCCACTGTATGATCCTCACAGTGTCGACACCCTGACGTTAAGGACAGGACAGGAACCTCCCAAAATATCCGTGTCCGGTGAGAATCTGCGTCAGGCGTAGGCATAGGATCTGCGGTAGGGCAAGATGCCGTGGCGCCTTCCTAGCCACTCCTCAAAGAACAGATTTATCGCCACAATTGTGGGGTGCCATGCACTGGGCGTACGGATAATCTTGATGATTAGGAAAAGCTGGAGAACGGTGAATTATGTCCGAATGTATGTTTTATTGTTATATCTATAAGACATCGCGTGCCAACATATTTGCTAACAGTTAGGTGTAATACAAACGATCCTTACTCAGGTTCATCAGAATACATTCAAATGTTTGGCCTTATGATCTGTTAATTAGCAAAGGGAACTCTAGTTCTTAAGTTCTGAAGTATGGAATAGAATTAATGCAATGCAAAGCGCAATTTTTTTGGCTTTTAAGTATTCCACTGTTATGTATGAAAAGAGGTCATTTTTATACATAGAATGCATGAGCATTAATCACCATGCTTACTAAAGTGGAATAACATCTACATAATATGATGACTTGAAAGCGCTTATTTTTAACAAATTTGTAACTTAATTCTTGAAGCCGCTAAAGGTGAAAAATATTATGTGAAATTAACTAAAAGAAAAAGAAAATTGTGTATACACCAAAATCAAAAAAAAATAATGTGGGATTCGAACTCGATGTAACCGATTCGCATGATCATTACAGCCCCTCCGCTACAGTGCTCGTTGACATTGCAGGTAAAATTGACGTTCTAATACAACGTATTTTCAATTTTAATTACTGCTTATCTGCTTTAGAAACGGGCGTGATGATTTTCATGTCAAAGATTATAATGATAGCGAAAATGCATAATTATAAAAACTTGTTAGGTCATCCCATTACAAACTTATTTCAATGCCTCACTGCTCATTCCCCATAATAACCAGCGTGATGATTTGTAGCCTAAAACTTGACCCGATTCATAACAAACATTTTTGGTGAATTTCAAGTAAAACTGTTCAGACGTTTTCGCGTAAAGTTAAAACATATTTTAAATCTTACAAACTTAAAATTTGAATTTTTGACCCTAGGGCTAAATAAACTGATAAACTGTGAAACACGTGTTTAATTATTTTCATTTTACAGTGTTTCTACAAAATTTGAGTTTAATTTAATCAAAAATAAAACTTACTCCATACAAACTTTCAACCCTATTTTAGTATACTTAGGGTTGGAATTTTCAAAAATCCTTTCTTATTACTTGTCTAGGCAATAAAAGGCACCTCCTGTCCAAATTTCATTGCTCTAGGTCTAGCCGTTTCGGCTCTGCGTTGATGAGTCAGTCATTCAGTGTATGAGGTTGTCATTTTATATAATAGTACTAGTGGCCCGCCCCGGCTTCGCACGGGTAGGCAGTCTTTGTTTTTTAACCGACTTCAAAAAACATGGTTCTGTATTTGACCCGTATGTACGTGTTTTTATGTCCGCGATTATCTCAAAAACTACTGAACCGAATTGGATAGGAGTTTTCGTTCTTCAAATGCATAGTTTTCAAGGAAGGTTTTTAGTATAATACATATAGTATAATACATATAGTATATTGGGATCTAATGAAGTTCTTCGGAGATACCCAATGGAACTCTTCAATTACTAATAGTAAAGGAACAGCGATTACTGCTATCGTATGCCAGTGATTGGTTTCACTATTCTATAACATAACATCACACCTCTAAGCTTTAAAGGAGAAAACAGGGGTATAGAGTTCACCCTTATTCAAGGTGATGAACATTTGTCTAGACATTAGGATATTGTTATTTATTTAAATTACAAACTACTGCACTCAAAAGCAGTTGAAAAACATTTCTGCAAAAATAGCACTGGCATGGAAAATAATACAAAATGAAAAATAACTAATACATCGTTCCAGAAGTCGGTGTCCCCATTAGGTATTGTGTTGTGTATTTTCGTTCTATTTTAGTAAAAGTTTTTTTTTTTTTGGAATGGAAAATCATCTCCCGACTCTTCCCGCTGTGGGCGGAGCAGGGGTAAGTGTCAGACTGACTTAAATCGATCCATTCTGTTCTCTTCTTCGCTCTTTATTTTCTTAGGTCGTGGTAGCTCTTTCGAACAGCGCTACCAGGCACTTTCCCTGGGGGTAGGCCCCGTCAACTATGCTAACATCTCATTGAGGCATGCGTGGAATTCAAACGCGCCATCTACGCGGGCCTAATTCTTACCGGACGGCTAGCCACTTATTGCTTAAAGTCTGCAGGCCCGGGCCTGCAGTGGCCTGGAGTCGATTCCTGGCTCTAAATGGTGATGGCTTGGCTGGGGCGTGAGGTTTGTCTCCCTCACGCATCCCGCTATCTCCTTCTCTAGCATGACTGTTTCGCATAAGGAGGCGACTGCTTCCTATTCCCACTCGCTTTGGACCATGGTTTGAACCAGGGCCGAACGTGAGAGGTCACCGCCACCCAAGCGGGGCAAATCACCACTGTATGCTCCACTGTATGATTCTCACAGTGTCGACACCCCGACGTTAAGGAACAGGACAGGAACCTCCCAAAATATCCGTGTCCGGTGAGAACCTGCGTCAGGCGTAGGCATAGGATCTGCGGTAGGGCAAGACGCCGTGGCGCCTTCCTAGCCACTCCTCAAAGAGGAGTTTTATCGCCACGATTGTGGGGTGCCATGCACTGGGCGTACGGATAATCTTGATGATTAGGAAAAGCTGGAGAACGGTGAATTATGTCCGAATGTATGTTTTATTGTTATATCTATAAGACATCGCGTGCCAACATATTTGCTAACAGTTAGGTGTAATACAAACGATCCTTACTCAGGTTCATCAGAATACATTCAAATGTTTGGCCTTATGATCTGTTAATTAGCAAAGGGAACTCTAGTTCTTAAGTTCTGAAGTATGGAATAGAATTAATTCAATGCAAAGCGCAATTTTTTTGGCTTTTAAGTATTCCACTGTTATGTATGAAAAGAGGTCATTTTTATACATAGAATGCATGAGCATTAATCACCATGCTTACTAAAGTGGAATAACATCTACATAATATGATGACTTGAAAGCGCCATAATAATGATGACTTGAAAGCGCTTACTTTTAACAAATTCGTAACTTAGTTCTTGAAGCCGCTGAGGTGAAAGATATTATGTGATATTAACTAAAAGAAAAAGAAAATTATGTATTTACCAAACTAAAAAAATAAACAAAAATATGTGGGATTCGAACTCGATGTAGCCGATTCGCATTATCATTAATACAGCCCCTCCGCTACAGTGCTCGTTGACATTGCAGGTAAAATTGACGTTCTAATACAACGTATTCAATTTTAATTACTGCTTATCTGCTTTAGAAACGGGCGTGATGATTTCAAAGATTGTAATGATAGCGAAAATGCATAATTATAAAAACTTGTAAGGTCATCCTATTAGAAACTTATTTCAATGCCTCACTGCTCATTCCCCATAATGATTAGTGTGATGATTTGTAGCTTAAAGCGTGACCCGATTCATAACAAACATTTTTAGTGAATTTCAAGTAAAACTGTTCAGACGTTTTCGCGTAAAGTTAAAACATATTTTTATTCTTACAAACTTAAAATTTGATTTTTTCACCCTAGGGCTAAAATCTTGAAAAACTGTGAAACACGTATTTAATTATTTTCATTTTACAGTGTTTCTACAAAATTTGAGTTTAATTGAATCAAAAACCAAACTTACTCCATACAAACTTTCAACCCTATTTTAATATACTTAGGGTTGGAATTTTCAAAAATCCTTTCTTATTACTTGTCTAGGCAATAAAAGGCACCTCCTGTCCAAATTTCATTACTCTAGGTCCAGCCGTTTCGGCTCTGCGTTGATGAGTCAGTCATTCAGTGTATGAGGTTGTCATTTTATATAATAGTATAGATAGATAATTATATATAAGAATATATGTATATACTAGCTGTTTCCCGCGGTTTCACCCGCATCCCGAGGGAACTACTTAGCGCACCCGGGTAAAAAGTAGCCTATGTTGTTCCTCAGGGTCTATTCTATCTCTGTACCAAATTTCATTTATATCGGTCCAGTAGTTTTGGCGTGAAAGCGTAACAGACAGACAGACAGACAGAGTTACTTTCGCATTTATAATATTAGTAAGGATATATAAATTTAAAAGGAGTCAGTAACAAAGCTGTTGTAACGAGGATGATGGAGCACAGATCATAAAGTAGGAATTTTATTGATAGAAAATTGATAATTATGATTGTGGACTAAGATATCAAAATTTAGAGGCGGCAAAAATTTTATAGCTTACGGGCGGCAAATCTATAAATCCGCCACTGAGCCGAGGAGATTGTCTGTTTGTCAGGAGTCAGATTTGAATAATCTTTCTTCTTCTTCATCTCGGGCTATTTGATAATTTGACGTCACGCTATGACTAACAGTACTTTCAGTAACCTATTCCTTAGAGTTGCTCACGAGAGATAAGGTTTTGACATTAGTTGTATTGATTATATTTAGTTATATATACATATATATATATATATTTATATTATATTTATATTTAGTTTTTTATTTGATTTACTTTGATTTGTATAATTTTAACTATTAGTATTTATGCTTTTGTAACGG
Source organism: Pyrrhia umbra (assembly GCA_963891755.1). Taxonomy (NCBI): domain Eukaryota; kingdom Metazoa; phylum Arthropoda; class Insecta; order Lepidoptera; family Noctuidae; genus Pyrrhia; species Pyrrhia umbra. Next base: position 282,739 of record OY982946.1, read on the forward strand.
GATGTCTACTCAATAACTTTGTTGTACCGGTGCCGAAAGGAAGAGGTGGTTGTTCACCCAGTGACTACAGACCGGTTGCAGTTTTATGTACTCCAGCTAAAGTTTTTGAGTCGGCAATCCACAACAGCCTGTACCCACAAATAAGTTCTCTGTTGTCTGACGCTCAGCATGGCTTTCGTCCTGGGCGGGGGACAACAGGGAATTTATTGGATCTTATGACACGCATAGTACCAACGGTGGACGCTGGTCATCAAGTAGATGTAGCCTATTTTGATTTTAGGAAGGCTTTTGACACCGTGGACAATGACATCCTCCTAGCTAAGTTGGCCAGCGTTGGCTGCACACCGCACACGTTGACCTTTTTCGCCAGTTATTTAAGAGACCGATGTCAGTACGTTGACTGTAGTGGACAGTATTCTGAACCTTACTTTACAAGATCCGGGGTAAGTCAAGGTAGTAATTTAGGGCCGTTTCTATTCATTTTAATGATCAATGACTTGCCGAATGTAATTAATAAATCTACACCTTTGTTATTTGCCGACGATTTAAAATTAGTTCTCGAAATAGGGCAGAATGCGGATCATGAGGTGCTGCAGCAAGATATAAATGAGGTTTTGGAATGGAGTTATGAAAATAAATTGTATTTCAACGTGGGCAAATGTTCAGTGTTATCGTTCACGCGCGCACGCAATCCGAGTCACTGTAAATATTATATGCACGAAACACCGCTGCAACGGGTCACTGAAGTTAAGGACTTAGGCGTGCACTTCACTGCAGACTTACATTTTAGAAAGCATATCACCATAGTTTGTAGGAAAGCATACCGCAATTTAGGAATGATGTTACGTCTTTCTAACCAGTTCACCAACATTGGTGCTCTGAGGGCACTATATGAATCCCTTGTGAAAAGCCATTTAGAATGCAATGCAATAGTTTGGGCACCTAATGAATTAAAGTACAAATTAATGTTGGAACGTATACAAAACAAATTTCTAAGATATATGTATTTGAAACTGTATGGTGTATACCCTGGATATCCACTGCTGTATCCTACCCTGTTTCTATTAGGTACAATTGGCTATTTTAAACTTGAGGTGAGAAGGGAGGTAGCTCTCGCCTCTTATGTATTTAAAGTTATGCGTGGTAAGATACACAATCCAGCCGTCCTAGAGATAGTTAGGTTGTGTGTCCCGGATGAGTATGTGTCGCGCCGTGTGCTGTGTGTGCCGGTGGCTCGCACCAACTTGCAGCAGCAGGCGCCCATCACGCGCGCGCTACGGGCGCTCAACGCGATATCACATCAAGTCGATTTATTTAGCTGCACACTGAGTGAATTTACACGAACCGCTTATTGTATAATTTCTCATAGTGGTAGTCAATAATACTGTCTGTATGATAGGTATAATATAAGAATAAAGTATTTATATATTAGATGTAACTAGATACAAGTACTACAACTACGCTATTGTATTAGGTTAAGACCTGTGATAATAGTTGTATGTGTGAATAAATAAAAAAAAAAAAAAAAAAAAAACTTATCTTGTGTATAGTGGAAGGGCGGAATCTCCTAACACAAGTATATCTCTTACTTAAAAGGTTATTCCATAAGAACTGATGTTATTAACCTGTAAGTTATTGAAATAAACATTTATTTATTTATTTATTTATACCAACATTCTATCTCTAGTAAGAAGAAAACTATGGATAGGTTATTGGAAACGACTATAAAAGTCGAGCAGAAATCATCATCAGCCCACGTCAGTTCACTGCTAGACGTAGACAGCACTGGCTGCAACATAATGACATCCTGTCTGTCCGTCGCTCATTTTCGCAACACCGGCAAGCCAGGTGCAAATTTCATCGTGAGACGACTCCCGGTCACCATAGACGGAGGCTCGCCGTCCGGCAAGGACCAGACCCGCGTCGACGGCGCGTTCGTGTTCCACGCGCGCCTCAAAGAGCTGTCAGCAATTAGCGACGGGGCCCTCCCACTGGGCCATAGCCTGCCGGGGCTGCGGGACGTTCGAAAAAGATACCGCGCCCCTGGAATACAAAGGGCTGCGGAAGGAACATGGATGGGTTTTAGTCAGTAAGAGTCTGACACTCCCATCCACCCCACCCACGGCGGGAGGGGTCATTTGATGATTACCCATCCGAAAAAAAAAATGAGCCATGAATCACATACTTTGGGGTGAAAACTCGTAAGATGCTTATATATAAAACTGTATGATGAGGCCTCGCGAACGTCAGCAGCGGTTCCGTTGGTCGCACGAGGCTTCGTGATACAATACCTTCTGAAGCATCTTACGAGTTATCGAGAGGAACTATTCATGAATATCTATCTGTTCTTACCTCGCCGTCTTACTTATAAAGTCCGATTAATTTTTAATCTGCTGCTTAGCAACGGATTAGCAAAAATCTCACTCAAAATCTAATCTAAAATCAATCAATCTAAATGCTGTTTAGCGTAAATCCGAACTTAAGTTAGTAGCTTAATCCTGGATTACGACGTTAAGTAAGGATTAAATGAGAAATGGTTAAACTTCAGATTACGGGTTTTTTATAAGTAAGACCGTCGGTCTAAGAGTTGGGTGTCAGTTGTAACTAATACAGCGGTTCAGTTTTAGATCAACATTTATTGACATACAGTATCGTGTATAACAGTAGATACGGGACTAGACTGGGACGACATCGGAGGCACATTTTGTACTACTTATATATGATAATAATTGTCTTATCTCATCGTGTGGGCAGGTTCACTCACCTAACAAGCCCTAGTGTCAGAGTGTTCTCAAACCTGCCTGACGGCCTCTGACATGGAATTGTAACAACGACTGCTATTTACGTAGCAGCTAAGGACGAAGACTCAACGTGCCCTCACAGACACGGGGTGTAACACCGCTAGCTAATTGACTCTGGACTGCTTAGTATTGTTTTAAAACTCACGAAACGATGTCAACTTGACATGGGATTTAAACCCTGTTCATAGCAGTTGTATTTTTGACCATTAGACTATCGAGTCAGACGAGGAGTCTCTACTCTGTTACTGCTCACTTTATGAGCGCGGCCCCATGACACAGTATATTTCTTTGAGCAGACACCGCAGCATGAACCACGATATTCTTACTAATATTATAAGCAAGCTAATTCTTGTGGCTTGCTTCATCCACCCAGATAAAAAGTAACCCTCTCCAGGGTGTCCAATTTCATTTAAATCCAGCCGGTTCGTAACAAATTCACAATTTATATTATTAGTTCGGATTTAGTTCGGGTGCCGCGGGTGACGCGTGACGTGACACTGTCCGAGTGAAATCGGTGGCTACTTTGTATATTTTAGCCACTTCCCACAACTAATTTGTCACAATTATTTCATAAGTTTCAAACATAAAGGATAATGTATACCTAGAGGCGGTTCCTCCAAGTTATCACGTCGTGGGTTTACACATTCACATTGACGTCACATTATCAAGGACACTTTTGCACACACATTGAATAATTATCTACAATTCATACTTCCTTCTTCTCACCGCTCACTTCACTACTGACGTCACCTCGCGCGTCACCCGCGTCACCTCGCGCGTCACTGACGTCAGCGGCGTCACTCTTCGCTTCAACCCTCACTTCATTCTTGTCTTTATTCTCAATCTTATCAACGTCGATGGAGCTCCGCGACAGTTGTCGTAGAATGTTCTCGAATATTCTGGGCGCGCTCTTTGTATTCGGGAGCGAGATGTCGGTCTGCGTGGTTGCACTCTCACAGGTCTTCTCTTCTTTGACTTCCAGCGGGATGCTGGTCTCCTTGAGGTCTAACGTCATGGTGTTCTTCTTGGGGCCGAGCGGCGGGTCGGCGCTGGAGCGGCGGTCGATGGCGGTGGCCAGCACGTTGCCCAGCAGGTGCGCGCACTTGATGATGCTCTGCGTCTCGCGCGGCGTCAACTGCAGCCCCTGGTGGCGGATGATGTTGTTGATCACCTCCACGTTGTCCGGGGAACGCTTCCTCGAGCCCTCCGTGAACTCTGCAATGATAGATAAGTTAGCGAATTAGTGTTTTTCTGTTACATTCTATCATCTGTCTAGAGTTTTCCCAAATGTACTGCGCTCGCAGCTGAGTACCAGTGTTTTACATGGATCGCCTGCCTATTCGACCTCCATAACCCAGTAACTGGGTAAAACGAAATCTCCTGGCAGAATTGGTTATATGAGTGTTACTTATTATATCGTACCGAAGTCGGCGAGGTCGAAGGTGTCGGTGCGGTAGGGCGTGGGGCACTGGTCATAGTAGCGGCCGACGCCTGCGCCCGCGCCGCCCAGCGAGCTGTTGTAGTTCGCCCAGAACGAGCACCACTCGCCCGCGCAGCCGCCCCGCCCCCTCACACCCGCCCCGGCCCCCGCTCCGGCCCCCACCTCACTGCACTCCGCCCACGTGCTCACGCAACAGCTGTGGAGAACACATACATTAACACAAACACATAAGTACATTAGTGAGTAAAGAACCACCGTGACTATTTCAAAATCACGTGTAGTTCCTAAGTGTATCTTAGACGTCACGACTAACGGTGAAAGGAATCATCGTGAGGAAACCTGGATTTTAAAAGTATTAAACAAAAGGACGGACAGAGGATAGTTTCAAATAAAAGGTTGCCTTCAACTGTGACTGGTCGCACGGCAGCTCGCACCCACCTGGAGAGCTGCAGGTCGCGCGAGGCAGGCGAGGCGGCGCGCTGCGACGTGCGCGTGGGGGTGAGCTCAGCCGACGACTGGCCCGAGTACTCGGGCGACACGGATGAGTAGTCCAGCTCGGCGCCCGCCCTGCACCACACACCGCATTTCAAATAAGTTTATTGTACGATAGGTACTACACACCATCGGTACCACACCACTCTTGTTCCCAGCGAATACACATCATAGGATGGTGAAGAGCGGGCGTTGAGGGTTACAAGGGTATTTTTTGTAATTTTTGTAATCAGTCTGCCTGACCTGTAGGGGCTGCCACTGCTGGTTGATGTCCGGAAGCTGTCGCGACTGCAGGAGTCCAGCGAGTGCGGCGTCCTCCTAGCGCACGCCCGCGGCGGCTGGCTCTGCAGGGACGCACTGCGCGGCTTGCCCCGCCCCGGCCCGGGCAGAGGCGTGGAGGTGGCCGGGCCCAGCTTGTGGCCCGCGCCGTACTTCGAGTTCGTGTCCTCGAAGTCCGATACCTGACGAGGGTACAGCAAGGGTTAAATCACTCAGCATCACTCTCCTGCCCTTGCCTGACAGTATCTGGGATCGTCGCAACATGACGTCTATTACATCCATACCTACCTACATCTTAAGGATCCAGTTAATTCTATAACAAGACTGGAGACAGATTCTGTGGTCACCCTGTCTCCCAATATAATTACTGATTCAATCAAACCATTTTAGGCGCTTGGCCTGGTTAGTCGACTAAAAATAATACATCTGAAACTGGCGGATGGTTTTTATTAAGGAAGGTTAAACCTTGAGAACTTGGATGGAAGATACTGTTGCTGGCAGTCACCACAGCTGCACTGGCATTACGAAAGAGACACTCTGCCAGAACTTCTGAAGTATGAATAGGCAAATAGCAGACATGCTGCCCCGACTCCAAATAGTTTGGAATAGGAGGATGATGATGATTAAATGCACTTTAAAATCGTCAAAATTACAACACATGGTACCTGCGACAGGTCGAGCGACATGTCATCCTCCAGCGAGGTCTCGTGGCTGGCGCAGGCGCGCGCGGGAGGCGCGTGCGGGGCGCGGCGCGGGGAGTCGCCCGCCCGCCGCCCGCGCGCCGCGCCCTCGCCCGACGGGCGGCGGTACGCGCCCGGCAGCGAGTTGGCGCGATCGCTCCTGGCACCAACAGAGGCGCACACTGTCATTAATGGTCATTACTAGGAGCTAGTGGCTAAGTAACAGCCGCACGTTGATCGATCGCAGGTTGAGCTGCGCTTGCTGCGATCGGTCCGTAGCCGTAGATATACCATGTATGTAACACCGAGGCTCCTCCGTGCCTCGGAAAGCGCAAATATTCAGAGTGGGGAGTCAGTAGCCAGAAAATCTGAGAACCAGGGGTATCGAATAATCGGGTAGGTCCCATCCGCCCCGGTGGTCCCGGCCCGGTGACGGGACGGTTGGGAAAAATTGTTGCATCGACCCCGGTAGTGCCGGCCCCGTCGTTTACCGGGGTGGATGGCACAGATGAAGTATCATCTACCCCGGTGTGTTTTCTAACGGGACGGATAGAACAGATTGAGTAGCATACATCCCGGTAGTGTTAAAAGCGGGGAGAATATAGTATTATTATATACACAAAATACATGAACTGAAAAATAAAAAAAGAGTTTGTATGTAACAATCAGGTTTATTGGTATAAAAATACATATAAACAATGATATCAATCATATATTTAATAATTTGTTGGTTGGTACAGTTCAAATCTATTGGAATCAACACAATCCGTGATGAACTTTAGAATTTATGGATGAAAAAATATGATTGATATAATTGTTAATGTATATTTTTATACCAATAATAAAAATGATTGTTACATACAAACCCTTTTTTATTTTTGAGTTCATATGTTTTGTATATATAATAATACTATATTCTCCCCGCTTTTAACACTACCGAGGTGATTGCTACTCAATCTGTGCTATCCGTCCCGTTAGAAAAACACACCGGGGTAGATGATACTTCATCTGTGCCATCCACCCCGGTAAACAACGGGGCCGGCACTACCGGGGTCGATGCAACAATTTTTCCCAACCGTCCCGTTACCGGGCCGGGACCACCGGGGCGGATGGGACCTACCCGAATAATCCGGTAACTGGGTTATGTGTGTTGGGCGTAAATCCAACAAATAAATAGTAAAACACGTATAGTTAAAATTATGGTATATTGGTTTGGAAAAATGGTAATGGTTAATGGTATGAGCAAACGCGGCTTGGTTGGTGACCGATCGTTAACTAACTTTATAATCATTTCAATATTAAAACTAAATATTTGGGTCAGCGTGGAACTGCTGACTGCGCGCACGCTTGGCATCAATAAACTGTACTTTGTACAGTGTGTTTGAACATAGATCATCAGCTGCGTCCGGTTATAAAAGGCTTGGTAGATAATGTTACAGATAATGTTAGAGAGAGACACACACGTCAATATTGTTAGTAGACAACAGTCTATCTGCTTGTGAACTCGCAGTTGATGAATCAGACTTCTAAATAAGTCCAACCCTGATACCTCCAGTGACGTCACAAACATAAGAAGTACACTTGACGTTGGTACACGCCAGGGTTTTAACTACAGCCGTATCTGGGAATCTCCCAAACTCTAACCTCTTAATAATTTGCTTCCCAGTAACGACGAAGTCCAAGTTCTGTGGCTTGGCCGTCTTCTTGGGCGTGGCGGAGGCGGAGGCGGGCGCGCTGCTGAGCGGCTTGGCCTCCCGCTCCTGCTTGATGCTGCCGCGGCGCGACTGGGAGCCCGAGCTGCGCCGCGAGCCGGCGCGCGAGCGGGGCTCCGGGGACTCCTCCGGCCAGCGCTCCGAGCGGTACATCCTGCTGGAATCATGAGTTAACGTAGACTTGAATAACAGTAATCATAATCATTTATTCATATATCAGAGTGCACACTAATATAAACATTATTTCTTAAAATTTTAACCTTTTGTGCTAAAACATATGTGTCTAACAGTGAAAAATAACCAAGTTAAAAGCGTATAAGTGCAACATATCAATAAACACCTTTCATGAGTCATGACCTATCTTAAATAATAATACAAAATGTGAAAGTGAGTTTGTTTGTTTGTGTTATGCAATTTCAGGGTAAAACGCCTGAACCGATTTAGATGGGGTGGAACAATTGTTAGTAGCTAATAATAATTAAATTTAAAAAAAAACCGACTACAAAAAAGACCGACTACAGAGATCTTGATTTTAACTTCAAATCTTTATTAGTAGTAAAGGTATACAATTAATACACTTCTGCATTACTCCTCGTATACAAGCAGAGCAGGCACGAATTACAAGAGCACGGTAGTGTAAAATTACCCACGACTGCCTTTTAATATAATTAAAGCAATGTTTATCATACACGACGGGTTGCTAACTCATTTCGGTCAGGCGTCTCCGAGCGAAGTGGGTCAAGCGACCCACCGGTGACCTTTGACCACCGTCGCCTGCTAGCTCCTAATGTGTTTATAGGCATGTATCGAGTATGTGAACTGACATACATACCGCACGGAGTAACGAAGTTATCTGCTCTGTGAGACGGCCGGGAGTTCGTTACGTAGTCAGCTAAGTGGGTGTTAGTGGAGGTGTACCTCAGGGGAGTGTTGGGGGACCACTGCTGTTTTTCTTTCCTTAAGAACACTATCAGCGGGTTGCACCAAACTTATTATCATTTATACTTTATACTTTTACGAATATCACAAAACATGATATCAATAATTATTTTACTTTTAATATTTTTCATAATTAAGTAAAAATTTTTCATAAAAAGTTTAAAAGTGTTAACTAATAGCTTCTTCGAGCATAATTAGACATCCATTTTTGTATTACATTATATATAGTTTATTATAAATTTTCTAAATTCACAAAATGTATATACATGCGGAAATTTGTAATTGGCCTTATTTCACATATATTTTTTTTTTCACTCATTGCATCTGTTTAGCTGTAAGTTTTCCTAATATTAATTAAATTAAATAAATATTGAGACGAAAAACACAAAAATAATAGCAAAATTATTCAATTTTATCCTCCATTTTGACAGATCTATGATGACAGTTCTTACGTTTCACGTACAAGTAACCGCATATTGTTTTTGATGCTGTATGAATGATCTATTTCTATTTGAAAGATACATTCTTCATCTCACACACATATTTCAACATGTTTATATAGCAATGTGTTTATAAGCTCTTTAATATCGTAACACGACTTTCCAGTTCAGTGATATAAATATAAATGTTTAAACATATGAAGCTGTGTACAACAAGCTTGTTCGGGGAATGATGTCGGCTGGATCAGCGCACAATAACAGTACAGGCGGCTAACCAATTATTGTAACTAACTGACATTGATTAGCTCCGTATGACCCACTTATCCGTCACCGACATCAGATTTAAAAAAGCTCAATGCAAAAAAACTACTGGAAATGTTACCTATAACATAGATATATTATATGTTACTAAAGTAACTAGATCTGCAATCACCAAGCAAAATGCGTGACATAAAAGTTTGAGCCCCCAGCCACAATTCATGTCATATGTCAGCTTGACTTCAACTGAATGTCTGGAAAAACTAACTGTCGCCGTCTTTGTCGAACAGATGTCACGTACATAATGTTTCGGTTAGTGGGAAAGAGATAAATAGAATGTTGCATCAAAGTGGTTACTAGTTTCAAAGCTACGTCTACACACCAAAAAATTGGTTACGTTTTTTTTGTCGCGTAATGTTCGGGATTGCATCTCTATTGTATACATATATCTCGATGACCTATACAAATATTGAAAAATCGCGCAATAGGGTTCCGTAGTAAGTTTTGGTTGGTCGACTATAACTCTGTAACCGGTTAAGCCTACTTAGCCGTGACAATAACTACGGAAACTATACGGGTTCCTTGTCGACTACGGAACCCGAAAAACATAAAGGACTTCCAAAAGATTAAATAAGAAAAATAAATTAAGTTTCTTATGAAATAACGCTCTAGAAGTCGGTGGCAAAAATACACACAGTGGTAACTTAGTTAGACACCGACTGACTTCTAGGGCGATGTTTAAGAAACTAAGTTTAAAAGTTTATTAACAAGATTGTCTCGTTGGTGTAGTGGTCTCAAACGTGTCAGTGAAGGGGTTCGGTTCGGGGGTAAGGCCGACATCGCTATGTGGGTTTGGAAATTTTCACAAAGCAGTCCGGAGTCAGGCAGTTGGCGGTGTTACACCCCCGTGCCTGGCACGTTAAGCCGTCGTCCCCGGCTGCTTGATAGCAGTCGTTGTTACAATTCCATGTCAGAGGCCGTCAGGCGGGTTTGAGAACACTCTGACACTAGGGCTTGTTAGGTTGGTGAACCTGCAGCTCACACGATGAGAAGAAGAAGAATGAATGATATGATGAATGATAACAAATGAATGCTGATTCTCACCGACACGACATTGATAGGAACTACGTACACTAAAGTGCAATTAAATTAGAACAGTTTTAAATATCTGATCAACTTCACACCCCGCGATGCAACAAGTGGCCGTGCTTGTGTATCACAATATGATAGAAATTTTCAAATGAATTAACGTTAGGAATTGTAAATCCGTAGGTACTTACAGTTTTTATTTCGTATTTCAAATGTTAATATTGATATTAATATCTTGCTAACTGAGCCCAGAATTGCTCGTCAGTGTGTGTAGGTGACAGACGGGTACTCGCAGCGCGTGTGGCGAGTGGTGTGCACATGTGTACAGGGTGCGTGGCGCGCGGCCCGCCTACAGGGTGCGACTGAGCGCGGGCTATTTCAGACCCGGCTCGTGGCACGCATGGCTGGCGCTCGGGGGCGGCTCGCCGCGCGGAGCGAGAGCGGCGTCTCAGCTGACTGCACTATCACATTGACGTCATGTTACCCGACTGCTGTAAGGGGGAAATGTTTTTATTATTTACTAACTGACCCGGTGAACTGCGTATCACCTACATCTATCTTAACTTTACCGTTTATCTTTTTCTCACCGTTTAAACCTTCCCTGGACTACGACAAACATTAGCTGAATCCGCCCAGCCGTTCTCGAGTTTTTTTACATTTACCGTTCGTTCAAACGATTTTAGGCTCTATTGCTAAGGTGACATAACAAAAAACAGATGCAGATATTTGGTATTGTAAACATTATTTTGCTTTCAACACCATCCTTATCTATACGGAATAGAACTCAAAATTATTTTAACGAACGGTAAATGGAGTGCGTTTAAATGTCAAATCTTATTGTAAATGGAGTATAGTTGATTCTCGTGTCGCATCCTGTCGCATTTAGCCTATAACTATCTTCGTATCACAATTTCGCCCAAATCAGTTTAGCTGTTTTAACATATAAACGTCGCAAACAAACAAGCTCACTTTCTGCCGGCACAGCGTGCTCCGCCGCCGCTCTCGTGCCCGCTCCCATGCCCGCTCCCGTGCCCACTCCCGTGCCCGCTCCCGTGCCCGTTCCTGTGCCCACTCCCGTGCCCGCTCCCGTGCCCACTCCCGTGCCCGCTCCCGTGCCCGCCCCCGTGCCCGCTCGCCGGCGGCGCGTGTCCGCGGCGTGCGGGTGTTCAGCGGCGCGTGCCCGGCGCCCGGCGGCCTCACCTGCTGTCATTTTGTTTGTTTCATCCCCACCGACCCTAAGGTCTAGGAACTAGTAATATCGTCCACGTAATATCAACTCTGCTGCCCATCCCACATCACATTAGGTACACTCAAATTGATATCGTATTTTGGAACAAGTGAGGGCAACTGTTTATCACTACATAGTATAAAAAAAAAACCGACTTCAAAAAAAAAACTAAAAAGTATTAAAAAAGTATAAAATAACTTAATAAAGATTTAACACAAACCTAATACCTTTAATATTAATAAAACACCATTATTTGTATGTGCTACCTATTGACAGGTTTAAAGTCGGTGCCAAGCCAAATGTAATAGTGTTACTCATTCAGGTATTAAAAAGTTTTCATCTGTTTCACATTAATTCACATTGTTCTTTAAGTTTATTTACGTAGGTTAATCTTTAGGAATTTCATTTTGTTTAGGACTTGGCACCGACTTCAAACCTGTCAATAGGTAACACATACAAATAATGGTGTTTTATTAATATTAAAGGTATTAGGTTTGTGTTAAATCTTTATTAAGTTATTTTATACTTTTTTAATACTTTTTAGTTTTTTTTTTGAAGTCGGTTTTTTTAAACGTAGTTTTTTTAAATTTATTTTTTACTTTTTAGTGTCTGTAATAAGTTGCTCTGTAAACTACAGTATTTTTTACAGGATTTTTATAGATTACATAAGGAAGGCTATAACATTTCGTTGTTTTTATTGTCATAATTATATGTTAAATAGTTTTTTTTTAAGTAGCTATGGGTAGGCCTACGAAAGGTGCAGCTTTAAACAATATAGATCAAGAAACGGGAACGGAAAATATAAATCGACTCCGAAACAATTACGTCATCGATGTAAACAAAAATGTAAAAAATGTTCACAAAATGAAAACTACTGGGCCAAACCATGTGAAATTTTTATGGGACCAAATGGCATCTATTCCGCATCAAACTAAAAAAGAATCACGTAAATCGGATCATAAATCTCAGCGTAATCGGTGTACATACATAGAAAAAAAAAAAAAAAAAAATACCGATCGAATTGAGAACCTCCTCCTTTTTTTGAAGTCGGTTAACAAAGTCGCTTTCTCTGTCCCTATATCCCTATGTATGCTTAAATCTTTAAAACTACGCAACGGATTTTGATGCGGTTTTTTTTAATAGATAGAGTGAATAATGTGGAAGGTTTTAGTATATAATTTGTCAAGTTTTTGTATCCATTAGCTAAAATATCGCGGGCGAAGCCGCGGCAAGCTAGTACTAGATAAATCCTAACTATATCCTAATTAACATTTTAAATGTGAATGTGAGCTTGTTACGCTTTCACGGTAAAACGGCTGAGCTGATTTAGATAGAATTCGGTGTGGAGATACATGTAACTCAGGACCGGTTATAGGGTAGGTGTTCTATCCAGGCTGAGAGATGTTCGAAAGAGTGACCGCGCCCCCGGAACGCTAAGAGCTCAGGAAGGAACATGGATGGGTTACCGTCTCACTTATAAGCAACCTGTAATCTGGAGTTTAACCATTTCTCACCTAATCCTTACTTAACATCGTAATCCAGGATTAAGCTACTAATGTAAATTCGGGTTCACGCTTAACAACATTTATGAGTTATATTTTTGCTAATTCTAAGCAGCAGATTAAAGGTAAAAATAATCAGACTTTATAAGTTAGACGGTAAGAGTCTGACATTCCCTTCTGCTCTAATCCCTGAGAAGGTGTGTGAAGTCGTGGCAGATGGCTGGTATTGTACTTGTTACCTCCCAGCGAGCCGTGTAATCATCGCTATCGTAACAGACAGACAAATTGATCAGTCACACTGTTCAATTATTCAGGAATTTGATGCACACAACCACTTGCTGCACGGCCAGTATACCCAGACCTCCCGAAGCTGAGACCGCTCCAACACAATGTTCTGATCATCAAGCTCTTGGAGGTCAAGTTATACTGGACGTGTTTATGAGAACTTTACGTAACTCATCATAAAGAAAGCTATCAAATTTGATTCCGTTCCAATGAGAGGGGGGAGTGAGGAGTATAGGGAAGGGAGGATATTTGTGATAATCATAGTATGGATCACGAGTTTTTAGGGTTCCGTAGTCCGACAAGGAACCCTTATAGTTTCGCCATGTCCGTCTGTCTGTCTGTCTGTCCGCGGCATAGCTCCGAGGTTCTTGATACTAGAAAGCTGAAATTTGGTATGGATACGTATATTGATCACGCCGAGAAAGTGGTAAAATAAAATTTTTAAAAATATTTTTTTTTAGGGTAGCTCCCAAACACGTAAAGTGGGGATGAATATTTTTTTTCTCGCGTACCCCTCCGTGTGGAGTATCTTTAGATAGGTCTTTCAAAAATATTATGGGTGTGTGAAAACCATTTTTTGGTTAAGCGAGCCATTTGCGAAATATCTAGCTTTTCAGTGCAAATTTTTGTTCGATACGAGTTACCCCCCCCCCCCTCTAACTTTTGAATGGCTGTACCTAGAAATGTGAAAAAAATCACAGACGTAGTACATGTAATGAAATTACAAGGAAAACTATCACGGCTAAGTAGGCTTAACCGGTTACAGAGTTATAGTCGACTAACTAACTCCTACTACGGAACCCTACCGCGCGTGGCCCGACACGCACTTGGCCGGTTTTTTTAGTTTTAGTTTCGCCATATCCGTCTGTCTGTCTGCCGTCAGTCGGGGACGACGGCTTGACGTGCTCTCCTTGGGCTGCTACTGAGAAGTCACCGCATGGATAATCTCATAGAATGGATAAGAGTAAATTACACACAATTCCTATGATTATTCCCACACCTCCACTATTGTTTTCTGATTAAATTCGTTGCGGGTTCTAAGACAGTAAAAAAAAAAACTCTCTGGGACTCGTCGAGCTTCATTGCCTCGGCGTTTTGTGGTGGTCGCCACTGTTGATTCTGGCTTTCAGGAGTTGCAGTGGTTGGGAATAGTGAGGCGGGCTTGTACCAAAAAAAAAAAAAAAAAATGCTACACAACCTGAGCATCGAACTTAAGACCCATGGCATGGCAGCATTACAAGCATGATAATCAAACTAATGTGACAGTCACATAGGCAGGTACACTTCGTTAAAATAATTCCTCATCATCTGCCTAGCCTTTTCCCAACTATGTTGGGTCGGCTACCAGTCTAACCGGATGCAGCTGAGTACCAGTGTTTCTCATGGAGCGACTGCCTATCTAACCTCCACAACCCAGTTACCGGGTAACACGATACTTATTAAGACTGGTTGGCGCTTTCTGGCTTCTACACGTAACGACTGTCAAAGATCTACAAATGACAGCCGAGACCAACAGCTTAACGTGCTTTCCGAGGCACGGAGGAGTCTCGGTATGACGTAGATGGTCACCCATCCAAGTACAGCTTAACGTTTGATCTATCGACCCGTGCGACTGTTACTTAGCCACGAGATCTTGTAGAATTAAAAAATATAATATCGTAGGTACTTACATAACGCTATATATAGGAGTATAGGAGGAGCTCGTGGCTAAGTAACAGCCGCATGGTTCGACCGATCAAAGGTTAAGCTGCGCTTGGCGCGGTCGGACCGTGGATGGGTGACCATCTTTGTCATAGCGAGACTCCTCCGTGCCTCGGAAAGCACGTTAAGCTGTTGGTCCCGGTTGTCGTTTGTACATCTTTGACAGTCGTTACGGGTAGTCAGAAGCCAGAAAGTCTGACAACCAGTCTTACCAAGGGGTACCGTGTTACCCGGTAACTGGGTTGTGGAGGTCAGATAGGCAGTCGCTCCATGTAAAACACTGGTACTCAGCTGCATCCGGTTTAGACTGGAAGCCGACCCCAACATAGTTGGGAAAAGGCTAGGCAGATGATGACTTACATAACGCTATATATAATTTTCTCCATAAATCGTGGTATTTACGAGCGAGCGGCGCGCGCGGAATGCGGGCGACGCCGGGCGGCAGGCTAGCGCGTTACGAAACTACCGGTAACCAATATTTAGGAAATAACCGGTATTGAG
Organism: Pyrrhia umbra; assembly: GCA_963891755.1. NCBI lineage: Eukaryota > Metazoa > Arthropoda > Insecta > Lepidoptera > Noctuidae > Pyrrhia > Pyrrhia umbra. The sequence goes on from OY982946.1 coordinate 298,087, forward strand.
TAACGAGATGTGCAGTAGGGTGACCATGAGGACTGACGCTCGGCCGGACATTTTACAGGACTATTTTTCTTTATTAGGCGGTGTAAAAAGTGCTTGGATTATTTAATTTATAAAGTTTAAAGTTAAAAAATTTATGAACAAAATTAAAAGCCTTTCTTTTCTCATTGTTCGCTAAATTAAATAATATTGTAGAACTAGCTATCTCCCGCGCTTGTTAGTTTTTAACCCCCGACGAAAAAAGAGGAGTGTTATAAGTTTGACGTCGATGCTTGTCTATTTGTGTGTGTATCTGTCTGTGGCATCGTAGCCCTCAAACGGAAGGACCGATTTCGATGCGGTTGTATGTATGTATGTAACGGAATCTTTGAACCTAATTTTCACTCGTTTCTAGACGTCTGATCAACTTGGAACTTTGCACACGTGTTAAGGGCCGATGACAATGCAATAATCCGATAAAAAAAAACTAAAAAAACATGCTTTTATTGCTGACCGAACTAAAAAATGTAAAATAAATAATAGTTTAAAAAAACTAAAAAAACACGCTTTTATTGCTGACCGAACTAAAAAGTAGAAAATAATTTTTAAATAATTCAATTCAGAGTAAAAAGCGTGGGGTGCTTGATATTTTAATTATTACACCTATTCTATTGGCAACCATTTATGAGAGGAGAGTTATGAAAATATAGGAAAATGCACCCCACGCTTTTTACTCTGAATTGAATTATTTAAAAATTATTTTCTACTTTTTAGTTCGGTCAGCAATAAAAGCGTGTTTTTTTAGTTTTTTTAAACTATTATTTTTCATTTGAAAGCCAGTTTTCTTGCAGCGGTTCTTAGCTATTTTTGGTAAATATCGGTTGAGCAGTGTAAGAGTATCAGCTCTTTTCCAAAATGATTACACGTATTTTTGCTTGGGGTTTTTTAAATTTTTAATTTAATACTTGTACTTTGTGTTACTCTGTACTCGGTTCTTGAGTAGAAGAATAATTTTCCAGGAAAAGGAACAGTATACTGCTGGTCATCTTATCGTCCGGTCTAGCTATCAGCTTGTCTTTAATTTCGATTTGCTATTTGCTCTTTAAAACATCATATTCGTCATAGTAAATGGGCATGCTTGCCTGTTACAATATTATTAAAAAAATAAAAAATATGATGGTCTGAACCCCTGTCAGAAACCAAGTTCCTTACTCACACACACACACGCCAGACCAGGACTGTCCCCCTGTCGGCGACGGCGCGGTCACCCTGGCGAGTGAAAGTGCGGCGCGCCCTTCGGCCTTCGCGGGAAAGTTCACGCGGCCGCAGTCTACTCGCACCACTACATGTGTGTGTGACGCTGCAGCGACGGACAGACGGCAGAGCCCTCCGCCACAACTGGTGAGGTGTGTAGCATGAGCGACAAGCTGGAAATAGTATTGTAATAGTATAATTGAAGAGCAACAGGTTACACTATTATCTATCTATACTTTTAATAAATCTGTAGAGAGGTCAATTCTGTACATGAAATATATTTCCAAAATAACTATCAGGGGGTGATTAGGGATCGATACTAATGCCAAAAATGCAATCAGTAAATTTTTTGCCTGTCTATCTGTATAAACGTTATAAATAGAAACAAAAACTACTCGACGGATTTTAACGCAACTTGGTACAATTATTTTTCATACTCCTGAGCTGGTTATAGTATACTTTTCATCACGCTACAATCAATAGTAGCAGAGCAGTGAAGGGAAATGTTGGGATAACGGGAGAAGTTACTCCATTTTTTAAGCTTCCGTCGCGTGTGCAACCTTAATGGTTAAAGCTACACAGAAATCAAGGCTATAGGCTATATATCATCACACTAAGACCAATAGGAGCGGAGCACCACTATTCCACGTGGACGAAGTCGCGGGCATAAGCTAGTCTATAATATAAAAATGAATCGCTGAATGTGTTGCTAGGCGCAAATCTCGAGAGCATCTGAACCGATTTGAATAAAATTTGATACAGAGTTAGAAGTAGAAGGGTAAGGCGCAAGAAAGTAACCTAAAACCTTCTCCAGGGTCCCCTGGAGAAGGTTTTAGGTTACTTTTTATCCGGATACGTTAAGTAGTTTCCCCGGGACGCGGGTGAAACCGCGGGCAACAGCTTGGTGTATATTAAAAATAGTAGTCGTGGTGGCTTAGTGGTTACAGCACCTGCATCTCGTATACGAGTGTACAGGTATCGAAACCTGGCAAGTACTAATGTGACTTTGCTAAAATCATATGTACTTTCTAAGTAAGTATATCTGAGACGTCACTGACTAACGGTGAAGGAAAACATCGTGAAGAAACCTGGATTAAAAAGTCTGAAATCGCCAATCCCCCTTGAGCGCACGTGGTGATCAATGCTCATGATGATCATGCCTTCTCTGTATGAGAAGAGGCCGATGATGATGATGATTTTATAAAAACTCTCCTGAACAAATACAGTTAGCACCTCTACAGTTTCGTACTGGTTGACACTTACCATTTACCACCGAATGCTCTCACGGCCGGCCTGACGGGGAAGTTCAACCACATTTAGGTACCTAACATGGGCTTCGAAGATACCTGCTGGTGCAGTATATAAATAAGTATTAGCTAGTGTAGACTGGCGCGAAGTATGCGTGGGAAAGTTCGCGGCGACGCTTACATGTGTGAACTTTGAAGAGTTCACGTGAGGCGTACAGTCAGCCGCTAACTTTGAGCTCTGAGTGAGCCGAGTCCATAAATTCGTGACGGCTTCCAAAGCTGCGGGATGTTCGAAAGAGTTACCGCGCCCCCGGAACACAAAGGGCTGAGGAAGTAACATGGATGGGTTTTAGTCAATAAGAGTCTGACACTCCCTCCCGCTTCACTCACGGCGGGAGGGGTCATTTTAATCACAAGTATCAAAGTAAAGGTAAGTCAATCGCTTACCGAAAAGTTAGCGATTGCGTCCAAGTTCCTTCCTTCGCCCTTCACGTTCCGGGCGCGGTAACTTCCGAACTATGCCGCAGCCCGTGACTTCGCTCCTTCAATTGGGTTGACACCATCTATCAATTGACATACTTCTTATGAGCTGTCAAAAAGGGGCTCGCAAGCTTTGTTATTTATTTATTTAATTAATTACAACAACAAGTTATATACAAGCTTTCCGCCAGAGGCTTCGCCTCTCTCCTCCTCGCTTCTAAATGTCAGAGATTTATACAAACTTTGCCCTCCTTTTTCACACTTAGGGGTAGAATTTCGGAACATCCTTTCTTATCGGATGCTTACGTCATACAAAGAACACACCCTCCAAGTTTCAGGTCTCTACGATCAGCGGTTTAGGCTGTGCGTTGATCCGTCAGTCAGGATAAAGCATTTTATTTGTCACAAATTTTTCAACTCTCAACAATTTTATTGATTCCAAAGCAACTAAAAATCGAATTTTACGAGTCATTAAAAATGAGTCGTTTTACCATGGCTATAAAATATAATGTGTTTTAGGAATGTGGTGTCTTACAATTAATTGTTATTGGTGTCAACTACCTAGCTATGTAAGCTCCACACACAGCCGCCTGTTAGTCGAGCGGTTTGTTTGTCATCAGTTAGTGAGTAGCACGCAGATGCAGTCGACAGTTTCGCCATGTCTGTCTGTCTGTCTGTTTGCGGCATAGCCAGAGGTTCTTAGTACTAGAAAGCAAGTATAGATAATGGATTATTGATCACGCCAACAAAGTGGTAAAGTATCATTACGAAAAATTATTTTTTTATGGTAGCTCTCAAACACGTTAAGTGGTGATGATTTTTTCTCTTGTATCCCGTCCTGTGAGCACTTGGCCGTTTTTTTTATTTGAAATAGTTTGGCTCTTGACTCTAGTCTAGGTCATAGGTGAAAGAGACTAAGTCGACGATGGGGCGAGCTCACCCAGAAGAAGCCTGTTCACTCTAACTTCAAAGTTATTAGGGTTGAATGCTTTCGGGAACAGACGCAGGTGGAGACCTTCACGCGACCTTGTGTCCGCAGTCACACGGCTCGTGTGACGCGTGACGCAGCGTCCTAAAGTGAAAGCGCCTCATCTCGCGAGCTTACGTAAGAGAGATGTAAGGACAAACAAACATAACCAAGGCGGGGCCGCGTATTATTTATTGAATAGAAAGCATCCGGCACGGCCGCCGCCGCCGGGGTCTACACGACCTGCTTGATACACATTCCGTGATGATACCAGCTCAGCTGGCAGTCATGGATATGCTGACTCAATCTATCTGCACCACAGTGTAAGTGTCCTGGACAAGTTGACTCAATATTTTTGCACGCCAGTGTAATATCCGTATTAAAGCTGACCCAACATTTGGTTCCAAATATATTATATTATTTTTATACATATAAAATGCTTTGTCCTGAATGACTGACGGATCAACGCACAGCCTAAACCGCTGATCGTAGAGACCTGAAACTTGGAGGGTGTGTTCTTTGTATGACGTAAGCATCCGATAATGAAGGATTTTTTAAATTCTACCTCTAAGAAGGTGAAAAGGGGGCAAAGTTTGTATGAAACTCTGTCATTTTTATTTTGAATCCGTATAGCACAAGCGGACGAATCCACTGACGAAAAGCTAGTACGGATCTGAAATTTACAGCAAGCTGACTCAATAAATCTGCACGCCAGTGTACAAGCTGTCAGACACGTCACCGTTACTTCTCGACTAGTTATGACGTCAGTTGTGTCAAGTGTCCGCCCTGCTATCGCAACTTATGTCCGGGTGACACCGGACACGTCCTGACTGGGTCGCTTGATATGACACAAGGTAAAGTATGACTAACATCAATTGTTATGCAATCCACTATCAGACCAGTCTGACAAATTCACTGAAGCGACCTATTTCAGGTTTCGAAGTCGTAGTGGCCTAGTGGTTAAGGCACCTGCATCTTGCGAGTTCGAAACCTGTCAATAATCCAATGTGACTTTTCTAAAGTCATAATTATGTACTTTGTAAGAGCTTCTTAGACGTCACTGACTAACGGTGAAGGAAAACATCGTGAGGAAACCTGGACTACAAAGTCCGGAATCGCCTTTCCGCCTTGAGCGCACGTGGTGATCAATGCTCATGCCTTTTCTGTGTGGGAAGAGGCTTTTACCCAATAGTGGGATAATGTAGGCTGATGATGATGACAACCTATTTCGCTAGTAACAGTTTAGTGACACAACTGACCCTCAAATGAATTCTACATCGCTTACTTGTGATTAGTTCCACGATAAACAATAGTTTCCGCTTGGCACTATGTCAACTGTGGCAGATTCATACACTACAATCTAAAGTTGAATATACTCGGACCTCGTACTTCACCCATTCACCCGGAATCCTTTGGATTTAATCCAAGCTTCAATGGTTCCTGGGACGTCTAAGACGGGTCTTTAAAAAGAGTCTACTTGAAGATATTCTTTATGAACAAGGAACTCTTTTAATTAAAACGTAAAAAATAATTGACCAAAAAAAAATATAACGTTTTTTTATTGCAACATGGAAACTATTTTTTCTTTAAAATTCCCGGGTTTTTTGAAGTTTTTATTTGCCTATACAATTTAGGTGATAGCAGACCTATATACAAACAAAGAAACCATAAAGAAAATAGACACAAAAACGCTAGTTGACGAGAAACAAGTTATAATGACCCATAATTACCCCCCATAGCTGACGGGCACTGTTTAAATAAGCAACAATTAAAGGCTCCACTGTGGCCACAATCGCCATATTATTCACAATACGTCACTTCTCATTCATCACACAAGTATGTCGCATACCAAACTTATTTGTAAATATCCGCCATCTTGGCTGAATACGGATGTGCCTTCGCTTTCTCTTAGCTGTCAATATTTTGGCGCGAACGAGTCGAATATGACGCCATCTTGGTAACATTCGTACCCTTGTTTTTTATCGTCCAGTGTAAGATGGAATGCGAAAATATATACATGTGCGACAGACAGACGGACATAGCGAAACTAAGGGTTCCCTTTCGACTACGGAACCCTAAAAATAAAACTTAAACTTTACTACGGAAAATTCGACCTGAAAACCCTGAAAAGGATGAAAAATATTTCTGCCGTAGCCTCATAGTAAACAAAAAGTTTTTTTTTTTAAATTATGTTTTGCTTTTCAATGTCTCGATCTTATTATGTGTATGGCATCTCGCAGGTCAACCTAGAAGGTTGTCGACTGCTTCACCGGGCTTTTATATTGAAATATACGTAAAATCATACTATTAAGTATGGGTAGATGAACCGATGTTGATAAAATTTATACGGGACCATGTCTGAAGTATGACTTACCAAACAAAAAGAATCACCGAAATCCATTCTTAATTGGCGCAGTAATCGCGTAAAAAACATATAAAAAACTTGCAGATTAATTGAAGACGGTCAGAAAGGAAATATTGACGTTGTTGTAAGACACATTCATCAAAATCGGCTCAGTAATTTAGGTACTGCGCTGTGTACACATGGTGCAAACAAACAGATATAATAAACTTTCCTTTGCTTACCGTATTCGCGTAAAAACCCTGAACCTATTTAATTTCTACATGTAAACGCACCTGGTCTTCATCAAGGGTCTACATACACTGGTCAGCTCGTCCACATCTGATGGTGGTTACACAACGCTTGGGCGCGAACGACGTGTCCTCTAAATATTTAGCTATGGAAAATATTTTACGAAACATTATGCTGAGGTTGTTCAAACAATGGCTGTTATGCACGCTCCAGTGTTTATGAGACACGATTTCAACATCGGCATGTTGTCCCACTGCTGGGCAAACGCTTTTTTATACAGAGAAGGCATGAGCATTGATCACCACGTACGCTCAAGGCGGATTGGCGATTCCAGACTTTTTAGTCCAGGTTTCCTCACGATGTTTTCCTTCACCGTAGTCAGTGGTGTCTAAGATACACTTAGAAAGTACATGTGACTTTAGAAGCGTCACATTGGGGCTTGTTAGGTTTCGTACCTGTACATTCGTAGTTACGGTGTAGGCCAATACGACAATTAAAATTATCTTGACTATTTCTATTAAGTTTCTGATGTACGTATGTAGGTTTGTCTTTCACGCAAAAACGACTCAATGGATTTGGATAAAATTTGGTACGGAGATAGATGAGACGCAGGAGCCCATTTAAGGCTACTTTATATCCAGTTGAGTTTTGTAGTTCCCCCATAACGCGGGTACACAGAAAACGTACGAAAGAAAATAAACAGTTTATAATATTAGCACCACTAACTCTAGGATTTAATTTAAACGATTGATGTTATGTCCACTCGTATGTCTGTCATTAAAATTCGTACCAATACATAAATTTACTAGAACATTTGACGTGTGTGTGTGTGTGTGTGTGTGTGTGTGTGTGTGTGTGTGTGTGTGTCTAGGTGTTACGTCATCTTTACTGTCTCCCTTCCTAGATTTCCGCCAGCGACTTCATCCGCGTGGGTAATACGAATTGAAATTAAAAATGACAGAATTCCATAATTTCACCCACTTAGGGGTAGAATTTCGGAAAATCCTTTCCTACCGGATGCCTACGTCATACAAAGAACACACCCTCCAAGTTTTTAGGCTGTGCGTTGATCCGTCAGTCATTCAGGACAAAGCATTTTATATTTTTAGATTGATAGATCGGTTAGCACGATCACCGAAGTCCACAGAAAAAGTCGCCAGACTCTCATCTATCTCCGAACCAAATTTCATCTAAATCGGTTTAGCCGTTTTACCGTGAAAGCGGTACAAAACAAACAAACAAACATTCACTCTCGTATATTTTTATAAGTGTTAGTTAGGAAGCAAGAATCGCGTGGTTTTAACACAAGAATGATAATGTTTGTCAGTTTGTCCTACTAAATACATATATACCTACCACTTACTAAGAATCGTGAATAATTTTCATAGACTCGTGAAATATTATGTAAGCCTAGAACATGTGAATGAAAAGCTGTCATTTGTAGATCTTTGACAGTCGTTACGGGTAGTCAGAAGCCAGGAAGTGTGACAACCAGTCTTACTAAAGGGTACCGTGTTACCCGGTAACTGGGTTGTGGAGGACAGATAGGCAGTCGCTCCATGTAAAACACTGGTACTCAGATGCATGCGGTTAGACTGGAAGCCGACCCCAACATAGATGGGAAAAGGCTAGGCAGATGATGAAGGCATAACATGCCCACGTCCACCAGTGGGCTACGCGTTCCTCAGCCGGGGACGAACCTGTATACCGCTCGGAGGGCGCTCCACAGTTACGTAAGCACTCGTTCGAAAGTCAAAAGTGATCGGAACGGGTTCGTGTCTCGTTAGCTTACGTCACGCCACGTGACGTCACGACGTCAGAGATAGAATTTTGACATAAGGTCCATACAAAATCTATACATATAAAATGCTTTGTCCTGAATGACTGACGGATCAACGCACAGCCTAAACCGCTGATCGTAGAGACCTGAAACTTGGAACTTGGTGTTCTTTGTATGACTTAGGCATCCGATAAGAAAGGATGTTTCGAAATTCTACTCCTAGGGGGGTGAAAAAGGGGGGCAAAATTTTTATAAATTACAAACATTCATTACACAATGACATGCACAAACACCCAGACCCGGCACAATTTTAGTTGTCCCGTGCGGGAATCAAACCCGCGACACGCAGCACAGCAGCCGATTGCTCAACCACTGCACCAAACGTGTCGTCTAATTGGTAAGGGATAAATATTATAAAAGCGAAAGCTAGTTTATATGTTTGTTACGCTTTAACGGTAAAACGGCTAAACCGAATTGGATGACATTTGGTAAAGAGATAAAGGGGACTCTGGGCACGGTTGTAGGCAATTTTTTAATCCGGGTGCATTAATTAGTTCGCGGGTAACAGCTGGTTAATTAAAAGTGAACTTTACTCTTGTAACAGTCGCGAGTCTGAGCCAAAAACGAAGATTCAATTGAAGCTTCGTACCTTTCCTTATGAGCTTTAGGGCGGTAAGGTGCAAACAATTGTTATATCTGGGTAGTATAAGGACCAAGTTCACCGACATAGACAACGGTCCGATTCACTTAAAACAGCTGTTTACCATAAATTCAAACTTCCAACTTTCGATGGGTAACGTATTATTTGAGACTTTTATTCCTGAAACGATCGATTACTAAGCCAGGTTGAACTAGAAGTTGACAACACGAAAATTCCAGCTTTCTTGTTAAAAACCTTTTTGTTTAACGGACCGGTCCTCATCAGTCGGGGCACTTGGCCGTAATTATATGTGGGAGTGGGAGATAAGCCGTAAAAATAAACTAAAACACAAATTATAATATGTAGGTATATTTCATGATATCGTTATTCATAATGCAATGAAAACATATTATTGGATAGCTTTATACAAACTGTATTTACAACATCACTATTACATTATGATAATTCTATACATAATGCAATTAATAACAATACAACAATAAAGCATTTTTGTAGCATGATCACATAAGAACATTAATGACACATTAATGATTAATGATACAGCAATAAGGAGAGCAATTGGATTATTCAAAAGTAAACATACCAGACCGTTCAGAGGTGTCCTGCTAGTTCCGAAGACAAACAAAATCTGCCCGGTCGAGCGTCGTGCACGCCCTTTTATGCCATAGCTCGCCTGTCAGTGGCACGATGTGGGTAGTCGTACAAAACTTATTAAAGCAAACAGTAATAAAAATACCTTCACAAAAAGTAATAATTTCATATACTCCCGCAAATATACCTCTATGTACAGAGTATCAGATCGCGCCTTACCGCACCACAAACAAATTATTGTCTACTAGCTTCTGCCCGCGACTTCGTCCGCGTGGAATAGTAGCTTCTGCCGTATCGCTACATTAACCCCCGATTTTGAAACATTCTTCATTGATGCTCCGCTCCTATTGCATTTTAGCGTGATGATATATAGCCTATAGCCTTCCTCAATAAATGGGCTATCTAACACTGAAAGAATTTGTCAAATCGTACCAGTAGTTCCTGAGATTAGCGCGTTCAAACAAAAACAAACAAACTCTTCAGCTTTATTATATTAGTATCTAGATTCTCGGTCTGTACTAAGTTCGAGTCCGATACGGGAAAGTGAAGCGGATCTCATTCAACAATCAAATGTGATGAAATATAAACACTATTAGTTTTAAATATTTCATGAGATGGAGATTGTTTCGATGGAATTTGTCGCCGAAAGTTGAGCGACGCGTGGTGATGTGAGCGCTGGGAGCGGCTGCCAGCGACGGCAGGATTCTTTGTAGAGAGGACTAGCTGTGTGCCGCGGAGTCACTCGCGCCATAACCGTCATACTTATAAAAAACCAGGGGCTGTACCACCACGTGTCTTCGCAATCACTATTCAAGTTTGAGAGCGTGACACAGCTACTAACGTCGTACAGCTCCGTCTCTTTTTCATAACGAAAATAATCTTGTTTTGGCACGTCATGGTAAGGCCCCTGTAATTTGAAGATTAATCATTCCTCACCTAATCCTTACTTTGCAATCCAGGATTAAGCTATCAACTTAAGTTCGGATTAACGCAAAACAGCATTGATGAGTGAGATTTGTGTTAATACGCTGCTAAACAGCAGATTAAAAATTATACTGACTTTATAAGTAAGACGGCGAGGGTTTGCGCTCCCGGATCAAAAGTGTCCTATATGTTAATCCAGGTTATAAACTATGTGTTTACCAAATTTCATCCAAATCTGTTCAGTAGTTTTTGCGTGAAAGAGTAACAAACATACATCCATACATTCTTACAAACTTTCGCGTTTATAATATTAGTAGTATAGTACGATGTATCAAATTGTAATGTTTGTTTTTCTGTTACTCTCGTGCAAATATTTTCTGATAATGGATTTGAATGAAACTTAGTAATCTATATCTATCTATCTTATCTTATCTTCTATATCTTCTATCTATCTTCTATCTATACTTATAATAAATCTGTAGAGAGGTCAATTCTGTACATGAAATATATTTCCAAAATAACTATCAGTTGGTGATTAGGGATCGATACTGATGCCAAAAATGCAATCAGTAAATTTTTTGTCTGTCTGTCTGTCTGTCTGTCTGTCTGTCCGTCTGTCTGTCTGTCTGTCTGTCTGTCTGTATAAACTCTATAGAAACAAAAACTACTCGACGGATTTTAACGAAACTTGGTACAATTATTTGTCATACTCCTGAGATGGTTATAGTATATTTTTCATCACGCTACAATCAATAGGAGCAGAGCAGTGAAGGGAAATGTTGTCATTTTGTTTAAACGCGCTAATCTCAGGAACCGCTGGTCCGATTTAAATAATTCTTTCAGTGTTAGATAGTCCATTTATCGAGAAAGGCTAAAGGCAAAATAGGCTATATTATATCATCACGCTAAGACCAATAGGAGCGGAGCACCACTGTTTCACGCGGACGAAGTCGCTGGCAGAAGCTAGTCTATACTAATTTAATAAAGCTGAAGAGTTTGTTTGAACGGTGAAAGAATTTTTAAAATCGGTCCAGTAGTTTTTAAGTTAAAACCCTACAAACAATCAAACAAATCTTTCCTCTTTTTAATATTAGTATAGACACATATATGGTATTATTATTTGATACACATGGTGAGAAAATAAATTATATTATGATATGAAAATCACACTAGTACACTGGCGGACTAATAAACTGCATCAATGTTCAACACGCACCTACCTTTGAAAAAAACATTTTAACCAAGTATTCCAACTTTTTATACAAATTTAAATTGAAACCTATAGTTTGGTTCGTTAACCTCATAACAGCGTAGAATCATTATCCCTAAGTGTATGTTTGTATACTGGAAAGGGCCATTCAATTTTTTTTAAACAAAAACTTTGATGCAGTTTCTTTGTCTGGGGGTATAGGTACTTGGCTCGGAACCTGATGCTGAGAGATATGCCGGTGACCCCCGGGCCATCGCGACACTTAATCACTCAGCTATTTATCATTGCAACAATCACTAGCAGTACACGCTCAGTCGTGGTGGCCTAATGGTTAAGGCACCTGCCTCTCGTGTACGAGTGTGCTGGTTCGAAACCTGGCAAGTACCAATGTGACTGTTCTAAAGTCATATGTACTTTCTAAGTATATCTTAGACGTCACTGACTAACGGTGAAGGAAAACATCGCAAGGAAGACTGGACTTAAAAAAAAAAGTCTAGAAATCGCCAATCCGGCTTGAGCACACGTGGTGATCAATGCTCATGCCTTCTCTGTGTGAGAAGAGGCCTGTGCCCAGCAGTGGGACGATATATAGGATGATGATAATGATGACACGCTCAGTCCTACACTGAAATATAGTTTTTGAATGCTTTAGAAGACATAATATAACAACCGGCTTTCTCCAAAGGTGTAGATACCTACGGTCTTCTTCCCATCGTGTGGGCTGCAGGTTCACTAACCTAACAAGCCCTAGTGTCAGAGTGTTCTCAAACCCGCCTGACGGCCTCTGACATGGAGTTGTAACAACGACTGCTATCAAGCAGCCGGGGACGACGGCTTAACGTGCCAGGCACGGGGGTGTAACACCGCCAACTTCCTGACTCCGGGCTGCTTTGTGAAAATTTCTAATACCCGACCCGGGGATCGAACCCGAGATCCCGTTTACAGCTGTCGCGTTATGTGTCTTTTCTCACCAACATAACGCATTTATGATTACGAAGAAATATTTCATTTATAACGTGACCCGGATTCTCTGCGCCCAAGTGTAACAGCACATCACCGCGAACTCCTTGGTTACGTAAAAACTATCTCCTAAGCCAATTTGTGTGTTAATAACAATATTATGCGCGCGAGCATTTTCTAAACTAATATTAGAGTTTTTGAACGAGCTTTTAAAAAGTCCCCCCTACTTTTGGTTATCTGCCATTTAAATTACAACCTTAGCATTTAACAAAAAGGTAGGTTTTCGTATGCGTTCGTCTCGTAAGGCTTGAGAACAGTATAGGAAATGGCACCCCACTTTCTTTAGGAGAACTCCGAGGCGCTCGTGAACTCAGTTACAATCCCTCTCTCGAATTAACACGACGCGTCCGAAAATATCATAAAAATAAAAAAAAAGCTTGTGCGAAATAATAAATATGAATTAAATTAATTTAGTAACAAACGGACAAACAGTGGCGGTGTGCTGGTTAATGTAATTAATTAATTGATAACTTAATAATTATTACCGCGTGTGTTAACCAAACTTGTTGAAGTGATAATTATTTTTGGATAATATTTCGTGGAAGAATTTTCTTTTCTGTAATTGGCACGGAAAACATGGTGAGTAATTTTTTCTCCAAAAAGTTTTTTTTTTCAAAATTCTACTTGAGTGCCGAGAATTTGGGTCAGTCAAAAGTTGTTTATGTTACTAAAACTATGAAAAAATCGTTATATTTTTAAAAATATTTACAAGCTATCTAGAAAAACTGTTAAAAAGTAGGTACGTTACTCATTATCAATGAATAAGAGTCACACAAAAACAAAAATAATTAATAAGGACATTAATATTTTTCCTACTGACCCGGATTCAATGCTCTGAAGTGTATTCTGTGACGCATATTAAAAAGATTTAAAAAAAATATTTTTATTTTTAACATTAATTACATTAGCAAGATTTTATCATTAACAACATCTAGTAGCACCAAATAAAATATTTTCTAAGACTATCTAAATTCTCGTATAATATGTGTTTAATGTGCAAATTATTTATTAATTACGGCCATTAATTAAGGAAATAATAATGAGTTTGAAAGCTGTAGCTCTTAACAGACACACTACAACTATATAGTATATAAACTTTTATTCTTCATTTTGTACAAATGTCAGATATCATAATCTTAATTAAATTATTAATACGAAATTGAGTTTGTTCGTTTTTTACGCTTTCCCTGTAAAACGGCTGTACCGATTTTGATGAAATTTGGTAAAGGGATAGAGGGGGAGACGGATACAGGCTGTGTATCATCCGGGTGCGCGTAGTAGTTCCCTCAGAATGCAAATCAAACCGCGGCAAACAGCTAGAAGTACTTACAACAAATTGCATGTAAATCAATTTAGCCTTTTTCCAATATAAGCATAACAGACAAACAAACAGAGTAACTTTCCAACCTAAACAAGTAAAGATTTTTACTTCACAAGTCTAAAATTACCTGACCGGGGTATCGATCTGGCGACCTCGCTCTCGCTACGGAACCACTGGACCGGTCGCAGTAGACTCGCTTTCTTCTAGAGATGAGTGTCGCGCACTCCGACACAAATATATACTTATTATGCTAATAGCGGAGAAAGTGACAAATTTTACACAAATATAATCTATACTAGCTCTCCGCCCGCGTGGGCTGTACGAATTCAAATCTATACTCATATTCATATTCTTTATTGCGTTCCATAATGTACAGATAAGGTGTTGGTATATAAAAAGAGTAACAATTATGGACCCTGATGGGCACAGCAAATAGTAGGAGAGAGGAAGACGTGGTAGATATAAAATATTTAGGTAGTATGCTTTCTTGTGAGGAATATCGTAGTTTATTTATTTTTTTAAGTATATTTAACAGTTTGTTTGTTTGAACGCGCTAATCTCAGGAACTACTGGACCGATTAGAAAATTCTTTCAGTGTTAGATAGCCCATTTATTGAGGAAGGCTATATGCTATATATCATCACGCTAAAACTAATAGGAGCGGAGCACCACTATTCCACGCGGACGAGTCGCGGGCAGAAGCTAGTAAAAATAACAGAGTTTCATACAAACTTTGCCCCCTTTTTCACCCCCTTACGGATAGAATTTCGGAAAATCCTTTCTTACCGGATGCCTACGTCATACAAAGAACACACCCTCCAAGTTTCAGGTCTCTACGATCAGCGGTTTAGGCTGTGCGTTGATCCGTCAGTCATTCAGGACAAAGCATTTTATATGTATAGAGACAACCACGCTTGTATTATTATTAGAATACACTAGTAGAGTACCGCGGACGCACCTATTAAGTAACTAAACTCTAATAATCCTTACTAACATCTGTCTGTCTGTATGTTACGCTAAAACTACTCAAGCGATATTAATGAAATTGGGTAAAGAGATAGCTAACCTTAGGAAAGGTTCTAGACTCTTCTACTTTTTATCTGACTGCTCGAAATAGTTCCCTTAGAAAGCGGGAGTGGCCACAGAAAAGTACTAGCTTTTAATATTTGTAGGGTGGGATATTTTATACTAGCTTCTGCCCGCGACTTCGTCCGCGTGGAATAGTGGTGGTCCACTCCTATTGGTCTTAGCGTGATGATATAATCTTCCTCAATAAATGAGCTACCTAACGCTGAAATATTTTTCAAATCGTACCAGTAGTTCCTGAGATAAGCGCGTTCAAACAAACAAACTCTTCAGCTTTATTATATTAGTAAGTATCTAGATATAGAATTTATTTACTGTCCCAATATTAAGGACCGTATGTGGCAACACTAACCGTCTTACTCATAAACTCCTATTAATTTTTAATCTGCAGTTTAGCAACGGGTTAGCAAAAATCTCACTCATAAATTCTGTTTAGCGTTAATCCGAACTTTCGTAGCTTAATCCTGACTTACGGCGTTAAGTAAGGATTAGGTGAGAAATGGTTAAACGTCAAATTACAGGTTTTTTATAAGATACGAGTCTGCCGAGTCGTTTGATGCCTTCTCATTCCCATCCCTAAACAAACAAAAAACCATATAATTACTAGAAGATAAATTAATTACTCGCAGTAATTAGCTCTCGCTTCCTATTTCCGTCATCTACCTTTCTCCGTGGGATGCTGCACTAGCCCCGCCGCCCGGGCGCGCTCGCTAACGATCAATCATTGATTTTCTCTGAAAGTCAGTAATTGTACCACAAATGGGTCGCCGCCGTCTTTTTGACTAGCAGTCTAGCAGTTAGTTTAACGATATCCACGTAATGACCTTTATTTATTAACCGACTTCTTAAAAAGGAGGTCATCAATTCGACCCTATATTGTTGAATCTATATGTAAGTCTATTATGGGCCTCTAAACACGTGTGTTAAATTTCAGTGTATGTATGTTTGTCCGCGTATTTCTCGGGAACTAAAAGTCGGATCGTGACCATTCTTTTCTCATTGGGTTACATTTTTAGGGTTCCGTAGTCCGACAAGGAACCCTTATAGTTTCGCTCTGTCCGTCTGTCTGTCTGTCTGTCTGTCTGTCTGTCTGTCTGTCTGTCTGTCCGCGGCATAGCTCCGTGGTTTTTGTTATTAGAAAGCTGAAATTTGGTATGAATATGTATATTGATCACGCCGAAAAAGTGGTAAAATAAAATTTTGAAAAATATTTTTTTTAGGGTAGCTCCCAAACATGTAAAGTAGGGATGAATTTTTTTTTTCTCGCGTACCCCTTCGTGTGGGGTATCGTTAGATAGGTCTTTCAAAAATATTATGGGTGTGTGAAGACCATTTTTCAGTTAAGCGAGCCATTTGCGAAATATCTAGATTTTAAGTGAAATTTTTTGTTCGATACAAGTTACCCCTCCCTCTAACTTTTGAATGGCTGTACTTAGAAATGTGAAAAAAAACACAGACGTAGTACATGTAATGAAATTATAAGGAAAACTATCACGGCTAAGTAGGCTTAACCGGTTACAGAGCTATAGTCGACTAACTAACTCCTACTACGGAACCCTACTGCGCGTGGCCCGACACGCACTTGGCCGGTTTTTGTAACTTAGGGAATAGTGCAAGTTTCATCAAAATCGGATCAGTTGTTTTGAAGATATGGACAATTTAGTCTTTCCATCGCTGAAAAAATACGTGGTTCGTTGTATGAATGCATGAATTCATGCAGATATTCGTCTTAATAGGGAAAAATTAAAAATATTTGCAAATATAATATTAGTACGAATGGCAGTAAGTAAACGGACTGGTGGTAAGTGGTCACCAGACATCTACAATAACAAAATTATCGCAATGCTTTCTAGAAGCTGATATCTATACATATTAAATGCTTTGTCCTGAATGACTGACGGATCAACGCACAGCCTAAGATAGATAAGATAGTGTGTTCTTTGTATGACGTAGGCATCCTATAAGCAGGATTTCGAAATTCTACCCCTAAAGAGGTGACAAAGGGGGGGACAGTTTGTATGAAACCCTGTCATTTTCAATTCGAATTCGTATAGCCCACGCGAGCGAAGCCGCTGGCGAAAAGCTAGTGTGTCATATTTCTCTAGAACTCACTAGTCCGACATTCTTTAAGTCAGATTAAACCGAATCTCGATAGAGTTAGGAGAAAACGCCTCGAGCCACACTAACACACTATCGTATCGATAGTTATTTCATAACTGATCCGTTTTATCGACATGTGCGCGGAACTGCTACACGAGCTCGACCTGAACTCGTCCGCGTTGCACCTCACTAACTGACTCGTACCACGCAATACAGAGACCATCTCAATACCACCTTCTTCGTGTAGGCTGCAGGTTCACTAACCTAACAAGCCCTAGTGTCAGAGTTGTCTCAAACCCGCCTGACGGCCTCTGACATGGAAAAATAATGAAAAATGGTCTTAGCACACCTATAATATTTTTGAAACGCCTATCTAACGATACCCACACGAAGGGATACACGCGAGAAAAAAAAATTCATCCCCACTTTACGTGTTTGGGAGCTACCCTAAAAAAAATGTTTTCATAATTTTATTTTACCACTTTGTCAGTGTGATCAATATACATACATATCTCGTATCTATACTAAATTTCAGTACCAAGAACGTTTGAGCTATGCCGCGGACAGACAGACGGACTGCCATGGCGAAACTATAAGGGTTCCTTGACTAAAAAAACACAACCGACTTCCAAAACCACTGAAACTGCTAAATCGCTAATGTACCAATACATCGCTCTAGAAGTCGGTGTCTCTAAGTTACTATGTTGTCAAACACTATATTGAGAATCTCCTCTCTTTGAAATCGGTTAAAAACGACTGCTATCAAGGTTAATCCTAACTTATATAGTAAAAGCGACAGTGAGTTTGTTATGCTTTGACTGTAAAATTCCTGAACAGATTTGAATGAAATTTGGTACGAAGATAGATGGGACTCTGAAGACAGTTATGGGCTACTTTTAACCCGGGTGTGTTAACTAGTTTCTTTAAGTTAAAGGTGAAACCGCTGACAATAGCTAGCTTACATTTAAATGCGTGATCTACACACTTGACTTACATCTGTAATAGTTAGCTAGCTATAACTGAGCAGATCATATTAGCTACAAGGGCCGGCGATTTAAACGCAAGTTATCGACACGCGACATACGTACTGACATACAAACATAGATTAATGTGAAAACGTGACGAAAGGGAACTCGCCTATTCTCATCCCACTGCTGGGCACAGGCCTCTTCTCACACAGAGCAGGCATGAGCATTGATCACCACGCATACTCAAGGCGGATTGGCGATTGCAGACTTTTTAGTCCAGGTTTCCTCACGATGTTTTCCTTCACCGTTAGTCAGTGGTGTCTAAGAAACACTTAGAAAGTACATAATGACTTTAGCAAAGTCACATTGATGTTGGTTTAGAACACCTACACGAGATGCAGGTCGTAATCACTAGGCCACCACTACTGTATGTCTCTACGCGTCGCTGTGTCAGTGTGCAGAGTGTCAGTGTCAATACACGCGTGTCACACGACATCGCATCGTGTCAACTTGTGTCCCGTACTGTACATTTTTAACCGACTTCAAAAAAAAGGAGGAGGTTATCAATTCGACTGTATTTTTTTTTTTTTTTTTTTTTTTATGTTTGTTACCTCATAACTTGCGACTGGGTGAACCGATTTTCATGATTATTTTTTTATTTGAAAGCTGGTGCTTCCCGTGTGGTCCCATTTAAATTTTATCACTACCGGTTCAGCCGTTTTATAAATATATCAAAAATAACGATTTATCTCTACTTGCTGATATGCCAAATACTTAGATGATTTCGTTATTTACGCTTATTACAACCTAAAAAGTGGTGTGTTTATTTTGTTAAGATTGCAAGACCGAGACACTGAAAAGCGAAAAAATAAAAAAGCTTTTTACAAAAAAATTAAAACCGACTTCCAAAAAAAAAACTGAAAAGTAAAAAATAATTTTTATTTAAACGCTTTACGACCAAAACAACGCTTTCGAAGTCGGTGGCGAAATATTAACAATAGTAACTTACAAGACACCGACTTCGAAAACGTTGTTTTGGTCGTAAAGCGTTTAAATAAAAATTATTTTTTACTTTTCAGTTTTTTTTTTGGAAGTCGGTTTTAATTTTTTTGTAAAAAGCTTTTTTTTAAAGAAACCACTTTCAAAGTGAATTTGTTTCAAAATATTATAATGATAGCCATGTGCTTGTGCGTGTGTGAAGAGTTAGACGAAAATATCAATTAGTCGCGCTCTACTTGTGACTCGAGTCTGACACGGAGGCGACAGCGGCGCGGCTGTAGGTACTAGCCGACACACGCGGCGTGGCTTGCGTGTATTCCTATAATTAATTATATCCTATAATTAATTGGTTGAGGAGCTCGTGGCTAAGTAACAGCCGCACGGTTCGACCGATCAAAGGTTAAGCTGCGTTTGGCGGTCCGTGGATGGGTGACCATCGTTGTCATAGCGAGACTCCTCCGTGCCTCGGAAAGCACGTTAAGCTGTTGGTCCCGGCTGTCATTTTTTTTTCAATAATAAAAGTACCTTGAGCTTTAGTTGTAGCTTACGATGTCAGCTAAAAGCCAGTGAAAGTGACATCAAAATCGATACCGCCTTTTCGGAGTTTAGTCGAGTCAAACGGACAGACAGACAACATTTTTAAATATCGTGGTTTTGGTATATCGTGTAATGTAAACTAACACACAGACAGATCAATTTTATTTATGTGCATAGACTATCTGTCCGCGGTCTCATCTCTAGGAGCAGGTCGTACACTGGCGTGCATATTGATTGAGTCAGCAAGTCTACAACTCTTACACTGTAGTGCAAATTTTTTGAGTCATCATTGCCTAGGACTCTTACACTGTCGTGCAAATTGGGTCAGTTTTCCATAATCCTACACTAGCGCGCAGATCGATTGAGTCAGCTTGTCCATGGCTCTTACACTGTCCTGCAGTATGATTGAGCTAGCATTTCCATGACTTAAACCGGCGTGCAGAAAGATTGAGCTAAAGTGTCTTTGACTTACACTGTTGTGCAGTTTAGTTGAGTCAGCTATTTTATGACAGTTACACTGTCCTGCAAATTAATTGAGCCAACGTGTCCTTGACTTATACTGGCGTATAAGGTGATTGAGTCAGCATCAGTCTCCGGGCGAACCTGACCGTGACTCGGTCAGGTTCCCAGTGGGTGAATGTGAAGAGCCGACATTGTTGGCGCGTGGGACTATGCTAATGGGCCACAGAGTAGTGCACAGAGGCGGCACTACGGTGAGCGAGTTGTAGTTCCTCATTACCGCAGCCATTCTTGAATGGTTAATGAGTGCTGAAGCACTTTTTTACATTATGAAAGACCTCTCTTACAGAAACACGAAGGAATACGCGAGAAAAAAAATAATTCATCCCCACTTTACGTGTTTGGGAGCTACCCTAGAAAAAATATTTTTCATAATTTTATTTTACCACTTTATTCGCGTGAACAATATACATATCTATACTACAAATTTTAGCGTTCTAGTACCACGAACCTCTGAGCTATGCCGCGGACAGACAGATGGACATGGCGAACCATAAGGGTTCCTTGTCGACTACGGAACCTAAAGAAGGCTTTATTTTCAAGATATTTTTTCTATTAATTTAACCGACTTTTAAAAAATGAAGGTTTTATATTCTCAATATGGCTATAGATTACTCCGTCAATTGTGGACCGATTTAAAAAACTTTTTTTTATTCTTTTGGGTTCAAACTTAGAAGCGTCTCACGGAGGACGCGAATGGGGTCTGTCCCCTCTACGCCATATTGGTCTATACTCAAAGTGCGAGTGTTAATGACCTGTATCATTGTATACAGTCACTAGGCGACTTTCCTAGCCGCGCCGGTCTCAGTACACCCCACACTGGTCCTCAACTATATCACACTAAACAGTACTAAAGCTCGCAGCTTATTCGTTTAAAAATGACCACTATTTATTAAAACTCCAAATTACAATACAGTGACGCCTAAAAATAATGACAGAATTCGTAGAGGAAAATTCTTAGTCAATTACAATTGATTTTACGAGAAATATAAACAAAATCATAACCCATTTTCATTCTAACTTTCCCACATAGATAAATAAAATGGCAAGGTTACGACTTTGTTTAAATTCTTCGTACAGACAGGTATAGACTTTACTTAATAGTATTAGTCGGTTTCCATGAGAACTACTTAATCTACCCAGATAAAAAGTAGCCTATAACGGTCTCCAAGATTCTCTTTATATTTATACCAAATATCATCGAAATCTGTTAAGTCGTTTGACAGTGACAGCGTAACTAACAAACTCACTTTCGCACTTATAATAATTATTAGTTAGTACAAATACTGAACTAAGTCAGTATCTCTACCTATATATTACGCTTTCACGGCAAAACGGCTGAACCGATTTAGATGAAATTTTGTTTGGAGATAGATTGAACCCAGGGGAAGGTTATATGATAGTTTTTATATGGATGCGTGAAGTAGTTCCTTCAAGACGCGGGTGAATCCGCGCGAAACTGCTAGTAATATTTTACAACTTGTCATAATGTAGATACCAAATTCTTGTGTCTGTTCGTCTTTTGTTTGACAATGCTTGTTCCTCGTAGCCGTTGTTCGTGAAGACTCTCTCACATAGCTTTCGAATGTTA
Source organism: Pyrrhia umbra (assembly GCA_963891755.1). Lineage (NCBI taxonomy): Eukaryota > Metazoa > Arthropoda > Insecta > Lepidoptera > Noctuidae > Pyrrhia > Pyrrhia umbra. Next base: position 319,911 of record OY982946.1, read on the forward strand.
CTTGAGTTATATTGTAGTACAGTAAGTAGTCGGTTTTGTCATTTTTTGAATGCGCCAAGTTATAACAAAAATAAGTCTAGATAAGATGGGTTAAATAAAGCTAGTTTCAGTGTCGTAGTGGCCTAGTGGTTAAAGCACCTGCATCTCGTATACGAGTGTAAGTGTTCGAAACCTGGCAAGCAACAATGTGGCTTTTCTAAAATCATATTATGTACTTTTTAAGTATATCTTAGACGTCACTGACTAACGGTGAAGGAAAACAGTGAAAAAACCTGGACTTAAAAGTTTGAAATCGCCAATCCGCCTTGAGCTCACGTGGTGATCAATGCTCAAGCCTCTCTGTGTGAGAAGAGGCCTGTGCCCAGCAGTGGGATTGTAAATACGCTGATGATGATGATAAAAGTCCGTTTCACCAGATCGGATAAGTAGCGGTTACAATTATCTACCGGATATTTCTATAACGAATCGTGTCCAGGGCCCAAGACCAGCTAACACCGAGGCCACACGATGAGACACTCAAATTACTGTGAAACTTAAAATAATATATTAAACGCCACACAATACAAGGTTATTCGAACAGTAACCGACAAAAATATAACAATGACATTATTTCCAAGATGGCCGCTCTCATTCATTCTTTTAGAACGATCCTTGTCCATAGTGCAGTCTTGTGACTAAGTTCTGACACCATCCTTACTAATATTATAAATGCGAAAGTAACTCTGTCTGTCTGTCTGTCTGTTACGCTTTCACGCGAAAACTACTGGACCGATATAAATGAAATTTGGTACAGAGATAGAATAGACCCTGAGGAACAACATAGGCTACTTTTTACCCGGGTGCGCTAAGTAGTTCCCTCGGGATGCGGGTGAAACCGCGGGAAACAGCTAGTACACCATACACTAGTGTATACAGCGAGTGTCTGTGTGTAAGCACGTGTGGGACATTTATTGTGACACTAGCTTTCCGCCAGCGGCTTCGCCCGCATGGGCTATACGAATACAAATTAGAAATGACAGAGTTTCATACAAACTTTGCCCCCTTTTTCACTCCCTTAAGGGTAGAATTTCAGAAAATCCTTTCTTATCGGATGCCTACGTCATACAAAGAACACACCCTCCAAGTTTCAGGGGGGTTAGACAAGTGGCAAAACGCTAACTCTAACGCTATAGAATAGAAAACAAAATGTATGGGAATGACATATAGCTAGTCGTAAACGAATGTCATTCCCATACATTTTGTTTTCTATTCTATAGCGTTAGAGTTAGCGTTTTGCCACTTGTCTAACCCCCCAGGTCTCTACGATCAGCGGTTTAGGCTGTGCGTTGATCCGTCAGTCATTCAGGACAAAGCGTTTTATATGTATAGATGATGAAGATGTTTTGTGTCTGTGTGGTGGAGCCTTAGCTTTAGAAGGCTTGAATGTAGACGGCGACATGACGTCACATCCTGCAGCTGCGAGGAAGCAGTCATCCGGCTGCAGTGTGGGAATGGCGGCGGTATTGAGCGCGCGCCGGCCATTACTGGCGCTGGTCAGTCATTCAATGATAATATTTTCATATTATATTTATATATATATATATATATGATATCCAATTTACCACTTTCTTCTTCTATTAGAGTTCCAAGCAAAAATTGAATAATATCTGTCCGTCTGCCACAGATGATTATTTTTTTACTTGAAATTTGTAACAGTTATAAAGAATTTTATAGATTGTCCATGCATATTGCGAATGATAAAGGTAGAATAAGTGGGGGAAGTGAGGGTTTAGAATTTTATAGTGTGGTGGGGTCCTATCTATCTCCACACCAAATATCATCTAAATCGATTCATTCATTTTACCGTGAAAGCTTAAAAATGAACAAACTCACTTTCGCATAAGTTAGAATGATAAACAACAACAAATGTTGTGTAGTATATATCCCACCTGCGAGCTCTGAGAATGATTACATGATTTTGTTTAGACTAATAGAAAGTATGTGTGATAGATATAGACAAGTGATTGTTATAGGAGATTTCAATTTACATTCATGTCCTGTAAACATTAGTAATTATTACGAATGTTTTATGTCATATTGTGAGTTCACTCAAGGTAATATGGTACCTAATGTTTTGGGTCGTCAGCTGGATTTGGTTCTAAGTACGGGTTTTAGCGGAGAGGTGTCAGTGGTGGCGGCAGACGACGCGCTCGTGCCCGTAGACCCGCACCACCCGCCACTTGAGGTGAGCGTGTGCCCCGGCCCCGCGACCCCCGCGCCTCGCTTGTCTTCGCCTGCGGCCGACGCCGTCACAAATAACGCGCGCAATATTAGACCGCAGTGGAATTTTTATAAAGCCGATTTTCAATTATTATATTCAATGTTAACTTCTACTGACTGGAGTAAAATGTATGAGTCGCATGACTTGGACGACATTTTAAATTTCTTTTATGCGACACTCAGTCATATTTTAGACCAGTGTGTACCTAGGAAGAAGTTTACCGGGGAAAACTCGCAGTACGTGTATCCCGAATGGTACACCGGGGAAATTATTAAAGATATTAAAACTAAAGCCAGTCTTCACAAAAGATTTAAACAATATAAACTCGATTCCGATTACAAAGAATATTCTCGGTGTAGGGCGCGGATTAAAAAATCAATAGAAATTGCACACAAAAATCACAAACATAAAATTCAAAGTCAATTCGTAAAAGATCCAAAGTCATTCTGGCAATATATTCGCTCAAAGAAAAGTAGAGTAAATCGGCAAAACATAGTAAAAAATGGTCGTAATCTTATGGATGATGAGTGTGCTAAGGAATTTGCAGATTATTTTCAGTCTGTATACAGTCCGGTACCACCGCGACTAGATGCTCAAGCGGAGGCGGCAGAGGTTGGCGCGACCAGTGCACGGGTGCATATAGAGAGCCTGAGTCTCAAAGACGTGCAGGAAGCCCTGATTAATCTCAAGCCAAAATGCTCATCTGGCCCTGACGGTATACCAGCGTTTCTTTTTAGGGATTGTGCTAGGGTTTTAGCAAACCCGCTGCATCATATCTACAACACCTGCTTAAAACAGTCAACGTTCCCAGCTCGGTGGAAGATCACACGAGTCGTTCCAGTGCCCAAGGGTAAGTCAGGTCCGGATGTCAGCGGTTATAGACCAGTGGCTGTGCTGTCCACGCCGGCAAAAGTATTCGAGTCTGCTATCCAGAGCTGCATACAGGGGCAGGTCCGAGCGCAGCTATCGGATGCGCAGCACGGCTTTCGGCCGGGGCGCAGCACTGCCACCAACCTATTAAATTTCATGGCGCAAGTAATACCGGCAGTTGACGCTGGCGTTCAGGTAGACGCAGCGTACTTTGATTTTAAAAAGGCCTTCGACACCGTGAATAATGATGTCTTATTAAGGAAGCTGGCAGAGGTGGGATGTACACCACACTTGTTACAGTTCTTTGTCAGCTACATGAAAGACCGCCAGCAGTATGTTGACTACAATGGGTACGAGTCCGAACCATACTACACCAGGTCTGGAGTAAGCCAGGGCAGCAATTTGGGGCCTCTTGAATTTATCATAATGATAAACAGCTTGCCGGAGGTCGTCAGACATGGTTCATGTTTATTATTCGCAGATGACCTCAAGTTGCTGCTCGAGGTTAGGGATGAGTCAGACTGTGAGCGACTGCAGTATGACATTAATAGGGTGGTGAAGTGGAGCCATGACAACAAGCTATACTTCAATGTATCCAAATGCTCGGTAATATCTTTCAGTCGTGCGCGCACCCCTGTCCGCTACGAGTACAAAGCAGAAGCAACACCAATGCAGCGAGTAACACAAGTACGTGATCTAGGAGTATATCTTACTCCGGATCTTACGTTTCGCGAGCATATCATTAAGATATGCAAGAGGGCGTACAGAAACCTCGGCTTTGTACTTAGGCAGTCGCAGGGGTTCACTAATATAACAACAATCAGGGTGTTATACGATGCACTGGTCAGGAGCTATTTGGAGTATGGTGCTGTCATTTGGGCTCCACATGAAGCCAAGTACTCGGTCATGCTGGAGCGGGTTCAAAACAAGTTTACGCGCCATTTGTATTGGAGACTGTACGGGGTATATCCATTGTACCCGCTGATGTACCCCACCCTGTTTGTACTGGGCATGGTCGGGTACAATGAGTTGAGGGTGCGGCGGCAGTTCACGCTTGTCGCATATTTAATTAAATTACTCCGTGGCAAGGAACACAATCCGGGAGTACTACAATACTTGACCTTTTGTGTCCCGGACCGCTACGTGTGGAGGCGGCGGCGCCCGCCACTGTTGGCCGTGCCAACAGCCAGGACCAACTTGCTGGCCAAAACACCTCTCACGCAAGCAATTCGTACTATAAATGAAATCCAGAACAAAATAGATATTTTTACGTGTCAGTTCAGTGAACTTGCAAGAATACTTTTATTTATATTATGTTATAGGATAGAATAGTGTTTATTTTGTATTTTAGTAGTATAGTAAGTTCCTTTTGTTATTGTGTTCATATTTTAATTAATGTTCTTTTATTTAGTAGTATCTTTAAGTTCTTGTTTTTTGTTTTTTAATATAATATAAAATGCCTCACTGTCGCATTAGGTTATGTACCTGTAATGATAGTGGTAAGAGTCTGAAATAAATAATAAATAAATAATAATAATAATAAATAATAATCATAAAATGCAGAACCTAGTGTTACATAACTGTACAAAAGTCTTATAATTCGTCACTACAGTCCTCCGGCTTCGATCTCACACACTCACACACTCACACGCTCACACATCACTTTAGAAAGTGGTGACATAATGGCGCACCCATCCAAAACCCGACCGGTCGCGGCTGCTCTCTCGCCGGCGGCTGTCGCTGTGAGGTCACCGCGTGTGTAGAGAGAGTCTATAATGTCACAAAAATACTATAGTTATTGTCGAAAAACACTAAAGAGAACATAATGTGGTTCTAGAAGAGACTACGACACAGTAGAGGTCACGGACCGGACGGACCGCCCATTGTACCACTCTTACTGAATGATCAATCTTTGTTTTTGATCCTTTATTAATCTGGTGTGCAATAAAGAGTATATCTATCTATCTATTGAGAACCTGCTCCTTCTGTTGAAGTCGAACTTCCTTGATGGTCTAGTAGTAGCAAACGTAACTGATGTAAACGGGGTTTTGAACAAACGAACAAACGTCGCTTTATGAGTTTAAATAACCCTCCTTCTGTCGCAGTCGGGTAAAAAAATCACAAAGCACCCTGGAGTAGGGCTGCCATCACCCAAATCGTTAACCCTGGACTAAAACTATAAAAACCCCGGACATTTTGAATGAGTGTGATTATTTCCCCGGACACTTTTTCATTATTTGTTTTAATTTAATGCTTACATTTCAATCAAGCGGGATCGGATATCAGGTAAAAAGTCCGGGATTTTTCCGGACGCTCTTTGAAAACCCCGGACGCACCCCGGACGCCCTCTAAACTAGGACAAATCCGGGGAAACCCGGACGAATGGCAGCCCTACCCTGGAGTCCAGTAGTTGGCGGTGTTACACCCCCGTGTCGTCCCCATCTATCTTGATAGCAGTCGTTGTTACAATTCCATGTCAGAGGCCGTCAGGCGGGTTTGAGAATACTCTGACACTAGGGCTTGTTAGGTTAGTGAACCTGCAGCCTACACGAACGCAATTTAACCTACAAACTAGCGATCCACGTGCGTTACACCAACGATGCATACAAACCACTCTATTACTCGTTACGTCACCGCTCTGTCCTTGAGATACGTGGCCAGCAACACAAGTAGAGGTCGCGAATGCGATGGGTGAGCGCGTGACATCACGTGCGTAAGATACTGTAATGAGATTTACTAATTTGTGATGTTAATTTTTAGTAATTTGCTGTTCGTAAGTTAACTAGCGGTAGTGTTGAGTGTATAGTTCGATGGTCGGGTAAATTTGGTATGGAGATAAAATGAAAACTATGAAATTAATTATGATTGCCGTTATTATCAAATCCTGATTAGGTGACGTAAGCAAGGAGTGTTCTATGTCCAACGTAGAATGTTGTCAGAACTCGCCGGGTCACACACACACACACACACACGCACGCACGGCTAGTCGTACGACCCCTGACTTTCTACTAAGAAAGTAAAACGTGTTCCGACAAAGATTATCGCGCAGATGCGACGCGCCGCTCGCCACGCGCCGCTCGCAGCTCGATGAACTAGGAACCTATAGTACAACAGGATGTTTGCGAATCACTGTGTATGAAGATTATGTTAATAGCAACATTATTTTGTAGGACAAACTGTATGTTTGTAAAGTAGAATTGAAAACTAATAGGTATATTGCTAACGAATATCATAAATGCAAAAATGAGTTTGTTTGTAACGCTATAACGGCAAAACGTCTGGACAGTTGAGATGAAACTTTACATGGAAATAGACTGAAATCTGGAGACAGATATGAGGTAGTTTTTATCCCGGTGCGATAATGTACCTACCCTCGGACCCGGGACACATGTGTTGATATATAAATTTGAACTAGAAGAGAATCGAATATTCTTTATTATATACACTACAAAAATATGACATTGGAAAATTAGTTACACAAAGGTGACACAATGAGCGGTCTTATCGCTACAAGCGATTTTGTACGGACAACCTTTAGATAGATTAACAAGAGAAGGAAAAATGTTGCTGTATGTAGTCCATGTAATAAATATAACGATTAAATTATACACATTACTTCAGTAAACTGCTTAATTCTTTCTTATCCTATATAGTCATTTCAATGTTTTTTGTCTAACATATGAATGCACATGAAACGGTCGACTTTGATCGTGTTAGTGAGCTGGTAATACGCGAAGTTCGCGTCGTACTAAGTAACATACATATTTGACAACTATTACATAAACACAACTACCCGCGTCCTGGGGAACTACTGACGGCCAGTTTTGAATAACCTATCTATCTGCAAATTTCTTAACTAGAGATAGAATTTTGACATAAAGCCTATACAACTAATGTCAAAGATCTATCTCTGGTAAGTATTGGCCATTAGTCTATAGGCATCTCTTCTATATCCGTACCAAATATAATACAAATCGATTCAGTTGTTTTACTGCAAAAGCGTAATAAACAAACAAACAATCTCACTTTCGCATTCATATATAATATAATTAGCATACAGAAGCGGATTATTATTAAAAATAAATAATCAGTGAACTTAGATGATATTAAAGAGTTTAGTCACTATTTCATTCATAAAACAATAAATAATTTGCACTTACAAATTACGTCGACCATCATCTTATCCAAGAATCTTCTAATTGACAGCTAGTTTCCCGCCTTTTTTATATTCTTTAAACATAACCATAGACAAAATTAAAGAGTTTCCTAACTATATTATTTAGATTAAGACGTACACTCAGATAAGTAACAGGAAGATGTAACAGACGAGTCGGTCAATGGCCTCCAATTACGATAATCACAATTATGAATTCTACAATCTGCACGGAAGATGTCGGTGCCTCGATAGCGGGCCGTCGTTCGCAAACTCTACGGATTATGTCGACTTTCGTTTAATATTTGCGCCATCACGTGGAGCTTTCTCTGCGAGCTGCAGCTTCAGCGAGCGACGGCCAGGAAACTGCAGCTCATTTCTGGTTTTTAATATATTACCGTGACCACTTGTGATTGCTTGGTTGGTTTTATCTTGAGTAAACAATCATAAACTATCCAGCCGAGCACGATAGCTAGATTTTTTCTACGATTACTCCCGTCTTCAGAAAATTACTAACGCTTCCGGACTTTTGACTTGACTTGATTAAATATATGTAATAGTTTATTTTTGTATTTATAATACTGACAGACTACAATTTTGGTCTAGTGGTTTAAAACGCGACTGCTGTGAACGGGGTTAGGGGTTCGAATTGCTTTCTGGGTATTACAAATTTCATCAACCATCCTAGAGTATAATGAGAGGCGTTGTTACACTCCTGCGCCTGGGAGAACACGTTAAGCCATCATCTCCGGCTGCTATATTGATAGCAGTCATTGTTACAATTCCACGTCAGAGACCGTCAGGTGGATTGTAAAAAACTTTGACACTAGGGCTTGTTAGGTTAGTAAAACTTACCGCCCACACACATATAAGAAAAAAAGATTAATTTTAAAAGAATACTTAATTTTACAGTCAACAGTATCTCTTCAGTAGAGATAAAGTCCAAATATAGTATGACGTAATCGAAAAAAGTGGTGCCACACCTCGCGACCGGCGGCCAACAGTTCCGAGAGAATGTGTTGCGTAACACTCAAATAATATGAGAACAAATACGCAAGTAAAAGTTGTTTAATAAACTGATATTGGTTTATTATTATTATCTGTTTGTTTTACATAACGGATATCTTAATATTCGTTACACATAACATAATATAACGCGTGAAATGCGCGGCGATTTGAGATGCAACCTGCCATTACGCGGTCATTACACATTTCCAACACTGACACAATGTTTAGTGTTAATGTGTAGCTCATGGCGGGCAAGTGAGGTATTTTATTAGTGTTTGTGTGAATTGAAGCAGCATTGTATATGGTGTGTTTAAATTAATACGCGTGGGAATGGGATATATGGTTTCTTTTATAATTCAAAATATGTTAAGACGGTATAGTAATCGGAATATGTCTTCTTTTATGGATTGTTTGAAGGCGAATTTTACAAAAAAAAACTAGTTAATTTATGTTCGTTCTAGCTTCACTCGCATCCAAAGGAAACTGTTTCACACAACTGGGTTAATAGTAACCTACGCATTAATCCAGGCTATAAACTATATGTGTACTAAACGTCATTCAAATCCATCCAGTAGTTTTTGCGTGAATGAGTAACAAACATACATCCACGCAAACTTTTGTTATTAGGTATAATATAAGTAGAATTATAACATTACTAGCTTCTGCCCGCGACTACGTCCGCGTGGAATAGTGGCGCTCCGTTCCTATTGGTCTAAGCGTGATGATATATAGCCTTCGCTGATAAATGGGCTATCTAACACTGAAAGATTTTTTTCAAATCGGACCAATAGTTCCTGAGATTAGCGCGTTCAAACAAACAAACTCTGCAGCTGTATATATTAGTATAGATTAGTAACATCTCTTGTTCAGTGAATGTAATTGCGACATTATTTTTCTACTGTACCTAAAGTAGTGCCAAAAGAAATCAATATGACTGTCTACTAGTAGGGATTCCATATCCATTCAAATCAAAATAACCATTAAATATATCAACACGAATCTGATATTAAATGACATATTCACCAATGCCTCACAGAGGCTCATCAATGTAGGCAGCAACACCGCGTGTCGTGGTGTCCGCTCTGCGCGGCACGTCGTCCGCGGCGGGTCATCTGCTTTCACTAGCTCTCGTGCACATAACTCGCTGAGCTCTCAAACTGTACGTGACGTAACATACCTCGGTCATCACTCACTGTGACAATAAACTCCTTAACGATATGACTTTCAGGGGCCTTACCATGACGTGCGAAAACAAGATTATTTTCGTTATGAAAAAGAGACGGAGTTATACGACGTTAGTAGCTGTGTCACGGTCTCAAACTTGAATAGTGATTGCGATGACACGTGGTGGTACAGCCCCTGATGAGTTATTAAAACTGTCAGCTCCCGCTGCGTCGCATGTCATACAGCCTCGAAGGTTTTAATTTGTATAATTAAAACTAGTAAAAAATAACGGTGGTAGGCCATGTTGATATTATCTCCCAAGATACAGGCATGCCTGGTTTGTGGCTGATATTAAAACACATTTTAATTATTATTAACCGACTTCAAAAAAGGAGGAGGTTCTCAATTCGACGGTATGTTTTTTTTTTGTATGTTTGTTACGCGATTACTCCGCCAATTGTGGACCGATTTTGAAAATTCTTTTTTTGTTCGAAAGGAGATACTTCCGAAGTGGTCCCATATAATTTATCTCTACTTGCTGCCATGCCAAATACTTAGATGATTTGGTTATTTACGCTTATTACAACCTAAATAAGATTATAAGATTAAATATATGTCACTAAAAACTTACAAATATTTTATTTTTTTTTGCAAAAAAAAAGAACCGACTTCTAAAAACCCGAAAAGCACTAAAAAGTTAAAAATAATACTGAAACCTACCTATATAAAAAAACCTACCTTGCCGTTAAAATACTCTGGAATTACCAGCCGTTTCATTACTTAGTTTGGCACAGACTCCAAAAGATTGTTAAATTTTATTATAGTTTAATCGTAGATTAGGTTAGGTTTATTAATATAGGTAGGTTTCACTATTATTTTTAACTTTTTAGTGCTTTTCGGGTTTTTTTTCTTGTACCTTTTTGTATATGCGCCAGACCCTAATTATATTTCTAAAATATAAGTAGTGCTTCTAGTAAAATATAAGTATTTCTTTGGGTGTACAACAAAGCATAATTATTATATTCTTTCTAATTCTTAACTAGCTTTTCGCCAGCGGCTTCGCCCGCGTGGGGTATACATCTCCAACAAATATTATTATATTTTAGCCAATGTATGCAAAAACTTAACAAATTATATACTAAAACCTTCCTCTTAATCACTCTATCTATTTAAAAAAAACGCATCAAAATCCGTTGCGTAGTTTAAAAGATCTAAGCATACATACGGACAGACAGACAGCGGGAAGCGACTTTGTATTACTATGTAGTGATAACTCCATATTATTATGGCAGTGTAAGTCGCGAAAAATCGGTGCAGCTTTTAGCTTGACAAAATTCTAATAACCCTGCTCAAACCGCGCATCAAACCTAAGTTGAGGTCTTAGTTTCGTTAGCTCAGCTGCCACGCTAACCACTTCACTAACGACAACATCTTCAGTTCCGTACTCAAAATGTAAATTCTTCATGGTGAAGTTATGTGTGTGCGTGTGTACGTGTGTGTGTGTGGGTGTCGGTCATCTCGCTAGATAGTTTGGCATACATTATACTGTAGAAGTCATTAGAGAGCTGTGACCACTTATTTTGCTATAAGCATACACACATTATCAATACACTAGTCATTTAGCGCGATTTCACTCGGCATCCCGAGGGAAATACTGCAGGCAACCAAATAAAAAAAATCGTGCATCTTTCGCCAGGTTTTGATCTATATCCGTACCAAATTTTGTCTTCATCAGTGCAGCCGTAAAAGTGCAGCCAACACACAAACAGATAAAGTTATTGTAGCGTTTATAATATTATATATTAGTAAGGAAACTCCAGCTGAAGCTATCAACGGAGATTTACAGCGACACTTCGCTTTGTTAGGCAAAAAGTTCACCGAAAAGATAACGGTCCAGTTAACTTAAAACAGCAATTACTATTATAACAGTAATTACTAATATTATAAATGCGAAAGTAACTCTGTCTGTCTGTCTGTCTGTTACGCTTTCACGCCAAAACTACTGGACCGATATAAATGAAATTTGGTACAGAGATAGAATAGACCCTGAGGAACAACATAGGCTACTTTTTACCCGGGTGCGCTAAGTAGTTCCCTCGGGATGCGGGTGAAACCGCAGGAAACAGCTAGTTAACCATAAATACAAACTTCCAACTTTCAATGGGTAACGTATTATTTGAGATTTTTATTCCTGAAACGGTCGATTACCAAGCCAAGGTTGAACAAGAAGTGGATAACATTAAAATTTCAGCTTCCTGGTTAGATCCCGGATTGGTAATCGACCGTTTTAGAAATAAAAAACTCAAATGATAAGTTGTCCATCGTAAGACAGAAGTTTGAATTTATAGTAAACAGCTGTTTTCAGTTGATCGGACTGTTATCTTGTCGGTGAACTTAGGCCTTAGTATTTGATTATTGTTCTCATCATCATCAGCCTATATATTGTCCCACTGCTGGGCACAGGCCTCTTCTCATACAGAGAAGGCATGAGCATTGATCACCACGCTTGTTCAAGGCGGATTGGCGATTTCAGACTTTTTAAGTCCAGGTTTCCTCACGATGTTTTCCTGCACCGTTAGTCAGTGACGTCTAAGATATACTTAGAAAGTACATATGACTTTTAAAAAGTCACATTGATACTTGCCTGTTCGATATGCAGGTGCCATAACCACTAGGTCACTACGACACATTGTTCTACATTATATCATACTTATTTATTACATAGCATATGCCTGACTAGCTTATTCTCGCGGAGTTCTGTGAAATACACATTTCAGTTAAAATTATCCCCAAGCTTACTTGTTAATGATTAAACACTCTTGTGCAATGTTAACTTTAAAAGTTCAACGGGACTACTGTCATTTAACTGACATTACACGTTTTTTTTGAGGAAAATTTCACAACTCTCTGAGTAATTGCCTACCTATAATTTGACCACATGCAATAGTTCACCTCGGAAAGCACGTTAAGCTGTTGGTCCCGGCTGTCATTCATATATCTTTGACAGTCGTTACGGGTAGTCAGAAGACAGAAAGTCTGACAACCAGTCTTACTAAAGAGTATCGTGTTACCCGGTAACTAGGTTGTGGAGGTCAGATAGGCAGTCGCTCCATGTAAAACTCTTGTACTCAGCTGCATCCAATTACACTAGAAGCTGACCCTAATATAGTGGGAAAAGGCTAGGCAGATGATGCAATAGTTAACTCCAAATATTTTTGTAAAAGATTATAACTGGGCCCCAATACATACGAACTTTATTAAATTACGTCATCCAGGAACCAAAGTCACACTGTGTAGCATTCGACTAAAGAAGCATTCAACTGATATTTCTTAATAGCGTTACATTTTTCTTGAGCGCCATTAAACGTAGCAAAGTTCATAAAAGTCGAGCGACGCTGAAGGCAGCAGGTAGTGTTCTAAAAACCTTCCTTAAAAATATTAATTAAAATAACGAAAACCCCATTCAAATCGGAGTTTCTGAGAAAATCACGGACAGACATACATACATACGGGTCGACACAGACCTCTTTATCTACACTAATATTATAAAGAGGAAAACTTTGTTTGTTTGTTTGTTTGTAATGAATAGGCTCAAAAACTACTGGACCGATTTAAAAAATTCTTTCACCATTCGAAAGCTACATTATCCACGAGTAACATAGGCTATATTTATTTCTAGAAATAACTAGGGATCCCTTCTAAAACTTGAATAAAGTAACCCAAAGTGTAAAAAAATGTCCACGCGGGCGAAGCCGCGGACGAAAAGCTAGTTATATATACATCCATTACCAAGTTTAAAAAAGGTTTTATTGTAACAACCCATCATCGCGGAACCCTAAAAAGCTGCACCATGGCTCGGTCCGCGCGACCTTACAAAACAACTTTCTTGTTTACCTCCGCGCGTGACGTGAGCATCGAACCCGCGCCACCTGTTCCGCTAGTGAAAGTCGTCCACTGATCCACCGCGCTCACTTGCACCTGCGCCACATCACCGTGTATTATCAAAGATATTTCTTTCTTTCCTGTTTCCTCACCAAAGAATATTAGGCATAATTGTACGTGTGGGTCGAGTCCTATCTTGTTTAAGTACTTAATCTATGACACAAATTTGTCTATGCTAAGTACACGGTGAATTATGCCGACATTAAAGTCTGACCGTCTTACTTATAAAAACCTGTAATCTGAAGTTTAACCATTTCTCACCTAATCCTTACTTAACGACGTAATCCAGGCTAATAACTTAAGTTCGGATTAACGCTAAATAGCATTTATGAGTGAGACTTTTGCTAATCCGTTGCTAAGCAGCAGATTAAAAATTAATCGGAATTTATAAGTAAGATGGCGACAGTTTCGGAAAATCATAGTGAAAATATTGTGTAGCTATTTATCCTGCATCCTGAGGAGTTTTCCTCTCACCCCGCGCACCCGGATAAAAATTTCATCGGAATCCATTCAGTCGTTTTTGGCTGAAAGAAAAACATACACACATAAATATATCCACACTTTTTATTTATTTTATTTTATTTAGGTAACCAACAGCGATACATAAAAATATTTTACAAAATATACTACTTAATTACAGTTTTTATGGCCAATTATAAGTTTTCCTGTTTAACTGAGACATGCGAACGAACTTATGCTCGATACTTCTAGTCAAATTTCTAGAAGTATCTAGCATAAGTCAGTTCTCTAGTTAAATTCTTTTTGCTGTGGTATGAACAGGATACAAGGATATGACTTTGCCCAGCAGTGGGCTAGAAACACTTAATATCATCCACACACACTGGCCCAGCCACGGTCCCCTGCCCACTGAGGCGTGTCAAACAAGACATCTGCAGTCGTACACTTGTGAGACAAAGGCGACGCTTTCTATTTCCTTAACAAACATACAACACTACTTGTCAGTGAGACTAATCGAACACAAAGAAACCATCCATTTATTTAAGACTAGTTTTCTGCCAGCGGTATCGCTCGCGTGGGCTATACGAATTCAAATTCAAAAATGACAGTTTCATTCAAACTTTGCCCCCCTTTTTCACCCCCTTAGGTGTAGAATTTTGGAAGATCCTTTCGGATGCCTACGTCACACAAAGAACACACCCTCCAAGTTTCAGGTCTCTACGATCAGCGGTTTAGGCTGTGCGTTGATCCGTCAGTCATTCAGGACAAAGCATTTTATATGTATAAAGAATATATGTACAGCTTACTTCCAAAACGCTGTCATCATTATCTGCCTAGCCTTTTCCCCAACTATATTGGGGTTGGCTTCCAGTCCCACTGAATGCAGCTGAGTAGTAGTTTTACATAGAGCGACTGCCTATCTGACCTCCACAACCCAGTAACCGGGTAACACGATACCCCTTGGTAAGACTGGTTGTCACTTTCTGGCTTCTGACTACCCCTAACTACTGTCGAAGATCTACAAATGTCAACCGGGCCTTACAGCTTAATGTGCTTTCCGAGGCATTTCCAAAACACTGAAAGAAGGAAAATAAATTTGTTTTCTGCTGAATGGCTTGTGTACCAATACGTCGCTCTAGTTTTAACTTTTAACTGTGTTTTTCCTATACGTGTCCAGATATAAATGTTTTTTATTTCTTTCTTTCAGCTGAAAGTGAATTCATTTTTCTCTTTCCCTGAAATTTCAATCAATTTCGAATTGTTTTTCTCGTGTTTTTTTTTATACTAATAGTGACATTGTTTTGTTTCAGATATCCCGGCGGAGAGCGGTAAGCAAACTCGCCATCGTAGGTGGTGCGCGACCACTGACGTCACACGCGTCACCCGGGCCGTGTAGACGACACACTAACATATATCATCACTAACATAGACAATAGCTATTGTCTCATAGGCCTACCTCGTTGGTCCAGTCGTCGTATAAGGCCACTGCTGTAAACGGGGTCCCGGGTTCGACTCCCGGGTCGGGCCGAAATCGCTGTGGATTTTGGATAATGTCACAAAGAAGCCCGGAATCAGGGTTGGTGGTGTTATACCCACGTGGGTACGATAAGCCGTCGTCCCCGGCTGCTTGATAGCAGTCGTTGTTACAATTCCATGTCAGAGGCCGTCAGGCGGGTTTGAGAACACTCTGACACTAGGGCTTGTTAGGTTAGTGAACCTGCAGCTCACACGATGAGAAGAAATCTTATAGGAGAGGGTAGATACCAGACATACTAGCTTTCCGCCAGTGGCTTCGCCCGCGTGGTTTATGCGAATTCAAATTAAAAATGACACGAGTTTCATGACAAACTTTGCCCCCCTTTTTCACCCCCTTAGGGTTAGAATTTCGGAAAATTCTTATCCTAGCCTACATCATACAAAGAACACACCCTCCAAGTTTCAGGTCTCTACGATCAGCGGTTTAGGCTGTGCGTTGATCCGTCAGTCATTCAGGACAAAGCATTTTATAATGTATAGATTATAATTAATGATCATTATGTGATGTAGTGTGTCAGTGTCAGTGGCTGGTGTGACACGGAAGCTCGGAAGCTGTTCCCGATACCAAACGAAAGCCGGTGTAAACTGGTTTACGTGTAGTGATGGGAAACCTATCAATAATTATCGATATCGATAGTTGACAGTTCTGTCGCTACATCAAACCGAGTAACTATAGTATTGACCTTTGATATGAATACGAATGCCTATATGAATATTTTTTTTAGTAGTTATTGAAAATTTGGTTAGCGCTGGGTATATTCTCACGGTTGCAATCTATTTGCAAACCAAATTTAAACTTAATCGAATCAGCCATTACATCATGAAAGCGTAACAGACAGACAGGATTACTTTCATATTATTATGTTAGTAAGGTTTGACATTCCTACATATTTATCACTAGCTGTTTCCCGCGTTTGGACCCGCATCTCGAGGGAACTACTTCGCGTACCCGGGTAAGAAGTATTATATATGTCCTTTCTCAGGCTCTAGACTATCTGTGTACCAAATTTCATTTAAATCGGATCAGTAGTTTTGGCTTGAAAGCGCGACAGACAGACAGACAGAGTTACTTTCGCATTTATAATATTAGTAAGGATTATTTCGCTCAAAATATTAATAACTTCCGTGAGATTTGATAATATAATATCTACAGATAATATACTACAGTATTTTATTATAAGTTGACATTGCATTAATTCGAAGGTAATCAAAATGATGACGAATAATTTTATTCATTTATTCAAATATGCGAACGAAAGTGATATCTTTAAATTCCTAACACTCCTATGATTATAAATATTTTATAAAAACTCTCTTTTTTTTGTTTACGACTACAACGGCTCAGATTTAAAAACAGAATCGCTGGCTAAACTGTCATTTTAATCTTTAATGGCTTTTAGAAACACTCGATGGCATGTCATACTCGTCTGTATATTCTATCGACATAATATATAACACTAGCTTCGGGCTATGGTGTTACCCGTGTTGTGTGAAAACTAAACAAGAGAAATTAAGCTTTCTTTAATTGATCAAATTGCTGTAATTAAACACACAAACTAACAAGTTTTGTAAAAGTATCGACATAAATAAAATCGACTCGCGCACATCCCTAACTCTCGATAAAACAAATTACTTCCCATCTCTACACGGCGGCAGTTCCAATTTTTTCTCCAATAGCCATTGTCTTTGATTACGACACAATACAGCGAGCATAGACTCAAATTATAAGGTAGACACGCTTTTTATTGTCTATGGGAATTGGTGAATGAGTGAAGAGTAAACAAGAACCGGAAGGAACTATTTTTTTAAATAGACTTGCTTCCACAGTCTTTAATCTAAGCTAGAACTAGATTCTGCCTAGCCTTTTCCCAACTATGTTGGGGTCGACTTCCAGTCTAACTGGACGCAGCTGAGTACCAGTGTTTTATATGGAGCGACTGCCTATCTGAGCTCCACAACCCAGTTACCGGGTAACACGATACTTCTTGGTAAGACTGGTTGTCAGACTTTCTGGTTTCCGACTACCCGTAACGACTGTCAAAGATGTACAAATGATAGCCGGGACCAATAGCTTAACGTGCTTTCCGAGGCACGGAGGAGTCTCGCTATGACACAGATGGTCACCCATCTGCTCCCGAATAAAAGCAGTCAAATACCATCACGATGGGTTCCATCTATCTCCATACCAAATCATCATCGGCCTATATATTATCCCACTGCTGGGCACAGGCCTCTTCTCACACACACGCATGAGCATTGATCACCACGTGCGCTCAAGGTAGATTGGCGATTTCCCACTTTTTAAGTCCAGGTTTCCTCACGATGTTTTCCTTCACCGTTAGTCAATGACGTCTAAGATATACTTAGAAAGTACATATGACTTTAGAAAAGTCACATTGGTACTTGCCAGGTTTCGAACCCGCACACTCGTACACGAGAGACAGGTGTTTTGACCACTAGGCCACCACGACTTATATAAATTCCTCCATACCATATTACATATAAACCGGTTCGTACTCTATCTATCTCTGTGTTACATTTACATGGTAATGGCAGAATAGATTTAGACGAAATTTGGCAAAGAGATAGATTTAAACCCGCAGAAAAGATATAATAGTTTTCACCCGCTCAGATACAAAAATTACTTCTCTCAAGTTACGAGTAGAGCCGCGGCAAAAAGCTTGCTACTTATAGTCTCTGTATACCAATGGAGTTAACGAAAAAAATTATTTTTTACTTTTCAGTTTTTTTTTTGGAAGTCGGTTTGAATTTTTTTTGTAAAAAGCTTTTTTATTTTTTCGCTTTTCAGTGTCTCGGTCTTGCTATCTTAACAAAAAAATAAACACACCACTTTTTAGGGTTCCGTAGTCCGACAAGGAACCCTTATAGTTTCGCTCTGTCCGTCTGTCTGTCTGTCTGTCTGTCTGTCCGCGGCATAGCTCCGTGGTTTTTGTTATTAGAAAGCTGAAATTTGGTATGAATATGTATATTGAACACGCCGAAAAAGTGGTAAAATAAAATTTTGAAAAATATTTTTTTTTAGGGTAGCTCCCAAACTTGTAAAGTAGGGATGAATATTTTTTTTCTCGCGTACCCCTTCGTGTGGGGTATCGTTAGATAGGTCTTTCAAAAATATTATGGGTGTGTGAAGACCATTTTTCAGTTAAGCGAGCCATTTGCGAAATATCTAGATTTAAAGTGATTTTTTTTGTTCGATACGAGTTACCCCCCCCTCTAACTTTTGAATGGCTGTACCTAAAAATGTGAAAAAAATCAAAGACGTAGCACATGTAATGAACTTACAAGGAAAACTATCACGGCTAAGTAGGCTTAACCGGTTTCAGAGTTATAGTCGACTAACTGAGACCTACTACGGAACCCTACTGCGCGTGGCCCGACACGCACTTGGCCGGTTTTTTAGGTTGTAATAAGCGTAAATAACCAAATCATCTAAGTATTTGGCATATCAGCAAGTAGAGATAAATCGCTATTTTTGATATATTTATAAAACGGCTGAACCGGTAGTGATAAAATTTAAATGGGACCACACAGGAAGCACCAGCTTTCAAATAAAAAAAAGAATCATGAAAATCGGTTCACCCAGTCGCAAGTTATGAGGTAACAAACATAAAAAAAACAAAAAAAATACAGTCGAATTGATAACCTCCTCCTTTTTTTGAAGTCGGTTAAAAATGTAAACAAAGTCGTAACCTATTTTGTTCTAATTCTGCCACAGAAATTAACAAAATGGCGTACAGATGGTGCGTTTATGTCAATTTCATGGTCTAAACATCATCATTCATCATTTAATGCCATTTTATTTATGTGGGAAAATTAGAACAAATTACGTTATGATTTTGTTTATATTTTTTATATAATCAATTGGAACATACTATAGTACAGTTGCGATTTAATACTAATATCAATAACGGAAATCAATTTGTAGTGTATAATTTAACGTAAAGTAATAAGTAAGAAGTAATTCGCAGACAAACTCGCGCGTGCGTAAATATACTTTCTAATATACAAATCACATAATAATAATATGAACAATTCAACTCGAACGAAATACTCATAATATATAATAGCAAATAGCTAATGAGTAACACAGCGCTGCGCAGGCGCACGGCAGCTGAGATCTACGGCATGATCTATAGATCGTGATCTATGTAGAAAGTAAAAGTTGCAGTTGAATGAAAGCTTACAATATTTTATTTGACTGGTTATTACGCGCGGGTGTGTCTGCGGTTGGTAATGTGATAGGTACCTGAGTACCTGTGCAGGCCATTGTCTTACTGAAGGGCAAAGACCTCCTCTCAATTATACAAGACTGGCTCTTTCCCGCGGTTTCAGTCACGTTCTAAAAGAACAACTTCACGGAACCAAATCTATACTAATATAATAAAGCTGAAGAGCTTGTTTGTTTGTTTGAACGCGCTAATCTCAGGAACTACTGGTACGATTTGAAAAAATCTTTCAGTGTTAGATAGCCCATTTATTGAGGAAGGCCATAGGCTATATATCATCACGCTAAAAACAATAGGAGCGGAGCACCACTATTCCACGCGGACGAAGTCACGGGCAGAAGCTAGTAAAAACTATATGCTACCCCAGTTTTATATGAATCTACATACTAAATCTATACATATAAAATGCTTTGTCCTGAATGACTGACGGGTCAACGCACAGCCTAAACCGCTGATCGTAGAGACCTGAAACTTGGAGGGTGTGTTCTGTATGACGTAGGCATCCGATAAGAAAGGATTTTCCCAAATTCTACTCCTAAGAGGGTGAAAAAGAGGAG
Organism: Pyrrhia umbra; assembly: GCA_963891755.1. Taxonomy (NCBI): domain Eukaryota; kingdom Metazoa; phylum Arthropoda; class Insecta; order Lepidoptera; family Noctuidae; genus Pyrrhia; species Pyrrhia umbra. The sequence goes on from OY982946.1 coordinate 340,107, forward strand.
CAAAATTTTTATGAAACTCTGTTATTTTTAATTTGAATTCGTATAGCCCACGCGGGAGAACGCGCTGGCGAAAAGCTAGTCTCATCTAAATCGGTTCAGTCGTTTTATCGTAAAGACGTAACTAGCAAACATACTTACGTTTTATAGTAAAGGAAACATTTCCTTCACGCCATTGTCAGGATCTCTCCTTTTCGCCCCATCACATATGCCTCGTTTATATTTATAAGAAGGGTTCAATTCAAAGACATGGTTTGTAAAATATCTCGTAGCGTATCGACGCGTTTCAATAATTTGCTTCGGCCTTTATTCCCTAGTATAGTCAGGGTTGTGAGAGGAGCCACCAGGCTGTTGCTTAGTCCCACCCGTCCTGTTGCAGGTGCTGCTGCTGCTGCTGGTGTGCGCGGCGCGAGCGGAGGAGGCGCCGCCCGGCCTCGTCAGCACGGACAGCGACCAGGACCTGGTCGCCGAGGCCACACACAACGGTAACACACATGATTATACCTGGTTCATACGCTGCCTAGCCAGGCCCCAACTATGTAGGATGCAGATGAATACCAGTGTGTTACATGGAGCTACTACCTATATGACTTCCACAACCCAGTTGTCGGGTAACACGATACTCCTTGGTCTTTATCGTGATCGTGACGGCATCGTAACATACCCAGTCGGTTGTCAGACTTTTCTGCTTGTGACTGCTCGTAATACCGGTGGTTTAAACTACCGCGCGAGATTGTAAACTGTCGATAAATTGTGAACCATCATGCTCACAATCTTCTTCTTTTCCATTTATGTATCTCATGTTGGGATCAGCATTAATTTTCTCATCTTTTACAAGACTATTGTTAACATTTCCTTTTGAAAAGAGTGTCTATGGAGTTTCTTGCCGGTTCTCCAAAAGACCCACTCCTTGGAACCGTGCAACTAGCTTGACGTTTCATAAGTGCCTGCAAAGACCTATTTGAAATAAAAACATTTGAGTTTTTTGAGTTTCTCCACTTCGCTCTATCATCTACGAATTGAACATCGTCACCAGATATCTGACACTGGATCATGTCTTTGACCACCAAAAATCTCCTACCTTCCACTTTGTTTTGGACCTGCCTCATTCCATATACCGTATTTATATTGTTTGTTTTATACTTAAACTAGCTTCCCGCCAGCGGCTTCGCTCGCGATATTTAAGCTATTGGATACAAAAACTTGATAAATTATATTCTAAAACCTTCCTCATTAATCACTCTATCTATTAAAAAAAACCGGATCAAAATCCGTTGCGTAGTTTTAAAGATTTAAGCATACATAGGGATATAGGGACAGAGAAAGCGACTTTGTTTTATACTATGTAGTGAAGAATCTGTTGTATTCCTCAGGGAGCAGTGCCCAGAAGCGCGAGGCGGGGCTGTCGAACTCTTACGGCGAGCCGCTGCCGGCGGACGCGTACGGCCCACCCAAGGATCTACCCAACACTAGTGAGTAGTAGTCTCAGAACCTGTCTGTCTGTCCGTCGTTCTAAATACCAATCTTTAGTACACATCCAAAATATTTGGAGAAAAGCGAAAAAGCTGCTGTTTCCCGCGGTTTCACCCGCATCCCGAGATAATTACTTGGCGCACCCGGGTAAAAAGTAGCCCATATTTAAATCCAGGTTATAAACTATGTGTGTACCAAATTTCATCCAAATCCGTTCAGTAGTTTTTGCGTGAAAGAGTAACAAACCTACATCTATACGTTCTTGCAAACTTTCGCGTTTATAATATTAGTAGGATGATAGAAATGTTGTTCGCCAATTGTTCAACAGGTTGTCTTAAAGAGAAAACATTTAAATTATGTTTACAATCGAAGAAATATTACCGTATTTTTTGCTTACCCCCGCCGCACATACGTACATATGTACTATCGCGGACACTCCCGCCTGACCACCACTAAGTTCATTTTTGCTTGCACTCAAAAATAGAAGCACTCTCTAGCCCCGCCGACGAATGACTGACACTGCAAAGATATTGAAACAAATAGTGCGTGTGAGAGAGAGAGAATGTAACGGGGCGTGGCTTGGCGCCGCCGCTAGATTTAGGCGAAAGAAATTATAAGGGATCAGGCGGCAATGTCCGCGATAGTACATATCTACATACATTATAAATATGCTGGGGAAACACAACCCTCTTTCGGCAGTCAGGCAAAAAACAGCTCTGAAAGCCGTTTCATTTTCGACTGACTGCGAATTAGATTGTCAGTTGCTTCGAAGTCAATTAAGTTATGTTATCAAATATGACATCACATGTCAATATTGCCTTACAAAACCTATTAATAATAATCAAGAAACCTTAAACACAAAGAAGCCCTTGAATTGGTACCTAGTGCCTACCCTACAACTTAATTCCCGCGCGCTTGCTTCAATATTTGAACGTGTGTTTGTTCTCAGTTCCAGATCTGCCGCACCCAGTGCCAGCGCCGGTGTACGGAGTCCCAGATCTACAAGTCTTCGCGGACCCACCCCCGGGGGCGTACGGGCCTCCCGCCCCTGTCAGCTTCCCCAGCCAGTCATACCACGGACCACCTCCACCAGTGCAAAATAGACCCAAACCCATATACGGCCCGCCGAAACCCGTTTATGGACCCCCCAAACCTGTTTACGGCCCACCGAAGTACACTCCGCCCAAGCCCATATACGGGCCCCCAAAGAAGACATACGGACCCCCAAAGCAAAGTCTGCCTAAGCCTACATATGGGGTCCCGTTTAAACCGCCAAAGATCACACTGAACAAACCGCTGTTTAATATTCCAAAACCGGTGTATGGACCTCCAAAACCGGTGTATGGACCCCCAAAGCCTGTGTACGGGCCTCCAAAGATAACCTACGGCACTCCCATTAGTGATACACCAGCCCTCCCCCTGCCAGAGCTGCCACAAGTGGCGCTCCCTCCTCTGGACAACAACATCGACTTCGGCCTGAATCTACCAGCTCCTATCTACGGCACGCCCCTCGTGTCTCTGCCTGTCGACCTGAAACCGAACTTCCCGATCCCGAGCGACTCTTACGGCCCACCGGGACATGTCCTAGGACCAGTCGGACCGAACGACCAACTTGTTCTGCAGAATATAGGCAACGTTGGACACTATGGGCCTCCGCAGCCGGACCCGAACCCGCAGCCGCCACACCCGGGCATCCCTGCGCCCCCCACACCGCCGCACGTGCTCTACGATGGATGGAAGCCCATCCCTGGCGTATCGAAGCCGATCGGACAGATCAGCGACCAGTACGGTCCACCTACACAAGAGATTCACATCAATTTAGACCAAACTTTGCCCAACGTTGAGCAACATCATCAATTCTCGTCTGGCAGTAACGAGTTCCTGTCGGGCAACCACCAGTTCTCGTCCGCTAACAACCAGTTTTCGTCCGCTAACAACCAGTTCTCGTCCACAAACAACCAGTTCTCGTCTGGCAGCAACGACTTCTCGTCGGCTCAGATCTCGTCAGGCTACGCGAACGTGCACCACGACGCTCTCGCCAACATAGACTTGAATGCTATCGTGGGAGGAGACTCGAACCACATTGACCAGTCCAAGACGGTTTTCGAAGCGCATTACACTGAGAGTCACTCCGCGCCTCAATCTGATGTATCCACAGTTCAGATACTGCCTGGCAAACCTTTCGACACATACGGCGCGCCGCCTATAGAGTCCCTGTCAAACGGTCCCTATCCTGCATCTTTGAGACAGCAAGGAGCTAAAGGTCTAGTGGCTCCGTCAGGGCAGTACGGCGTCCCTCCGGGCAGTCAGTACGGGGCCCCGCCGCGACACAACCCCGGCCTCCCGCTGCCGTACGGCTACCACTCCGGCGGAGGACATTCAGGAGGCAGTAATCCTCGCCAGCCGATCAAGTTCAGGGAGTCTGTGCCTGAGGGTTTGCTGGAGAACATCGCCCACACCACTCACCATAAGGACACACATGGCATCGACCACGTCCACCACGGACCTGCGTACCTTCCGCCACCCATCAGACAGATCAAGGACATCAACATCGACACCGGCAACGCTGGCTTCCACTCCGGAAACAGCGTCTCTCTCTCCATAGAACCGACTAGTCTGTACAGTCTCCCCCACTCGGGCAGCCCTATCGCATTCCAACAAGTACAACAGCCTGCCAATCTCTACGGCTCTCCTATTGACTCTTACTCCGCCCCTCTCCTCACAGTAGGAGTGGGAGACCACGTGACGTCAGGGTCTAATACCAACGCCGTCACTTCGACGATAGACGGGACTATTCTAGCTAATCTGTCGAACTTGGACGCGGCCGCGATACTGAAGCACTGTCCTTATCATGAGGCGATACTGAAAGCTGCGAAGGCTGGCGAGCGCATCCCTGTAGATCTGGCGACCAGCTACATCAACAGTCTGAGCAGTTTAGGAACAACTTTGAACAAATCATCAAACACAGTGACCATCTCTGACGCCTTCACGAAAGACTTGCTCGCCTCCCACACGGTGCTACACCCGACATCAAACAACAAGAGAGAGAACAAAGAAAGTTACAACATACAGAAGTCAAAGTCTTTGAAAGAGAAGCACACGATCAAAGACGAGAGACTGCAGTTCGTGAGCGATCAGATACAGAAGACTTCCGACAGGATCAGAGACTTGAACGAGGAAGCCAAGCTGTTGCAACAGAAGATAGCGTCGAGCAGTCAGAGCATCAGCTTGGACGGGCCGAGCAGCGGTAAAGTAGGATACTCTGTTCAGATCCAGCCGTCCAATGGCGGCAAGTCGTCCGTGCCGCACGACCAGCTGCTGTCTGAGGGGCTCCTACAAAGTATACTGCAAGCTATCGACGACCCAGCCAAACCGGGACAGCAACAGCTGCAAATTGCTCAACAGAATAACCAGCAACAGCAGCAGCAACAACAAATCCAACAACAACACCAACAGCAACAACATCAACAACAACAAATCCAGCAACAACAACAGCAACAACACCAACAACAGCACCAACATCAACAGCAACAGACCCAGCAACAGTTCACACAACAGCAACAACAATTTACCCAACAACAACACTCCTTCTCTCAACAACTATCCCAGCAACAGAGTCTACCAAACATCAACTATCAGAACAACTTCAACTCAAACGTGAACCTAGAGTCGTTCTCTGAAGGCCTAGTACTCCCAGCAGGCTACGAGCCTATTGACAACAGTAAAGGCGATCAGGTCACGCAACAGAGCAAGCAGGTAAAAACTGAAATTATCCACAATTGTGACTTAAAGTCTGAGGGGTCGTCGAAAAACGAAGTGGTGGTCCCCCCTCCAAATGACATCAAGTCTATAGATAAGGATGACAATGATGTCGCGATATACTTCGATGATAAAAGCGAGCCGGTGACCGAGATCTCGGTGGCGACCAGCATCAGTGAGGAGGACGAGCGAAGCAAGAAGGCGTAGTTAGTCTAGTCTCAGCGGGCATTTGACAACATTGTACCTTGACCATAGACATATGTATAGAATAGACTGAGCCTTCATTCAATTGAAGATCACCCGCCTTTCCGCAACTGTGTTTTACGTGGAGCGACTGCCTATCTCTCCCCAACCTAGGTACTGGGTAACACGATACTCTCTAACTAAGAATGATCACCACGCTTGCTCAAGGCGGATTGGCGAATTCAGTTTTTTTTAGTCCAGGTTTCGTCACGATGTTTTCCTTCACCGTTAGTCAGTGGTGTCTACAATACACTTTAAAAAGGCGCATTGGTACTTGGCAGGTTTCGTACCCACCCACTTGTAGGGGGCAGGAATTTACCTCCAAGATACTCAATTAATAATTAGGCCAGTACACTTACTAAGAAGGTTATCTCCGTGACAATCCAAATAATATTCATTATACCTGTTGCTGTCAGAATACTACGAAGTACCGTTGACATTTCTCGGACGTGAACTGACCCCCGACACAAAAAGAGGGGTGTTATAAGTTTGACGTCGATGTCTGTGTGTGTATCTGTCTGTGGCATCGTAGCTCTCAAACTAATGGATCGATTTCAATGCGGTTTTTTTTTTTCATTTGAAAGCCAGTTTCCTTGCGGTGTTTCTTAGCTATGTTTGGTTAATATCGGCCCAGCAGTGTAAGAGTATCAGCTCTTTTCCAAAATGAGCCAAAGGCATTTTTGCGTACGGGGTTTTTTATTATTTTTTAATTCTAAACAGACGTCAGTTGGCGTCTGAGAATCTGTCAATATAATATGTACTTAGTACAATTCTGACGTGAAATATATTAGAAGTAACGCTAGTCGGTATGTGTGTAATTATTAATTGTTTTAATGACGTCATCAAATGCTCGGCCCGCCATTCCGGTACGATCTGCCATCATGTTAGAAATGATTTTATTTAGTTTGTAATTGTAAACGTTTGAACGAGTCGGTCCATGTTCGTGTGGGATTTAATATTATTTATGATTAATTTATAATTTAGGATAATATTTCAGTATTTTTTGGGAATATTTAAATCTTAGTTTTTATTAATGAGGCTATTCTTGTGTTTATTTTTGAGTCAAAACATTACTGAAAAGATTTTTGTGAACACAAATAGTTACGTTTATGTCATATTCTATTAAATGTTGTATTTGTGTACATTTATCTAAAAAAAAAATTTATTAAAATATATTTCTTCTATTTTTATACAAATGTCAGTTTGATTCAATAAGCTGGCAACACCGATAGACTATACGTCACTGAGTGGTTGTACAATTGTATTTAATTAAATTAATATTATTATTTATTAGTTGTGGTTGTTAAATGATCAATAAAAATGTACAGAATTAAGTGTTTGGGTATTGGAGTTTTATTTCATAGTAGGTATTCTAGTAAGGGTCAAGTTCACCGATAAATGGTTACCTCATCGACCCGTTAAATAATCGCTCTATCATCTACAAAGGTCCTGATGCATGAAAGAGACAAAATCCACTGGGGCCTTACCATGACGTGCCAAAACAAGATTATTTTCGTTATGAAAAAGAGACGGAGCTATACGACGTTAGTAGCTGTGTCACGCTCTCAATCTTGAATAGTGATTGCAAAAACACGTGGTGGTACAGCCCCTGTTGTCGCTTTCCGTTCGAGAGTACACTTGACGAAGTATAAATCTTATTTTTATGGCCATAAAGTGCAATATCATATTCATTATTCGTCCTCAATCCAGTTTTAATAAAAAACACCTTGAATAGACACAGAGGATACATTCAAAACCACGGGAAAATCTATATTTATAAAAATGAATTGGTGTTCGTTAAGTCTCGCTAAAACTCGAGAACGGCTGGGCCGATTTTGTTGATTTTGATTTTAAAATGTTTTTCGTAGTTCAGGGAAGGTTTAAACGATGAAGAAACTTTATAATAGATATAGGTACTCCCATATAAAGTTAACCAGGTCATCTAGTTACGAATAAAACACAAACAGTTATATTTCCAAAAATTTTGACATTTATTCCGAAAATACATTTTGACATTTAATGTTGAGACATGATAGTTATCGATATCTTACAAGTAATACAGTTCCTACATTAAATGCATATTTAAATATTTCAAAAGAAGACATTTAAAAATATTAATACCAGCACATAGCTACCTGGCTCTAACGCGTGGCCGAGGCCCGCGGCCATTAGGCCATAGCGTACCGACCAGTCTAAATGCTTACAATCTCATATACCTACACTTCATTTACAATAAGATTAGAAAAATTTACAAACTCTTTTTGCAGCTTATTCAACCGATTTTGAGTTCTATTCCGTACTGATAAGGATGGTGTTGAAAGCAAAATAATGTTTACAATAACAAATATATCCCGCATCTGTTTTTGTCATGTCACCTTACCAATAGAGCTCAAAATCGTTTGAACAAACGGTAAATAGGATGCGTTTAAATGTCTAATCTCATAGTAAATGGAGTATAGCATTACAATACACCATCCATCATAACATTAGATAATCCTCATATCGTGTGGGCTGCAGATTTTCCAACTACGTAGGTCATTGGTCGACACCCCGCGCCTGGCACGTTAAGCCGTCGTCCCCGGCTGTTATCTTGATAGCAGTCGTTGTTACAATTCCATGTCAGAGGCCGTCAGGCGGGTTTGAGAACACTCTGACACTAGGGCTTGTTAGGTTAGTGAACCTGCAGCCCACGATGAGAATACCAAGGTTTGTTAGAATACAAAATAATACTAAAAATTAGTCGACTCGTGACACGAAGGTGGACTATATCTAGGCCAAAGAATCAGTATTGCCATGAATGCAGCCAGCCTTTTGAAATGTTGTAATATCTATACATATAAAATGCTTTGTCCTGAATGACTGACGGATCAACGCACAGCCTAAACCGCTGATCGTAGAGACCTGAAACTTGGAGGGTGTGTTCTTTGTATGACGTAGGCATCCGATAAGAATGGAATTTCTGAAATTCTGGGTGAAAAAGGGGGGCAAAGTTTGTATGAAACTTTGTCATTTTTAATTTGAATTCGTATAGGCCACGCGGGCGAAGCCGCTGGCGGAAAGCTAGTCTTAATAAATGAATAATACACCCAGTGATAGGCCATTACGTATCTAATACTATAATGAATGGAATACTCACAGTGTTTTTTAAACATCAATTAATTTTAAAACATTGTCTTTTTGTCAACTCTCCCGAGATCCTAGTCTCCCTGCCTATACTTCATTTACAATAAGATTAGAAAAAGTTCCAAACTCTTTTTGCAGCTTATTCAACCGATTTTGAGTTCTGTTCCGTTCTGATAAGGATGGTGTTGAAAGCAAAATAATGTTTACAGCAACAAATATATTCTGCATGTGTTTTTGTCATATCACCTTGGTAATAGAGCTTTAAATCGTTTGAACAAACTGTAAATAGGGTGCGTTTAAATGTCTTATCTTATTATAAATGGAGTATACACGCTCGGTACTACGTACCATCGCATCCTATCGCCTATCAGTCCGCATTCCTTAACATATATATAATAATAATATATAACATAGTGATTTCACTTATATACTAAACACTACAACTACAGTTGTCTTTAAAAATGACGACTAGCTGTTTCCCGCGATGTCACCCACGTCTCAAGGAACTACCTGGTACCCACACTTATTATTATAATAATAGTGTAGTTGAACCAAAACTCACCGCATTGGTGTGAGAGAGAGATATAGTATATTGTGCACTCTTTCACACTTCGCTAGACATAGTGTTGTGCTGTTATCGATATCGTAACAGAAATGAAGTGGGTAAATCTATCGTACTATGTTCACTGAGTGCGGCGAGTGTTCATCATACACTTGAGAGGAATGAAAATGGGTCAGTTTTAAAAATCTTTAATTATTTTTAATTAGCAACACTGAAAACGTTATTGGCTGTGATTTGACGTGAAGATGTCAATGTCAAGTGATCAATGTCACCGCACAGATTATCTAATAAATTAATTAATACAATATTGATTATGATTAAATATGACATCGACAATGAATGATTGAGACCATAGACAACTAATATGTACTTACAATATAACTACAGTATCGGTGTACTCTACGACATCTGTGGTACGTCAGCGGGTGCGGGGGGGACGGGGGGCGGCAACTGTGCCGCGGGAGGGGGGCGGCCACGGCCCAGCTGGGGGGGGAACACAAAAATTTTATTAATGAGAAGCAAGTTTGCGCGTGTGGGTGTGTGAGTGAGTGACAATGTTTGTAAGTGAGTGTGTATGTGTTTAGTGAGTGAGTGGCTATGTGTGTGAGTGGGTGAGTTTAGAGTGTGAATGAGTGAGCGCCTGTGTGTGTGTGTGCGAGTGAGTTTAGTGTGTGAATGAGTGAGGGACTGTGTGTGAGTGAGTTAGTTTAGTGTGAGAATGAGTGAGGGACTGTGTGTGTGTGCGAGTGAGTTAAGTGTGAGAATGAGTGAGAGACTGTGTGTGTGTGTGTGTGTGTGTACGTACCTTGTGTTTGAGATGCACGAGCCGCGTGTGGTTGTAGAGCGCGGCCTCGTAGCCGAAGGTGGCGGCGCAGACGGCGCAGCGGAAGGGGCGCTCGCCCGTGTGCATGCGCAGGTGACCCTCCAGACTCTTCTTGGTCTGCACATACACAACATATCACTCCCGCACTTTCCGTGCGGTCTGAGCCCGTACCGCCACGTGCTTTTGCAATGACTACTTAGGTGTGAGAATGAGACACACCTACTAATGTGGTATAGTACCATCTCTTTTTCACAACGAAATTAAAACTGGGGGCCTACTCTAACTCGACGAAAACGAATATTCGTTTGAAATTCGGAACCTTTCCTTGTGAATTTTAGGGCGATAAGGTTCAAATTATTGTTATATATGGATAGTATATGTATATCCCTCTATGTACAGAGCATCAAAGTGCACCTTACCGCACCACAAAAAAGTTATTCTCGGTCGTTCCGAAGTTTCGTTTCGGTGAGTAGGTAGATTTGTCACGTCATGCTAAGGCCTTTAGCACTCCCTTCTCTGGACCATTTCATAATAAAGGTACCATTTGAGAAATTAGAATATTGATGGGTACAAGCTAAACGAGTGAGATAATCCGTCCAAACATTATAAATCTGAAAGTAACTCTACATTATAATGGGAAAACGGTTAAAGCGATTAAGATGAAATTTGGTACGGACATATACTTCACACTGGGAAACAATATTATGTAGTATAGTTTTGATCTGGGTGCGTGAAGTAGTTACTTCGAGATGCGGGTGAAGCCACAGATAACAACTGTCGCGTTTAAATCAATAAAGCCATTGAATTGAGTTACAAAACAAGTGAAGACACAGTTTACTATTGCCATACTAACAGCCGGTTGGTAAGGACCAACGTATGTGGCAACACTAACAGCCGGTTGGTAAGGACCAACGTATGTGGCAACACTAACAGCCGGTTGGTAAGGACCAACGTATGTGGCAACACTAACAGCCGGTTGGTAAGGACCAACGTATGTGGCAACACTAACAGCCGGTTGGTAAGGACCAACGTATGTGGCAACACTAACAGCCGGTTGGTAAGGACCAACGTATGTGGCAACACTAACAGCCGGTTGGTAAGGACCAACGTATGTGGCAACACTAACAGCCGGTTGGTAAGGACCAACGTATGTGGCAACACTAACAGCCGGTTGGTAAGGACCAACGTATGTGGCAACACTAACAGCCGGTTGCACTAAAAAAATATGCGGTTAACTACTTATACGTGGAACGGAAAAACGGTCATTTAAACGAAATAAAAAAAATGGGGATAAAATTGACTATAATTGCTATTATTTAATGTTTTTCGTCTAAATATTTGTGATATAGGTGTACTTAATAATTAAATTTAAGTATTGATATCATAAAAAAATATAAATAATTTAATTATTGATATCATGTTTTGTGAAATTTGTAAAAGTATAAATGATAAAAAGTTTGGTGTAACTTATGGAAATCTGTGGAAGAAACGTGTAAAGCATATCAATTGCCTAGAGTCACTAGTGGTGACAACTACACATATCACAGTACACAATAAAGTAAGCTGCAGTACTCACGAGGTAGGTCTTCCCGCAGGAGTGGCACACGTGGTTCCGCGCGGGTCGGGCCCCGCGGTGCCGCGCGCGCACGTGCGCACGCAGCACTGCGCGGGACGCACACCTCTGCACACACACTATTATATACTGTACTGTATACAGTGCGAGGTGTGAGTGTGTAAATGTGTGTGAGTTCTGCATACAGTGTGCAGTGTCATCATCTGTCTAGCCTGTGCCCAACTATGTTGAGGTCGGCTTTCAGTCTAAACCTAATGCAGCTGAGTACCAGTGTTTTACATGGAGCGACTGCCTATCTGATCTCCACAACTCAGTAACACAATACCCCTTAGTAAGACTGGTTGTCTTCTGGCTTCTGACTACCCGTAACGACTGGCAAAGACCTACAAATGACAACCGGGACCAACAACTTACCATGCTTTCCGAGACACGAAGGATATGAAGACATAGATGATCACCCATCCACAGACTGACCGCAATAAGTGCATCTTTACTTATGATCGGTCGACCCGTGCGGCGATTACTTAGCCATAAGCTTCTCATACAGTGTACAATGTGAGAGAGTGTGTGTGTGTACTGCATACAGGGTATAGTGTGCAGTGTGTGTACTGTATACAGTAAGTGTGTGGGTGTGTGTGTGTGTGTGTGTGTGCGCATGGGTGTGTACTGTATACAGTGTGTAGTAAGTATGTGTGTGTGTGCACTCACGAAGTCGCAGGCGGGCAGGCTGCAGGGCAGCGGCGCGGCGCGCAGGTGCACGGCGAGCGTGTGCTCGCGCAGACGCGACGCCTTCACGAAGCGCTTGTCGCACGACTCGCACGCGTACCTGCACAGCCGCACACTTCGCACACACGCACGCACGCAAAACCATCGTGTGCTCCTAACATTATGACGGCGTAATTGTACTAGTAAGCGTTTTTACCCGACTGCAAGGAAAGGGTTATGTTTTTCGCGCCTATCTTTGTTTGTTTGTAATATTCTTTATTCCCTCACATCTTCTAAACCACTCGATGGATTTCTTTAATTAAGGTGTCGTTAGATTCGTCTTATTAGTCCAAGTGTTCTTAGATAGGTGACATAAAAAATATACTTCTGTTTTCTGCAATATTGGTATTGAAAGGAAATGACATTATTTATTTTGTAACTAGGATATTTACACGTTAATAGCTTTGTTATTACGAGAACGCTGGCGCCGGCATTTCCTAGCTGACTACCTCTGAGAAGAAATGCCGAATCAAACTCAGGGGTAGAAAAAAGTCGTATTAAATTAAAGAGCTCATAACAAGGATTCCAAAAAGGTATAACATCCCTGTATTACTTATTAATTAGACATTCTTATCGATCTTTTGTGTCTGTCACTTACTATTTCACAAGAAAACGGCTGAAGCGATTTGATTGAAATTTGGCACAGAGATAAATGGAATCCTAGAGACCATTATAGACTAAGACCATAGTCTAAGACCATATATGAAGCGTGTAAACCACAGAACCACAGTGTATACAGTTCTCAAAAAAAATCTCGCAGCAAAAATTCAGTTACATATGACATGTCTAGAAGTCTGTGTACACTAGCGCCTCTAGCGGCGAACTGGCGCGTCGCGTCGTGACGTCACTGCGTGTGGTGACGTCACGGTGTGGAGCACTCACTTGAGGCTGGCGGGGTCGACGTGCTTGAGGCTGTACTTGATGTGCTGCGTGAACGACATGTGGTTCTTGAAGGTGAGGTCGCACTGCAAGCACACGAAGCGTCAGAGAGAGACCAAGGGTCCAACTATATTGGAGTCGGCTTCCAGTCTAAACGAACGCAGCTGAGTACTAATGTTTTACATGGAGCGACTGCCCATCTGACCTCCACAACCCAGTTACCGGGAAACACGATACTTCTTGGTAAGACTGGTTGTCAGACTTTCTGGTTTCTGACTACCCGTAACGACTGTCAAAGATGTACAAATGATAGCCGGGACCAATAGCTTAACGTGCTTTCCGAGGCACAGAGGAGTCTCGCTATGAGATGGTCACTCATTTGCACCCGGATAAAAATGGTTAGCCCAAGAGCTGAGCCAATTGCTTTTAAATTCCCAATTATAATAATCAATAACATTCTGCATGAAGAGTGCCGTCTGCCAGTCTGTGCGTGCGTACCTGGTGGCAGTAGAGATGCGCGGGCGCGGCGTGCGTGAGCGCGTGCAGCTGCATCGCCTTCTTGAACAGGAAGCGCTTGCCGCAGCTCGCGCACGCGTACTCCTTCTCGCCAGAGTGGATGCTGACACACACACACACGTGATGTCACCACTCACAAACACACCCACGTGACGTCACCAAACACACTCACACTCACACAATTACTGTGTCACTATCACGGTCAGCGACTGGTCTCGCTCTACCGTGATACAGTACAAGACCACTCGCTATCCATTAGTTTGTATACTGTATTACATAATTATAAATGCAGAAGTTTGTGAGAATGTATGTGTGTATGTATGTGTGTGTGTGTGTGTTAGTCGTTCACACAATAACTACTGAATGGATTTGGATGGAAGTTGTTAAATCTATCCTTACTAAGAGGGTTATGTTCTTCGAGAGTATATTATGTTTTTTTCTGCAGTCGGGTTTTTTTTATCTGAATGCATTAAGTAGTTCCCTTAGCTAAACTAAAATAATGTTAGTGTGAATAGTTAGCCACGTGTAAAGCGAAGTGTCCACTGGCAATAAAATTTGCGGAAGGTGACTTCCAACGTGTAAACGCTCGAGTAAGTTGACTTCTGCAAGTTTTAGTGACTTGCGGAACTTGCTGCAAGTCGCACGTGTGTAGAGAGCACGTGCATATAGAGAAATAGCAGTCAGTGGAAACAGTCGTAAATTGACTTCTGCAACAAATTGTGGAAGTTACTTGCTAGTGGACAATTTGCTGAAGAGTTTTGTGGAATACCAGTAGTTGTAGGTATACGAGTGTGTCATATTGTCACTCACAAGAGGTGTGTCCGCAGCGAGGTGCGGTCGCGGAAGGTCTTCCCGCAGAGCTCGCACTTCTGCCGCTCGCCGTGACTCTTCATGTGGCCGCGCAGCTTGGCCAGGCTCCTGCACACGCGAGCAGGAGTGAGGCAGGGCTGCTAGCAGTGCTGCTAGCGGCAGTACTGCTAGTATACGTACGGCTCGCGCTGTCCGCACAGGCGGCAGGAGTGCGTGGGCGGCGGCGCGGCGTGCAGGCGCGCGGCGTGGTCGGCCGCCACGTCGGCGCGGGACGACGTGTGCCCGCACTCGCAGCAGCGCCACCTGCCGCACACGGGTGTATTCACCTCGCCACCGAGCTCTATCGCGACGACCTTGTCCATGCCCTCCCGACCCTAGCTCGAGCCAGCCCAAGAGCTGAGCCAATAGCTTTAAAATTTCCGATTATTATAATCATATATATTCTGATCCAGCCTGTCCCTTGCTGTCCTCCCCCAGCGACGCCCTAAGCCGAGGCCCGTACCCCACTAGGGGGTGTCCTTAGCGTGTAGTCACTTAGTTTTGTTAAGTTAAGCCCTGGCTGGAGGCCCTAAATTCATTTAAGGCACTTCACAGGCAAGCCCGGTTAAGCAGTCGACATCCTTCTAGGTTGACCTGCGAGATGCCATACAAAACGGGTGTGTTCACTCGACGTGGCCGAGTGTCTTTGTACATCATAATTTTATTCATATACTAGTAATACCGAGGCTTCAACCGCTTGTGGACATCTGGGACATTGCTTGTCCAATATTTAAATCATTGGCGATGTGAATGTTACATCGCCGGAGACAACAACATCATCTAGATATACAAACCGATACATTACAAAAAAAATACAATGTTTTATATTTTACTCAAAATACTAACCCAATTCTATAAAATATTCTCCTTATAAAACGCTACACTATTATTACCAGCTGCGTAATAAAATAAAACTTATTTAAGACACATGTAGTTCCTAACGAAACATGGAGAAAACCGCGAGCTATATCTAGAGTGGTGACGAATGTACAAGTGTTACCTGACGCGGTGTCGTCGCTTGTGCGAGCACAGCGAGTGCGAGTCCTTGCAGCGCACGCGGCACACGCCGCACTGCAGCTCGCCCGCGCTCTGCAACACCACGCGAGCAATAAATGAGCTATCTAACACTGAAAGAATTTTTCAAATCGTCCCAGTAATTCCTGAGATTAGCGCGTTCAAACAAACAAACAAACTCTTCAGCTTTATTATATTAGTATAGATAGATACGTTTACGCGAGTGTGTGATTGTGTGTATCAGTGTATAGTCTATACTAATTGATTTTACTAAAAATGTAAACAAAATCAGAACCTATTTTGTTCAAATTTCCCACATAGATAAATAAAATGGCATTAAATGATGAATGATAATGTTTAGAGCATGACAAATTGACATTAATGCGCCATCCTTAAGCCATTTATTTAATTTCTGTGGCAGAATTAGAACAAAATAGGTTACGACTTTGTTTACATTTTACGTAAAATTAATTGGTAAAGACTACATGTGTGCGTACTCACCGGGTCGTGCTTCTTCATGTGGTTGTCGAGCTTGAAGCGGTGGTTGAAGCCGAGCACGCAGTCGTGGCAGCGGTACTGGTGCCGCGTGAACGTCTCGCTAGCGAGAGCCTTCTGCCGCTCTGCCTCCACCTGCGGGGGGAGGTGTCTCCACTGTGTTATTTCACTGAGTACACTGCGTTACTAAAGTGAGTTCACTGCGTTACTTTAGTGAATCCACTGTGTTACATTAGTGAATCCACTGTGTTACATTAGTGAATCCAATGCGTTACTTTAGTGAATCCACTGCGTTACTTTAGTGAATCCACTGAGTTACTCAGTTACGTGAGTCCACTATTTTAAAGTATTCATAGTGTGATTTAAATTATACCATTTTGTAAATTCAGTGTTTCTATAAAAGTTGTTTAACCACCAAATAAGAACGTTTTGTGACCATTGCCCTTTGACACGGTGAGGCGACCCTTCAAACTGTATAGTCGTAAAATGTAAATTGATAGAAGGACGAAATTAACTCCATATGTGGTACCGCACCTCCTCCCAGCTGAGTATGACCATCTCCAGCAGCCCCGGGCGCACGTTGAGCTGCTGCAGCTTGCGGCGCACGCGGCAGTTGTCCACCACGCCCGCCGGCTTCTCTCGCTTGGGCGCCGGGAACTTGCGCCGGTCTATCTTAGGCTTCACTGGGAATTATTTTACAGATATACTTTTTCAAATAAGTTCAAAAGGCATCGCATTTTTGACTGGCATCAAAAAAAAATACTATCGCAAAGCTCAGCCGAAAATGATGAAAGAAAAACTCGTTAGTGTTATCTTGTAAACTACTGAAAATGACAAACATGGTTCTGATGCGATTAGTAAGAAGTATTCATTTTTCCTTTGGGTGATCACTTCCTCGACCCTCCTGTTTACAAATATAGTGCTACCCTAACAATATCATTTTATTTTTTCGCCGTTTCACCCGCATTATGAAGGAACTGTTATATGTACACATTATGGAATGCAATAAAGTATTGAGTATCGAACTACTTCCTACGCCTGGATAAAAAAAACATACATGCAGCCGCCCGTAAACCTCTTTTCACTTACCATCATTGTCCTTCTTTCTCTTCTTAGCCGTCTTGCCCCCCTTCCCCCTCTTCTTGTTGTTGAGCGGCTCGTCGTCCGACGCGTTGAACTCATCCTCCGCGCTTGTCTTATCGCTAACTCTTAAACTTAACTGGTTTGGTTCTGAGAGATCTGATTTTAATACTGACTGCGAAGTAAAAAGATACCATCAACGTTTTTATATAAAGCTACACTTCTCATCAAAAAAATCGAAACACCTCGCAGTTTATGATTTGATAAGGATTATCAGAAAAATGTGTATATTTAGGAATAAATGTAAAATGTCATTTAATAGTGAGTAGTATGAGGTTTTTAAATCCTAATGTTATTGTTCTAAATTCAAATTAAGTCTTCATAGATTTCGTATTTTGTATAATGAGTAATTTTTACCCTGTATGGAATATGAAGGAAATGGGTAAAACAACACGCGTAAATGAAAAAAAAAATTAAGAAACGTTTATTTAATAACTTGTATTCCCTCCGCGAGCTCTTATTACTGCTTCCATACGGTTCTTCATCGATCGGATGAGAGTCACGATCACATGTTGTGGTATATTATCCCATTCCTCTTGGATTGCATTTTGCAGCTGGCTAAGTGTTTCTGGGGCTGGATCTCTTGCTCGAATTCGTCTCTTTAATTCATCCCATAGATGTTCAATGGGATTCATGTCCGGGCTTCTTGCTGGCCATACCATAATGGAGATACCGACTTCGGTAAGATAATCTCGTACGACGCCCGCGGTGTGAGCTCTAGCATTGTCGTGCATGAATATGAAGTCGTTGCCAATAAAATGTGCATAGGGCATCACATGAGGTTCAAGACACTGTTCGATGTACCGATGAGAGTTTAGTGCAGGCAGCCGTGGCCCAGACACAAAGGCAAGTTCTGTCTTACCGTCGGCGCTGATTCCTCCCCAAACCGTCCACGAACCGCCACCATAGCTGACCTTTTCTTCAATGCAGCATTGTGCAAAGCGTTCTCCATCTCTTCTGTAGACCTTGTTCCTTCCGTCGTTACCATACAGCATAATTTTACACTCATCAGAAAACAGTACTTTGCTCCACTGAAGGTATGACCAAGTTAGGTGCTCGCGTGCAAAGTTAAGGCGCGCTCTTCGATGGTCTGCAGTTAATTTCGGCCCATTCGCTGGCTTATGCGGTGCCAATCCGCGTTCCTTCAACCTTCTTCTTATTGTAGAGTCACTTACAGCTACTCTTCGTACAACACGAAGCTGCTGCTGCAGTTGAAAAGCGTTAAGGCGTCGATTTCGTAAAGAAGTTGTTACAATAAATCGATCATCTCGCTCAGAAGTGACCCGATTCCTGCCAGATCCTGAACGGCGCGTGAACGAACCAGTCTCCCGATAGCGTTTGTAGACTCTATGAAGCTTAGCTAGCTTAGATAAGCTTAGATGCAATCTTGCAGCCACAACACGCTGACTAAGTCCAGAATCCAGCAATGCCACCACTTGGGCGGCTTCTGCGGGCGAAGTATCCATATGTTTTAGAAAAAAAAGTTTTTTCAGACGTCCCAAAGTCACAGTAAATGAAATAAGAAACAAAAAGTTTAAAGACAAGCGCTAATTTTTAGTTTTTAAACGAGAAACGTACTCCAACCCTAAATACACATTTGTCTCAAAACAGTGATTAATTTCATTTATAGGATAAACAAATGAAATTCTAATTTCTAATTTTGATTTTTTTCTTCTTACTGTAATGACCAAACTGCCAGCTACACAATAATGTTTTTTTTTTCATGGAATTAATTCTCTTTTGTAAAAAATTAGGACAAAAACAATAAAAACGAAAGTGTTTCGATTTTTTTGATGAGAAGTGTATATTTACACTACGGCATCATGCACTGTACTTTTACGTAAGGGAACGCAACCATACTACGTGATCGGTTTAGGGGGGGAAGGGAAGTCTTCAAAAATCCACGCTCAGTCACAGGAGCGAGAGGGTGGCTTAGATTTTTGTTACGTAGTCGATTTCGCCGAAAGAAATTTTGCGCTTTAACAAATAAATGTAACTTAAATAAATACAATTTCAATTATGCTTTCTGCCTGCGAAATGATTTAAAATCATACTTGTCAATACCTACTTGTAAAAACTTTAGGGGGAGTGGAGTCTTGGCATATACTACGAGTGGTCACTGAGGGGAGGGAGGGGTAAAAATCTTAAAAAATAGGTCACGTAGTATGATTATATTCCCTAAAACAGAAGAACTGCCATTCAAGATTTAAGAAGAAGAAGAAGAAGAATCTTTGATTCATCGGTTCGTCAAGCGTAACATAGAAAAAGAGGAACAGAATTACTATAATCATAATAATTTCAATAGTAACACACCTTGAAATCCTTATCATCCACATCGCCCTTGATTCCATCATCAACAAAGTAGTCATCCACATCATCCAGCCCATCCTCTATCTTAATAAACGCTAGAGGCTCACTCAGTAGCCCTGAGCTGACGGCTACAGACGTGGCAGCGAGAGGCTCGGAGCCGTCTGCAGCCGTCTTAGTGAGGGCTTGTGTTGGCAGATGCTGCGGTAGCCTACACTGCGATGATGTCACCTAAAATATTTAATCTGTGTCAGAAAAAAAATGTGTGTCGGTCACGGGACGTTCGGCAGACTAAACATCAAAAGTCACGCGCGTGTGTGTACACACTCACACAGAGATATTAACAAGTATACACGGTGTAATTGAATTCACTGTTTTCCCGTAAAGTATATACCTAGGTACTGAATTTCTACATGACATAGTACCAAAAATAATCTTAAAAAATAGACATTATTAATTTTATCATAAGCTTGTCGCGGTCCCTACGTACAAAAGGACATGTCGAAAATGGCAGTTTATTTTTTAATTGCACAATTGGCTTTAGATTGTACATAATGCATATACCTGTATATATTTTGTTTATATTACGTATTTAACGTCATTTACAAATCGTATATGAGAACAAGTTTTATATTAAAAATGAATAAGTGGACAATCTAAAGCCAATTGTGCAAAAAAAGAACTGCCATTTTCGACATGTCCTTTTGTACGTGGGGACGTCTCGGTACCATATAAACACGACATTCAAGGAGTTGTTCGGGTTTGCTAAATATAATCTACACTAATATTATAAAGAGGAAAACTTTGTTTGTTTGTTTGTTTGTAATGAATAGGCTCAAAAACTACTGGACCGATTTTAAAAATTCTTTCACCATTCAATAGGTACATTATCCACGAGTAACATAGGCTAAATTTTATTTTGGAAAAAAATAGGGTTCCATAAGATATTTGGGTTTTTCGGACACAAGGTGTAAGAAATCAACCAGAAAAGTTACTTTTCTTGCGTACGCTACTAATCTCAGGAACTACTGGTCCGATTTGAAAATTCTTTCAGTGTTAGATAGCCCATTTATTGAAGAAGGCTATAGGCTATATTCCATCACGCTAAAACCAATAGGAGCGGAGCACCACTATTCCACGCGGACGAAGTCGCGGGCAGAAGCTAGTTATTCATATTTTTATTTTGATGAATTTATTCATACTCTAGAAAGGTATCATGGATATCATGGACCAAGTACATACCTTTCGGGAAACAGTGAATTCAGTTACACGGTGTATAGGTAGTACACACGATACGCACACACAAGGCAGTGGAGAGAAGCGGCAGAAGTGACGTATAAAGGCATAAGTGAGCGTCATGTTTCACGACTTTCACATGAAAAAACCAGGTATAGTCGCTACTGCTAAAGATGAAGTCGTAGACAACATGGAATTCGTGTTAGGACCAAGTGACTGAAGTCAGTCTCGCTTCAACACCGCGTACACGCGTTTACATAACATTGTAAAAGTACGACATCGTTAAGCTGACGTCGTAACGCGTATCTGAGACGGAGTCAGCATCAGCATATGAGGGTGTTACAGTAATTTGACTCACGTTATTGCTATCTCTTATTCGCACATCAAATCGAAAAGAGATAAAAAAGAGGAGCTCGTGGCTAAGTAACAGCCGCACGGTTCGACCGATCAAAGGTTAAGCTGCGCTTGGCGCGGTCGGTCCGTGGATGGGTGACCATCTATGTCATAGCGACTCCTCCGTGCCTCGGAAAGCACATTAAGCTGTTGGTCCCGGCTGTCATTCGTAGATCATTGACTGTCGTTACGGGTAGTCATAAGCCAGAAAGTGTGACAACCAGTCTTACCAACGGGTACCGTGTTACCCGGTAACTGGGTTGTGGAGGTCAGATAGGCAGTCGCTCCATGTAAAACACTTGTACTCAGCTGCATCCGGTTTAGACTGGAAGCCGACCTCAACATAGTTGGGAAAAGGCTAAGCAGATGATGATAAAAAATAAAATCTTTGAAATGTGGTTAAAATTACATTATCATCGAAATACAACAGTGATTTAATAATGTCTGGTACATCTGTCCTATTCTAACTCTACTTGTTAGAGTGAGATAGCGATGATGTGAGTTTATTTTTTGTCTCGTTCGACTGCCAGAGTGCCAGTATATCTTGGTACACTGGACTTGAACTAACGTAACAATATTTATAATTTAGTACATTTTGTATTTAGTTCCTCATTCCGCCACCTGCCAAAATATACTGGGCGCACTGTATAGTATATGTTACTGTGTTTAGTTCCGTAAAACTTCGCGTCTCAAGTATATATATAAAGTTTTTTAATTATTCGTTAATTATTAAATTGTATGAACTACTATAATACTAATGTGTCATGCTATCTATTATATTATTAGAAATTTTATAGAATTAATATTTGTATGCTAATTGAAGTGGCAGGACACTGTGACACATTTACCCAATACTGATTGTACCTAACATCCTTGTACCTGTGGACACGAATAAAGATTTTTGATTGGTTTTGATTTGTTTATAATGTAGTCTCAGGTGTTCCGGGAAGATCTAGCTACTTTGAAAAGGGGTTGAATAATACTCGAAAGTATGTCAAGGAAAGTTTTTTATTTATCAAAATATCACTACGGTCATTAAACGACGGAAAATCTTGAAACCGCGATTCAGTTTTAAAGGAATTCGGTACAGCGCCACCTATCGACGAGAATGCTAACTAAATTTACTTAATGTTTTCAACTTTTTCAAACACAGGGGTTACTGGTCCGATTTTGACAATACATCCACTAATAGAAAATTAATATATTATCATTGAGTGTTGAAGGCTGTACGTTTCATGTGTATAAAAGACGAGCGACATCGCTGGCAGAAGTTAGTTTGCTACGATTTCACTGTTGAACAGCTAAACCAATTTTTAAGCATTTTGAAAGAATTTATCAGCCGACGAAAACATAGGAGTAATATAAGTTTAAACGAGTGTGTCTGTTTTTGTGCCATTGTAGCTCCCAAACGGATGAACCGACTTTGATTTTTTCATTAATTTGAAAGTTAACTTGCTCGAGTGTTCCTTAGAACATGTGCTCACTCAGTCATGAAATTATGTTCAGCCGTTTGAAGACCATGGCTTTACTAGTTGATGTAGGCTTGTGAAATTCTGATTATGGTGTCCTGTTACCTCAATGCGGTTGTAATAAAAATCTTAACCTTGACCCGATGCTAAAGACCGCGCCCTAGTTGCAAATGAAATAAATCAATAAATTTACGTTCGATCGCGGAGACAAAGACAAAGGTAGGTACTATCAGGGACACACCCGCCTGACCACTAAGCAAATTTTAGCTCGCACTCAAAAAACAGAAGCGCTCTCTAGCCCCGCCCCGTTGATCTTCAATAGACGAATGAAAAACAAAACCGATCAGCGGCCGGCCGAGCACACTGTAAAGAAATTGAAACAGATAGTGCGTTTGGAGAGAGAGAAGGTACGGGGCGTGGCTTGGCGCCGCCGCAGGATTTAGGCGAAAAAAAATTAAGTGATCAGTCGTCAAATGCCGCGATAGTACACATTGTTGATTCCGAGAATCGCGTTTCCATAAGTAGAATTTCCATGAATCGTTGAAGAAATGATTTTCCAAGAACCGAGGCGAGACTGTTACGTGATTTAATTTGCATCGATTGTCCTTCGTTTTCTTTTCATGATTTTTCCTTAAAATTGATTTGATTTGATATTTTTGGATGGTTTGTTTATTATTTACTAACTTTTCGCCAACGGCTTCGCCCGCGTGGGCTGTACGACCTCAAATTAAAAATGACAGAGTTTCATACAAACTTTGCCCCCCTTTTTCACCCCTTTAGACATAGAATTTCGGAAAATCCTTTCGCATCGGATGCCTACGTCATACAAAGAACTTGCTCTTCAAGTTTCAGGTCTCTACGATCAGCGGTTTAGGCTGTGCGTTAATCCGTCAGTCATTCAGGACAAAGCATTTTGTATGTATAGATAGAAGATAGATATGTAGATGTTTTGAAAAACCATCGCCAGCCTGGTAATAATTTTATTGTTGAATATAGTGGCTTGTTAACAGCGTCACGGGTCGATTGATCAAGGTACCACTTGCCAGCATCGGTCCGTGGATCGGTAACCATTAATTTTGTAAGAAAATATTATGTGTCACGTGACCTAACTTGTGGGCACTGACACCGGCACACCCTGCACGCTGACACAGCGACGCGTAGCCTGACACACGTATGCTGATAGCAAGCACACGAGCTATGAGCAATCAGCTCCACTAATTAGTACTGATCTCCCAGTCTCTTGACATTCAAAAGCCTGTCCACATAGAAATGTCTAGTGTTCTGTGCCCTAACACATATAGACATACACAACTACACAGCGGGCAACGTATCTTGGTACACGATTTAAATTTGACATGAATGGGACATCTGACTGTATACTTTTCTTAGAAAAAAACTTTATAGAAATAAAATATTTGAGTTTGTATGTATGTGTTAATCTCTAGAACTGCAGCACCTATTCCGAAAATTCATTGACAAATACAAAGCTACTTTATCCCCGGACGCTTTAGGCTATTTTATTCCCAAACACACAGTGGCGCGGGCGTATTTCCCAGGTGTACCAAGACACAGAGTCCATGCTCGAGTACCTACCAGGCAGAGGGCGATCCGCGCCAGGAGCACTCCCGTGGGACACAGGCGCTCCTCTCTCATTGGCTAGACGAGTTAGCTCGCCAGCAGGGCGCGCAAGCGCAAGCTATTCGTATTCGGTCGCGGGTGCTGCAGACAGGCCAAAAGTCAGTACAGTGCGCCCAGTATACATTTAACACTTGATGTCACTGCAGACGCAATTCAAAAGCTGGCATGGCGTTCAGACTTAAAAATTAAGAACCTAACCTAATCAATCAATATTATTTTCACATAATATGATGTGTGCATTCTTAAGAGTTTGAAAAGAAAACATTGAAATATTTAAATTATTCCTCCTCATTGTCGTCACTGGGAGTGTACCCAAGAGATTGGCTACATGGCCACGTTGGATGACGATAGTACCAAAGACACCGGCTCCACACCTTGCACGCTGACACAGCGACGCGTAGCCGCAGACACATGTGTGCTGGTAGTACGCACACCCACGAGCTATGAGCGACCAGGGGTCTACTAGAATTTTCAGTGGACTGTAGACTATTTCTTACCAAATGTCGCGAGAGGATCTCGTGCGCGTCCCGCACTTGTCTCCTGAACGAGAGGAACTTCTTAATACTGGACTTGCACTCCGAGCATAGCCGTAACTTCAAATTTTCTATGTTCTGAAACAAATTAATGTGCTATGGAACTTATTTCAGTGGTGTAAGACTGAGATTCCTAGGCAGATAGTGTTATGTGATTTACTAAGATTTTATAAAACTCTGGCCGCGCTCAACGCCCTCTTGGACGCCAAGCATGACTGTGATGTGTTTGCGGACGATTGGAAGACTATCTTGTCAGTGTGTTTGGAGTACTGCGAGATGAGTGTGTGAGTACTTTTATTGTGTTAGCAAATGTAACTGACCAATGGTCGTTTTTGTTAATTAATTAAATAAATAAGGCTTTCAAGAGGTTAGCTAAGTGAGAACTTTGAAGTTAAGCTGCCTTAGTCAGTCGAGAAGATAGTTTTTTTTATTTTTAACCCCCAACACAACAGGAGGTTGTTATAAGTTAACACTATGTGCATGTCTGTCTGTTGTACTGTAGCTCTTAAATGGGTTAACCGATTTAGATGCAGTTTTTTTAATAATACAGGTCTTATAGCAGTAGTTCTTAGACATGTTTTATCAAAATCGGTGTAGCTGTTTTAAGGTCCTCAGCTCTTTGAGTTTTTAAATGTCAGCTTTTTTGTGTTGGGGTTTTTTAATATTTAATTGACGACCTCAGTGGTTTAGTAGTCAACATGCCGGAATACCACGCAAGAGGTCCCGGGTTCGATTCCCGGCCGGGCAGAAATTGAAATGATGAATTTTAATTTCTGTAACGGGTCTGGGTGTCACTATGTATATATGTATGTATTTAAAAAAGTATATAAGTAGTATATTCGTTAAGCTAGCACCCATAACACAAGCATGCTTGCTTGCATTGCTTACTTTGGGGCTAGATGGCGCTGTGTGAATTTGTCCAAACATATTTATTTATTATTTACTAGCAGTGCCCGCAGTTTCACCCGCGTTCTGGGGGAACTACTTCAGGCACCCAGATAAAATGTAGCCTATAACCTTCTCCAGGGTCCCCTCTATCTCCTTACCAAATTTCAGCCAAATCGGTCAAGCCGTTTTCATGCTATGTCGTGACAACGGAAAACGGGTTTCATTTATGTATATATAGATAGAAGATAGATTTAATTTAATATCTTCACTTGTATTACAAGCTGTTTCCTGTGGTTTCACCCGTGTTCCGAGGAAACTACTATAACCCTATAACGGTCTCCAAAAAGTAGCCTATAACCTGGAGTCCATCAATCTCCATGTGAAATTTCATTAGTTCAGACATAATTTGATCAAAACGTAGCAAACACAACACACATTTGCATTTATATAATTAAGAAAGCTTACAGCCAGCACTGGGCGCCTATTACTAGTTGTTACTGTGACGCTTTCATACTATTATGGCTGATTTGGATGGAATTTGGTATAGAGATAGAAACATAGAACAGATTTTATCTGGGTGCGTGAAGTATTTGCCCTCAGGTGTTTGTAAACACTTTTTTGGTATATTTGCGTTTCCTAGATTATGTGCAATAAATTTACACATATACAAGAATTGTTTGTTTAAAATATATTATAATTCCCTCAGGGAGTTGTTTTAAAAATATAAAAACAACACCCTCATTAATTATTAATCTACATTTTATTTTACAATATAAAAAAATCAGAATAATAATATACTAAAGAAATTAGGCACCAAAATATTCATCCACATCACTGTCAACGGGAATTGTGCCCAAAAGGCTGGCTGTATTGCCATGTTGGATCACAATGCTGATTCTTTGTCTAAAATATAGGTAAGCCCTTTGATCATTCGTGGAGTCGACTTTCCGCCCCTAAGATGACCTACCAACTATTAATTAGGTCAAAACACTATAAGTAGGTCAAAGGGCTGTCTTAGATGTAGTAGATGTAGTCCCAACTACTATTTTATAAGAGTTATATATGTATATTATATTTATCAGTCTCTCGAAAAATACCCAATATTATTTTTTTTGTTTTTTAAAACTTATTATGAACAAAAATAAATAAACAATATTTTAAATTTAAAAACCTTTCTCACAGGCTGATTCTGCTTTGTTGAATTGTAATACTTCTAATAATGTACTTGTTTAATAAATACTCTACAATTACTCACTTGATCGCCCACTTGGTTGAGGATTTCGAAAAATAATTTCTTGATTTCTATATCGGTGATTTCGACGGGCAGCTGCCGCTCCGGGCTCAGGCAGCCTTCGCAGACGCCGTCCAAATGTTCAGGGCTGAGGCTCATATCTGCTGCATTTGTATACAAACTTCACTTATCAATTAAAATAACATTTTTGTTGCAATAAAATTGCGGGCAGGTAATTGTACTGCGCTCACTTTTTAATTACAAAACAATTAAGTTTGACATTTGGTATTACTTTGAGTTATGGGGTTTTGAGTCAACAAAACAAAGATGTTGTTTGTGGTATTAATTGCAGTTTCCAATAACAGTTGTCTGTATATTTTTGCTGGTTCATGAAAATAAGCTCACATTTTGGAGGACTCGTTTAAATGCCTAACTCTTCAAGAAAATAGTCGTAAAGTCCCTTACAGACAATTATAAGCTGATACTATTATGTAATGAATTTAAATACAATAAAGTTAATTACAATATCATAACTATAGCTAGGTAGACCAATAACATTTGTGGCGCCCGCGGGCAGGGATTGAGGGAGGAGGCCTGAAAATCGAGCTCAGTGATGTGCCAGAGCAAAGGCCTTATCTTCGGATGGGAAATCATCAAATGATCCCACAGTGCAAAGAGAATACTAACTAACGTAACGCCACAGTGTGTGAGGCGAGAGGGAGTGTCAGACTCTTGATGACTAAAGCCCATCCATGTTCCTTCCTCTGCCCTTTGTATTCCGGGGGCGCAGTATCTCTTTCGAATATCCCGCGGCTGAGCGAAGGCCTAACTCCTACAGTGGACCGAAATGATGTAAAAACGTAACATATACAGCGTTTCAGGGTCTAACAAAAAAAGTAATAAGTATATTACCTAATTGGAAAATATGTCTTTATTGATTTTTTGCACATTTACACCTAACAATACTATTCACACACTAATTAGGTTAGGTTAATAAGAAGCTTTCAATCCAGTTCATATGAGATGTCACTCGCGTAAACCCTGCAGGGTATCCTAACTCGCAGCCGCTGGTGGCGCCGAAGGAGACTAGTCCAATCTGTAACAATTATAAATAAGTAAAAAAATGCTTTGTCTTGAATGACTGATGGATCAACGCACAGCCTAAACCGCTGATCGTAGAGACCTGAAACTTGGAGGGTGTGTTCTTTGTATGACGTAGGCATCCGATAAGAATGGATTTTATGAAATTCTATCCCTAAGGGGAAAAAGGGGTCAAAGTTTGTATGAAAGTGTAACATTTTTAATTTGTATTCGTATAGCCCACGCGGGGAAAGCTGCTGGCGGAAAGCTAATGAATAATTAAAAAAAATAGATTTTTCAAAAGTTACAATAACCGCAATGTAAACTTTCATTGAGCAACTGCTTTCTGATTTCTCAAATCGTCTTGCCACCATTTTTCGAATAACTATTCTACTATCATCACCATAATCAGCATCTAGAGCTCTAGATGATCTTAAAGCAATTATCACTGGAACTGGTCAAGCTCAGCCATCACCGTACCAATTCCTGAGAAGTATCATAATTCTACTGCATAACCTTACGAAAAATACGTTAAATTCTCACCAGCAGGTCAGAACTCCCGGAATAATATCTGAGGATCAGTGGCCCCCCGGAGTCCCCCCCGCATGGCCCCTTCCCTCCCGCTCCGCTGGTGCACATGACGTCACGCGTCACCACGGAGCCATACGTCTCAGAGCACTCCTCATTACTGATGACCTTCACGTACACGTCGCGCAGACCCTGGCTGTTGGCTATAGGGGTGTCTGGAAATGTTAAAAAAATCTATAGGTATTAATAAAATAAAGAGAAGTGAAGAGTTTGTTTGTTTGAACGCGCTAATCTAAGGAATTACTGGTACGATTTGAAAAATTCTTTCAGTGTTAGATAGCCCATTTATCGAGGAAGGCTATAGGCTATATCATCACGCTTAAATCAATAGGAGCGGAGCACCACTATTTTACGCGGGCAGAAGCTAGTTCTGTATATAGTAACTCTGTCTGTCTGTTTTCCTAGAGAAGTTCATAAATGGTGGAGAAGTGAATCTGTGCTAGCCAAGGTCAGCCCCTGGACGGATGTTCATTGCAAACTCTTGATTGACATAAAGAATTATAACGATTAAAAGTCTATGCCACCCAAGATTTTAATTCGACTTTAGCCCAAGCTTAAAACAATAATAATAAAACACAACTATACGTATTACTACCAACACTTCAAAGGGATATCGACAAATTGAATGAAAAAGACTTTACGCCTTCAGTTATGACGTCACAACTGTTGCACTCACCATCGCTCGTCTTCCCGAACCCGATCGCTTCAGCTGTTCTGTTGACAAACGTGTCATTCATAGCGTACGGCAGGCGGATGGGTTTGATGTAATCTGAAAATGTTATGACGGGTCAGTTTAAATGTAAAGATCATGTAACAAAAGAACTTCGCTCGCATTATTTTCCCTTCTGTAAATCTCTGGACACATAAAACATTTAAATTGAGGTATTTAATTTTGCTATTGAATTTTTATATGTAAGAGTGTGTGAGTATGTTCATTATCCGCAAATTACCAGGCTATGCTAAGCAAAGGCTTCTTCTATATATATGTAGAGGGCACGAGCAATGATCACCACGCTTGCTCAAGGTGGATTGGCGTATTCAGACTTTTTAAATACTCGCGATAATTTCCTTCACGATTAGTCAGTAATGTCCAAAATACAATTAGAAAGTAGGTACATAATTATAACTTTGATTACTTTGAGAACTTTGCCAGGTTTTGAGCCTGCTTGATACATCAGATTTGCGATTTCAGACTTTTTACACTATTTAACACACCCGGATAAATAACATCAGACGAAATTTCATCCGACTGATTCAGCCGTTTTACCGTAAAAGCGTAATAAACTAACTCACTTTCGCAATTATAATATTAGTAAGGATTGAACGCTTACTGTTATAAGAAACGTAAGGTATCGTCAGCATGGCTATATCGTTGAGGAGGCTGTCCGGGTTGAAGGCCGGGTGAGTAGTCACGGCCGCGTACTTGCGCGTGCCGCCTGAGAACAGCCTGGTGGAGCCAAGGACCACCTGTAAGTAGTAATAATCCTTAATATTACTAGAGCTCGTTGCTCAGTAGCTCGTGAACATGCGTACTCTTCCAGTGGCACACTTTTATGTGTAACTACGCGCCGCTGTATCAGTGTGAAGGGTATGGGTGCCGACGGCGAGCAATGGTGAGCTCGCCTTCCAGTAAAGATCAGGCTCGCGTAGACTGCGTGTTGTGTTTCACGCACGCCTCAAAGAGATGTTAGCATAATCGACGGGACCCAATACAGCCAGTAACGGCCGATGCAGTGCTAAGGATAACTAAATGAATCTAGATGGGTTTATTCAGTGGGAGACTGACACTCCCTTTCGCTACGGCTACACCCACATTAGGGGGAGGTCATTTGGTGATTTCTATGAGTGCCGGTGTATTCACAAACCCGTGACACATTACAGCTTTGCTTCTGGGATGACGACGTATCATCTATGCCTTGCATGCATGTATTGCAGATGTCGCGTAATAAATGTTATTTCGTTCTTTTAACGAAGCTTTGTCATCATTGATATCATCATCATCAGCCTATATATCTATTAGTAGTTCAACGTTTAAAGATTTCATCTAACGTGTGCCTTATCTCGTGGTCCTCAGCTTGACGTATCCAACTTCTGCCTGCAGATTCGAAGCTAGTTTACCATCAAATACCATAATGAAACAATAACATGACTTACCAGTATGTTCCTAGCTTGTGAGTGACCGTCCCACCAGCACTGGCCAGTGGTCACTAAGTGAGTGTGGCTCAGCAGGCTGCCTCCACACACTGACGTCTGATCAGTCGTCAAGGTGACCACGAGGCCCGCCTGAATGTACAAATTTCCTTACTTTAGACATTATCAGAAACTCCTATCGCGCGGCAACATTGCAATTTTTACCTGAACAAACGACTGAAGTAATTTGGTTTGTCGATAGATTGAAACCTGGTACATAGGAGTTTTTATCCAGGTATGTACATGAAGTAGTTCCCCCAAGACATCAGTAGAACGCGGGGAACAGGAGTGTTCTATACAAACTCACCAAAAATGGAGCAGCTCGTGGCTAAGTAACAGCCGCACGGTTCGGCCGATCAAAGGTTAAGCTGCGCTTGGCGCGGTCGGCCCGTGGATGGGTGACCATCTTTGTCATACCGTGCCTCGGAAAGCACGTTAAACTGTTGGTCCCAGCTGTCATTAGTAGATCTTTGACAGTCGTTACGGGTAGTCAGAAACCAGAAAGTCTGACAACCAGTCTTACTACGGGGTATCGTGTTATCCGGTAAACTGGGTTGTGGAGGTCAGATAGGCAGTCGCTCCATGTAAAACACTGGTACTCAGCTGCATTCGGTTAGACTGGAAGCCAACCCTAACGTCGTTGGGAAAAGGCTAGGCAGATGATGACTCACCAAAAATGGGTGCTCCCCAAGATAAGACGCTAAGCCCCCCACTACCCTCATCGACCCCCGCTGCATGATAGCCGCTGCAGCCGGTATTCCCACGCGCTCGTGGTACCGGAGCGCCACATCCTCTCCAGCCACCAGTCCTAGGACACACACTAACAACACCACACCCTTCATCTTGCTGACTGATGGGCTGGCACTACAATAGCCTGTGTATTAATAGGCGACAACTGTCGAGACTGATAAGTCGTAAGTATCGATTGGAGGGACTTTACTGATTATGAGTGCTTTTATTTAGAACTAGCTTTCCGCCAGTGGCTTCGCCCGCGTGGGCTATATGAATTCTCAGCACCATCGGTTTAAAATTGACAAAGTTTCATACAAACTTTCATCCCCTATTTCTTGCAACTTGTGTCGCTGCTCCATCCCATTTTCAAACTTAAAAACTTAACTTAAACGGCGCAAGTATAGTATACAATGTTAGAATACTAATATGATATTTTATTCGACCCGTACAAACAACAATTATATCCCAAATCTGTAGGACGATAATTGTTAAGCGCAGCATTTTTCAACATTATGAGTGTATAATACATCATATTTGTCCCAAATAGAACCACTTATAGAGATAATTGGTAAGCAAATACTTTAACTGAAGTGTTTCACTGAAAATACGAAGGCACGTGGGTAAGTGCTTCAAAACATGTATTTGTCACGCACATGGCAGTGCTTTAGAAATAAACAGAGTTTTCCCATTAAAATGTGGTCAGCACGGTTTTAGGGAGCGTATGAGTTAGTTTATTATGCCATTTTTAACCGAATGCTGAAGGAGGGTATTGTTTTTGAGCAATATTTTTCTCAAATAAAACAGTTATAATTTAGTGATAATAAGAAGCTTAATCGTATTTTGTTTGTTTGTTTGAATTATATGCATTGTTGTGCTGCTCGTCGTTACCATTTCAAAGATTTTATAAATGAGCTCGTCAGTTCTTGTTGGACATTACAAAAATTTAAACAAACTTATCTACTTACCCCATCATAAGTAATATTTATGATACTTATTAGTCGTACTTCCAAATGCGCAACATTTAAAACACAAACCGTAACTAAACATACTTGTTGCGCACACTCGTAGTTTGTAACAATCTATCACCTCACAAATGGTTCTAGCCTAAAATCCTATTATTCCAACTAATCTTACAAAAAAACTTCCAATATATCTCTGGTCAGCTGTCAACATCAAACTGTCAAAAAAGTGACATAACTTTCATAACATGAACATAACCTAGAATAAAAATAAAAAATGCGACTAATAAACTTATTTAAATCGTTAAAACTGACTTCACAAGTGCAAATTATACGTCTTAGTTCCGATTACGCGCCAAAAGCCCTTCGCAGCTTGAAGGCTAAGTCTACCAGGAACACGGTTCAGTATTATGTGGACTCGTACCGTGTTCGAGCTGTCGGCGGCTCAGGGGGAGACGGCTGCATATCCTTCCTCAGCGCGTGGTGCAAGGACCACGCAGGGCCCGACGGTGGGGACGGCGGAAACGGAGGACATGTTATATTCCAGGTTTGTTGATATAAGCTACTCTTCGAGTTTAGTCAAGTTTTGTAGTCTCTGATCACAAAAACTAGGTGTAAGGAGGTCGCAGTGTTGTCTCTGGACTTGTGATTATGAGGAGCCGCTGCTCTCTGTTTGGAAATGTTCACTTTAAGATGCAAATAATATATATATATACCCCCAGACAGAAATTGCATCAAAGTTTTTGTTTAAAGAAAATTGAATGGCCCTTTCCAGTATAACACTTAGGAATAATGATACTACGCTGTTATGAAGTTAACGAACCAAACTATAGGTTTCAATTTAAATTTGTATAAAAAGTTGGAATACTTGGTTAAAATGTTTTTTTCAAAGGTAGGTGCGTGTTGAACATTGATGCAGTTTATTAGTCCGTCAGTGTATATAATATAGATGAAATATGTACCCACCATTAATTATAAGAAATATTGCTTTTATAAGCTACCTCAACTAATTTATCTTCTTACTTTCTTATTTATAATCAGCTGCATCAGGTTTAGACTGGAAGCCGACCACAACATAGTTGGGAAAAGGCTAGGCAGATGTTTGATGCAGACTGTGTTTTTGTTGCTATCAGTTCTGTTATGTATTAGAGACAAATTACTTTATTATGAATTAGCTTTCCGCCCGTGTGGACATTTTTTTTACATCTTGGGTAACATTATTCAAGTTTTAGTAGGGATCCCTTATTATTTGTGGAAATAAATATAGCCTATGACACTTTATAAAGATGCAGCTTCCTAATGATTGAATGATGAATTAAGTTAAAACCCTACAAACAAACAAATCTTTCCTCTTTAGAATATTAGTATAGATGTCTGTAATTCTTTACAACAGGCTACATATGCGTCTAAAAGCCTGAACCACTGCAAGTCGGTGGTGCAGGCCAAGCACGGGGAGAAGGGGTACAACAAGGAGTGCAACGGGAAGAATGCTCAGCATGTAGTCGTGCCCGTACCTATCGGTGAGGAAATTTTGTGTTCAGTCATTTACTTGTTAGTTGTTTAAAATATATAAAAAAATTGTATTCTATCATCCCTTTATAATATTGCAAAGACATTAGTTGTCCCTGCCTGCCGTGTCATCATGCTGTGTCATCATTATATTTTATTGAAAGCCCTAGTGTTGCCTCAAAGTTCAAGAATTCTGTAGTCCTGTGAATGGTAAAGATATGTAAGTAACTAGCATCTGCCCGCAACTTCGTCCGCGTGGAATAGTGGTGCTCCGCTCCTATTAGTCTTAGCGTGATGATATATAGCCTATAGCCTTCCTCGATAAATGAGCTATCTAACACTGAAACATTTTTTCAAATCGGACCACGGACCTGAGATTAGCGTGTTCAAATAAACAAACAAACTCTATACGAGGGAACTTACGCACCTAGGTGTCTCAATACCAAATTTCTTCGTAGCAAACAAATACATAGTTTATAATATGTATTACAAATAAATTGCAGCTTGGTTGTGTCTACAGGTACAATAGTACGCGACGGCAGCGGGCGCGTGGTGGGCGACCTGAGCGCGGAGGGGGTGATGTTCGTGGCGGCGCGCGGGGGCGCGGGGGGGCGGGGGAACAAGTTCTTCCTCACCGACACCGAACAGGTCACCACTCAGCTGTCTAAGCTTTTCTTCTTGTTGTATAAGCTCTTCTTCTTTGTATCGTGTAGGCTGCAGGTACACTAACCTAACAAGCCCTAGTATCAGAGTTTTCTCAAACCCGCCTGACGGCCTCTGACATGGAATGGAATGAAAAAATCTAGCCTTTTTACCCGACTGCGACAGAAGGAGGGTTATGTTTTAAGGCTGCTTTATAACCAGATTTAGTAATGTGGACTTTTAAAAGTTCATATGTACTTTCTAAGTGTATCTTAGACATTACTGACTAATGGTGAAGGAAAACATTGTGAGGAAACCTGGACTAGAAAAGTCTGAAATCGCCAATCCGCCTTGAGCAAACGTGGTGATCAATGCTCATGCCTTCTTCGTAGGTTTGCCTTTGCCCAGCAGTGGGACAGCAAATAGACCACTGGTTATTGTCACAGTCCAGAACTTATACATGCTGTGAGGGTCTGAGGGTAACAGCCGCACGGGTCGACCGATCAAAGGTTAAGCTGCGCTAGGCGCGGTCGGTCCGTAGATGGGTGACCATCTATGTCATAGCGAGACTCCCTCTCCTCCGTGCCTCAGAAAGCACGTTAAGCTGTTGGTCCCGGCTGTCATTTGTAGATCTTTGACAGTCGTTACGGGTAGTCGGAAGCCAGAAATCTCGACAACCAGTCTTACCATGGGGTACCGTGGTACCCGGTAACTGGGTTGTGGAGGTCAGATAGCCAGTCGTTCCATGTAAAACACTGGTACTCTGCTGCATCCGGTTTAGACTGGAAGCCGACCCCAACATAGTTGGGAAAAGGCTAGGCAGGTGATGTGGGGGTCTGAGGGTATTTGTATGATAATGGGGGGTATTCCACAAGTAATGTAGGTGTGTGTGGCAGGCGCCCAGCGTGGCGGAGCTGGGCGCGGAGGGCGAGGCCAACGTGTACACGCTGGAGGTGCGCTCCATGGCCCACATTGGGCTCATCGGCTTCCCGAACGCCGGTCAGTACCGTGAACTTATTATGTTAATTTTATGTAGGTACTAGGTAGGTACCTTTATAACTAGTACTAGCTTCTGCCCGCGACTTCGTCCGCGTGGAATAGTGGTGCTCCGCTCCTATTGGTTGTAGCGTGATGATATATAGCCTATAGCCTTCCTCGATAAATGGGCTATCTAACACTGAAAGATTTTTTAAAATCGTACCAGTAGTTCCTGAGATTAGCGCGTTCAAACAAACAAACAAACTCTTCAGCTTTATTATATTAAGTACTAGCTTCTGCCAGCGACTTCGTCCGCGTGGAATAGTGGTGCTCCGCTCCTATTGGTCTTAGCGTGATGATATATAGCCTATAGCCTTGTTCGATAAATGAACTATCTAACACTGAAAGAATTATTTAAATCGGACCAGCGGTTCCTGAGATTAGCGCGTTTAAACAAAATGACAACATTTCCCTTCACTGCTCTGCTCCTATTGATTGTAGCGTGATGAAAAGTATACTATAACCATCTCAGGAGAATGACAAATAATTGTACCAAGTTTCGTTTAAATCCGTCGAGTAGTTTTTGTTTCTATAGAGTTTATACAGACAGACAGACAGACAAAAATTTTACTGATTGCATTTTTGGCATCAGTATCGATCCCTAATCACCCCCTGATAGTTATTTTGGAAATATATTTCATGTACAGAATTGACCTCTCTACAGATTTATTATAAGTATAGATATAGATAGAAGTATAGTGTTGGGCGTAAATCCAACAAATAAATAGTAAAACTCGTATGGTTAAAATTATGGTATATTGGTTTGGTAAAATGGTAATGGTTATTGGTATGAGCAAGCGCGGCTTGGTTGGTGACCGATCGCTAACTAACTTTATAATAATTTCAATATTTAAACTAAATATTTGGGTCAGCGTGGAACTGCTGACTGCGCGCACGCTTGGCATCAATTTATTGAGGAAGGCTATAGGCTATATATCATCACGCTAAAACCAATAGGAGCGGAGCACCACTATTCCACGTGGACGAAGTCGCGGCAGAAGCTAGTAGACAAATAAAATGTCATAAAATTATGAAGATGGTGTTTAGAGCATGAAATTGACATAAATGCGCCATCCTTACGCCATTTTGTCAATTTCTGTGGCAGAATTAGAACAAAACAGGTTACGACTTTGTTTACATTTTTCGTACTATCAATTGGTACAGGTTATAGTATAAATAACATGTATTATTTACAGGTAAAAGCACCCTGCTGCGAGCTCTGACGCGGGCGAGGCCGACGGTGGCGCCCTACCCCTTCACCACGCTCCGCCCACACATAGGTACGTGTCCCCACAAGGGGGTGCCCTTAGCGTGTAGTCACTTAGTTTTGTAAGTTAAGCCCTGGCTGGAGGCCCTAAATTCGTTTAAGGCACTTCACAGGCAAGCCCGGTTAAGCAGTCGACAACCTTCTAGGTTGACCTGCGAGATGTGATACAAAAAAAACACATAGGTGCGTCAGCCCAGCGCTGGGCATACTCACCACTAGCAGGTGCTAGTCCCTGCCGGGGCTGCGGGACGTTCGAAAGAGATACCGCGCACCCGGAACACAAAGGGCTGAGGAAGAAACATGGATGGGTTTTAGTCAGTAAGAGTCTTACTTATAAAAATCCTGGGGCTGTACCACCACGTGTTTTTGCAATCACTATTCAAGTTTGAGAGCGTGACACAGCTACTAACGTCGTATAGCTCCGTCTCTTTTTCATAACGAAAATAATCTTGTTTTGGCACGTTATGGTAAGGCCCCTGACCTGAACCTGAGAAATGGTTAATCTGAAGTTTAACCAATTTTCACCTAATCCTTACTTATACATATCACCGTAATCCAGGATTAAGCTTCTAACTTAAGTTTGGATTAACGCTAAACAGCATTGATGAGTGAGACTTTTGCTAATCCTTTGCTAAGCAGCAGATTAAAATTTAATCGGACTTCATACGTAAGACAATAAGAGTCTGACACTCCCTCCCGCCCCACCCACGGCGGGAGAAGTCATTTGATGATTTCCCATCCGAAAAAAAAGCCCTTAGTGTTCCGGGGGCGCGGTTACTCTTACGAACATCTCCCAGCCGGGTATGAAACGCTGTAAAACTAATGCATTTGATTGTAAACTATAGCTTTCCGGCAGCGGCTTCGCGTGTCAAAAATGACAGTTTCATACAAACTTCGCCCCCCTTTTTCACCTCCTCAAGGGTAGAATTTTAGAAAATCCTCTCTTACCGGATGCCTACGTGACAAAAAGAACACATCCTCCAAGTTTCAGGTCTCTACGATCAGCGGTTTAGGCTGTGCGTTGATCCGTCAGTCATTCAGGACAAAGTATTTCAGTGTAAACTACCTTTATTTATATAGTGGTACTGACCACTTGCCATCAAGCACCTGCCCTGGTAGTGATAACAATATTTTTGTTGTAGGCATGGTGCCTTACGACGATTATGAACAAGTAGCGATAGCAGATCTGCCGGGCTTGATACCCGGCTCGCACAAAAACTACGGTTTAGGTAAGTATTACTAAGTTACAAGAAAAACGTGATGCTCTTTCTCTTTCTAACAGGCAAGAAAGAAGAGGAAAGATAGCTTTGATTGATAATTTTTATTTTTGGAAAAAATTTCTTTTCGATTTTATTTTCCCTAGCCTTTTCCTAACTATGTTGGGGTCGGCTTCCAGTGTAACCGGATGCAGCTGAGTACCAGTGTTTTACATGGAGCGACTGCCTATCTGACCTCCACTATCCAGTTACCGGGTATCACGATACCCCTTGGTAAGTCTGGCTGTCTGGTTTCCTGGCTTCAGACTACCCGTAACGCCCTTCAAAGATCTACAAATGACAGCCGGGACCAACAACTTAACGTGCTTTCCGAGGCACGGAGGAGTCTCTGTAACACATAGATGGTCACCTATCCACGGACCGACCGCGCCAAGCGCAGCTTAACCTTTGATCGGTAGAACCGTGCGGCTGTTACTTAGCCACGATTTCCAGAGATCGAGATGTTCAAATCGGACCTCTAAAACAAGGTTTTCTTCCAGGCATACAATTCCTGCAACACGCAGAACGATGTAGGGGTCTTATATACCTCCTAGATGCGACACAAGACCCCCTGCAGCAATACAACACGCTCTCCTACGAGCTCCAACAGTACAACGCCAACTTTAGCCAGAGGAAGACATGTTTAGTCATCAACAAAATAGATTTGGACGAAGGGAGGAAGGCGTTTGAAGAAATTCGGAAGACTATGGATGTTATAGGAATCTCGGCGAAGACTGGGATGAATTTAAATCAGCTTTTAAAAGTTGTTAGGGATATGTATGATGGGGAGGAGAGGTGAGGGGTGGGGGTGGGACTTCTAAAAGACATATTTTTAATCCCCCCCCCCCTCCCCCACAAAAAAGGAGGGGTGTTACAAGTTAAATGTGTATATTTTGTGTGTCTGTCTGTGGGATGTTAGCTCCTAGATGGAAGAACTGATTTTAATGTGGTTTTTTTAAGACCGTTTGATATATAATAAGCGTTTTGTTTTCACTGAAGATGTTGAATATGCATGATTTGTTGTAAATAAATATTGTAGATAATAATATTGTCTTTGTTTTATTTAAACCCGTTGATAAAGTCGAAAGTAACTTGTGCAGTAAGATTGTGAAGACATTCAGTAAGGGTGAGGTTGCTATTTTTAACAGACTTCATAAAAAGAGCCAAGTGCGTGTCGGGCCACACGCAATAGGGTTCCGTAGCACGGAAAATGGCTAGCCTTATTGCTTTTTGGGGTTCCGTAGTCAACACGTCTGTCTGTCCGCCGCTTAACTGAGTGACTCTTTGTACCAGCTTTGCAAGTTAAAAACCGGCCAAGTGCGTGTCGGGCCACGCGCAATAGGGTTCCGTAGCACGTTTTATAGTCTGTAGGTAAAAATTGATCTTACGAAATAAATGTAAAAAAAACCACATAGAATAAAATGGGTTATAATTTTGTTTATATTTTTCGTAAATTAAATTGGTATAGGCTATGGTTCGTTGACTATAATTCTGTAACCAAAAACCGGCCAAGTGCGTGTCGGGCCACGCGCAGTAGGGTTCCGTAGTAGGAGTTAGTCGAATATAACTCTGTAACCGGTTAAGCCTACTTAGCCGTGATAGTTTTCCTTGTAATTTCATTACATGTACTACGTCTGTGATTTTTTTCACATTTCTAGGTACAGCCATTCAAAAGTTAGAGGGGGGGTAACTCGTATCGAACAAAAATTTGCACTGAAAAGCTAGATATTTCGCAAATGGCTCGCTTAACCAAAAAATGGTCTTCACACACCCATAATATTTTTGAAAGACCTATCTACCAGACGGACATGGCGAAACTATAAGGGTTCCTTGTCGGACTACGAAACCCTAAAAAGCCTACTTAGCCATGATAGTTTAACTTTAAAGTTCGGTATTTAAGCTACAACTGTGATTTGTTTCACACATCTAGGTACAGCCATTCAAATTGACTTAATTCCATTGACAAGCTTGACCAATAAGCTTACAAACGAAACTTAACTAAAGATGTATTGTCATCTCTCTCTAACAACAGCTACCCCGTACGATGTCATTTATTTTCTTTCCCTTTCTTCACGCGTATTAGTATTATGATTATGAGTCGTGGAGGCCTAGTGGTTAAGGTACCTGCCTCTCGTGTACGAGTGTGCGGGTACGAAACCTGGCAAGTACCAATGTGACGTTCTTAAAGTCATATGTACTTTCTAAGTATATCTTAGACGTCACTGACTAACGATGAAGTAAAACATCGTGAGGGAATCTGACTAAAAAAAAAGTCTGAAATCGCGCCTTGAGCGCACGTGGTGATCAATGCTTATGCCTTCTCTGTATAAGAAGAGGCCTGTGCCCAGCAGTGGGACAGTATATAGGCTGATGATGATTAGTATTATAGAGGTCTTCAATATTAGAGCCGTGATGTCGAGGAATGACGAGTCTTAGATATAATAATTCGTCATTGGTAACTCTAAATATTATCTCTGCAGTTTAATTTTCAGTAGATATGAAGATGTTTACTTCTTTTATACATAACAATAGTCACTTGAGATAAACTACAATAAGTATATATTTATATTTCGCCAGTTCATTTGAGGCTCACATTACAAAATGTGTCGCTAAAGCTAAAATAAACATTTTCCCGCTCGAAATTTTGAATTTCGAATTCGTTCGTTTTTCGAATAACGCCTGATATTCTCGTCAATATTAAAAAAAGTTTACAAGACTACAGTTTATTCACGAAAATGTTTCTAAAATTAATATTGTTACTATTTCTAAGTGATTTCGTGTTTGGTGAGCTGTTGTTACCACAAACTGCCGTCGAGACCTCGGTGGGGCGAGTACTCGGGTTGGTTGAAAGTGATTACAAAGCATTCCTGGGTATTCCTTACGGCTTAGTCGATGAAAATGACCCTTTTGCGGTACGTACTCTCTGTAATAACTTACCACTATAATCTAAAAGTTACTGAGATGTCAAATCACTAACTTGTCATTGAAAATGGCTAGCCTTATTGCTTTTTGGGGTTCCGTAGTCATTACGTCTGTATGTCCACGGCTTAATTGAGTGACTCTTTGTACCAGCTTTGCAAGACAAAAAGTTATTGCACACCAACAAAAATTTACCTTTTACGGAGCCCTACACCGCCGCCGGCCGGTTTTTATACCCCTCGCTACGTAGGAAGTATTACAAGCAACAAAACAACAGATAAGAGGTATTATGTTAAAAATAATGTTACTTATCTAATTGATAACACCGACTTGTTTAAACAAAAGTAAGCCACAATACTAAGCTACAGTAGGGGGTGAAACTTCAAAAATATGCGCTATGCAGTTGGTTTTTCGACGCTATTCGCTTCCTCACACGAATTTCATTATTACCAGCGTGATAAAATTCAATATTTACCTACATTAAGAGGCTATATCTATTTCATTATTTTACATAATAATTTTAAGCTTGTAAATTACACAATTTAAACGACAGTCGGGTTTGAGGGTGATGATGATTCGGAAACCAAACAGCAAAATATTGAAGATTCACCTAGGGGAGGCCTAGTGGGGATATTGGGATTCACTCCAGAATTACACAAGAGGAGAAAACTTGCACCCTGTTGAGTACTCCCACCATTCCTGAGCCCTTTACAGGGTCGAGCGTCCAGGGTAGCCGACCCGCCGGGGCTGCGGGACGTTCGAAAGAGATACCGCGCCCCCGGAAGACAAAGGGCTGAGGAAGGAACATGGATGGGTTTTAGTCAGTAAGAGTCTGACACTCCCACCCGCCCCACCCACGGCGGGAGGGGTCATTTGATGATTTCCCATCCGAAAAAAAGAAAGAAAAAAAAGGGTAGCCGATCCATTTACTAAAAAACAATCGATCGTTACAAAACTTGACTCGAATCTATTCGACTTGACTTGAGAACGGCATGATGACTTATCGTCTCTTTCACTTACAGCCGGTGGCATCAAACTTTTTATTAATTTTATACTTTTACGAAACTCCCAAAACATGAAATCAGTAATATGTTTAAGTGCCAGTGGTATTTGCCAGCTTTCGAACCTGCACACTCGTACACGAGAGGCACGACTGTTATCAGCCAAACTAGGTACATCAAAATCGGTTCAGCTGTTTTCTCATGAAAGCGTAACAGACAAACTAAGACTTACAGCATCATAAATAATTATAAAGATGTCAGTTTCAGTTCACTTCACTTTGTTGCAGACAGCTAAACCTTACCCGCACTTCGCAACGCCGTACCGCGCCTTCACGGACTCTACAGTGTGCCCACAATACT
This sequence comes from Pyrrhia umbra, assembly GCA_963891755.1. NCBI lineage: Eukaryota > Metazoa > Arthropoda > Insecta > Lepidoptera > Noctuidae > Pyrrhia > Pyrrhia umbra. The sequence goes on from OY982946.1 coordinate 382,554, forward strand.
TTAAAGGAGTTATCAAAGGCATCCTCCAGTGCTTGCACCTCAATGTCTACACACCCAGAACACCGAGCCCATGGCCTTTACCCGTTATGGTGTACATCCACGGCGGCGCCTTCACAGAGGGCAACGGAGCTCACACTACTTACCTACCAACGTTCCTAGTCAGACACGATGTCATCCTAGTCACGATCAACTACAGGCTGGGCGCGTACGGACATCTCTGCTTACCCAAACACAGTAACCAGTCGTTAAAAGACCAGCAACGAGCTCTGAGATGGGTCAAAGACAATATTGAATCCTTCGGTGGGGACAGCGAGAATATCCTGCTGTTTGGACATAGTTCTGGCTCAATTTCAACAGAGCTACACTTGTTGTACAATAACGAAAACTTGTTTAATAAAGTTATTTTGCAAAGCGGGCCGGTGGGTACGCCTTTTCTAACAGAAGTCACGGATCTAAAGACAATTGTCAGAGATTTCGGTATGGATACTGAGAATGTCAACTACGACAGTCTTGTTCGATCTTTCTCTAACTTAGCAGCTGAAGACCTAGTAAACAGGACGAAAATATATAATTTCCGGCCTTGTATCGACGGCGAATTCATAACTAAAATGCCGAAGATGAAGAATTTGCAGAATATCAAAATAATGATTGGCGGAACACAAAGGGAGTCGCTGTATTTCTATGCGCAAGAGATAATTGAGAATTTCGACTACATTGCAGAATTAGACAAAGGTTTTCGTATTTTGAACAACAACGAAATACAAGATGGCGGCGCAGAAGCTGTCAAACACATAAAAAACTTTTATTCCTACAGTTTAAAAGACAATCTTGTCGATTTCGTGTCAGATTTTGCTTTTAACTACCCAATGGAGAGGTCTGTGAGATATTATTTAGATAACAACAGTACTGTGTACAGATATCTATTCACTTACGACGGTGGGAGGAACTTTATGAAAATTCGTGACAATATACACGCTCCGGGCGCCACGCACGGTGACGAGCTCGGCTACTTGTTCGATATGAAGATGTTAGGCAATATGACAGAGCGAGATCAAGCTATCGTCGACAGAATTAGCCTTTTGTGGACCAACTTTGCTAAATACGGGTGCGTATACTATTATTGAATTAAACATAAGAGTTACCATACCATAGTAGTTGCCATCAGAATTCAAAACACCGCCTAGCCATCTCCCAACTATGTTGGGGTAAGTGGATGCGGCAGAATACCAGTGTTTTACATGGAGCGACTGCCTGTCTGACCTCCGTATCCTAGTTACCGTTTTGGTATGACTAGTCTTCTGTCATTCTTATTTCGACTACCTGTAAAGACTGTCAAAGATCTACAAATGACAGTCGGAACGACTCGATTGCGTCTAGCATGCTGGACACGCTGGACACGATAGTGCGTATCTACCTTTAGCGCCGCAACTGACAGCCTGCCGTACAGCAAGATGGACTGTGCGTATCACAGATTAATATTACTCTATCTGTGGTGCTTTACACTCAATTCGGCACGGCACGGCGCCGGCACTTGGCTGCTGCACTGCGTGTCGCGGTTTCGATTACGATGGCGCACGGGACAAGTAAAATTGTTCCGCATCTGGGTGTTTGTGCATGTATAATGTATGTTTGTAAACGCACCTACGATACACGAGAAATTCTTAGTGTGGGGCAGTTTAAAAAAAATACATAATTGCTTTTTTAACAATTCCAGTAACCCTACTCCGACGCCGTCACCTGTGCTGCTGACGTGGCCCCCAGTAACTGCCGGACAGAGGCCCTACTTACTGATAGACACCAATGAACGCATAGACAGCGGCCCCTTCCAGTCTCGCATGGCGTTCTGGCACCTGTTTTACGATAAATACGGCAGATATGCGAAAGGCATCAGTTTGGGAGAGCCATGGCAGAAACTTGCGAATAATGCGTATAGATTAGATTTAAGTACAATTTGTTTGCTAGTTCCTTTGTTGTTGCTTTGCCAGTAAACTGTTTCAATTATACTCTTGGGGGTTTTTTACTCTGTTTCCAATAGTATTAAGACACACTCTCTGTGTCCCACAGTATCGGCCATATTCTGAGTCCTGACTACTTCACGCAACTAGATAAAAACTACACCCTATGTTCATCTCTAGGGCTCTAATAATTTTTATACCTACTAAATTTCATCACAGAGTTACTTAAGGATTTATAATATCATCGAGATTTTACTTTAATAACATTCTACATAATAACATAGTAGGTCCTATGTTAGTGGTTAGTAACATATATATCAATGTGTTAGTGCATACTATTAGTCTAAGGATATAAGCTTCCGTTCCCTTCAAATACACGGATCAAATTAAAGAATGGTGGTGGACTAATGGTAGGTACATACAGTGGCGGATTTGCCGTAAGGCCCAGTAGGCCCGGGCCTAGGGCGGCCAGATATTATTTGCGGCCAATCGTGACAAAAAACACGAATGAAAACAAGAAATAACTCAGATTGCCTAAATATTCTAAAGGCTCACGTACATTATGGTGAGTAAAATAAATTTATTGTGTAGTACTGTAGTCTATATGACGGAGAAAGGGGCGGCTGGTACTTATGGCCTGGGGCCTAGGGCGGCCAAGACTGCAAATACGCCACTGGGTACATACTTTCCTGAGTGAAAAAGTCTTTCGGAAATTACCTTCGTTGTACTGTTGTCATTTAATCTTGAATAATGGAAGTAATAAGGAAATTATAATCTTATCTTATTCTGCGACTTTATTATTTTTCCCAGTAAACATAATTTAAATGGAAACACATGTAGGTCGCGTATAGCACACCAATTAGCTCAGCGCCGTAGATCAGTATCGGCACCATTGTTTATAACGAGCGATATTCATTAAATCAACTTCGCTACATTTACCTAATATACAATCTGCCGCAATGATGAATGACGTTATGTCCAGTGTTGCCAGGGCCCTTGAGTCATAAGTTACGTTTCGTTTCCTGAAATGTTACATTTTTGCTGCAAAAGTTACATTATTGTTTTTTTTATTATTTTTTTTTATTTGTGTTTCTAGGGGCCCCGTATCAACTTCTGCTAGGGGACCTTGTATCAGACTGGGGCGAAGCTCAAATGGAGGATAGACTTTTCACAAAACCTTTCGCATTTTAATAAAACAAACACTATGTTGCTAGAAAATCTATGTTTTTTTTAGATAGATAACAATTTGATATTAGCTAAACATTATTCACCTATGTTTATATCGGTTCACTTATCAATGCCTCACCTTACGTATAGAATATTGCCCTGTACTCGTCTTGACATATTCAACTTTATTACATACTACATTATATACTTTATTCTGCTGCAGATAGTCACTTCACTCTATCTTTCTAAAAGGCTTCTACACGTTTGCGTAGCTGTGGCCTCCACTGAACTGATAAATTCGTTTAGCCCAAAGGTCTTCGGTATTTTGACAAATAAAGCCCTGGCACGGACCCGGGTTAGTAGAATATATGCAGCGCGAGCGAAGTATAAATAATTATAGGGAATAATATTTTTCAACAAATTGTAACTAAGAAATAAGAATACGTAATTAAAAGGGCAAATTTCTTTTTTAGTAAGATAATTATGGAAAATAATATTTTTTTTATGAGTTGCCATGATTGTTGATGTTGCAACCTATTTAGGGTCCGAAGGTGGGAGAATTTTTCGCTAGTTCAATAAGAGGTTGGCTAATCAGGTTTTGGGGGCCCCACAAGCTTGAGGGCCCCGGGGCACTGCCCCGTCTAGCCCCTGGGTAGCTACGCCTCTGCTGACTGCTCATGGTTTTATTTTAGTGATAACTGCATTGACTTATATGTAAGGACAGGGCGGACCGCATGTTAAAACGGCGCTACGCATTTGGTGCGCTTGGTGCGCCAACATGAATGAACTGGTCCGCGATCGGCTAACTTCGGGAGCGGTCGTATTTTAACAAATGCCTAGTTGTATTGTGAACGGTTGCACGAACCATGATAAAAATAGAAACAAAAAAGAAAATAACATTTCATATCACCGGTAATTCAAAAATATATCATTAAATCAACTTATAACATTATATAAAAGAAATTTATTTCCTACTTGTCTCGCTCGAGCGATTGACATCGTACGTAGTTAAGCGTAGTTGTAATATAGATGGCGTTAGTGTTTATTGTACCACGAATGCGTCAGGCAAATGTTCGGACGGCCGTATCTATAGTTTTTATATCAATGGATAACTGTAACAAATTAAAGTATATGTTGCTTTTCCGCGAAAACAATGAAAAATTCTTCGAGATCCAGGCTTACATTCTTTGTAGGTTTATGTAAATATAAATATTTAGGAGAGCTAGCCTAAGCCTAGATAATCTTTCCTGTTCTATTGAGGCTACTCAAAATTTTTACTTTGTGCAGAACAGTAAACAAGCGTTCCACGGACGGAACCGTTATAAAAATGTTGAATCTAGTTTGAAAGAGACAAACATATGTAATAAGTACGAAACGTGCACACGCTCAAGCAAAATCAAGCTTTAATCCGTCTAAAATACGTATTATTTTGTCATGGCGCATTCCATTCAGAGCCATCTCTGAGAGTGTGGAGTGAAATAATTTTAGGCGCGCCAGTTTTAGGAGTGTTCAATTTGTATTATTTTGGATGCGTTGGCGTTTGTAAACGGCTTACAATAAAAATCTAGTACTACACATTTCATTGTTCTCAAAAGTTACGAAAATAGTCCTAAATATAAACATTACTTACATGTTACGCGAGGGGGTCAAAAGTTACGAAAAATGTAAGAAATGTAACCTTCTGGCAACGCTGGTTATGTCAAGACTCTACCAAAGAGAATACAATACTATGGACGCTACGGCTGTTACCTAGCAACGTGTTTGAATTTCAAGCCAAAACGATATGATAATTGATGCGATGCATGTGGTATTTGGTTACTTTTTCCTACCGGAGTAATGTGTCAATATTCTCGTGAACGGGTGAGTTTAAAGAAAATTTTATAAAATCTCTACGATTTGATATTTATGTTCAAATGCAAATAGTGTATCTGCGGGCTGGGACAACGGCAACATTGTTTATCTGTCATTTTTACGTCAAACAAAGCTGTCAAACTCGAAAAAGATGCTAAAGGCATCCTTTTCGTAAATAAAAGTTTAATTTTAACTATAATTTTGAAACTAATCTTTCATTAAAACCTAAAAGGACCCGTGTTGTATTTGAAGAGTTACCCTAAACATAATTATGGAGGATTTGTGTACCGCTTGCATGTGTGCCGGACGAAACTTATATTTTATCGCAGAGACGGGATGCTATCACTTATACTCACAAATTTTGAATGAAATACAAGTAAGTTTCGTAGTTTTTCTATTTTATTACGTTACTAGGCTATATCCTAATAGTTTACATTTGAAACAAGACTTCGAATCTGCTTTATTTCGAAATTAAAACAACATTAGGTAATGTAAGTAAGACACTACAGTTTTGCGTTTAAAACTCAAATAAACATCACCTAAGTCATTAAAACAGAGAATAAGGTTGAGAGATTATGTAGATAATAATTTTTTCTAACCTTTAGTTTCTAAAGTAGTAAAACTAAAAGCCACAACAGTAAGATAATAGAAAAATTGCCGAAGTCTTTATTGACTTTCAATATTATCAAGGGCGATGGACCTTAGATGATCCACTGATCGGATTCTGGTAGAAAAGGTAACAATTCTCAACAGTGAGTTACCAGGCTAACATGGGGAGATGGAGTTCATGTCATGATGCTTATTAATATGGTGAAATAAGTACTGTTGTTCACTAAGCTGTATAATACGAGCTTGGGGATCTACTTCGCGCAGGTAGGAAGCCTACCAGCTAGTTGCAACAAACTTTGTATAGTAGGCGGCACGTAACTTGGCCAAAATTGTAAGTAGCTTTTCTCTTTTCTCTAACTATTTTCTACATATAAATGTTTGAAAGTAAATTAATACAATAGACGATAGTGTAATGACAAGCATTGAAAGTCTTACTTTTGGATTGCACTGGGTGCACAGGCGCAAACTTGTTTCAACTACGTTAAAATCTGGCCAAGTTATTTGCCGGCAACTATATCTATACTATAATATTATAAAGAGGAAAACTTTGTTTGTTTGTAATGAATAGGCTCAAAAACTACTGGAACGATTTTAAAAATTCTTTCACCATTCGAAAGCTACATTATCCACGAGTAACATAGGCTAAATTTTATTTTGGAAAAAAATAGGGTTCCGTAAGATATTTGGGTTTTTCGGATACAAGGTGTAAAAAATCAACCAGAAAAGTTCTTTCACCGTTAGAAAGCTACATCTTTACGAAGTGTCATTGGCTATTATTATTTCCAGAAATAATTAGGGATAATAGGTAAAAAAAAATACCACGTGGGCGAAGCCGCGGGCGGAAAGCTAGTCATTTATACTTTTACGAATATCACAAAACATGATATCAATAATTAGCAAACTTTAAATTTAATATTATGTATGTTATTAATACATACCTAGATATAATAATAGCCTAATTAATAAATTTTATATATCCACTACTAGCTGTTTCATGCAGTCTCACCCGCATCCAGAGGGAACTACTAAACATACCCAGTGGCCTATAAACATAACCAGCTATCTCCATACTAAATTTCATCCATATCGGTTCAGTCCTTTTACTGTGAAAGTGTAACAAACAACTCACTTTTGAATATAAAATATAAATTTTCTTTCATATTTTTATTAAAGTTAGTAAGTTCAGTACTTTGTGCATGAAAGAAAATCAAACATACAAACATCGTCGTAATCTTTCTCATTTATATTTGTATGATAGTAACATAGCTCATAAAAACAAGAAAAAGATAAATTTAAAAACTCTGTATGCAAAAATGCCTTACATCATTTTGGAAAAGAGCCAATACTCTTATACTGCTAGTCCAATATTAACCAAACATAGCTAGAAACACGCAAGGAAACTGCCTTTCAAATAAAAAAAAACGCATCGAAAATTGGTCCATCCTTTTGATAGCTACAATGCCACAGATACACACAGTGCCGGTTTTACCCCCATTAGCGCCCTGGGCGAGATTTTTGCGGCGCCCCCTAACCCGCAATTTAAACCCATGCGGAAAAAAACTGGCCAAGTGCGAGTCAGACTAGCGCACCGAGGGTTCCAACATTTGGAAAGAATCGGCGTCGGCGTGATCAATACTGGAAAAGTTTTTAACCAGTGCGCATTTTTTTTGGTGGTTCGGTATCAGTAATTGAACAGATTTCTATGTTTAGTAAGTAAGTAAGTAAAACATGGGCATAATCTTTTCGTAATAGCATTACACTGCCTGAGCAAGTAAGCATGCAAGAGCGAGCTCACAAGTACAATACGACTCAGCTGATATCTACACACAAGCCGACCGGCGAGTTTTAAACAAATTAAGTTCTTAAATGAATATTTTGCGCAAACGATAACTTTTTTTAAGTACTAAGACCTAATAAACTGAAAAATACGTGTTTGTTAGAGTGTTGAAGTTTATTTAGACAAAATTTGCGCACTGGTTAAAAAAATCTTGTATACATATCCATACCAAATTTCAGCTTTCTTGTACTAAAGAACGCTTAGCTATACCGTGGACTGACAGACAGACAGAAGGTCATGGCGAAACTATAAGCGGGGTGTCCATTATAAATACCAAAAATAGTTCCCTGACTTTTCCCTGACCATTCTACCACATTTCCCTGATCCAATATTGTCGTCTTATGGAAAATATTATATTATTTTGTTTTTAACCAGAGTGTATACTTTGGACTATTTATGTTAAAAAATTAGACCATGTGCATAGGTAGGAAAAGATATATTATCTGTTTTTGGAGTTATAAACAGTAAGCTAAGAGAACATCAGAGCAACATGAGTAAGAGCGCGAGCGAAGCGAGCGCGAATTTTTTTTTAGGAATATGAGCATCAATATTCTTAGGAATCATATTTGTATTTCATGACTCTTACATTTCCCTGAAAATCCGTGACCACCTATTGCTTCCCTGATTTTCCAAATAGTGGACACCCCGATTTTTAAAAGTTTTTCTAGTCGCCTACGGAACCCTTAAAATTATAAATAATAAGGTGAGAAAAAATCAGAGGAATAAGAGTCAGAGCGCGAGCGAAGCGAGCGCGAAATTTTTTAAGTAATAGGTATGAGCAACATAATAATCCTTACTAATATTATAAATGCGAAAGTAACTATGTCTGCCTGTTTGTCGCGTTTTCACGCCAAAACTACTTAACCGGTTTAAATGAAATTTGGTACACAGATAGTCTAGAGCCTGAGAAAGGACATAGGCTACTTTTTACCCGGGTGCGCGAAGGAGTTCACTCGGGATGTGGGTAAAACAGCTAGTAACAATATTATAATAATTGAATGCTTCGTTTTTGGGGGGCCCCGTGACAATGGCGCCCCGAGTGACCTTATGGTAAAGACGATACTGGAGGGGCACCAACACGCCCATTCTCATTTGCCGGAAAATTGACGACAGCTTTTTTCTTGTCAACTTTTGCATTCTAATGTCAATAACGCAGAAAAACCCGAAATTGATAGACATTTGATGACAAATTCAAGAAAAGTTTTGCTAAGCAAACTATATGTATGAGGGTAAGTAGGCCTCAAAGAGTAAGAGGATATAAAAAGGGCGCCTGCGGCGCCCCTTTAGATCCGGCGCCCTGGGCGGTCGCCCCACCTCGCCCTACCCTAACGCCGCTACTGGATACACACACATCAACATCAAACATATAACACCCCTCTTTTTGCGTCGGGGGTAAAAAACATTATCAAGACGGGTCTTTGTAGTCCAAATCAGTATATATAAAAATCAATGCTACTTTTCGTTGTAATTTTATAACACAAGAACGGGCTCACCTATCCAAACAAAATATTTAGGCTTTGTTCGGACTATTTAGTAGATGGTTTATGTGAATTTGCACAAAATTGGTGGAGCGGTTCATCTTTAATTTGAATTCATATAAAAAAAGAAAGCTAGTATTAATTAAAATTATAAAATGTACTCCCATGTCCCCCGCAGACGTACCCCACGTCGCAGCTGCCGGCCCGCGTGTGCTGGGAGTGCCGCGCGGCGCTGCGCGGCTGGCTGCACTTCACGCGGCGCGTCAAGCGCTCGCACGCGCGCCTGCACTACATGCTGCAGGTGAGGTAGGGGACTGGGGGGTTATCGTGTATTCAACACAAGGAAGGTGAAGTAATTTGATACCGACACTGACACCGACGCCGACACTGACACCGACACTGACATCGACGCCAACTCTGACAGTGAAGTAATTTGATGTAACAAACTCGCCGTTAATATAAAAAAAAAACTTTTTACATTATTTTTTAGAAGAGAAGCTCGTCGCTAAGTAACAGGTGCACGGTTCGACCGATTAAGGGTTAAGCTGCGCTTGTCCGTCCTTGGATGGGTGACAATCTTTGTCATAGCGAGACTCCTCCGTGCTCGGAAAGCACGTTAAGCTGTTGGTCCTGGTTGTCATTTGTAGATCTTTGACAGTCGCCACGGGTAGTCAGAAGCCAGATCAAATCAAATTCAAACACATTTTTTTAATTCTCAGAATAACTTCACTAACATTGAGCCGGAACCGCCGCGCCTGCAGATATGTCAAGTGCTGGTGGAAAGCTTCGCCCTCCCCGTCCCCCGCATCAAGGCCGAGGCGGAGGGGCCGCAGTCCCCGCGCTCGGCGGACGGCGACCGGCTCGCCTGGCTGAAGGAGGAGGACACCCACTGCGAGCCCGAGACCTTCGTGCACGACCTCAAGCTGGAACCCAGGAGGAAGAAGGATAAAAAGGTCGATAAGGTTTGTTGAGCTTATCTATAATTTATTTAATACTGACACCAACTTTGACACCGACTATGACACCGACACCGACATCGAGGCCAACTCTGACACTGACACCAACGCTGAAACCGACGCCGACACTGACGCCAATTCTGACACCGACGCTGATACTGACATCGACGCCGACTCTGACACCGACGCCAATTCTGACACCGACACTGACACTGACACCGACGCCGACACTGACAGCGACGCCTGCTCCGACACCGACGCCGAACACTGACACCGACGCCAACTCTGACACCGACGCCGATACTGACAACTGTGATACCAACACTGACATCGACGCCGACACCAACTCTGACACCGACGCCGACACCGATACTGACACTGACACCGACGCCAATTCTGACACTGACATCGACGCCAACTCTGACACCGACGCCGACACTAACACTGAGACCGACGCCAACACTGACATCGACGCCGACACCGACGCCAACTCTGACCGCGGCGCCGACTCTGACACTGAGACCGACGCCAACACTGACATCGACGCCGACACCAACTCTGACACCGACGGCGACACCGACACTGACACCGACGGTGACGCCGACGAGGACACCGACTCTGACACCGACTCTGTCACCGACACTGACACCGATACTGACACCGACGCCGACACTGACACCGACACCGACACTGACACCGATGCCAACTCTGACACCAACACTGACGCCGACGCCGACTCTTGATACCGACACCGACTCTGACATCAACGCCAACTCTGACACCACCACTGACAATGACTCTGACACCACGACAATTTTAAAAATTAAAAAAAAAACAAAACTGAATAGTTTTTCAGTTTTTTTGCTAAAAAATCAAAGTAACTAGAAAGAAAAAAAATAAGTGCAGGATAAATAAATAACTACTAACAATATTTCCCTTCCAAAACAGCCGCTTAAGACAAAAGATAAATCAAAGAAGAAAGTCAAAACGAAACCCGAAAAGTTACCAGTGAAGAAAAAGGTAAAGATTAAAAAGAAGCGCTCGGTATCAGTGGAGTTCCTACCAGATGACTTGGACACTGATGGCGCCGGAGACGAGGCCGTCATGCCGGAGGTGGAAGGCGTTAATGAGACGAAGGAATTTGAAGACGGCGCAGAACACACAGCTGTTGATGAAAAGGTGAGGAACTGTTATGATAAATAATCTGTCTATAATATTATAAAGAGGAAAGATTTGTTTGTACGGTTTTAACTCAAAAACTACTGGACCGATTTTAAAAATTCTTCCACCGTTAGAAAGCTACATCTTTACGAAGTGTCATAGGCTACATTTATTTCCAGAAATAATTAGGGATCCCTACTAAAATTGAATAATGTAACCCAAGGTGTAAAAATAAAGGCAACGCGGGCGAAGCCGCGGGCGGAAAGCTAGTGATAAATAATGACGAATGAATGTTCATCCTCATCTGCCTATATATTGTCCCACTGCTGGGCACAGGCCTCTTCTCACACAAAGAAGGCATGAGCATTGATCACCACGTGCACTCAAGGCGGATTGGCGATTTCAGACTTTTTAGTCCAGGTTTCCTCACGATGTTTTCCTTCACCGTTAGTCAGTGGTGTCCAAGATCCACTTAGAAAGTGCATATGACTTTAGAAAAATCACATTGGTACTCTCACTAGACCACCACGACTTATTTTTCGGTTAAGGGTGGATTCGACCAAACCCGAATTTATACAAGAGTAACTATACGGAAGATAATTTATACCACGATTTTATTCTCGAATAAATCATCAGTCGTTTTTCCATGCAATCTAGCGTATTTGATAAGCTACTCACGAATAGCGAAGTGAATGTGAACAAATGTAATACCTGTCAAAAAAAAGTTGCTCTACAAACGGGAGGGCGCAGAAGCATAACTCATGTCAACTCTGATTTGTCGTATTATAGCGTGGAAAAGTAGCTGTCAAATGTCAGTAAGTTAAAATGACAGCATAAAACAAAAGGACACCATTTTATTATTCCTGGAATAAGCTTCTTATTCCACGCAAAATGGTGGTATAGTGACTGTTCCCGAATAGACTCTTTATTCCTCGAATAGTAGTTGGCTAAACGTGAAATTGATTTATTCTCGAGTAATAAGCGATTTACGCCGAGAATAAAATTTATTCCGGTTTGTCGAATCCGCCCTAAGAGAGCCATTTGCAAAATCTCTAGTTTTAAAATGCAAATTTTTAGATATTTATTGATACGAGTAGGGGAGTAGGGTAGTGATAGGGTATTGGGTGGGGGCTAACTGTTGAATGGCTATACCTAGATTTCACAAATGTAGCTTATATAACAAAATTCAAAGGAAAACTATCACGGTTAAGTAGGCTAAACCGGTTACAGAGCTATAGTCCACCAACTAAAACGTTCCCACGCGCACTTGGCTGGTTTATTTTTGTTTCGGATGGGAAATCATCAAAAATGGCTCCTCCCGGTGCTAGTGTAGCGGGAGTGAGTTTCAGACTCTTACTGATTAAAACTCATCCATGCTCCTTCCTCAGCCTTTTACGTTCCAGGGTTCCTCTTTAATCATAACAAAGACACTTGCCCTGTCCCTCAGAGCTCAAGACTGAACGGTAGGACCCCGGTGCCTGGCGAGATCCTCCCTCGCAGGGAGGTCCTCCCGGAGAAACCTCAATGCGCCGAGTGTGGAAAACATTTCAGCTCGCGGAAGACCTACAGGTATCATTTGAAGTAAGTACGCTTAAAACATTGTATTATTATTTCACTAGCTTTTTAGTTTCACCGCTGTCTAGAGGGAATTATATAAAGTACCCAAATAAAAAGTAGCCTATAACCGTCTCCAGGGTTGCGAATATTGCGTTTTAGCGTGACAAACACATTCTCAATAATACTAAATGTTTCCCGCATTTTCAGACGCATCTTGAGGGTACCTTGCCTACTTCGCGCATCTGGATAAAAGCTATCCTATGTTCTTCCTCAAATTTCAATCTATCCCCATACCAAATTTTATATAAATCAAGCCTTGAATTAGTATATCAAGGGCTGGCCTATATTTCGGTCAAAGAATCAGCATTGCCATCCAACGTGGCAATGCAGCCAGCCTTTTGGGCACGATTCCCGTTGACAGCGATGCGGATGAATATTTTGATGCCTAATTTGTATAGTTTGTAGCGACACCTATGTAGCTACATGCGAACTACGAAGACAACATTCCTGCATCTCGCAAGCAGAGTTCTCAAGCTAATTAGATGATATAGAACTTCCCGACAGGCGACATCAACCATCGGGCAGTAGCCCGCCAGGCACTATCACCCGCCTGGCCGGAGGATCCTCCCTTTTCAATGGAGGGACCCCGCACAGTGTTCCTCCATAAGTTTAATTTGTTATTCTTGTTTTTATTATAGTAAGGATTAATTAAGATTTAATTGTTTTCTTTGGCAGCGTCCTCCACAGAGGACAGAACAGATACCCGTGTCCTCGCTGCGGTAAAGTATATCAATGGAAGTCGAACCTCGGACGACATCTTAGGAGTCATAAGGTGAGTGCTCAAAAATATGTTTTCAATAAAAAATAAACCAGCCAAGTGTTTGTCGGACTCGCGCACCGAGGCGAGGGCTCCGTACTTTGCAAGGAAAAATAATACACGTACTTTTAAATAAAACATCAATATGAAGATATCGATATCATCGTCGTCATCATCATCATCATCATCATCATCGTCGTCATCATCATCATCATGATCGTCGTCATCATCATCATCATCATCGTCGTCATCATCATAATCATCATCGTCATCATCATCATCGTCGCCGTCATCATCATCATCATCGTCGTCATCATCATCATCATCGTCGTAGTCATCATCATCGTCATCATCACCATCGTAGTCGTCATCATCATCATAATCATAGTTATCATCGTCGTAGTCGTCATCATCATCATCATCGTCGTAGTCATCATCATCGCCATCGTCGTCATCATCATCATCATCGTCTTCATCATCATCATCACCTCCGTCGTGATCATCATCATCATCACCGTCGTCATCAACATCATTGTCGTCGTCATCATCATCGTCGTAGTCATCATCATCATAATCATAGTTATCATCTTCGTAGTCGTCATCATCATCATCATCATCGTCGTGATCATCATCATCACCACCGTCCTCATCATCGTCGTAATCATCATCATCATTGTCATCATCATCATCATGATCATCGTCATCATGATCATCATCATCATCATTGTCGTCATCCCCCTCTTCAACATCATCGTCGTAATCAAACCAGCTGCTTTTTTGTTACCTAAGATTGTGTAATATGTGTTTAATACATTTCGCGCGATTATAAACTATCGACAAATTGTGAACTGTTTGCATGTGCCATGTATATGTATGTCATACCGTCAAATTGTGAACTGGCATCATAATATACCGGTTCACAATATACCGAGAGTTCACGATCTGTGGAGTGAGACTACAAGCTCCTTGGTGTGCAGGCGCGCGACTCGGGCGAGCTGTACTGCGCGCTGTGCGACAAGCGGTTCGCGTCCGTGGCCACGTACCGCCAGCACCTGCGCGTGTCGCGCCGACACGTGCCCGAGACAGACTTCAGGTGCGTGCACTTACTTCTTATTATTTTTAACCGACTTCAAAAAAAGGAGGTGTGTTTATATTAGGATAACAAGATCGAGTCACTGAAAAGCGGAAAATAAAAAAACTTTTTACAAAAAAAACCGACTACCAAAAAAAAACTGAAAGATAAAAAATAAATTTTATTTAAACGCTTATCGACCAAAACATCGCTCTAGAAGTCCCTGGCGAAATACTAACAATAGGACACCGACTTCTAGAGCGATGTTTTGGTCGATAACCGTTTAAATATTATTACACAATTTGCCTATTACATTGCCTATTACACAATTGATGAATACATAAATGATAAGCAAATATTAGAGATTAATTTAAATGAATAATATAATAAATAACAAATACACAGAAAAATATGCAATAAAAATAACAATACATAAAATACAATAATAAAATTATAAATATATAAATAAATGAATAAATACTATAATAAACATGTTAAACATATAAATTTCGAAATATATAAATTTAAATTGATATATTATATATAAGTATAACCAAGATTTTATATAAATATTAGATTATAAATATTAGATATATAATATAGTTCAATGCTTCCTCTCTCCTAAATCTCTAAATTGCTGTGCCCAACAGGGTCTACAATGAACATTACTTTGTTTAAATGTAACACCTAAACCACATTGTAGAATGCAATAAATATTGAGTATTGAGTATTGAAATAACATTTATTTTTTACTTTTCTGTTTTTTTGTGTATGGCGTTTCGCAGGTCAACCTAGAAGGTTGTCGACTGCTTAACCGGGCTTGCCTGTGAAGTGCCTTAAATGAATTTAAGGCCTCCAGCTAGGGCTTAACTTACAAAACTAAACGACTACACGCTAAGGGCTCCCCCTAGTGGGGTACGGGCCTCGGCTTAGGGCGTCGCTGGGGGAGGACAGCAAGGGACAGGCTGGATCAGAATATATATGATTATTATAATCGGGAATTTTAAAGCTATTAGCTCAGCTCGCGGGCTGGCTCGTCGAGCAACGGACCTCGGCAGCGAGGTCGATACAAACGCGGTCTGTGTTTGTATAGCGTTCACTTACACAACAAACTAAAGAAATAAAAACTTTTATCCTCTTTAACCCCCGACGAAAAAATTGGGGGGTTATAAGTTTGACGTCGATGTCTGTAAATCTGTGTGTTTATCTGTCTCGATTTCGATACGGTTTTTTCATTTGAAAACCAGTTTCCTCGCGGTAGTTCTTAGCGATGTTTGGTTAAAATCGGTCCAGCAGTGTAAGTGAGTATGGAAGTAGTATTTAGAGAAGACATCATAAGTCTTTTGCCCTCCTTTTACATTATCCGTATCATAGAATATCTCATCTGGAAAATCGCTGCTAATTAATCTCAATGAATGCGAAAGTGCAACTCTGTAGCAGCTAGGATACTGGATAGTTTTTATCTGGATTCGCGAACTAGTTCCTTGATGATGCGAGTGAATCATCTGAAAATAACTAGTTTTAAATAAACAAGACATCTGTCTACAGCTTCGCATGCCACGAGTGCGGCAAGAAGTTCGTGAACAAGACGCGGCTGCGCGACCACATCGACTGGGAGCACCTCAACAACATCAAGTTCCGCTGCCAGCTGTGCAACAAGGTGAGTGTGGCACTAGCCTTGACTGTGCCACTGGTGAGGGAACAAGACGCGGCTGCGCGATCACATCGACTGGGAGCACCTAAAAAACATCAAGTTCCGCTGCCAGCTGTGCAACAAGGTGAGTGTGGCACTAGCCTAGTGCTGCGTGCTGACTGTGCCACTTGGTGAGGGAACAAGACGCGGCTGCGCGACCACATCGACTTGGAGCACCTCAACAACATCAAGTTCCGCTGCCAGCTGTGCAACAAGGTGAGTGTGGCACTAGCCTAGTGCTGCGTGCTGACTGTGCCACTTGGTGAGGGAACAAGACGCGGCTGCGCGACCACATCGACTTGGAGCACCTCAACAACATCAAGTTCCGCTGCCAGCTGTGCAACAAGGTGAGTGTGGCACTAGCCTAGTGCTGCGTGAGTGAGTGGAATTTTCTGCCTACGAATATATTCCACGATTCGTATAATCTGAGAGTCTTTGAGGCGAGAGTGAGAAGGTACTATTTGAGCTTGTGTGATCCATCTTCGCCTGCATCGTCACTCAACATCAGGTGAGGTGCCTAAGGCATACAAATATATAATAAAAAGAAAATCAAAATGTCTTCTCTGAGACTCGGAATAGTCGCTGTTTCACGGAACTCAACCATTTCATTTATTTTTTTCTGCGACTGAAAACTGTATAATTTAATACTACAGTTGCTAGAAATTTTCTGCATAGTTTTGCCCTAGCTTACGTCTAAACAATATATTATTGAGACCATTCCCCCTCAAAAGCTGTAAACATAATATAATTCTAATCATATGTTGTATGTCTCTCAGCCGTTCAAGTGCCACACCTCGCTGTACGTGCACCTGCAGAATGTGCACCGCAACAAGGAGAAGAAGGACAACCTGTGCCACGTGTGCGGCAAGTCCTACCAGGTAACACTCGCACACACACACACACACACACACACACACACACACACACACTCACTCACTCAATCCCACATACCCACACTCACTCACATACACACACACTCACTCCCACATACACACTCATACACACTCATTCACACTCACCTATACACACACACTCACACCCACCTATACACACACACTCACTCACTCATTTCCACACACACACACACACAGTAACGCTCACGAAAACATCGTGAGGAAACCTGGACTAAAAAGTCTGAATCGCCAATCCGCCTTGAGCGCACGTGGTGATCAATGCTCATGCCTTCTCTGTGTGAGAAGAGGCCTGTGCCCAGCAGTGGGACAGTCAATCCATGTTCCAAACTGTGGCTACCCCATCCACCCAGTAACCGCGGCTCGTGTTGCTTGCCCGCAGAACGCGGCGAAGTTGAAGTACCACATAGTGGCGATGCACACGAGCGAGACGCCGTACCGCTGCCCGCACTGCGGCGCCGCCTTCGGCTGGTACTCCAGCCTCTACCGGCACGTGCGGGAGGTGCACTACAAGGTGAGGGAACGTAGAAGGTGTTGCTACAGTCGGTACCAGTCGACTGTATGAAAAACTAGCTGTCCTGGCGACCTTCGTACCGCCTAAGCAGTCAATTTTTAACAACTAAAAATAAAAATAAAACATTTTTAGATTTTGTGATAGTGAGAAACCACTTTCCGTAACCTTGACACCAAGTTTTCTCTCTTCCATGCACAAAACAATAATCGAAGTTACTTGACAATATCTATCTTCTTCTATCTATACTTATAATACACTTCTCATCAAAAAAATCGAAACACCTCGCAGTTTATGATTTGATAAGGATTATCAGAAAAATGTGTATATTTAGGAATAAATGTAAAATGTCATTTAATAGTGAGTAGTATGAGGTTTTTAAATCCTAATGTTATTGTTCTAAATTCAAATTAAGTCTTCATAGATTTCGTATTTTGTATAATGAGTAATTTTTACCCTGTATGGAATATGAAGGAAATGGGTAAAACAACACGCGTAAATGAAAAAAAAAATTAAGAAACGTTTATTTAATAACTTGTATTCCCTCCGCGAGCTCTTATTACTGCTTCCATACGGTTCTTCATCGATCGGATGAGAGTCACGATCACATGTTGTGGTATATTATCCCATTCCTCTTGGATTGCATTTTGCAGCTGGCTAAGTGTTTCTGGGGCTGGATCTCTTGCTCGAATTCGTCTCTTTAATTCATCCCATAGATGTTCAATGGGATTCATGTCCGGGCTTCTTGCTGGCCATACCATAATGGAGATACCGACTTCGGTAAGATAATCTCGTACGACGCCCGCGGTGTGAGCTCTAGCATTGTCGTGCATGAATATGAAGTCGTTGCCAATAAAATGTGCATAGGGCATCACATGAGGTTCAAGACACTGTTCGATGTACCGATGAGAGTTTAGTGCAGGCAGCCGTGGCCCAGACACAAAGGCAAGTTCTGTCTTACCGTCGGCGCTGATTCCTCCCCAAACCGTCCACGAACCGCCACCATAGCTGACCTTTTCTTCAATGCAGCATTGTGCAAAGCGTTCTCCATCTCTTCTGTAGACCTTGTTCCTTCCGTCGTTACCATACAGCATAATTTTACACTCATCAGAAAACAGTACTTTGCTCCACTGAAGGTATGACCAAGTTAGGTGCTCGCGTGCAAAGTTAAGGCGCGCTCTTCGATGGTCTGCAGTTAATTTCGGCCCATTCGCTGGCTTATGCGGTGCCAATCCGCGTTCCTTCAACCTTCTTCTTATTGTAGAGTCACTTACAGCTACTCTTCGTACAACGCGAAGCTGCTGCTGCAGTTGAAAAGCGTTAAGGCGTCGATTTCGTAAAGAAGTTGTTACAATAAATCGATCATCTCGCTCAGAAGTGACCCGATTCCTGCCAGATCCTGAACGGCGCGTGAACGAACCAGTCTCCCGATAGCGTTTGTAGACTCTATGAACAGATGATAAGCTTAGATGCAATCTTGCAGCCACAACACGCTGACTAAGTCCAGAATCCAGCAATGCCACCACTTGGGCGGCTTCTGCGGGCGAAGTATCCATATGTTTTAGAAAAAAAAGTTTTTTCAGACGTCCCAAAGTCACAGTAAATGAAATAAGAAACAAAAAGTTTAAAGACAAGCGCTAATTTTTAGTTTTTAAACGAGAAACGTACTCCAACCCTAAATACACATTTGTCTCAAAACAGTGATTAATTTCATTTTAGGATAAACAAATGAAATTCTAATTTCGAATTTTGATTTTTTTCTTCTTACTGTAATGACCAAACTGCCAGCTACACAATAATGTTTTTTTTTTCATGGAATTAATTCTCTTTTGTAAAAAATTAGGACAAAAACAATAAAAACGAAAGTGTTTCGATTTTTTTGATGAGAAGTGTAAATCTGTAGAGAGGTCAATTCTGTACATGAAATATATTTCCAAAATAACTATCAGGGGGTGAT
Source organism: Pyrrhia umbra (assembly GCA_963891755.1). NCBI lineage: Eukaryota > Metazoa > Arthropoda > Insecta > Lepidoptera > Noctuidae > Pyrrhia > Pyrrhia umbra. Next base: position 402,086 of record OY982946.1, read on the forward strand.
TAGGGATCGATATCATCATCCTCCTGCCCTTATCCCAATTTTATTTGGGGTCGGCGCAGCATGTTTTCTTCTTCCATACTCTTCTATCTGCCGTCATCTCGCTAGTAACATTCATTCTAATCATATCAACCTTCACACAATCCATCCATCGTTTCTTCGGTCGTCCCCTTCCTCTATATCCATCCACATTCATGTCCAAAACCTTTCTCACTACATAATCCTCATTCCTCCTCATCACATGCCCATACCATGATAACCGATTTCCAACTAGTTTTTCGGTTACCGGTGCCACTTTCAAACTTCCCCTAATATACTCATTTCTTACTCTATCCATTCGCGTAACACCACACATTCCTCTTAACATTCTCATCTCCGCTGCATGCAGTTGTCTTTCATTCATCCCTTTTGTGGGCCAGCACTCTGAACCATATAGGACGGCAGGTCTGACCATAGTCTTATAGATCTTCCCCTTAAGTTTAAGGGGAAGGCGAGGGTCACAAATTGTTCCCGTTACCTGCCGCCATTTCATCCATCCTGCGTTAATCCTGTGCTTGACTGTCCGATCTATTTCGCCATCGCCTTGCATAAGTGAACCGAGATACCGAAAGTCGGAGCAAACTGGAAGGGGAGCGTTATCAAGCGCTATGGCTTCAGGACTGGAGAGACCGCCGAAATCGCAGAACATGTATTCGGTCTTGGTTCTGCTGATTTTCAAGCCAACACTCTCCAGTTTCCTTTGCCAATTCTCCAGTCTGCTTTGGATCTCAGGTCCACTTTCACCAACCAGAACAATGTCGTCGGCAAACAGCATACACCAGGGTGCCTCCTCCTGTATACCCGCCGTCAAGGCGTCCATAATCAACAGGAAGAGGTAAGGACTTAAAGCCGACCCTTGGTGCAAGCCCACAGCCACACTGAACTGGTCGGAGTTGCCGGCAGAAGATCGGACATATGTACAGGATTGCCTGTACATAGCACGGACTAACTCCACATACTTCCCAGGCACACCTTTCTCTTTCATAGCCCACCACAACACTTCTCGAGGCACCCTATCATACGCTTTCTCAAGATCAATGAACACCATGTGCAGGTTCTTATGCACCCGTCTGTACTTTTCGCATAGTTGGCGAAGTGCAAAGATGGCGTCCATTGTCCCTCGACCTGGCATAAACCCAAATTGATTTTGGGTTATCTCACTCTCTTCTCGCAATCTTTTCTCTATCACCTTTTCCCATACTTTCATAGTATGCGACATGAGCTTTATCCCTCTATAGTTGCTGCAATCCTGTACATCCCCTTTATTTTTGAAGATGGGCACTAGCGAACTACTGCACCATTCTTGTGGGATGACTTCTTCATGCAGCAACTTATTGAAGAATAAAGTCAGCCACATACATCCGTCCCTTTTTAACACCTTCCATACTTCAGCTGGTATATCATCCGGTCCCAAAGCCTTTCCATTTTTCATACTTATAACTGCTCTCACTACCTCATCCATGCTAATTTCTCTTACCAATCCCTTATTTACTTGTGCCTCTTGAAGCATTCCATCCCATTCATTCTCTTCATTCATAAGCTTTTCAAAATAGCTCTTCCATCTCTCTTTTATATCATCATCTTTACACAAAACCTTGCCAGACTCATCTTTCATGCATTTGATATGAGTTATATCCCTCGATCGCCTTTCTCTCTCTTTTGTAATTCGGTAGAGTTCCTTTTGGCCTCTAGGGCTGTCCAGGGAGTCGTACAATGTCTCCTGTGCCTTAGCTCTGGCAACTGCTACCGCCTTCTTTGCTTTTCTCTTCCATTCTTTGTAAACTCTCTTTCTTTCATCCTTCAGACTTGCATTCACAATTTCTACATTCTGCCATTCTTTAAATGCTACTTTTTTATCTTTCAAAACCTTTTGCACATCCTCATTCCACCACCATGTATCCCTATCTATCAAACCTTTTCCTTTCGACTCTCCACACACGTCTTTTGCGACTTTCCTTACATAGTTTGCCATCTCATTCCAACATTCATTCACAGATTTACCTTCCATCTCATTCATTTCCACCATTTTGTCAACGATCTGGTTCCTAAACATACTAGAACATTCTTCCTTCTCTAACATACGCCATCTAATCTTTGGAGGGGGCCGGTCTTTGCTGCATTTTGACGAGACACTTAATTTAACGTCCATCATAACGAGCCTATGCTGGGTGACTAATGCTTCGCCTGGCAGCACTTTACAGTTTTTGACACAGCATAGACTCCTCCGTTTTACTAGGACGTAGTCTATCTGTGTCGCGTGGTGGCCACTTTTATATGTTATGAGGTGCTCCTCTCTTTTCTTGAACCACGTGTTTGTTATAGCCAGGTCGAAGGCACAGGCAGCTTGTAAAAGTGTCTCGCCATCAGAGTTCCGGTTTCCAAAACCCCGACCACCGTGCACTCTCTCATATCCATCACTCTCTCGTCCTACGTGTCCATTAAAGTCCCCACCCACGTAAACTTCCTCACTTTCTTGCACATTCATCATCAAGCAGTCAAAATCCTCCCAAAACTTATCCTTCACACTCTCCTCACAGCCTGACTGTGGCGCATATACACTTATTATATTCAAAGTGATGCCGTCCACAATCAATTTAACAGCTATCAATCTATCATTCACTCTTTTAACATCAACCACATATTCTTTCAACCTATTATCTAAGGCTACACCCACACCGTTCCTCTTACCATCACTGCCACAATAGAAAAACTTATATCCTTCTCCTATCTCTCGAGCCCTTGCACCCTTCCACCTTGTCTCTTGTAGACATGCTACATTTATCCGTCGCCTTTTCAAAACATCTGCTAACTCTCTTCCTCTTCCAGTCATCGTTCCTACATTCCAACTTGCACACCTCAGCCTTACTTCTCTCACACTTTGGGCTCGCTTCTTACGTCGCACCCGCCCGTTTAGGTGCGACAACCCTTGTCCACTTCCCACAGGAGCCGGGTGCTGCCCCTGCGCGTCGCCTGTGGGGTACGCCCTAACCCTATCGCTCATCCTGTTTGCTCTATCCATGCTACAAAATGGTTTTGGCTTATGTTTTACGGCCGGCCGCCTGCCTGACGCCAACCCTCCTTGGGAATGCTTTTGTTGGTGGATTTACTCCCCACCCCGAGGTTGACCGATGGTGCTGGATGGATATGCACTGGTCTTAGGATCCCTTAGTCGCCTCTTACGACACCCATTGGAGGATATGGGTCAGCCCTATTCGAACCGGGAAGTGCACGGTAGGTGATTAGGGATCGATACTGATGCCAAAAATGCAATCAGTAAAATTTTTGTCTGTCTGTCTGTCTGTATAAACTCTATAGAAACAAAAACTACTAGACAGATTTTAACGAAACTTGGTACAATTATTTGTCATAATCCTGAGATGGTTATAGTATACTTTTCATCACGCTACAATCAATAGGAGCAGAGCAGTGAAGGGAAATGTTGTAATTTTGTTTAAACGCGCTAATCTCAGGAACCGCTGGTCCGATTTAAATAATTCTTTCAGTGTTAGATAGTCCATTTATCGAATAAGGCTATAGGCTATATATCATCACGCTAAGACCAATACGACCGGAGCACCACTATTCCACGCGGACAAAGTCGCTGGCAGAAGCTAGTAAACCAATAAAAGCTTGATAATTTTTCCAATATGATATTATATGCATACTGAGATCATATCGTAGAATTGATCCGCTATCTCAGTGAGGACTTCTGCAACATTATCCCATACCAAATTTTATTTAAATCGGTTTTCGCATCTATACATATAAAATGCTTTGTCCTGAATGGCTGACGGATCAACGCACAGCCTAAACCACTGATCGTAGAAACCTGAAACTTGAGGGAGTGTTCTTTGTGTCACGTAGGCGTCCGATAAGAAAGTCTTTTACGAAATTCTAAGTGAAAAAGGTGGGCATAGTTTGTATGGAACTCTGTCCTTTAAAAAAAAATTGAATTCGTGTAGCCGGAAAGCTAGTTTATAATACTAATATTATAAAGAGGAAAGATTTGTTTGTTTATAGGGGTTTAACTCAAAAACTACTGGACCGATTTCAAAAATTCTTTCACCGTTAGAAAGCTACATCTTTACGAAGTGTCATAGGCATATATTTATTTCCACAAATAATTAGGGATCCCTACTAAAACTTGAATAATGTAACCCAAGGTGTAAAAAAAATGTCCACGCGGGCGAAGCCGCGGGCGTAAAGCTAATTTATAATATTAGTATAGATTCTTGAGAAAGATTATAGATAGACTATCGACGCGTCGTTATTATTAATATTTGTAAATTTTATCCTACAGATGAAAATGCAACCGAAGAAGTCGAAGAAAGCCAAGAAGAGTGACCCGGTTCCCTCCCTGCTGCAGACACAACTGACCCTCCCACTGATGAACCAGCCGGGACCTCCCTAGAGACGCTCTAGAACCCCTCCAGAGACTATCTGAAAGCCCTTTAGAGACTATAGCCTCCCTAAAGTGCCTAGAGACTCTAAAACCTACCCAGAGACTCTAAGAGTTGCTATAAAGACTCGAACTACTTTAAAAACCTCTAGAGTCGTCTTAGAATTATATTTATTTTTAATTCCCTAGTAATCTATTATATAACAATGAATCCCTATTTCCGTTGGTCATCGCATCACGCGTGAACGGCTGGATCAATTTGGCTGAAATTTGGTACGGATATAGAGGGAACCCTTCCGTCGGGACGCGGTTGAAACCGCTGGCAGCAGTTGGTCAATTATAAAAATAGTATGAAACCACAATTTTTTAGGGTTCCGCGCCTCAAACGGTAAAAATGGAACCCTTACCACTTCCTTGACTATAAATTGACTTAGAATCAGTAAATTGGCAAGAAGCAGCTTGTATTAATAAAAAATAAAATTTTGTAAGTTAATTTTGCAATTGCAAAAAAATCATGACGTATTTTTATTTTATTGCTTAGGTACATATTTTTTTGTTCCAAAGTACGGGACCCTCGGTGCGCGACCACGACTCGCACTAGGCCGGTTATGTACTATCGCGGACTCTCCCACCTGACCACCACTAAGTTCATTTTTGCTTGCACTCAAAAATAGAAGCGCTCTCTAGCCCCGCCCCTTTGACCTTGAATAGACGAATGAAAGACAAGATCGGCCAGCGACCGGTCGAGCACACTTCAAAGATATTGAAACAAATAGTGCGTGTGAAAGAGAGAATGTAAGGGGGCGTGGCTTGGCACCGCCGCAGGATTTAGGAGAAAAAAAACTTAAGTGATCAGGCGGCAATGACCGCGATAGTACGTGATTAGATAAAAGTACTTACAAAAAAAGTTTTATAAACTAAAGATATAAGGTTATTATTATTTTACCAATAACTACGTGAAGTGACAAATATTGTATTAAGACGAGTTGAAGTACTGCGACTGAATTATTGTAAGGACTTGGTTTTGCTACGCTAGTTGTATGTAATGATCTGAATTAAATTAAGTTGAATTATTCCGTGTTTTATTTCAATTTTCTTTACCGATTTGATGTATCGACCCCCAAAGTTATCTGTACAGGCCCCCAGGTCGACGATGACGATTTTTCACTTTACATTTAGCTACGCAGGAATCTACCTAAAACCGAAAACCATGGCTACGGGTTCTGTCGGAGCTGCGGGACGTTCGAAAGACGGCACGTTTGGCGTAGTGGCTGAGACTGCTGCGCTGCGTGTCGCGGGTTCGATTCCCGCACGGGAGAACAAAAATTGTGCCTGGTCTTGGTGTTTTCGCATGTGTAATGTATGTTTGTAAACGCACCCACGACACAGGAGTAATTCCTAGTGTGGGGCAACGTTTTTCTAAAAAAACAATAAAAGGTCGATAAAAAAAATCCACAGGGCATGAGGGGTGTTAAGGGGTCTAAAAGGCTAGCAGATGACCCCTTCAATCGACCATTTCAATTTGGCACACGATGCCCCAAACACCCTGTATAACCATGTGCTGGTGAACTTGGCCTTTACCTCCGTACCTACCACACGAATTTTGAAAGTAAACAAGTGTATTCTCAATTAAATTATCTTATACCTATAGAAGAGATGTGCGCACGCTGTCAGCGATATCAACAGCTTATCGCGATAACACCTCCCCGCGGGTGTGGTGGAATCTGCACTGTCATTATGCACAATACATACATAACACACATATTTTGAATGAGTTTTGTCGATCAGTTGACTAAGAAAAATATTTAAGTCCGAGCTACAATCATAGATCTGCAGCCCACACGATGAGAAAAAGCAAAACAATGTAATAAAATCTTAGAAGTCAATTTTAATTTATTTCTTATTGTCATATCGAAATGAAACCTGACCTTCATATACATATCTGTGTAATTTGGATGACAACACTACTTATATTTGGTATCTTGGAGCTAATGATGGATCCTGGAGGTGTTTAGTGGAACTCTTCAGTTGCTACTAATAAACCCCTTGAGTTTCGGCTCATGCGATACGTTTTGGCGAATAAAATAGATTGGTAACGGTAACGAGAGGCCTGAAAAGAGTTTTTTTAATCCCCGTCGCAAAAAGAGGGGTGTCATATCACCCCTCTTACATCTATATAGTTTCGAGTCGATGTCTGTCTTGCTGCCTGTGTGTGTATCTGTCTGTGGCATCGTAGCTCTCAAACGGATGGACTGATTTCGATGCTGTTTTTTTTTCAATTGAAGGCCAATTTCCTTACTGTGGTTCTTAGCTATGTTTAGTTAATATTAGACCAGCAGTGTAAGAGTATCAGCTCTTTTCCAAAATGATGTAAGGCATTTTAGCGTAGGGGGTTTTTGAATGTTTAATATTAGGTGTTTTTTTAGCTAGACTTTTTATTGGTAGCCGAATCCAGGCAGTATACAATAGCAAACTCGAGTGGTTTCAGCTCTCTTAAGTTGAGTGGTATCTCACAAGATAAGATATGAATTTCATCTCCATCTTATAAATGTGAAAAAAATATTGATACCTACACAAATACTATAGAATTTCATAAATATCCGCGTGTGGTTTAAGTACCTAAACATTTTCTTAGTAAATAGTAGATTGTTACACAAGGGATGAAAGTGACCTATTTAGGCCCGAGATGGTTTGGCGCACGAGCGTAGCGAGGGCGCTAATAGTTCGAGGGCCTACATAGGTCTTTCTCCCGAGGTAAACACTCTGCTTTTCATTTCGAATATGAGGAAAGGAAATACGAACCTGATTACATAAACAAACAATATTTTATTTGTAAACGTAAATAATTAGCACTCGACGAAACAACTGAGGATCGATTGTCCGCCTCTTTTTTTTCTGTGGCATTCTACCAGCTAGTATATTTTTGTCAAAAATTTTGCTCAAATCTATTTAAATTAATGAATAATTTATTGAATTCTAAATTAGAATTACCTGTATGTGACAAAATTATTGATAATATTTTTTAATACAATTTTACGCCGCGATTTAACAGAGTGGCTGTATAGACATGGCTTGCATAGTTTATTTTTGTCAGTTTTAATTTTTTTTTTCATAGTAAATTATTTTTTTGTAAAAAAATTGCTCAAATCTATTTAAATTAATTAATGAATTATTGAATTCTAAATAAGAAATACCTGGGTAAGTATAAAGACATGTTACAAAATTATTGATATTATTTTTTATTGCAATTTTACGCCGCGATATAATAGAGTGGCTGTATACAGGAATATGGCTTGCATAGTTTTTATTTTTTTTGACAGCAGGGAAAATCGCTTCCCCGGGACGAAAAGTACTACTTTCGTCCCTCTGATCAGGTAACTTCAAGCGTACTTTCCGTGTATGAGAAATGAAAAAGCTATTTTTGTCTCATTACTTACAGATATTTCATTTGTAGATCTTTGACAGTCGTTACGGGTAGTCAGAAGCCAGAAAGTCTGACAACCAGTCTTGCCAAAGGGTACCGTGTTACCCGGTAACTGGGTTGTGGAAGTCAGATAGGCAGTCGCTCATTTAAAACACTGGTACTCAGCTGCATCCGGTTTAGATTGGAAGCCGACCCCAACATAGTTGGGAAAAGGCTAGGCAGATGATGATGAAGAAACTGATACAAGTATTCCTGCTAATCAAATGTATTCACGGTGCGCCGAGAGTGGACCCCCTGGTCGAGACCCCTGCAGGCCTCATACGGGGTCTGCCGAGCGATGACGGAGACTACGCCATGTTCCTAGGAGTGCCATACGCTTTGGTCGATGAGAATAACCCGTTTTCGGTAAGTCTTATTTGCGTACCTACTAGCTTGTTACACTTACACGTGACTTCACACGCGTCTTCAGAGAACTTCTTGTTGAACACGGATAAAAATTATCCTCCGTTCTTTTTTTTTTGTTTTAACTTTTAAACTAGGAATTTATTCGTACAAAATTTTATTTTGAATTTATTTTGTTTTTTTTTTATATTTCTTTATTAAGTACTAGCTGTTTCCCGCGGTTTCACCCGCATCCCGAGGGAACTACTTAGCGCACCCGGGTAAAAAGTAGCCTATGTTGTTCCTCAGGGTCTATTCTATCTCTGTACCAAATTTCATTTATATCGGTCCAGTAGTTTTGGCGTGAAAGCGTAACAGACAGACAGACAGAGTTACTTTCGCATTTATAATATTAGTAAGGAGTAAGGATTTTACATATTAACAAAAACATTACTATAGCTATATAACTAACTAATACAGAGGCGTCAAAAAATTCCTCCTCATCGCGGTCAACTGAGAGCGTACCCAAGAGGCTGGCAGCATTCATTCCGTTCTTCCTCTTCTACATCGCGAGAAACATCGAATATTATTATAAACCTTCATCTTCTAGGCGGCCACATCTCACCCGGGCTTCAACGAGACCTACCAAGCCTACCACGATGACGTCATCTGTCCCCAATTTATCAACAATAACGCCAGCGGCACCATCCAATGCTTGCAGCTCAACATCTACGTCCCAAACACAGCCAACTCTGCCAATACATTACCAGTAATGGTATTCTTACACGGCGGATCATTCGTTAGAGGGCAAAAATCTAAACTGGACTATTCCCCGAAATTCCTGGTGAGGCACGACGTTATTATCGTCACTTTGAACTATAGACTCGGGGCTTACGGTTTTCTATGTCTGAGCGAACCTGGTTATAACAATCAGGGCTTGAAAGACCAAGTTCTAGCCATGAATTGGATAAAAGACAATATCGTCGCGTTTGGCGGGGATGTGGCCAGGATTACTGCGTTTGGCCAATCAGCTGGGAGCATGTCATTAGATATACTTTTGCTAGCTGAAGAAGGGTTTGTGAACAGAGCGATATTGCAGAGTGGGGTCGCATTAACCACTTGGGTTATAGCTGAACAAAATGATGGTATAATTTTAAACATAGCACACAAATTTGGTCATGATTCAGATGAAATAAAAGACGTTATACAATATCTATCCACCAAAGATCCTTTAGAAGTAATCAGAACAGCTAATGACGACCAATATTTTAGCTACGGTCATCCACATACAAGACCGTGCGTAGAAATAGTAGGAAACGATACGATTTTAAAAGATTTCCCTGCAAATTTACGACCTAAAGTGAAAAATATGGACATTATGCTAGGACATACCAACAAAGAAGTTAAATTCATGTACGCAGACGATTCTAATCCTGATTTCTACAGAAATTATGATTTTGAAGAGGAATTATCTCTTGTTTTTGAAGGAGAATTAGACTCGGATACCGTGAGACACTTTTACATCGGGGATAATGATACGAGTGAAGAATTGCAAAGCGTTATTCTAGATTATGGATCTGATATAGCTTTTAACTACCCAGCAGAAAAATCCGTTGAAAGATATATTACCGCTGGAGCTAAAAGAGTGTATAAATACATGTTTTCTTATGAAGGAGGTCGTAACAGAGCGAAGATGAATAGAAACTTCACAGCTGATGGTGCGTCGCATGGAGACGATACCTCTTATCTGTTCGATATGAGCATGTTTAAAGATTTGCCGCCCAGTGAACATGATCAAAGGATTATTGATTCTTTGACTGCCATGTGGACTAACTTCGCGAAATATGGGTGAGTAATACTCAACAGACGTCAAATAATACTCAAAGAATGTTACTCCGTATTGGGTGTTCCTCCTGTAACGGCTGAACGGAATTAGAAGATATGGTTAACTGATAGATCTTTATCTCTTACCAGCTTCTGCCCGCGACTTCTTCCGCGTGGAATAGTGGTGCTCCGCTCCTATTGGTTTTAGCGTGATGATATATAGCCTATAGCCTTTCTCAATAAATGAGCTATCTAACACTGAAATAATTTTTCAAATCGTAACGGTAGTACCTGAGATTAGCGCGTTCAAACAAAAAAACTCTTCAGCTTTATTATATTACTAGCTTCTGCCAGCGACTTCGTCCGCGTGGAATAGTGGTGCTCCGGTAGCTTCGAACTGCTAAACGAACGGGATTCGGGAGTTACACGTGTTATTGTGAGTCAACCATAAAAGATAGACATATGCTGTCGTGGGATATTTTTTATGTAATTTAAGGAAAACATTTCCGTCATACATGATTTCTGTGTAGCTTTAACCATTAAAGTTGCACACGCGACGGAAGCTTAAAAAATGGAGTAACTTCTTCCGTTTTCCCAACATTTCCCTTCACTGCTCTGCTCCTATTGATTGTAGCGTGATGAAAAGTATACTATAACCAGCTCAGGAGTATGAAAAATAATTGTACCAAGTTTCGTTAAAATCCGTCGAGTAGTTTTTGTTTATATAACGTTTATACAGACAGACAGACAAAAATTGTACCGATTGCATTTTTGGCATCAGTATCGATCCCTAATCACCCCCTGATAGTTATTTTGGAATTGACCTCTCTACAGATATGTTATAAGTATATATTAGTATAGACGTCTAAATCCAATTCTGATCTAAATACAGCTTGGCAAAAAAGTCTAGAAACGGAACTAATTTTTTTTATTGCTGGCAGCCTGTGGCAATTAATGTCGTTCTGTGACGTTCGATGTAAACAAAGTTCGCGAGTTACTTATTTTTTTATTTCGACCATCAAAACGTTAATAAAACCACATTATAATAAATAAAACCATTGGGAGTACTAGCAAGGAAACAATTTATAATGTTTATAGGCGATATCTGGTCGAACATGAGGCTTAAACTCTTCTTTCCGATCTCGACGATATTTACCAAAGTACCGCCATTATGACAGGTATGTAAGAGTTTGTTTTGTTGTATTTAGTTGTATCAAGTGTTAATTTATGATCTCTATTTGGTTTTGAATTGCTTGAATACGAAATAAGTGAAATTTTGAACAATAAACATCGAGCATATAGGTTATGTTTACGTTTTGTCTTTGACACTTTGGTATAGCGCGCCTAGATTAATTGATACTTGTTTGGCTTGAGCCTTGATACTCTGCAATATGTAAATTCGATTTCTAAATAACTTTATCTATAAGCGTGATCACAAGATAATATAATACTTTTCGTAGCTAGCATTAGAATATTACAAAAAAATAGATATCGTAGACTTTTTACATTTAATATTGATAGAGGTTTAATCAAATGTTTAATCTTTATAGGAAGCACCAAACGTGCATTTCAATCTATATCCGACTAGGATCAGAAGAATTCATGCCAGCACGTTATCAAAATAGAAAAAGTATTATGAATTTATGAGAGGGCTAGTACGTGGACATGAAATGTTGAGGAATCAATCTCCAACATGATAGCGCAGTGCCTTTGAATCTGAGCGTGACTCAGATGAGTTTATGGCTAGCTCTAGCCAAGACATGGATTTGGAGGGCGTGGAATATTTAGAGTAAGATTTATTGGAATCAATTATAATAATGCTATACTCATAAGTCTTTTTATTATACCCAATTTTTTTTTTATTAAAACACATGAGTGCTTACATTATTAGTCCTTATAAGTAATTTGTATTCAGTTACATGATGTGAATACATTGTTATTACATTTTATAATAGTTACTGATTTTAATAAATTAAAAATAAATCAAAGTAGAAAAAAATACAGCTTAGTATCAAGACGATAGGCTGGTACGCTATACGGTCGCAGCGGGTTGCCACACGAACGGTAAAGTGGCGCCCCTATTAATTTCTACTCTTTTCTGCCAAGCTGTACATATAATATCTGTATGAAGTCACTGGCTGTAACAAATTTAATAATTGACCACTTAATTCCACGGTATTTTTACCCGACTGCGACAGAAGGAGGGTTATGTTTTTAATTATTTTAATTTCCAGAGACCCAACGCCAACGATAACTGACGTAACACCAGTAAGATGGCGGCCAGCAGATCTGTCACAGCGGCCATATTTGAGCATAGACAAGGAGATAACTGTCAAAAGTAGAGTGTTCCACGACAGAATGGCTTTCTGGGACATTTACTATAAGTTGTATGCGGATCAAATTAAAGGATGAAAAAGAATTGAGGAATCTCAATGACAAAATTAATGTGTTTTTACTTCACTTCAATTGAAAACACTCGCAGGTCAACCTAGAAGGTTGTCGACTGCTTAACCGGGTTTACAAGTGCGTGTGTGCACGGGCACACAAGGGGCAGCCATTCAAAAGTTGAGGACACTCGTATCGAACCAAATTTGCACTTAAAAAGATAGATATTTCGCAGATGTCTCACTTAACCGAAAAATGGTCTTCACATACTCAAAAAAAATAATCATCCCCACTTTACTTGTATGGGAGGTACCGTAATTTCTTTTTTTTTCATAATTTTATTTTACCACTTTGTCGGCGTGATCAATATACATAATAATATTATCCATACCAAATTTGAGCTTTCTAGAACCAAGAACCTCGGAACTATGCCGCGGATAGACAGACAGACAGACGGACATGGCGAAACTATACGGGTTCCTTGTCGACTACGGAACCCTCAAAATTACAGAGTTTTATACACACTTTGTGCCCTATTTCAATCCTTTAGTTAGGTCATGAATTTAGAAGAATCTTTTCTTCTTGCAAAATTGTATGACTCTAGGTCAAAGAGAAGTACTATATCTATTGACATTTTGTAAATAAAAATACTAAAGTATTTGCAATGATTATTTATTAATTAATTTGTAGCTTTAAGCTATTCGTTAGTTACCATTATATCGCCAAGTTGTTGAGGAGAACTGACTAGAGCTATAATGTACACATATAGATATATTTTCTTCATCACAATTTGATGTTTAAACCATAAAAGCTAACAAAAGGTTCCATTTTAAAGTTGTTATTAATTACATATTAAAAAGTATTTTTTTAACAGAATTCTTTGATAGTGTAGGTTATCATTTAACAATGTATAACAACTCTAGTCTCTTGGACTCACTCGCACGAAGTTTATCTAAATATAAAAAAGTATGTTAGCTAATCTTTTCAATTGTGTTTCATAGGACTATTTATTTTCGTACAATGTCAGGCTCTGGTATCAATGTGCCATCTGCTAACATATAGCAGATTGGCACGCCAATTTAAGTAGAAAGAATTTTATAAATATTATTATTAAAACATCATGCTTGCATTTCTAGATCAACAGACATGTAAGTCCACTCACAAGTGTATGTAAATTTTGTCTCTTTGAGCTGATTATGGAGCAAGGAGGTGTTGAGTGAAACTTCAGTGACAAACAAACCTCTCAAGTTTGGGCTCATTTAAATCGTTTAAAGTTCAACAAACTAGTGAGCGTGTTTCTAGATTTTTAAGCTACGAAATATGGTTGTAAACTGTCGTGCGAGTAAGCGTGTCCCCAATGTAAACGTTTACAGATTGCGTGTGATCCAGCTGAGATAGGCTGTGACTCGCATGTAGCCAGTCGCGAACCCGTTCTGACATCCCATGGGCGACTGGATTGACGTCACGCCGATCTGAAATTTATTACAAACAAGATAATTTATATAGTCGTGGTGGCCTAGTGGTTACAGCACCTGCCTCTAGTGTACTAGTGTGCGGGTTCGAAACCTGGCAAGTACCAATGTGACTTTTCTAAAGTCATGTGTACTTTCTAAGTATATCTCAGACGTCACTGACTAACGGTGAAGGAGAACATCGTGAGGAAACCTGGACTTAAATAGTCTGAACAGCTATTCATCATCAGCCCGTTTACTATCCCACTGCTGGGCCTAGGCCTCTTCTCACACAGAGAAGGCATGAGCATTGATCACCACGTGCGCTCAAGGCGGATTGGCGATTTCAAACTCTTTGGTCCAGGTTTCCTCACGGTGTTCCTCACTTCACCGTTAGTCAGTAGTGTTCAGGATACCTACAGTCAGAAAGTACATCCGTCCATATAACTTTGAAAAAGTTACATTTGACCTTGCCAGTTTTGAACCAGCATAAGGTTTCGTACATTCAATATGATAGCTACTAACACTGAGCTAATCCTCCAACAAACAGACAGACGGATTTGGTTCCTTGTTGACTACAAAACCCCAAAAACCCAACAAGAAATTATACTTCCAACTCGCCCGCCCGCGGATTCGCCCGCGTGGACATATTTTTTTACACCTTTGGTTACATTATTCAAGTTTTAGTAGGGATCCCTAATTATTTCTGAAAATAAATATAGCCTATGACACTTCGTAAAGATGTAGCTTTCTGACGGTGAAAGAATTTTTAAAATCGGTCCAGTAGTTTTTGAGTTAAAACCCTACAAACAAACAAGGCTTATCTCTTTATAATATTAGTATAGAGTATAGATATCTCCAAAAAACTCTCACCAGCACATCCGAGCCGTTGAAGTACTCTGGGACAACAAGGGGGCCCCCCAGGTCCCCCCCACAGGTACCGAAGCCATTAGCCCCACTGGTGCACACAATCCTGTCCTGGTCGTATGAGGGTCGCTGCGGGAGACCGTAGTAGCACTCATACCAATTGTCGATGACTGGGACTGTCACTGAGCTCTGCCGCGTTTGGGAACCAACTGGAGCATCTAGAGAGAGAGATGAGTGGTTAAGTGGCTCGTGGTTTAAAGAAAAAAAAGAAAGAAAAATATTTTATTGGCACAAAACACAAGTTGATAGAAATAACAAACAAATAAACAAAACACAAGAAGGTAATACAAAAATGTCTCGTTCTTGTGTCAACAAGGCCACAGTTCAGCATAATGTCCAGGTGACCAGTAATGCCGGCCACCGGACGCTGGTTTTCAGCTGCAGCCCACGAGTGTCATACGCTCGAAACTCATTAATCGTGTTTAGTGTACCTACCCAATTAATTAAAATAATATGTTATAAACTACATAAAATAAAGGAATACATATACATACTTAAATAGTTGTGTTTGTGTTGCGATTTTACACAGACCTACATTAATTAATGTACATCACTACCTACCAAAATAAAAAATAAAAATAAAAAAGGAACAGCAGAATAATGTTAACAGATGACTTCCTATACCAGTCAATCTATTTTATGTAACACGTATCGCCATCTCTTTCCCGGCGCCTGCGTGCCGCGTCCCCGCCGCGGCTTCCATTTCAACTCGCTCAGCCACGACGAACAGGCGTGTCATCTCCGCACTACCAGAATGCGAGCGGCATTGAACAACAGCACGATCAAACGCTTGAATTCTATATATTATACAGTCCCGTAAAGCCATTACCCACCGCATGTACCGTCACGTTTATCCTCGTGCTTGGTGATGCTCAACTGTGAAATGTTGTCCTGTGCCTTCACACACGCGTTGCCATACAACCGACCGAAGTAGGTAACTTCTTACCCGTGGCAACGATTGCAAGCCATTACCATAAGGTAAGCAAAAGGTTTAGTGGCTAGTAGATAAAGTGGAAGTGATTAAGTGGCTCCTAGTTGAAGTGGCTAGTAGATAAAGTGGGAGTGGTTTAAGTGGCTCGTGGTTAAAGTGGCTAGTAGTTAAAGTGGGAGTCCATCCAGTTAGACTGGAAGCCGTCCCCAACATAGTTGGGAAAAGGCTAGGCAGATGATGATTCTTCTAATGGGGCTTGTGGCTACATGGCTCTTGTCTTGTGTCTCATAGCTTAATAAGCGTGCTAAGTATGTGGCTAAAGTGGCTTGTGGTTTCAGTGTCTCGTGGCTTATTAAGTCCACTGTAAAAGGTGCGTTGTGTGGCTTATTGCTAAGACGTGTGTCTATAGCAACAGCCCATAGAAGTATGACTTGTGGCTGAAGATCAAGTGGCTAAGTGGCTAAATAATAAGAACTTACAATCACTAGTCTTCCCGTAGCCGGAGACCCTCGCGCCGACATCCGTGAATGTATTGTTTACGTCAGAGGGAGACGGCAGTTGGACTGGTTTTACATAACCTGAAGGTATGAAAGAGAAAGAATGTATTACACTTGCCATTTCCCGCTATTCCACCTGCTTTCTAAGGAAACTTCTTCTTGCATACAGATAAAAACTATCTAGGGTACAAGCTATCTTCATAACAAACGTCCAAATCGGTTCAGCTGTTTTGGCGTGAAAGACGGACAGAGTAACATTCTCATTTATAATATCAAGCTAGCTGTTACCCGTATCCTGGTGGAACTATCGCATGTCATCATCATTATCAGCCTATATATCGTCCCACTGCTGGGCACAGGCCTCTTCTCATACAGAGAAGGTATGAGCATTGATCACCACGCTTGCTCAAGGCGGATTGGCGATATCAGACTTTTTTTAAGTCCAGGTTTCCTCACGATGTTTTTCCTTCACCGTTAGTCAGTGACGTCTAAGAACTACTTAGAAAGTATATATGACTTTAGAAAAGTCACATTGGTACTTGCCAGGTTCCGAACCCGCACACTCGTACACGAGAAGCAGGTACCTTAACCTCTAGGCCACCACGACTTATTCGCATTATATCGCATGTACCCCGGGTAAAAAGTAAATCCAGGTTATAAGCCACTAGCTTCTGCCCGCGACTTCGTCCGCGTGGAATAGTGGTGCTCCGCTCCTATTGGTCTTAGCGTGATGATATATATAGCCTATAACCTTCCTCAATAAATGGGCTATCCAACACTGAAATAATTTTTCAAATCGTACCGGTAGTTCCTGAGATTAGCGCGTTCGAACAAACAAACTCTTCAGCTTTATTATATTAGTATAGATGTGTAAAGAAAGAGTAACATACATCTTTCCATCCATCCTCACAATTATTACATATCCTTACTAATTATTATTTAGATTGTAATTTTATTTATTTTACAGATTTTGTCTTCAAGTATGTTTAATTTGCACAATAAATTGCTTTGTAAAACATGACGGAACACGTCATGGACGCGGATATGTGTGGATAGCGCCTAGGAGTCTATTGAACTTACTGCCGAAGTAAACGTCGTATCTGAGCGTCAGCATGGCCAGGTCGTTGGCGATGGGCTGCGCGGAGTACGCCGGGTGCACGGAGATGCCGGTCACCTCGCGCCGGTAGCTGTAGAACAGGCGGGGCTCGCCCAGCACCACCTGATGGGGTACGTAATGTAAAGTTTGAGGAAGGAAACCCTATCGATCCAAATCCATCATCAAAAACATATAGCAAGTGGTGAAGGGCAGGTTTTGGGGGCTGTCTTTTGTAAATTTGACGTTCAAAAAGTGCTGATTTTCAGCCTAATTTGAATAAATGGCTTTTAAATTTTGAATGTCGCCTAGCACTGGTCCACTATTGGACATAGGCTAGCCACGATCTCCACTCAAGAACGGTCGTCGTATAAGGGTTCCTTGTCAACTATGGAAACCTAAAAAGGGTCTTAGCAGACAGACGAAAGAAATATCCTTTACATAAGAGCTGCGATAAAGTGATACCTAATTACAATCACGGCAATTAGGTATTACTTTATCGCTAACTAGCTTTCCGCCAGCGGCTTCGCCCGCGTGCTATGAAATTTCATACAAACTTTGCCCCCTTTTTCACCCCCTTAAAAAAAATTAAAAGGTAAAATTTCGGAAAATCCTTTCTTATCGGATGCCTACGTCATACAAAGGACACACACCCTCCAAGTTTCAGGTCATTTACGATCAGCGGTTTAGGCTGTATGTTGATCCGTCAGTCATTCAGGACAAAGCATTTTATATGAATAGATTGATATTCAATATCACGCTATGGCACAGCGTAGACCGGCGCAGGGCTGTGTTCAACAAGTACTCTCGTAGTTACACTCACCTCGACCTTCCTGCCCTGCTGGTAGCCATCGGACCAGCACTGGGCGGCAGTCAGCACCTTCTTGGCGCTGAGGAGGGTGCCGCTGCACACTGACATCTGTCCTGAGACCAGAGTGATGAGCAGGCCCGCCTGGAAACAACGTAGAGAATCAAAATAAAAAGTCAAAAGTCGACATTTTTATTTCAAGTAGGCCTTTGCAAGCTCTTATGAGAAGTCCCACTAGTTGCACGGTTCCAAAGAGAAGGTCTTATGGAGTAGAACCGGCAAGAAACTCCATTATTAAACCAACAATGCACCAATTAATGGTCATCAAGATTTGGAAGAAAGTTCTTGTTCTCTGGACTATAAGAAACTCCTTGAAACTAGCTTTCTGCCAGCGGCTTCGCCAGCGTGGGCGTATACGAAATCAAATTAAAAAAAATGACAGAGTTTTATACAAAATTTGGCCCCTTTTTCAACCCTTTAGGGGTAGAATTTCGAAATATCCTTTCTTATCGGATGCCTACGTCATACAAAGAACACACTCTCTAAGTTTCAAGTCTTTAAGATCAGCGGTTTAAGCTGTGCGTTGATCCGTCAGTCAGTTAGGACTACTATGATGATGAGGATGACTAGCTTCTGCCCGCGAATTCGTCCGCGTGGAATAGTAACTTTGGGCTATCGCTAACTTTAACCCCGATTTTGAAACATTCTTCATTGATGCTCCGCTCCTATTGATTTTAGCGTGATGATATATAGCCTATAGCCTTTTTCGATAAATGGGCTGTCTAAAACTGAAAGAATTTTTAAATCGGTCCAGTAGTTCCTGAGATTAGCACGTTCAAACAAACAAACTCTTCAGCTTTATTATATTAGTATAGATTAATGGATGAATGATGAAGAGCTCGTGGCTAAATAAAAGCTACACGAGTCGGTCGATCTAAGGCATACTTAAGGCTGGTCGGTCCGTGGATAAGTGACCATCTATGTCATACCGAGACTCCTCCGTGCCGCGGAAAGCACGTTAAGCCGTCGGTCCCGGGTGCCATTTGTAGATCTGTGGCAGTCGTCACGAGTAGTCACAGAAAGTCTGACAACCGGTCTTACCAAGGGGTATCGCGTTACCAAGTAACTGGGTTGTGGAGATCAGATAGGCAGTCGCTCTATAAAACACTGGTACTCCACTGCATGTAGTTAGACTGAAAGCTGACCCCAACATAGTTGGGAAAAGCTAGGCTAATAATGATTAGGTATTCCTGCAAACAAAATGACCCAAAACATAATACCGAATCGATTGTACATTCATCAATATTGGCTCAGTAGTTTAGGCGGAATATAATACAAGCTGCTTCCCAAAACTCACCAAGTAGGGGTTATCTCCATACCCCGAAGACATCCCCCCTATGATCCTGGAGCTGACCTCCTGGGATTCCTTCTGCCTGATCCGGACAGCCTCTGGTATCCCCACGTCCTCATGGTAGCCAAGGCCGAAGGCTTCGGCCGCCAGGGCCCCAAATACACAGACCACGGCTAGGAATTTCATGGTGGTGTACTTGGTGTTCTCCGAGTGTGGAGCTGTGGGGCTGGGAGTGTTATATATCCTAATGATAAGGTTGAGTGGTCATAAGGGTTACATGGTGACGTGGGCAGTGTGGAGTGATTTCGTTATAGGACTAGGTTTTCACACGGTTTTGCTTACTTTCGTATGGATTTTTCATAAATTATCTTTACTTACTTTCTAGTACCTATTATAAATTTGAGAGTACCTAATTCTGTCTGTCGCGGTAAATCGGTAGAAGCGATTTACATGACATCCCATTTATAGGGTTCCGTAGTTGACAAGGAGTCCGTCTGTCTGTCTGTCCGCGGCATAGCTCAGAGGTTCTTGGTACTAGAACGCTGAAATTGAGTACAGATATGTATATTGATCACACCGACAAAGTGGTAAAATAAAATGATTTTTTTTTAGGGTAGTTCCCAAACACGTAAAGTGGGGGTGTTTTTTTTTTTTATCGCGTATCCTATCGTGTGGGATATCGTTAGATAGGTCTTTCAAAAATATTATAAACGTGTTAAGACCATTTTTCGATTAAGTGAGCCATTTGCGAAATATCTAGCTTTTAAGTGCAATTTTTTGTTCGATACGAGCGCCCCCCTCTCTCTCTAACTTTTTTTTTTCGGAAGGAAATCATCAAATGACATCTCCCACCATCGATGTCAGACTCTTGCTGACTAAAACCCATCCATGTTCCATCCTCAGCCCTTTGTCTTCCGGGGGCGCGGTATCTCTTTTGAACGGCCCGCAGCCCCGGCAGGCCATGGCCTAGTGGGAGGGCCCCCTTATTAGATGACATCCTAATATTGTAAATGGACTTTCACGGCGATAGGCTGATCAGATTTAGATGAAATTTGGTATGAAGATAGGTTAGACCCTGCAGACGGTTATATTCTACTTTTTATCCGAATGCGTTACGAGATGACCCTTTACTCACAGACATACAACCTTTACTTCTTAATATTAGTGACGATAAATATTACCTAGTACTTGACTTTTGATACAATTAACATATTTATAGTTTTATTACTTAGAAGTAAACACTTTAACCAAACGGGACATTACATGTACAAGTATCACTTGTAAGTAACACTTAATAAATTCGCTAGCTGTTTCCCGCGGCTTAGCCCGCGTCCTGAGAGAACTACTTAACGGACACGGATAAAAACTAGTCTAAATCCTTCCGTAGGGTTCAAGCTATTTCCACACCAAATTTTATTCAAATCGGTTGAGCAGTTTAGCCGTTATAGGTAACAGACTAACAGAGTTACTTCCGCATTTGTATTAGGTACTTAGGATTTCGCATACTAAATTATTGTTTTCAAGAAATTCGTCGCCCTTAGCTTAAAATATCCGCATAATAAACTCAATTTAATAGTCATATGTAATTTCTAAGTATATCTTAGACACCACTGACTAACGGTGAAGGAAAACATCGTGAGGAAACCTGGACTAAACAGTCTGAAATCGCCAATCCGCCTTGAGCGCACGTGGTGATCAATGCTAATGCCTTCTCTGTACGATAATGATGTGTATTTTAAATTCAAAAAGTGCGTGTCGGGCCACGCGCAGTAGGGTTCCGTAGTAGGTCTTAGTTAGTCGTCTATAACTCTGTAACCGGTTAAGCCTACTTAGCCGTGATGGTTTTCCTTGTAAGTTCATAATATGTGCTACGTCTGTGATTTTTTTCACATTTCTAGGTATAGCCATTCAAAAGATAGAGGAGTGTAGTGGGATAGAGGGTGCTCGTATCGAACAAAAAATTGCACTTAAAAGCTAGATATTTCGCAAATGGCTCGCTTAAATGAAAAATAGTTCACACACCCATAATAGTTAATTATAAATTTTGAAAGACCTATCTAACGATACGCCACACAAAGGGGTACGCGAGAAAAAATATTCATCCCCACTTTACGTGTTTGGGAGCTACTCTAATAAAAATATTTTTCAAAATTTTATTTTACCACTTTCTCGGTGTGATCAATATACATAACCATACCAAATTTCAGCTTCCTAGTAACAAGAACCTCGGAACTATGCCGCGGACAGACAGACAGACAGAAGGACATGGCGAAACTATAAGGGTTCCTTATCGGACTACGGAACCCTAAAAACCATTTGTTTTGTTCCTTCTTATCGTGTGGGCTGCAGGTTTACCAACCTAACAAGCCCTAGTGTCAGAGTGTTCTCAAACCCGCCTGACGGCCTCTGACATGGAATTGTAACAACGACTGCTATCAAGATAGCAGCCGGGAACGACGGCTTAGCATGCCCTCTCAGGCACGGGGGTATTACACCACCAACTTCCTGACTCCGGGCTGCTTTGTGACATTATCCTAAATCCACAAAGCGATTTAGGCCCGACCCATGTGTCGATCCCGAGACCCCGTGTCCCGCTAGACCTACAAGGAAGTATTTCTGTTACATGTGAACTAGTCAAGTCGCCGGGGATCGTTCGAGTAAGTCTAAGATAAGAGATGAGTGGGTACTTAAATGTGAGTGTTTTGCTTTTCTATCGAATGACGTAAAGAAAGTTGAGTCATAGTTATTGTTTAATTATAGTTATTCAATAGGATCACGTTATCTGGCACACTCAACTGTGAGAAAGTAAAGTATTTTCTATTCCTTCGCCTGTGTGGGCTGTACGAATTCAAATTTAAAATGACAGAGTTTCATACAAACTTTGCTCCCCCTTTTTCACCCCCTTGGTGATAGAATTTCGGAAAATCCTTTTTTATCGGATAACTACGTCATATAAAGAACACACCCTCCAAGTTTCAGGTCTCTACGATCAGCGGTTTAGGCTGTGCGTTGATCCGTCAGTCATTCAGGACAAAGCATTTTATATGTATAGTTAGACTAAAATATCTTCATTGATATTGTAAATAAATGCACTATTAATAAGGCGTCAAAATTGATCCAGCAGTTTCGACTACCTCAGTGGTTTAGTGTCTAAGACCAAGGAAACGATAGATGGACTGTGTGAACGATAATATGGCTAGAAAGAAGGTTAGTAGTGGGGAGACGTCAGATAGAGAAGTATGGAAGAAGAAGACATGCTACCCCAAAGAAATTAGCATAAGGACAGGAGATGATGGCATTCGCATTTATAATAGGTAACAATAATGAATGAAGGAATAACAAATAACTCGCAAAGAATACGCAAAAGCAGACTTTATTCCAAAGATAAATTTGTGATTTCCGATCTGAGAGATGTCAACATTATTTCTACTAATTAAAACGTCACTAGATGGTCTCACCACACATTCTTAGACTTAGACGGGTTGCCTAAATTAAACGCTTTCTTCAGCGGTTTAGGTGAATAAGGCAGCATTCTTCTAGACTTTGAAGTTATTGAAGATGAAACTACACTTGCAACTTTCATTGAATTCGTATTATTAACAGACGACGTCACATTATTACTAGTAATTCCTTTGTTTAATTCTTTAGTGAGATGTGTGGCATTAAAAGTTGTACGAATGTCATTATTTGATAGTGTTTTGTTAGTGAGGTTTTTCTTAACATTGGCCGTTGTAATGTTTGCGTCTTTTTTCAAAGTTTTATTAATTTTCGATGCTGTTAAAGGTACTGTGTCTGCTAGCGGTTCCTTTTTCTTTGGTTTTGTGTCTGCTTTTGCTTGTGTCGTAGTTTTGATAGTCGTAGTAGCTGCTGTAGCAGTGTTAGTGATCATTTTATTAGTTTTAGTTGTATTTTTACTCGTGGTCGATAACTTGTGTAGTTTGTTGACAATATCATCGTATAATTTGGCAAAGTTTTTATTCGTACCTAGCTTGAAATTTATAAAATTGTCTTCGTTCACAAGTTTCACGTTGACGTCTTCATTTATATCTTTATCTTTTGTAAAGTTCGGATCTTTCTTATCTTTTGCTGCGGCAAGTTTATTTGTAACATTATCACCACTACTGTTCATCCTAGTTTTGACGGCATCTAATTCTCTTTCTAAATTATGCAATCTTCTTATAATATTTGGGTCTATTAGTCCTATTCCAATCGTATCATTGCCTGAACTCTTTCTTAGAGATTTCTCTCTATATTCTCTTTCTCTGTCTCTTTTGAACTCTTCTATGGACAGTCCTTCATTAGACCCCACAGGAGGTGCCGCACTTTTTCTCAAGTCCCCATAATTATGCTCATCCCACAATTCGTAATGGTTGGAGTACCTCATTCGCGACATGATGGGAGGGATCTGCGGCGCCAGGGTAGTCGATGGCCTGGGTCTCATCTCAGCTCGCAGTTTGATAATCCGAGGGGGGACATATTTGGGGGCTGCTGGTTGTTTCGGTGCATGTGACAGTCTTGGCAACCAAACCTCTTCTGGTGTTATTGATGCTGACTGCGAATCCGATACGTCTTCTCTAGAACTGAGATACAAGAGATTATAATTATATATATACATATGGACTTAAGTATCTGGGTTACAGTGCATTCATTTCTGTTGGCCAGCCTACTCTTTAGGGAAAATAGGCGAGAATATATGGAATGTTAAGATTTTCCTTAAGTCTTTAAAGTGTGACTGCAATAATTACATTAAGTAACTTAAACTTAAATTAATTAATTGTAACTTAAATTAGCTCATAGGTCAAAGGACATTAGTATTTATTTCAAAACACAGAATTGGAGGAAATCTGGTCTTTTGAGACAAAATTATCAGATTGGCTTCGAGAATTATGAAAGAGGAACAGTTCTGACTCATGATGTTCAACTTTCACAGTCTTTAGAACATTGATAAAATCAATAGTACAAAGTGAACTACAGGCCTATTATCTACTATTATTACCGTAACTTTTACGTTTGCAGTACTTAAATATTCTACTTCATTAATAATCACGGGATACAGATGGCTGTATCCCGTGATTTCACTCGCATCCTGAAGGAACTAATTCATGAACTCGGATAAAAGCTCTCCACATCACCAGGTTTAAATTTTTCATTGCAATTTTCATCTTATAATAATAATTATAAGGATAATATTTAAAGGAAAACTTACTACACATACATCCCATTTCTGACTTCATCAAACACTCTTTTATAATCTCCGTACATATTCATCTTTGTTGAATGAACAACTATAGGTTTGTGATGATTGTAGACTTGCTTCTTATACGTGTGCTTCATCGTTGTACTAGTTCTCACCGGTTTCACAGACCTGTGCTTCAAATGCTTGTGATTTTTATGTTTCAATCGTTTTAAGATTTTCTTTTTTTTAGGCTTCAATTTGTGTTTCGACTGTCGCTTCGTGTCGCGTAGATTGTGATGCTTTACCGGTATCCGATGGTGTTTTGTCTGATGCTTCCTGCTCTTCGTTTCTTTCCCGTGTTTTGTTTTCAATTTCGACCAAACTTTCGACTCGTCGGAGTCGTCTGATGTCTCGGGGGTTTTCTTGTGTTTCGGCATCGCTTTCGTTGTGTATCTGTTGAGAATATATCTCGGTATACCTCCTGTTGACTCTTCCACCCACATTCTCTGCACCGACTGCCACGTTGTTCTCGTTCTCACCTTCCCTGCTCTTTGTACTATATCCGGGTCTTTCGTTATCTTCTGCGGTCTGTAAGTAATTGCTTCTGGGTACAGAGTCATGTAGCGTTGTGTGTTATATTCTCGTTGGCGCTCCTGAGAAAACTCAATGGAATTTGAACTGGAATCGAATGATTCACCAGAAGGAAACTTGTCTGAACTTAAATATGTTGAGAGTACGTTTATTTTACTATCATCTATATGTTCATTGCTTTCCTTTTTAGATGTTTCCTGTGAGCTCTCTTTGTTTTGATCAGAATCTTCGTTACTTTTGTCAGTCCTAGTGTGTTCCTCTCTGAGTATATTTTCTTCTCTCCCGCGGACAGTACTAGGCAGATATTCTGCTATCACAGTAATATCCGTTTCATAAGCTTTGGTCGTTATATTTTCATTTATCTTGTTTTTGCTATCAACAATTGCGACAGTGTAAGGAATAAAATTTGTTTTAGGGCTTGTGATAGGATCTTTTTTAAATTGTTTCCAAAATGTTTCTATTTTAACTTTCAGTTCTCGTCTAGCATTAGCGTTGAGGTCTGTGTAGTGATCGAAGATAACAGATCGGACTGCATCTTTGACAATTTTGACCAAGTTATTATTACTCCTTTGAGATTTCAGCACGCTATAACTCTCTAGTGCCGACAATATTTTCTGGAACTTCTGTTCACCGTCCTGTCTGTACAAAGAATTGATATAATCAACAAACTCTTTAACATTTTTGGTGTAATTTTCATCTCTTATCATATCCGCTAATAGATTGATGTTTGCTTTAGTCACATCAATAGGTTTACCTTTAATCAGTTCTAATTTCGCAGCGAGCTGCCTCCTAGTTTCATAATTCTCTGTTATTTCGTAAAACTTGCATCCTCTGTAATGGTACTTCCTTATTTCCTCATCTAGAACATTGAAGAAATCTTCGTAAGCGTCATCTTCATATCCGTTGATAATATTAATAACTTCTTGGAGAAATCCAGTGAATGTTTTAACCTTCAATGCGCTGGTGTCTCGTCGCTCGTTTTTATTGTTACCAAAGAGTTTCTTTCCTCTCGGCATTAAGTTGTGGACATTATGCAAGTTGTCCTGACCGGAGTTATATTTTTCACTGAACTCTAAAACTGTTTCTAAAGAAACTCTGCCGCGTTTATCGTCTTCTGTCGGTGTCTCCTCTGTAAGTGTATGTGTGTAAGCTGAAAGATTATTCACAACGTTATTTGTTGATGCATGATGTGAATTACTGTGATAATGTGTAAGCGTTAATTGATGGTTTATTTTATTATTTACTTATTGGATAATATATAGATCATGCATTAGATAGATAATCGTTTTCCTTATTGTCTGTCATCTGTATTTAAAGTAAATGATTTTAATATTTGACTTCGCATGAAATTTCACTATACTAGTTTCTGTAATAAAAAAATAACTACCAAAAATCGTGAACAGCAGCAAACAAGTGCACACTTTCATTTTAATATAAAAATACTAACATTTTTATGGAATCGTAAAACTTGTATTACATTGCATATGCAAATATTTTTATATTCTCCAATCCGATAAAGATGTTACAACCATTTTATTGTTAATAAAACTGAAATTGTTAGTACTTTTAAACAAAAGTTAAAGTTTAATGTTTTTATAAACTTCAAAGTTACGGTTTTTAAAAAAACGCAGCCATATTTTTGTTCGTCTTACGTTAATTTAAACAAAGACTCAATAGACTTTAGTTTCTTAATTTTATATAGGTATTTTTAGGTATTTTAAATTCCTATTCATCAATCAATTACTATCTCATGTAGTAGGCCAATACTGGGGAAAGTTGCAAATTTAAAATTCAAAAATAAATTCATAATGTATATAATATTAGTATTTAAAACAAGCAACGTGATGAACAAACATAATATGATGAAATTGAGATTAATTATTCATTAGAACAATGTGACAATTTAAATTTAAACTAATTAAAAAGTGTCAAAAACGATGCTACTATTAATAATATGCATATGTACTCAAAGTGATTTGTTTAATTGTGATAAGGGTGTGAATGGTATGTTTTATGATTTTAAATAATATCTAGAGAATTTAGAAGATTATATTCAAAGGACCAGATTTCTTTGGATCGGACGACCAAAACGTGATTCCTTTACTCAGGTCAAAATGTATACGAAATGTACTTAAATAGATACCTAACATTACAAAGCTGACCGGGAAGAATAGTCAGACTCTTATTGACTATAACCCACCCGTATTCCTTCTATGATCCTTTGCGCTCCAGGGCTACGGTAACTCTTTCGAACATTCTAGCAGCCCTGGCAGGTGCATAGAGACCATAGAAGATAATAATAGACGGTTATATAAGATTTTCGAAGACTTTCTGCAATTTTTCAATATTTAAGACCAACATTTTAACATAAAAAAAACTTGAAATATAAAATTCCATCTCAATTCTCTTCCTTCCAGCAAAAATCAACGAATCAGATATGTTAGAAGATCATCAGCATAATCTTCAAGACAATGCCTTCTTCATTGATCGACCCGGAAGACACGAGAAATACCTCAACTCCTCAACTGTACTAACAACAGTAGACCACAAACTCGAATTGACGACAAACACGGAGCTTACAGTAGACCGTATCATGAGCACTGCAGGAGTAGACGAGACAGGCCTGAATACCTCACAGCTTTACCTTACACAAAGAGATCACGAAAAGCTAAAAAAATCTCTCCTTAACCCTTCAAAACTTTATCACAATTCAAAAGATCTTAATCACCAAGCCTATGTTTTTACAATCCCACAGTTTTCCTCGTCAAGATATTCTTCAAAAGATTATCTACTTTCTTTTTCACTTTCAACTCCCACATCTTCCATACAAAGACCAGGGTATACTCCAGATTTGAGGCACCAACGGCAAAGAGTTTCGGTTCCATCTAGAATTGAAGATCCAAGACATATAACGAATTCTTCTCAATTGGCAAAGATTTATACGCCAAATTCAGCACCACAGAAGCTTTTGACTCCCCCTTCACCAGGATTTTCTGATGATATATCCAAGACCTTCTTACCTAGTATTGTTCTCCCAACTAATCAATCAAATTCCAACACAATCTTGAATACTGCTCCAGCATCAATACCGTCGGAAAAAAAACATTTCTTGCGAAGAATACTATCAACTAGAAGTGAGTTCGAGATGATATTCCGAAAAGAAATGGCTGGGTTCACTGCTGTGGATAGATTCGTGTTGACCCACTCAGTAATGACGCGAGTAATTCCTCACACAAGTCAGACAAGTAAGGATGATCGTACCTTTTGATAATTAGCTGTTTTATCCTGTAGTACCAGTGTTTTACATGGAGCGACTGGTTGTCTGACTTTCTGGCTTCTGACTACCCGTAACGACTGTCAAAGATCTACAAATGACAACCGGGACCAACAGCTTAACGTGCTTTCCGAGGCACGGAGGAGTCTCGCTATGACAAAAATGGTCACGCATCCACGGACCGACCGCGCCAAGCGCAGCTTAACTCTTGATCTCCCCATGCACGTGATCACTTATTTGGTTGTACTATGCAACAGATTATTCACGATTTCCTTCACTATTATTTTTACTAACTGACAAAAAACATTCCATCACCAGCTGAACGAACGAAGCCAGTTGCTAGGAGTCAAACCAAAGCTCGGATTCGGAAGACACGCATGAAAAAACAGCTGAACATCACGACAACACCACACAACGACACCACGATGATGCTATCCACGAAAGGCATCGTTGAGGAAATTACTAACGCCACTTCACCATCGAAACCTGCGCGAACTAGACCAGTAACCTCTACGACCTTGAGGACTTCGGACCTAGACCTTGGGATCTCAACAGCGACGGGCAAGCAGGAACAGTTCTTCGTAGAGGATCAGCACGGGTTCTTGCAAGTGGGAACAACACCGGCTGCGGACGAGCAGACAAAGACCACGATTGTGGAAGGCAGACCAGCCTACATACCGCATGATCCTACTACTCCAACCACTGCAGGAGATGTGCTTTATGGAGGTACGTCTCTTCCACTTAGTCGTGACAAACCAATTAGTGAACATCCACAGCTAGTCATAGGCCAAGTATTTCCACAATGACCGGACTTCTGTAGGGCTAGACAAGTGGCATAAACGCTAGTAGAATAGGATACAAAATGTATGGGAATGACAGAGGCACAACACAGGTGCACTCTCTATTTCCTCACTCTCATAGTCTAATCATCTAATGGGTCGGCAATCTGACACGGCTGGGGAGATAAAAAGCGCAGGACCGGCAGAGCCACGTGATCTCGTAAGCACGAAGGAGACTCGTTATGATATAGATGGTTATCCATCCACGGACCGATTGCGCTAGCTTTTGCCCAATGAGGGCTTCCGCGCTTGAATTTGCTGCTAGAGGCGCTAAGTAGAGTAAGGTCTCAAGAAATGTCAAATGTAAGAGATCTTTCACTGCGAGCACGTTTATCGAGGATTTCTACAAATTATTGATGTTTGTTGAAAATATTGTGTGAATTATGGCAGATATAATTTATAGCTCAATAAATCTTACTACTTTGCAAGAATAGGTCCTAAATAAGTGGGCCTTAAACACAACTAATTCAAAGTTAGTTGTAGTAGTTACTATCTACATGTGCCAGTGTGTTTCCTATAGCTTATCTATTTATTAAAAGTATGTATTGCAGAGTTTTGAGCTGTTTTTCTGTTGACTCACTCAACAGTGGCGCCAACTGGTGATTGCAAAAACGACTCCTCATTGACTCGCGCTGTTACTTAGCCACTATGTAACTCTTCGGTGAAACCATTAACCAGGTGTATTCTCTTCCCAGTGATCAAGGTTCCGCCCAGCACGGAGCGCCCCCGACTGCAGGTCTACCACCACATGATGGAGCGGCTGGACGAGGGCTACATGATCGTATTCCTCATCCAGCTGTGCAAGCTGGTGGCGCTGAAGCCTGCGGATGACGTGCAAGCTGTCATCATACACACGGAGATGATTGTCAATGAGTATGCCTTATTCTTTTGATTGCCTACACAGAACTTATAAGCGAGTATTGAGAGTATTGAGCTCATAAACTAATCATCATCGTCTGCCTAGCCATTTCCCAACTATGTTGGGGTCGGCTTCCAGTCTAACCGGATACAGCTGAGTAACAGTGTTTTACATGGAGCGACCGCCTATATGACCTCCGCAAAGTTTACCGGGTAACACAATACCCCTTGGTAAGACTGTTTGTCAGACTTTCTGACATCTGACTACCCGTAACGACTGTCAAAGATCTACAAACGATAGGCGGGACCAACAGCTTAACGTGCTTTCCGAGGTACGAAGGAGTTTTGTAAACTAATATGAAATTGATTTTTTAAGCTTGTAAAATTACCCTAGTCTATCACATCGCCGGATGTCTAGTCGATAACATAAGTAGTTCCTAAAATAATCATCTGTGACAGACGGACGGACAGACGAAGTGAAACCATAAGGGTACTGTTTACCAGTTTTGGAACCCTTATTTAAGTAGGTACTGTCTTTTTACTGATTCGGCTAGTGTCATGGACTGACTTACCTCCTTAAATTCTGCAGTCTACTCGCTAGTCTTCTCTGAGATTGGCCGCTGTAACCAGAATCGGTCATTCACACAAGAACATTATATGTGTGCTTTCTTACCTATTAAAAAGAAAACAAATATTGATATGTCTGGTAGAAGATAGAGGAGTCAGAATACAGAAGTTACTAAGTAAATCAAAGTTCTATAGACTGAACCAATTCATTTTACGACGAATGTAAACAAAGTCGTAACCTATTTTATTCTAATTCTGCCACAGAAATTAACAAAATGGCGCAAAGATAGCGCATTTATGTCAATTTCATGCTCTAAACATCATCATTTATCATTAAATTACATTTTATTAATCTATGTGAGAAAATTAGAACAAAATAGGTTATGATTTTGTTTATATTTTTCGTTATTTCAATTGGTAAATTACAGTAATAACTAATAACGACCTACTAAAATTCGTGCATTCCCATTGTTCCAGCCTATTTCAAAATGGCCGCCTGGCGTGGTTCGGCCACCCGCTGCTAGATGTCACCCTGCAGCTGTCAATATTTGTAACGGAAGCAGAGATCGATGTCAAAAAGAGTAAGTTTTACACATAAACCTTTTTTTTCGGATGGGAAATCATCAAATGATCTCTAATGAGGGAGTGTCAGACTCTTACTGACTAAAACATAATTAAAAATATCCTAAAGTAGGTACCTAATCAGTATCTAGAATTAAAGAAAAAAATGGTTCCAACAAACAAAAGGGCTAAAATCGTTTTTGTAGCGAGCTTGTTGGAACAGACAAAATGAAAAAAATACTTTTCCTCTAGGGAAAATATTATCCCTGCTCTGAAATGCTACAATGACGGACTCTTTGAGCAAGACGGGTGATTTAAGTATCAATCTAAAATCATAACCCTACCTATTGGCTTTGCCGTAGTCGAGTAAAATTTTAAACCGGACTACGAAAAAAAACAAACTACCTAAAAGGCATTTGTGTAATCATAACCAATATTAAGAGCGAAAGTAAGTTTGTTTATTTTTTTATTCATCGATCTAATTACAGTATTGTTTTTATATTCTTAAGACTGTAGTAACCTATATATAGTCTGTGTTAATTGATTTTCAGAAAAATGTAAACAAAGTTGTAACGTATTTTGTTTTAATTCTGCCACAGAAATTAACAAAATGACGTAAGGATGGCGCATTTATGTCAATTTCATGCTCTCATTATGTTGCCCCACACTAGGAATTACTCCTGTGTCGTGGGTGCGTTTACAAACATACATTACACATGCACAAACACCCAGACCCGGAACAATTTTAGTTGTTCCATGCGGGAATCGAACCCGCGACATGCAGCGCAGCTGCCAATTGCTCAGCCACTACGCCAAACGTGCCGTCCGTTATTGATCTTCGTGGGAAAATTAGAACAAAATAGGTTAGGATTTTGTTTACATTTTTCTTAAAATCGATTTGTACAGAGTATAGTGTAAATATCTTAAATGTCATTAGCTAATAAATTTATTAAAAAAAATGAGCTATCATCAAATACTTCTAGGAAGATCATTCTCTAGTCATGCCTAAGTTTCAAGGGGAATACATAACATCTCCTTCCTACACTCGTCCCCCAGGCTACGGCGCCATGATGCACCACATGCTGAAGGAGCGCAAGCAGGCTCTGTCCACGGAGGTGAACTCCATCATAGACTACGCCGACCTGCTGTACACACACGCCGAGGGAGAACAGCTCTTCAACGTCTTGAAGGACTTTGAAATGTTCCCTAACCGTAAGTGTGGTGCTAGTCACTCTCTTAGTAAGAAGGGCACAATTTCAAATCTATACATGTAAAATGCTTTGTCCTGAATGACTGACGGATCAACGCACAGCCTAAACCTCTGAGCGTAGAGACCTGAAACTTGGAGGGTGTGTTCTTTGTATGACGTAGGCATCCGGTAAAAAAGGATTTTCCGAAATTCTATCCCCAAGGGGTGAAAAAGGGGGGAAAGTTTGTATGAAACTCTGTCTTTTTTTTAGTTGAATTTGTATAGCTCACGTGGGTGAAGGCCACCACGACTTAAGTTATTTGCTTCAAAACTCCAATATACACTCTTCTATTCCAGTGACGCTAACAGGCTACTGGCTCTGCGATAGCCTGATAGAAGTGTTCCTGAGGCCGTACCGCCGCCTGCAGAACTCGCCGCGCCGCCAGCGACTGCTGGACTCCATCAACCGAGCGCTGGAGACCAGGTTCCCCCACTTCAGGTTCCGGAGACCACGAGAGAAAGTCATGCGGTTGAATGGTAATGTGTTTTCATACTTAGCTGCAAGCCCCTCCGAATCGCGTTAGATTAGACCACCACTGTACCTATGTTTCACAAATAAATATTTCTGATTTCTGATTTCTGATTTCTGATTTCTGATTTCTGATTTCTGATTTCTGATTAGCAAGGTTAAGCTGTGAGCTGTTCATGGATGATTGACCGTTTTCTTAAAATAGCGAGGCGAATTCGTGCCTCGGAATGCACGTGGTGCTGTCGGACCCGCGCCTGGTCTCTCATGGCGAATAGCCGTTCCGTTAGACTATGAAGATTGACGGTATAGAGAGTATGCCAGTGTCTGCGCGAATGCTCGAATATAACTCACCACTATTTTATGATAGGATGCAAAATTCAATCATTTAGAAATTCAGACACACAAGCCCACATATTGCATTATTCACATACATTTTGTACGATGCAATTAGTTTTTATAGATACTTAAAAAAACATAAAATAATCTATATCTATCTATACTTATAATAAATCTGTAGAGAGGTCAATTCTGTACATGAAATATATTTCCAAAAAAACTATCAGGGGGTGATTAGGGATCGATACTGATGCCAAAAATGCAATCAGTAAAATTTTTGTCTGTCTGTCTGTCTGTCTGTCTGTATAAACTCTATAGAAACAAAAACTACTCTTTGGATTTTAACGAAACTTGGTACAATTATTTGTCATACTCCTGAGATGGTTATAGTATACTTTTCATCACGCTACAATCAATAGGAGCAGAGCAGTGAAGGTAAATGTTGTCATTTTGTTTAAACGCGCTAATCTCAGGAACCGCTGGTCCGATTTAAATAATTCTTTCAGTGTTAGATAGTCCATTTATCGAGGAAGGCTATAGGCTATATATCATCACGCTAAGACCAATAGGAGCGGTGCACCACTACCACGCGGACGAAGTCGCTGGCAGAAGCTAGTTAAATAATAAATCAATGCCTTCTTTTTAATTCTATACACAAGAAGAGCAAGCTATACAAGCCCTATATTTTATTTTAATTTCACAGAAAACAATGTCGAGTCGTCGAAAGTATCTACTTACGTGACTACAGACCCTTACAACGTCACAACGTCACCTCACGGCAGACTGAGGAAGAGAAAGAAGAAGAGGAAACGCTACCATCCCTCGCACAGACACAGTCGCGGGAAAAGACATAACCATACCGGGAAAAGTGACGAAAATATTTTTAGGAGACATTTCCAGCGACCATTTACTACAACAACATAATTTGTTGCTCTCTGATATAAGTTCATATGTTCCCTGATACTAAAATGGCTGATAAAACAAACATTTTGGAAAAGAGCTGATACTCTTACAATGCTGGACCGATATTAACCAAACATAGCTAAGAACCACCGCAAGAAAAATGTCTTTCAAATGAAAAAAACAGCATCGAAATTCATCCGTTAGAGAGCTACGATGCCACAGACGGACACACACACACAGAAACAGTCAGACAGACATCGACGTCAAACTAATACACCCCCCTTTTTGCGTCGGGGTTAGAAATCGCAATTTAAAGCGGAGTTAAATCTCAACTTTAATTATATGGCAATTATAACGCGCCTGATCAAAGTAATAAATTATTAGTTGCATCAACGCAAGTTGCAGATTTAAAATATCAGGCGCTAGCACAAAATCACAAACTGATCAATTTTCTTTAAATACAATTAAATACCGCTCCAATAAATAATAATGTTCTTCCATTAAGCACTGTTTGCAATTTAAACAGTCTGAACCAATTAAGAGAGAATTGTTTGATTACATATTGAAGATTTCTGATGATCTATACATATAAAATGCTTTGTCCTGAATGATCAACGCACAGCCTAAACCGCTGATCGTAGAGACCTGAAACTTGGAGGGTGTGTGCATTGTATGACGTAGGCATCCGATAAGAAAGGATTTTCCGTAATTCTAGGCCTAAAGGGGTGAAAAGGGGGGGGCAAAGTTTCTATGAAATTCTGTAATTTTTCATTTAAATTCTTATAGTCTACGCGGGCGAAGCCGCTGGCGGAAAGCTAGAGAATACATAAATAATTATGTGATTTAGTTGGGAAAGTTACGTTTTTCTGATAAATCATATCACACGCTTCTCTTTGAAATACAGCTTACTTAGGTATGTAACTTTTTGCCCTTATTCTGACAATTTAATTCACATAAGTCAAGATGGCGCCAACTTTTGTCTCTACTTTGTAAACAAAATGGTGGTTAACAATTGTGTGATTGATTAATTTTGCATGTTATTGTTATTTTGTAAATATTAAATGTGTGTTGTTATTTAATTTGTGTTTTTAATTAATCTAAAATTTTTTGGATATTTTTTTATAAGATTTTGGATAAGATACCATGATAAATAAAAGAAAGTCATGTTAGTTACACCATTTATAACTCAAGAACGGCTGGACGATTTTTTATGAATTTTGGATTTTTTGGTTTTGTCTTCGTCCGGAATAGGATAATAAGTATTAAGACATCGGAAAAAAAAATCGAAAAACAAATGATGGGGCGGTACGAAATACATCGGGCCGGCTTGTCCTACTACTATTATAAAGGCGAAAGTTTGTAAGTATGGATGTATGGATGTTTGTTACTCTTTCGCGTAAAAACTACTGAATGGATTTGAATGAAACTTGGTACACAGATAGTTTATAACATGGATTAACACATAGGATACTTTTTATCCGGGTCCGCGAAGTAATTCCTTCGGGACGCGGGTGAAACCGCGGGAAACAGCTAGTATATAATATTATAAATGCGAAAGTAACTCTGTCTGTCTGTTACGCTTTCACGCATAAACCAGTAAGCCGATTTTGATGAAATTAGGTACAGAGATAGAATAGACTCTGAGGAACAACATAGGCTACTTTTTACCCGGGTGCGTGAAGTAGCTCCTTCGGGATGCGGGTGAAACCGCGGGAAACAGCTAGTAATTTATAAATTACGAAAGTGTTACGAAAAAAGTTACGCTTTCACAGTAAAACGGAACTTGGATGAAATTTGTTATAAAATAAATCCTAAATCATAAATCTTGAATCTTAAATCCTGTATCATGTAACCTGAATCCTTATTCTAAATCTTATACCTACATTGTGAATCCTGAATTCTGAATCCTGAATCCTGAATCTTGAATCCTGAATCCTGAATCCTGAATCCTGAATCCTGAATCCTGAATCCTGAATCCTGAATCTTAAATCTTGAATCTTGAATCTTAAATCTTGAATCCTGAATCCTGAATCCTGAATCCTGAATCCTGAATCCTGAATCCTAAATCCTGAATCCTAACTCTCTCAGTGAAGTTGCAGAACTCGCAGAGTTGTTGACACTCATAGTGAAGTGTCTGACACTCAGTTCTAGTTCCAGTTGCTGTTAGTTCTGGTGTCACTGTCATTGTCATTTTCATAGTGAAGTATCTGACACTCATAGTGCAGTGTCTGACACTCATGGTGAAGTGTCTGACACTCAGTTCTAGTTCCAGTTCCAGTTAGTTCTAATGTCACTGTCATTGTCATTTTCATAGTGAAGTGTCTGACACTCATAGTGAAGTGTCTGACACTCATAGCGCAGTGTCTGACACTCAGTTCTAGTTTCAGTTCCAGTTAGTTCTTGTGTCACTGTCATTGTCATTTTCATAGTGAAGTGTTTGACACTCATAGTCAAGTGTCTGACACTCATAGTGAAGTGTCCGACACTCATAGTGCAGTGTCTGACACTCATAGTGAAGTGTCTGACACTCATAGTGAAGTTGCTGACACTCAGTTCTAGTTCCAGTTACTGTTAGTTCTGGTGTCACTGTCATTGTCATTTTCATTGTGAAGTGTCTGACACTCATAGTGAAGTGTCCGACACTCATAGTGCAGTGTCTGACACTCATAGTGAAGTGTCTGACACTCATAGTGAAGTTGCTGACACTCATAGTGAAGTTGCTGACACTCATAGTGAAGTTGCTGACACTCAGTTTTAGTTCCAGTTAGTTCTGGTTTCACTGTCATTGTCATTTTCATAGTGCAGTGTCAGACACTCATAGTGCAGTGTCAGACACTCATAGTGAAGTGTCTGACACTCAGTTCTAGTTCCAGTTCCAGTTAGTTCTGGTGTCACTGTCATTGTCATTTTCACAGTGAAGTGTCTGACACTCATAGTGAAGTGCCCGACACTCATAGTGCAGTGTCTGACACTCATAGTGAAGTGTCTGACACTCATAGTGAAGTTGCTGACACTCATAGTGAAGTTGCTGACACTCAGTTTTAGTTCCAGTTAGTTCTGGTTTCACTGTCATTGTTATTTTCGTAGTGCAGTGTCTGACACTCATAGTGAAGTGTCTGACACTCATAGTGAAGTTGCTGACACTCATAGTGAAGTGTCTGACACTCAGTTCTAGTTCCAGTTCCAGTTAGTTCTGGTGTCACTGTCATTGTCATTTTCATAGTGAAGTGTCTGACACTCATAGTGCAGTGTCTGACACTCATGGTGAAGTGTCTGACACTC
Organism: Pyrrhia umbra; assembly: GCA_963891755.1. Classification (NCBI taxonomy): domain Eukaryota; kingdom Metazoa; phylum Arthropoda; class Insecta; order Lepidoptera; family Noctuidae; genus Pyrrhia; species Pyrrhia umbra. The sequence goes on from OY982946.1 coordinate 439,698, forward strand.
ATAGTGAAGTGTCTGACACTCATAGTGAAGTTGCTGACACTTATAGTGAAGTTGCTGACACTCAGTTTTAGTTCCAGTTCCAGTTAGTTCTGGTTTCACTTTCATTGTCATTTTCATAGTGAAGTGTCTGACACTCATAGTGCAGTGTCTGACACTCATGGTGAAGTGTCTGACACTCATAGTGAAGTGTCTGACACTCATAGTGAAGTGTCTGACACTCAGTTCTAGTTCCAGTTAGTTCTGGTGTCACTGTCATTGTCATTTTCATAGTGAAGTGTCTGACACTCATAGTGAAGTGTCTGACACTCATAGTGAAGTTGCTGACACTCAGTTCTAGTTCCAGTTGCTGTTAGTTCTGGTGTCACTGTCATTGTCATTTTCATAGTGAAGTGTCTGACACTCATAGTGCAGTGTCTGACACTCATGGTGAAGTGTCTGACACTCATAGTGAAGTGTCTGACACTCATAGTGAAGTTGCTGACACTTATAGTGAAGTTGCTGACACTCAGTTTTAGTTCCAGTTCCAGTTAGTTCTGGTTTCACTTTCATTGTCATTTTCATAGTGCAGTGTCAGACACTCATAGTGCAGTGTCAGACACTCATAGTGAAATGTCTGACACTCATAGTGAAGTGTCTGACACTCAGTTCTAGTTCCAGTTCCTGTTAGTTCGGGTGTCACAGTCATTGTCATTTTCATAGACACTCATAGTGCAGTGTCTGACACTCATAGTGCAGTGTCTGACACTCATAGTGAAGTGTCTGACACTCATAATGAAGTGTCTGACACTGATAATGAAGTGTCTGACACTCATAGTGAAGTTTTTGACACTCATAGCGCAGTGTCTGACACTCATAGCGCAGTGTCTGACACTCATAGCGCAGTGTCTGACACTCAGTTCTAGTTCCAGTTCCAGTTAGTTCTAATGTCACTGTCATTGTCATTTTCATAGTGAAGTGTCTGACACTCATAGTGAAGTGTCTGACACTCATAGCGCAGTGTCTGACACTCAGTTCTAGTTTCAGTTCCAGTTAGTTCTTGTGTCACTGTCATTGTCATTTTCATAGTGAAGTGTCTGACACTCATAGTCAAGTGTCTGACACTCATAGTGAAGTGTCCGACACTCATAGTGCAGTGTCTGACACTCATAGTGAAGTGTCTGACACTCATAGTGAAGTTGCTGACACTCATAGTGAAGTTGCTGACACTCATAGTGAAGTTGCTGACACTCAGTTCTAGTTCCAGTTACTGTTAGTTCTGGTGTCACTGTCATTGTCATTTTCATTGCGAAGTGTCTGACACTCATAGTGAAGTGTCCGACACTCATAGTGCAGTGTCTGACACTCATAGTGAAGTGTCTGACACTCATAGTGAAGTTGCTGACACTCATAGTGAAGTTGCTGACACTCAGTTTTAGTTCCAGTTAGTTCTGGTTTCACTGTCATTGTTATTTTCGTAGTGCAGTGTCTGACACTCATAGTGAAGTGTCTGACACTCATAGTGAAGTGTCTGACACTCATAGTGAAGTTGCTGACACTCAGTTCTAGTTCCAGTTCCAGTTAGTTCTGGTGTCACTGTCATTGTCATTTTCATAGTGAAGTGTCTGACACTCATAGTGCAGTGTCTGACACTCATGGTGAAGTGTCTGACACTCATAGTGAAGTGTCTGACACTCATAGTGAAGTTGCTGACACTTATAGTGAAGTTGCTGACACTCAGTTTTAGTTCCAGTTCCAGTTAGTTCTGGTTTCACTTTCATTGTCATTTTCATAGTGCAGTGTCAGACACTCATAGTGCAGTGTCAGACACTCATAGTGAAGTGACTGACACTCAGTTCTAGTTCCAGTTCCAGTTAGTTCTAATGTCATTGTCATTTTCATAGTGAAGTGTCTGACACTCATAGTGAAGTGTCTGACACTCATAGTTAAGTGTCTGACACTCATAGTGCAGTGTCTGACACTCATAGTGAAGTGTCTGACACTCATAGTGAAGTGTCTGACACTCATAGCGAAATGGCTGACCCTCATAGCGAAGTTTCTTACGAAAATTTACAATTTCAATCTCAATCCTGAAATCTTTAATCCCGAATCCTGAATCCTGAATCCTAAATCATGAATCTTGGATCCTGAATCTCGAATCTCGTATAAATTGCGAAATTGATTTAGTTTTTTTTGTTTATTACTGTTTCACAGTAAAATGGCTAAATGCTAACCTGATTTGGATGAAATTAGTTATGAAAGTAGTAGGGCCCGAGACGTTTATGCCTACTTTTTATCCGGGTGCCTTAAGGTGGATGCTCCAGGGTAGCCCGCGAAATTTAAATTTTCGTAAGTTTTTTGCGATTTACAGATAGATATCGGATTGTATGATGATAAAATTCATATTCGCGGTAGCTAAATGTATGTGCTCACACAGTTATACTTGTTAAAACCATCAACATAACTCTGTAACATAGAGAAGTTCTACAACGTCAAGTTTTTACTAAAATGGTACATTGTAGATCTTCACTAAATTGCGGAGCTATGTGGATAGTTTTAACAAGTATTGTTGTGTAAACACATACATTTCACAACCGCGAATATATATTTTATCATCATGGTATCTGATATCGAGCTGTAAATTGTAAAACACTTACGAAAATTTAAATTTCGCGGGCTACCCTGGAGCATCCACCTTAAGTGGTTCCCGTGGTATGCGGGTGAAACAGCGGGCAAAAACAAACTTAAACTTCTATAAAACAAAGTGTAAACTTTATTTAGGAAGTTACAATGTTCATATTAATTAATTTAAACTACTTTAAACTACTTAAGGTTGAGTAAGTAGTTTTAAGTACCTAGATTAAAACAAAGTCGAGTTCGAACACTTATAACTCGAGAACGGCTAGACCGATATTAATGGATTTTGATTTGTTGTATTTGTCTCAGTCCCGAATAGCAGAATAACTATTTCAACATCGAAATTAATCACGAAAAAGTCTATCCCAATTGAATTTAAGAAAAAGGTAAACAAAGTCGTAACCTAATTTGTTGTAGTTCTGCCACGAAACTAACAAAATGCTGTAAAAATGGTGCATTTATGTCAATTTCATGCTTTAAACATCATCATTCATCATTTATTACCATTTTATTTATCTATGTGGGAAAATTAGAACCAAATAGGTTATAATTTTATTTACATTTTTCGTAAAATCAATTGGTAGACACTATAGTAAGTTTATAAAGCCAGAAATGTGTATACACCACGCCCACAAGCCATCAGGTACGTCTAAAAAGGCTAGCGTTTATCACCGACCGACAAAATAAAGTATTCCCATGATCCGAAACCCTTTTGTTCACCAATACAGTTAGCCACTCGAATACGTTTGTGCTAAAATAAAATAAAATTGACCAACCACGCAACGCCGGATATCCATTGAGAGGCATAATATTAAAAGATCTGCCTATTATCAAAGCGCGCCGAAGAATTTCATTTGAACATCACAATAAAGAGATTGTACACAAGTACCTAGCTACAATAGTACGCCTCCATTCAGATCTGAGAATTGGTGAACATGAATGAAATACATTGCAAACAGTAGTTATACCTGTTTGGTATGTGTGGCATCTCGCATGTCAACCTAGAAGGTTGTCGACTGCTTAACCGGGCTTGCCTGTGAAGAGCCTTAAATGAATTTAGGGCCTCCAGCCAGGGCTTAACTTACAAAACTAAGCGACTACACGCTAAGGGCACCCTCTAGTGGGGTACGGGCCTCGGCTTAGGGAGGGAGCGTCGCTGGGGGAGGACAGCAAGGGACAGGCTGGATCAGAATATATATGATTATTATAATCGGGAATTTCGCTGGCTCGTCGCTGGCTGGCTCGTCGAGCTAGGTATGATACAATTGTTTGTGGCTTGTGGTATGTAATGATTGCCACGCTTTTAAACCGACTTCATAATAAAGGAGGTTGTCAATTCGACCAGTTTGATTGTAATATTGTTGTTATTCCATAATATTCTTATTATATTAGTTTACTAGCTTTCCGCCAGCAGCTTCGCCGACGTGGGCTATACGAATTCAAATTAAAAATGTCAGAGTTTTATACAAACTCCCCCCCCCCCCCCCGTTTTACCCTCTTAGAGTAGAAATTTGGAAAATCCTTTCTTATCGGATGCCTACGTGATACAAAGAACACGCCCTCCAAGTTTCAGGTCTCTACGATCTGCGGTTTAGGCTGTGCGTTGATCCGTCAGTCATTCAGGACAAAGCGCTTGATAGATTGTAGTTCGAATGATGTATAGTCTGTTCCAATTGATTTTAAGAAAACCGGCCAAGTGCGAGTCGGACTCGCGCACCGAGGGTTCCGACCATTGCAAAGAAAAAATACGCAATAAAGTCGCAATTATTTTGTTTTTTTTCGACCGCATAATTAAGTTTGTTTGTAGAGGAAAATTGCTAATTACTTAAAAACTACCTGCTAGATCTCGTTCAAACTAATTTTCAATGGAAGTTTGCATGGTAATCTACATCATATATTTTTTTTAGTTTTATCATTCTCTTATTTTAGAAGTTACAGGGGGGGGACACAGATTTTACCACTTTGGAAGTGCCTCTCGCGCAAACTATCCAGTTTAGAAAAAAATGATATTAGAAACCTCAATATCATTTTTGAAGACCATAGATACCCCACACGTATGGGTTTGATGAAAAAAAAATTTTTGAGTTTCAGTTCTAAGTATGAGGACCCCCAAAATTTATTGCTTTTTTTCTATTTTAGTATCAAAATCTTAAAGCGGTTCACAAAATACATCTACTTACCAAATTTCAACAGTATAGTTCTTATTGTTTCGGAAAAAAGTGGCTGTGACATACGGACGGACAGACAGACAGACAGACATACAGACAGACAGACATACAGACAGACAGACATGACGAATCTATAAGGGTTCCGTTTTTGCCATTTGGCTACGGAACCCTAAAAATGTAAACAAAGTCGTATACTATTTTATTTTATTTCTGCCACAGAAATTAACAATATGGCGTAACGATGGTGCATTAATGTCAATTTCATGTTCTATACATTTACTAACATCATTATGATGCCGTTTTATTCATATGAATGAGAAAATTAGAACAAAATAGGTTATGATTTTGTTTACATTTTTCTTAAAAACATTTGGAACAGACTATAGATGTCGTAGTTTTCATAAAAACGTCAAAATTAGGACAGCACAGCGTCTGTCGGGTTCACTAGTAAAGATATATATAAACAGACAATGCAACGGATGCATTTTATGGTTGTTTTGTCCGTCAAGTCGTCACGAATTTGTTTATTTACTCAAACAACAAAATTCTAAGGATTCAGCTCATTTAAATGAAGGTAAAAGAGTTTCATTGCTTTAGTAAAACTGAGAGTTTGTGAGTATGTATGTTTGTTACTCTGTAACGCAAAAACTACTGAACGTATTTTAATTAAATTTGGTACACACATAGTTTATAACCTGGATTAACACATAGGAAACTTTTTATCCGGCTGCGCGCAGTAGTTCCACCATGATGGGGATGAAACTGCGAGAATAAGCTAGTAAGCTTACTAACTTAATAAATGCGAAATTGAGGTGGTTTGTTTATATGTTACTAGCTTCGCGCCAGCGGCTGCGCCCGCAATATTTTAGCTAATAGATACAAAAACTTCACAGATTATTATTATTTACTTATTATTTACTTAAACTTTCCTCATTAATCACTCTATCTATTAAAAAAAACCGCATCAAAATCCGTTGTGTAGTTTTAAAGATTTAAGCATACATAGGGATATAGGGAAAGAGAAAGCGACTTTGTTCTATACTATGTAGTGATGATTTCACTGTAAAACGGCTGGACTGATTTAGTTGAAATTTGATAAGGAAATAAGGGCCCTGAAGACCCGGGAGGCGGTTACAAAATGGTTACAGACTACCTTTTATCCGGGATCTTTTGCATAAATATTCTAACATATTAATTCGCTAACGTGTTAAAAACCACGTATTTTTTTGTCATAACATCACAATAGAGGCATAATAAAACACTTTACAGCGCCTGGGATCGAACCCACGCCGCACAATATGCAGTCCCACCTACGAAGCAAGCCTACACACCCTCAAAACATTAATAACTTTGATTTGTATTTTTTTCAAAATGGCCGCTTGCTTTTTTTACGCAATCGAAGCGCGGGTCATTGTGTGTGACTATTGTCAAAATTAACAGGTAGATAATGTAATGGTTTGCGTGTGGGAGCTTTTAAAACGTGAATTTTGTGTTTGTAAACAATAATAGATAATGTGTTAGCGTTTCTTATATCCACATTATCAGTTTACACCAGAATTATCGATACATAAAAAATGACTGACGGATCATCGCACAGCCTAAACCGCTGATCGTAGAGACCTGAAACTTGGAGGGTGTGTTCTTTGTATGACGTAGGCATCCGATAAGAGAGGATTTTCCGAAATTCTACCCCTAAGGGGGTGAAAAAGAGGGGCAAAGTTTATATAAAACTCTGTCATTTTTAAATTGAATTCGTATAGCCCACGCGGGCGAAGCTTAAACCTATTTTGAAATCTCCACTATCCAATAGTGAACAGTTACAAGGTTCTATTGATTTTTTTATCCTAGCAACACAAAGGATCACCTGATTTTTATTAATGGCAACTATTGTCGATGAGACGCGCGCCATGATTTATTGGGAGCCTAATTGTGTTGGATGTGGAATTTTATATGGTTTGGACTTTTGTTATGTCACGGTCTTGAGAGATATAGGTAGTTATACTTGTACCCTGCCTAGCTCGACGAGCCAGCCCGCGAGCTGGGCTAATAGCTTTAAAATTCCCGATTAAAATAATATTCATATTTATTTATCATATTTATATATTCTGATCCAGCCTGTCCCTTGCTGTCCTCCCCCAGCGATGCCCTAAACCGAGGCCCGTACCTCACTAGAGGGTGCCCTTAGCGTGTAGTCACTTAGTTTTGTAAGTTAAGCCCTGGCTGGAGGGCCTAAATTCATTTAAGGCGCTTCACAGGCAAGCCCGGTTAAGCAGTCGACAACTTTCAACGTTAACCAGCGAGAGCGAGAGAACTGGGATGAACATCAAAAGAAAAACAATGAGGAACTCGTGGTTAAGTAACAGTCGCACGGGTCTATTGATCAAAGGTTAAGCTGCGATTGGCGCGGTCGGTTGGAGAAAGGGCGACCATATATGTCTTACAGAGAGAGAGAAAAATACTCCTCCGTGCCTCGGAAAGCACGTTAAGCTGTTGGTCCCGGCTGTGATTTGTAGATCTTTGACAGTCGTTACGGTTAGCCGGAAGCCAGAAAGTGTGACAACCAGTCTTACTAAAAGTTATCGTGTTACCCGGTAACTGTGTTGTGGAGGTCAAATGGGCAGTCGCTCCATGTAAAACACTGGTACTCAGCTGCATTCAGCTAGACTGGAAGCCGAGACCCCAACATATTTGGGAAAAAGCTAGGCAAGTGATAAAATATTTTTCTTTCTTTCTTTCTTTCTGATATACACACAATAATTTATCTGTAATTTAATAGTAACTTTAAACAGAATTTCGAACCGCCGTCACTAAAAATGTAAAATTCGGTTTAAAATTCCCATCAAACAAGATGTCTTCCACCGCAATGTTGCTAACTGCAAAAAAGGAAACATCATGAGTGTTGCCACATACAAATATGGTTAGCCACGAAATTCCCAGTTTTCGCGCGGAAAAATATTATTTGCAGGAGCGTGTGAGTGTGCCTAGCTAAATGTATTTGAGCAAGCCGCAGCGGATGGAGTTATTTGGTCTTCTGGTTAGAGTTAGTCACTGTGAACACATACAGAGAAGGACTAAAGTTAGTTTAAATATACTATTTTTAAACGACTTCAAAAAAAAGAGGAGGTTCTCAATTCATCTATATTTTTTTATTTATTTTTTTATGTTAGTTACCTCAGAACTTTCGACTGGGCGAAACGTTTTTGATGATTCTTCTTTTGTTTGAAAGCTGGTGCTTCCCGTGTGGACCCATATAAATTTTATCAACGTCGGTTCAGCTGTTTTCTAAATATATTAAAAATAACGGTTTATCTCTATTTGCGCATACGCCGAATACCTACTTAGATGGTTTGGTGATTTACGTTTATTTCAACCAAAAAAGTTTAGGACTAGGAACTTGAAATTTTAATAAGATAATAAGATCGAGACACAAGCGAAAAAGAAGTCGGGGGCAAAATACTAACAGTAAATTAGTAGACAACGACTTCTAGAGCGATGTTTTGGTCGACAAGCGTTCTTATCGTGTGGGCTGCAGGTTTACCAACCTAACAAGCGCTAGTGTCAGAGTGTTCTCAAACCCGCCTGACAGCCTCTGACATGGAATTGTAACAACGACTGCTATCAAGATAACAGCCGGGGACGACAACAGACGACATTCAGGTTGTCAATCAGCTGCATCTCGTCACACTAATAGGAATAATATCAATAGGCCAGAGACCTGTTTCTTTGAGTAATTCTTAATGTGGAACTGCTGACTTCATCCTTTTTGTATGCGATTTACTTGGAAGGATGTAACGATAGGCAGAATGAGTTTGTTTCCTTGTACTCTCTGTTAGACAACGCCTGTTTCCTTTGTCTATTTAAAAATGGCGGGAAAGTATGAAGTTTGCGAATGTAATAATTATAATTTAGCTTCGGTTAAATAATACTAACAGCTTCACGGGGTTTCGGCCGTCTCCTAAAGAAACTGAAATATTTATTTCTGGAGACTGACAAGCAGGATAAAAACCTATTCCAAGCTTTGATATCTACATTATAGGAACATTGAAATGACAGGCTATTGTTTTGGCCAAAAGATAAGCATTGCCATCCAACGTGGCAATGTTGCCAGCCTCTTGGGTAAGCTCCCACTTGACGGCGATGAGGAGGAATTTTTTGACGCACTTTTAGTAGTAAGTAATTTTACATATCGATGGGTCCTATGTATATGGGCCAAAATGCAAAATTACAACTTTACAGGAGAGGCTTCCAAAGTTTAAATTTACTATAATTTTAGATCGGTAAAACCGAAGTTAACGAAACCTTGCATGTTTGTTAAGACAACTATCCTCCTCATTTGTACAACAGTATTTTATATAAACATTTATTGTTTTTTTTTTTACGTCACATTGGCCCTTCTACGTTAGTTTTTGTTAAAAATATTTTTCATTAAAAACACCCTAAAAGGGCCGATGTGTCATATTGGCCATTATACGCGTATTACGCTAATTAGAATAAAGTATTATTTTTTATTATTTTTTACTCATAAAATCAATTAACAATTGAGGTAGTTGATAATTTATTAATTAAAATAAAAGCTATTTAGATAACTATGTCACATTGACACTTATACGTTTTACAACTTGCTAACCTACTAACTGAGTTTTCAGTTAGATCATTTAAATAATAAAAAAACACACTAAAGCTTTATTTATTTATTGAAATAAAAATTGAATTAGCCTTAAAACTACAATTATGGGCCCATTTTCAGTCTTTTTGGTATTATCGTGAGGAAAAAAATAACAAAAAAATTAAGTAAGAAGGAAACTGTTACTGAAGATCTTAGTATGATTAACAAAATTATGTAATAAAAAATTATGTACTTTACATTATTATTTTCTTAATAAAATCACAAAAAAACTTAACAAAAATAAAAACCTATCTGGCATAAACAAAAATAAAAAGATCTCTGTAGTATAATCAAGTAATAAAATTAACAAAATCAACATTACTAGTAAGTGGAAAATTACTAATTGTCTTCGCTTTCATTAATTGACACAATATCATTAGATGCTACTAAATTTTCATAATAACTATGGTATACAGGTGGAATAATATTTTTTGACATAAATCAAGCAAGTCTTTCTTCTTGGAAGGTTGTATTGGTATAACAGCTGATTGTAACATAATTGCAGAGGAATATCTGTTGGTCTATCGGCAATTTGTCTTCTTGTTCGTACTGGCTGATCTAAGATTTTAATATGATTTTCAATAGCATCTTCACCCAAATCATATTTGTAGTATAAAACGTATGATTCGTCTCGGCTTACACGAATTTGTTTTATTTTAGACCAAAAAATTGTATGTCCTTCTGAGTTTTCAGTCCAGTTAAAGTGTGTATTTGTCTGCATCGTTTTAAAGTCATAAATCATGTTTTGAGCTACATCTATGACGTTATAAGGACTTCATTTTGATTTCGCCCATCGAATCAATGAGCTCCATTCAAAGGGTGTGTAAATATTCTTATATTTTGAAGCTCTTTCAATGGTGGCGTGTATGGAGTCGCCTTCATTCTGAGTGTGGCCTACCTCAAGACAAGTGTGTTTTATATTTAATATTAAACTGTTTAGCAGCGTATAGATACATAAAAACATAATCCTGTTTCGGTTTTGGCCAGTGCAATCGTCCGACCAAAATCTGAAGTCGTCACAACCTTCTTGACCTTTTAATTTAATTATATCGTACATACAGCTCGCTATTTCGTTCGATCCCTTCATTGCAATTTGTTCATTCCATAAGTAACAGGTACCAATTAAATTCCCAATATCGAAAACTGATAAGTTATGTACTTTCAACCTTTTGCTGTAATAAAATAGACTAATTTCACCACTCGGGGACAACAACACTTTTTGCAAATCAAAAGTAGCGCAGAAGATTATCGTGTCATTCTGTGAATCACGTTTATCCTTTTCTTTTAAAGATCTAGTCTGATTTTTGCTAATTATATGATTATCATAAAATATTTAATTTTCAGGAGTAACAGGACCGTTTTTGAAGGAATGACCAACATGGCATTGGTCTTTTTTTGGCTGATGAAATGATAAATTAATATTTTTGTTTACTATGTCCCTGTATTGCCTTAACGACTCACATTTATTACCATATTTAGTTGGATCATACCATTATTTGTATAACTTAAACATGCATAAAATTTTAAATACTTTTTACAAAGGTTATCATCGCTATTTTCTATAAAATCGTCGTAACCTAAATATTTTCTCCGTGCACTGTTATTTTCATTTCCCAATGCCAAATCCACTAAAGTCCTACCTCGACTCAACCTAGCACGATAATTAGATGCAATCTTCTACTTATTAAACTAAATTGTAACGCAAAAACACAACAATACATTTTTGTTTTCATCACAGAACGGAGCAATCCGTTCAACGTATAAGTGTCAAACTATCTGATTGGTCCAAAATATAAACAAACGCGCGCCGGTACTCCCCGCGTATAAGTCTCTAATTACTCTTTGGACCTTGTACGTTTATATTCATGTAACATATGCCGTTATACTGTAATAAAAAATCGTGCTTCTATGCAGAAATCTTTTTTTTTTAATAGCTCACATGATTAATTATATCGATAAGATGCGTTTGACATAAAAAAGTCAAAATGGCCAAATTGTTAGTTTGGCCCATATACATAGGACCCATCGATATTTGTTTTATATTTGTTATAAAGTTTTATTGTAATAGAATATATATCATGTAATCTTACTAATATTATAAACTAGCTTTCCGCCCGCGGCTTCGCCCGCGTGGTCAATTTTTTACACCTTGGGTTACATTATTTAAGTTTTAGTAGGGATCCCTAATTATTTCTGGAAATAAATATAGCCTATGACACTTCGTAAAGATGTAGCTTTCTAATGGGGAAAGAATTTCTAAAATCGGTCCAGTAGTTTTTGAGTTAAATCCCTACAAACAAACAAATAACAAATCTTTCCTCTTTATAATATTAGTATAGATGCAAAAGTTATTCTTTCACGCAGAAATTACTGGATAAAATTCGGCACGCAAATATTTTTAACCTATAATACAAGGGTACTTTTTACCCGGAATCTAGACTGGACTGAATTATTTAAATTTTGACGTAACCGGCCGTCAAACCCTACCATTGCTGGGGCCAATGTACGCGCCTCCCATTAGACGCGAACCCGTCGCAATCAGAACTTTTTGCCTGTGATTAGACATAGCACACCCTTACTCAGTCATTGAATATAAAAACTAGTCTCAAAGCTCGTTAGAAGCGTCTACTTACTTGGAATAACTAGCAAATGGGCGCTACAGCCTTTGGTTAAAGAATCATCCTTGCTAATCTATACTGATATAATAAAGCTGAAGAGTTTGTTTGTTTGAACGCGCTAATCTCAGGAACTTTCATCATCTGTCTAGCCTTTTCCCAACTATATTGGGGTCGGCTTCCAGTCTAAACCGGATGCAGCTGAGTACCAGTGTTTTACATGGAGCGATTGCCTATCTGACCTCCACAACCCATTTATCGGGTAACACGGTACCCCTTGGTAAGACGGGTTGTCACACTTTCTGGCTTCTGACTACCCGTAACGACTGTCAAAGATCTACAAATGACAGCCGGGACCAACAGCTTAACGTGCTTTCCGAGGCACGGAGGCGCCGGAGGCACCGAGGCACCTAGGCGCTAATCTCAGGAACTACTGGACCAATTTAAAAAAATCTTTCAGTGTAGGTAGCCCGTTTATCGAGGAAGGCTATAAGCTATATATAATCACGCTAAAATCAATAGGAGCGGAGCATCAATGAAGAATGTTTCAAAATCGGGGGTTAAAGTTAGCGATAGCCCAAAGTTACTATTCCACGCGGACGAAGTCGCGGGCAGAAGCTAGTATTATATAATCGAAATTAACTTTGTCCGTCTGTTACGCTTTCATGGGAAAATAGCTGAAACGATTCAGATTGGTGTCCTGGTGGCCTAGTGATTAAGGCACCTGCTTCTCGTGTACGAGTGTGCTGGTACGAAACCTGGCAAGTACCAATGTGACTTTTCTGAAGTCATATGTACTTTCTTAGTATATCTTAGCCGTCACCGACTAACGGTGAAGGAAAACATCGTGAGGTGTCAGCTGAAACGCGTGTGGACCAAAACATCGCTCTAGAAGACCACGTATCTGTTAGAAACCAATATTGATCTCTGACCGCGTGTCAAATAAAGCTATTATATAACTGTAACAAATAGAGACAGGAATAGTTCCTCCTGCTCACGCTTTAGGTTACGTTTATTTAATTCGTATGAATTTTATTATGCTCATGAGGTTATTAACGTGGTACTCGATATGTTTTATAGCGAGCGCTCGATAAATACTGGCTATAGATATAGAAAATCGATACAGAAACTTAATTTTATACTTTCCCCGACATGCAGATCGATCTTAAACCTGCCATCCAACGTGGCAATGCTGCCTTTCTGCACACACCGAGTGACGGCGATTAGGATGATTTCTTTGACGCCATAGTTGGGTAAACATTTCTAATGTAACTTGTATTTATGTTTTATAATGTAAAAAAAACATGTAAACTTATAAATTTAGTAAAGAACCTCGAAACCTTTAGAAGAGTTTTTTGGAGAACTCTTTTTGAGTCTGTACCAATCGATTTTACGAAAAAAGTAAACAAAATCATAACCTATTTTGTTCCAATTTTACCAAATCCTTACTAGTCCTTACTTATATTATAAATGCGAAAGTAACTCTGTCTGTCTGTCCGTCTGTCTGTTACGCTTTCACGCCAAAACTACTGGACCGATATAAATGAAATTTGGTACAGATATAGAATAGACCCTGAGGAACAACATAGGCTACTTTTTACCCGGGTGCGCTAAGTAGTTCCCTCGGGATGCGGGTGAAACCGCGGGAAACAGCTAGTAAATAAATAAAATAGCATTAAACGATGAAAGATGATGGTCAGATCATGAAATTGACATAAATGCGCCATCCTTGTGCCATTTTGTTAATTTGTGTGGCAGAATAAGAACAAAATAGGTTACGACTTTGTTTACATTTTTCGTAAAATCAATTGTTACCGACTATGTTGCCACAGAAGATATATTAAACTTAAGAGGGATAAATAAACTATCTCTCGTTTAAAGGTTTAGGTTTAAAAGCTTCTACTGCTTTCTCCGATACAGCTTACATTACGGAATGTAGGTAAAACGAAATACCAACAATATTCTCTGTCTACAACCATTCAAAACCAGGTACATGCAGTTAAGGAATAAAGGAATCCATTCGTGCGTTTATTAGACGGACATTGGCGACTGCCGTCTGACCGGATTACGTCCCTAAACACAGCTACCTAGCCACCTGATTATATTATCCTCAAGTTACCGTCGACACCCACACTTGACCGTTTTAAAGCCCCTTTGATAGAAAGGGAATGTTTTTGTAAGTCAAATGAAAAATCTGTCTCGCGCACTGAGGGTTCCTTAGTACAAAAACTTTTGTTTACCAATTCTTTACAATGACAACACGCTTGTGACAACTAATTAACAATGTAATAAGTATTTTTTATTGTAATCTTCTTCTTATTGTCAAATCGAAATGGCTGTATTTGTAAGTTCAGTTCAGATGAAAATGTATTTTAAAATGGTATTTTGGTTCGATTTAATGATAGATGAGTGAGTTTGTGGAACTCTATAAGTTTGATTTCATGTGATTCGTTTTGACGAGAACATTAAATTGGGTTTGGTAGCAGAGTCTGACGATGGAGCCAGGAGGTGCGAAAAGTTTTTTTAAGTACCTAGGTACATATTTTTAATTGTTGTTTTACTATAGAGCATGCATGTAGAAGTTGCACGCCTGCCTGTAATTAATAAACGACTAAATATATTTTTTTGTTATTACATCCCACTCTCTCTTTCTCTTTAAACCGGCCTCTCTTGTATTTTGATTACAATTTTAATTATAATAGTTGGTTTAGATTCCAAAAATACTGCCCTACCACAGACAGACGGACTTAAAGTTCCAAACCTTAGTTGAGGGAACCCAAAAACGTCACAAAAACTTTCAAAGCCACATTCTTTGTATAAACTTATATCCTATAAATAAATTGTCTACGAAATACTTTACAGGGAACAGTGGCGAAAAGTCAATGTTATTGAATTCAATATCCATTGCCCCTTTTCTTAATAAGACGTCAATCAAAAGGTTTACTGCCCAGTAAATGTACTTCAAAAAAGTTAAGCCAAGTCATAAAATATATGACAAAGAAGGTTTTATGCTTATTAGTAAAGATTAAAGGTCTTTGAGCAAGCTTTTGTGTGCCCTCGCCTTTTTAGTTGTTCGTAATCTTTTTTAATACGATTGTGACGCCGAAAAATTTCGAGGAATGGTTTAGTTTGGTGTTTAAGAAATAATGATGTAATTACAGTCGTAATTGGATGACTAATGAGATGTACTTAAAATTGTGAATGTTCTATTTTTTTTGTCACTAGTCTTTGTCTCATAATGATCTGTCTAGACTTCCGTGATGTTCTATTTTCGCAAGCAACTGACTTCCAGCGATATCTAACCTCAACAATCTAGCTACTGGGAAACACATAGTTTTTATGACCCGTGAAGATTGCTAAAGAACTAGAAAAACATCTGGACTTAATTTACCCTGCTTTACAAGACACGAAGAAGTCTTGGTATGACATTGATGGTCACCGATCCACTCACGGATCCTTGGTCAACTCGTGAGGCTGTCAAAGAGCCATATAACACATATCTATTACTAATGTGAAGCTGTGTGCAATGCTTTATATGTAAACAATAAGCACGACGCTGTGGCCAGAAGCTAGCTTATAATATACAAGCTGTTTCCCGCGGTTTCACTCGTATCCTGAGGGAACTACTATGCGCACCCGGATAAAATCTTCCCTTTGTCCTTTTCCAGGGTTGAAGCTACCTCTATGCCAAATTTCAAACAAATCGGTTGAAGCTTTAACTGTGAAAGTGCAACAGACATGCAGAGTTGTTTTCACAATTATAACATTAGTAATGATGGAAGGTCTAAGAATATAAAAACTGACCAGTCTCATCAATATCTAGAGTTCCCTAAACACTAATTACCTGTCAAATTCGCATCATGACAAGCATGACTACATGACAAATAGGCGAACCCTCAAACTTGTCCATTCTTCCCAAACGAGCGAGGAGCGAGATTTTTTCATCAGTCAATTTAACCTTTGAGTCCCAGAGAGGCATTTCGCAAAAAAATGGTTTTCTCCGAAAATCTTTTTTGCAATCCACCATGGGAATATAAAAGTATTTTGTATTTGGCTTATAGTTATCTTTTTAATGGCCCCGGAGGCAAGCGGTATCAGAAAGAGATGTTTTGCTTTAAGAAGTTGTACCTATTATTCGTTGTGGTCTCCGGTTTCGAAAAGGCCACCCCATGGCCTGCCTACACGGAGGCGGTCTTTTTATTAAATATATGGGAAGCCTTATCAATCATGTGAGCCCTTGATAATGTAATAGTTGAAACTGAGCATTCTTAAGAGCGTATTCTGTTTTGCGATGTGAATCTTAACTTCCTAACAAATATCATAAATCCGAAAGTTAGTTTGTTTCTTACGCTTTTATGGTAAAACGGCTTAACTGATTTGGATGAAATTTTATATGGAGATAGAGTGGACTCTTGAGACGGTTATAGACTTCTTTTTATCCGGTTGCGATAAGTAGTTCTCTCGGGACGCAGGAGAAACTACGGGAAACACTTAGTACCTATACATAAAATGACTTATCCTGACGTTTCTTTATCAATGCGAACTTAGAACGCTGCGGCTGCAAATTTGAATTGTATCATTTAATTCCTTTTATATTGTAAGCTTGTAGGTACAACAAGGCAGGTAATCGAAACTAGCTAGTTAACATAATCATTGCAAAATTAAAATTCAATATTAAATCGAAAGTGACTTTTGCTTAGCAAAAAAAGCATGGGAGCCAGCATCTATGGCTAAACAGGAAATAATTTACACCCCTCATCAAGACAGGCTTGTATTATATAAAAAATACGAAGGATCTTGAAATAAGAAAACAATTTCGCGCATCCAAGCGTTGTGTATTATCTACCCCTTTTAACACTAGACAATGCAATGTCGAGCGCTTCCTTAATACGGTCCTCACAAATAAATCACTTCTCGCGAAACGAGTTTGTCTCAAAATGGCGGCGTTCCCGCCAAAACAGCTGTGAGAAATCAACATTCGGATCAAGTATTTTTGCTAACAAAATTAACATTGTTAACTGTTTAAACTCGTTTTTAAATATATTTTTTGGTTGACGACGATTTTTTGTACCCTACCTATAGTAGATAATTGGTCGTTGGAAAAGAAGTCTGTAGCTAACATTAGGTTATCTGTCCGCAAACTTAGGTGATCTTTATGTTGTAGCTGTTAAAAGCTATTTTCAATAGCTTATCTATCCTTAGATTTGCTGACTAGAGATAGACTTTTAACATTAGCTGTATGGACCTTATGTCAAAATTCTATCTCTACTAAGAAAATGGCGGTACGTTATACTATTTGTAACTAGTCGTTTTCTCAGTTGCCATCATGAGGGAAATAATTCCAGTAGGTTACCGGTCAAAAACTACCTAAATGTGTTATTTTTCCTAGGTTTAAGCGTTTATAGGTATCTAAATCACAATTAAGCCTTACCACATTTCACCGTGCAAGCGCCGACATACAGATTACAGAGCTATTTGCATAAATAAGGATTAAATAGGGTGACTAGAAAGGGACTGAGATCACTAAGATGATCGCTGGTTCAATAGAGATGTACCCTGCCGGGGCTGCGAGATGTCCGAAAGAGATACCGCGCCCCCGGAATACAAAGGGCTGAGGAAGGAACATGGATGGGTTTTAGTCAGTAGGAGTGACACTCACTCCCGCTCCACTCACGGCGGTAGGAGTCATTTGATGATTTCATGAAAAAAATATGATGTATGGACGAACAAGTCACACTGCGCCGACCACATGAAATGGAATTCGGAATTTCAAGACGGGCAGGAAAATTTTAAAAGTACAGTAGAACAGTATTTGTTTATAAATTTATTAATAATTTATTATTTATTTATAATTTAGAAGTAATGATAAAAAATCACAAGTCTTCAATGCGGACATTTTCTTGAACCACGTGTGGGAGTGGGAGCGACTTGGTTGTGCAATGTTGGCAGTGTGAATATGACGTATTTCCGGTAGAGGTATTATCCTTGTCTTGTTAAGTTATTCATTGATGAGTTTGTAATCTGATATATAACTAAACTAGGTACTTAAACTGAAACAGAATGGCAAGAATATTTTATTGTAGTTTTCAGATTAATTTGCCCTTATTTTACCTGAAAAATATGGTTAAGAAGGAGAAAGGCCGCCATTTCTCATCAGATAATTTACAATTCGAAATGACAGTCACGGCCAAACCGCCAAAATAAACGTCAGGTCAATCAAAAAATCAAGCATGCAAAGGCAATAACCTATACAGCCAAGCGCGGGCAACCAGCTGACGTGCACAGCTTTCTTTGCAAACCGGTAATGTAACTCGACAATAACCCCTAAAATGTCGTGTAAACACTAACCCATTGCTTTAGAACATGACAAAAGGTCTAAAACTTCACTAAAATTATGATAATAAAGCATTTGTAAACTATTGTTAACTTTTTTTAACTGTGACGCCTGGTTTTGGCGGGAATCAGCTGAGAGAGCAAACAGGTTGGACGGCCTCCTCGTATTATGAAACTCCTTGGTCGTTGCGATATTCGAATTTATTGTGAGAAGAATTTTGATGTATAATTCGAACTTTTTGCTAACTACAAGAAAATATGACTTTAGTTAGTAGTAGTACCTAACTAATTATTAAAATCATATAGATGTAGAGATCTTAAAATACTTAAAGCTAAAACGACATAATAAGGGCCTACCATGATAATCAAAAGCATCTTTTAAAAATTGATAATGAATTTTCCACTTGCCAAAATAATGACATTCCGAATTGATTGGTTGAAATTATAAGTTTGGGTGCTATGGAAGTGAAATCGATATAATTTTTTTATTTCATGTTGAAGAAAACCACTAGAAGCTACAATAAAAGTCAATAAATAATAATAAGTTTAACGACACATTCCTAAGGCAGCGCAAACTCAGTACAGGGGCGCCTCAGCCTCACCGATTTCAAAATCAGCTGATGGAACGGCCGGCCATATTTTTTGTACGCTTTTTTTTAAATTCGCTAACAGGTTCGGATCGCTACGCATACATACATTCTCGGAAAGCTAGGAAGTTTTTTTACATGGAATATTTGTGGCAGGTACAATGTTCCGGCCTCTAAGTATTGTTAAAACTTACATTTCGGGTCTATAAATGTGTTTATATGGCGTTTCGGGTGTGATGGTGGGATTTTGTCTTGTTAGAATTCGATGGAGGTTACGCTTTTTATTGTAACCTGTCAGATTTGCCGCCATTTTTCAAGTCGATGTGACAGTTACTTTTTTTTCTGAACTTTATTCAAAGTTGATCAAAGGAATACAGTTTTCAGTCTTTTAATCTTCAAATGAGGTTTTTGTCTACTGTCTCTATGTTTAAAGCAATGTGAAACACGATATCACATGGCAAATAACGTCTTATAGTAACAACACACGCACTCAGTGTATCTGAGTTCAAGGTCACGTTACGTGCAACTTTTGGACATTAATTCACATGAGCTTTTTAGTAAGCTCAGAATCTATCCCTCCCGACCCTAGATTGACGAGCCAGCCCGCGAGTTGAGCTAATAGCTTTAAAAGACCAGCCCCCAGCGACGCCCTAACCCAGGCCCGTACCCGAATAAGTGGTGCCCTTAGCGTGTAGTTGCTAAGTTTTGTAAATTAAGCCCTGTCTGGAGGCCCTAAATTCATTTAAGGCACTTCACAGGCAAGCCCGGTTAAGCAGTCGACAACCTTCTAGGTTGACCTGCGAGATGCCATACAAAAAAAAACAGATTCTATTTGTGCATTTAAGAATTAATTTTATAATAAGGCCATGCCATCGCGTTAACTTGAGGTGAAGGGAACACGACCACAACAAAAATATTGTCTCATTTCACGCTTTTGAGAACTAGGTACCTACTTGTTTTTTTTTGTATCCAGACGATCTTAATACGCAGCTGATCTCTGACGTGTTTGCTCGACATAATATTATTAACACAAGTCTATTAAGTAGTGTAACATAATCTAATCTTATTAATACGAGGCTGTACACAAGACCCACACGATGTAAGGTTATTGGTATTTAAATAGTTCCGGGTCATAATGCTCACTGTTTTCTTTTTGTTTATATTTTTTTTAAGTATAAACCATAACCATAAAGATTTTTTAATAATATAAATGCTAACTAACTCTGCCTGTCTGTAAGGCTTTCACGTTAAAATAGCTGAAAAGATTTTCATGTAAGAAGACAGATAGCACAATAACCTGGATGTGGTTTTTATCTGGGTGCGTGACGTTCTTTCCTCTGGAAGCAGCGACAACCAAGGATAAACTAGAACTTTCTGCATTAAAAGGGATGGTAACTTCATTCCATCTGTCTTTCAAAAACGTCAAAATCAAAATGACAGGTCGATGAAAGAAACCCCTTTCATAACCTCAAAATTCTTCCCAGTCAAGCGTTCCTATGCATCCCGCAACAGCCCATTAGCTTAAATATAGACTCTAGACATGACAAATCTAGACTTGAAAGCTTATCTCTTTATCAAAACGTCATAAACATTACTGATACACGCGTAACCTTCATGGTGAAAAGCGCGGGCTGTCAAAACGAAAGAAAACAATCTATTAAGAACTTTAACACTGAGAGATAAGTACTAATTTCCTTTAATTGCAAAGACATTTCTTTTTGCTGTGGTAGAATAATGTCGATCGTGAGAATTGCTACTTGTCCTTTAAATATGAACTTTATTGTGTCGCGTTAAAGTTGAATTTTGTCTGCATTACGGTGGCATACCTGTTCTGTGACCGACAATGACCTCTTGAAAAAGCGAGGGAAAAATGCTTTATCGTGAATGGTGTTTATCAAACGAAATACTACTTTGAGCGAAGCTCTTTAAGTAGATTTTAGCATGGCAAAAACTGAAATGATGTAATATTGATGATAACATATTTCTTGATTTATTAATGTGGAGCATGTACCGTGCTGATTTGCTCGAGACTTTTGGCAGGAAAAGGACATCGGCGGCCATCTTTGTTCTTTTAAGTAGGTTTTAATAATAATTCCTTTGCTAACAACCTTGAAAGTAAATAAAAGATATGCGACTAGATAACATGTCTATTGATAACACACTCATATTTTTACATGTAATCAGGCAAGCAGGTACCAGGTACCTACCTAAACTTTTCTTTTAAGATAGGCAAGTGCGAGTCGGATTCGTTCACAAAGCAGGATCTTCAGGTTCTAGGATCTCGTTGGCACAATTTGGGTATATAACCTTTAAATAATAGTCCTAGCAAGTTTTGTGTTTCACAAAGTAATTCTAGGCTGAATGAGAATATTTCCTTAGGCTAGAATCTGAAAAACTCCAAATGTCAAATCAACTCATCAGCTGTTTTGCAATTGTCACATTCTCGGTCCAACCAACTTTTAGTCAAATTCAAATCAAACAATTATAATAAAAAGTTGGAACATTGAATTCTGTTTAAAAACACGAATAAAATCATATCAATGATTAAATAATATTTTTATTAGATTTTTTGTAAAAGTAAAGATTTGATTGTGCAAGAATTGACTAGAGGTAATATTTTAAAGTGAAGAGAAAGTTTAATTAAAAATTGTCTGCAGGTATAAAGGCAATTTGAACTGTAGGTACCTACTAGGTATCAAATACTATTCCAGGAAAATGAAAAAGAAATAGTTAACAGGAATACCACACTTTAATTTGTCAAACATAATAGTTGTCAAGTGTCACTGATGGCGAACATAAGTGCTTCCGTTGTGGGACCTCCTACGGAGTTACTTAAAGTTTAAAGGGCCTAGTTGCTACAGTTTCGTGGAAAAATCATTATTTTCCCTTTTAAGAGCATGTAAAAGCCTCACAGCTGATTCCAAAGCAACAAGCATTTCTTTAACACCATTTAAAAACACGTAATTTCATCTTATTTAACTCAGACACGGAAAAAACAGGGCCATATTTTAATATTACCGCTAAAATTTTGACATATTTTGAAGTAACCTTTATTTTATGATGCCAAAGGTTCAATTCCGTACGGCAAGGAATTATACGAATGCAAACCGACCGGGAGAATTCCAGATTTAAAAACAACGGTATAATAACCGACGCTTCGTTTCGCGCGCTTTTGCATCCTGCATACTCGTCTAATACAGTTTACATATTCTTTATTGGATTGAAATAAGGTTGAATTTCGTGTGACTTAACAAACATATAAGTTTGTAAAACGCTTGACAGATAAGGCTGAATGAGCTATTGAGTTCTAAGAAAATGAGGATTTATTCTAAACTTGAGAAGTGATTGCTGTTTTGTTTATTTTACGTTTTGAATGTCAGCTGTTTTGCTTATTTACGACGTATTTATCAGCTGAAGTTTATTATATTTGTCTTTTACGCTAAGCTATGTTAGGAACTTCCATCTCTTGTTAGCTGTTGCTAAAATAGATAGGTCTACCTAATTATAGGTATGTTAACGCTAATTGACGTTAACGCTAGCTTTAAGCTTAATGACGTCGAATCATGGATTTAAAAACCGGCCAAGTGCGTGTCGGGCTACGCGCAGCAGGGTTCCGTAGCAGGTCTTAGTTGACGACTAAAACTCTGTAACCGGTTAAGCCTACTTAGCCGTGATAGTTTTCCTTTTAAGTTCATTACTTACATGTGCTACGTCTGTGATTTTTTTCACAATTTCTTGAGACAGCCATTCAAAAGTTAGAGGTGTGAGGAGTGCTCGTATCGAACAAAAAATTGCGATATTTCAAAAATGGCTCACTTAACAGAAAAATTGTCTTTATACACCAATAATATCTTTAATTACCTATAACTTGCAATGCCATTTTACACCGACTTCAAAAAAGGACGTCTTTTAATAGAAAACAATAGGTAAGTAACTACATATAAAGTGATTACCCATTAATTTGTATAGCTATGTGTTATTATTTTATTAACTAATATTGTAACTCCCTCTCAGCCGGTCCAGAGTTCTTTATTTGTAAGCCCTGGGTGGGCGACGGGCCCTGTTGAGACGAGTTAACGTAAACCTTAAATTAACCGACTAAGGCAAAGCCAAAAAGGAAGGTTATGATTTAAGCAGTCTTTAAACATGTATGTATGTTCCACCCGTTGCATCTAGACTACTAGCCGATTTTGATGAAGAATGTAACAATTGGTTCTTTCGATTTCGTTTTTTTGAATCATAGAAAATACTTTGTCCTGAATGACTGACGGATCAACGCACAGCCTAAACCGCTGATCGTAGAGACCTGAAACTTAGAGGATGTGTTTTTTGTATGACGGAGGCATCCGATAAGAAAGGATTTTCCGAAATTCTACTCCTAAGGGGCTGAAATAGGGAGGCAAAGTTTGTATGAAACTCTGCCATTTTTGATTCGTATAGCCTACGCGGGTGAAGGAAACCAGTGGCGGAAAGCTAGTCTCTTATTGAATCTTTATGGATTTTCCATAGAATTTGGGTAAAAATTGCAAAGTTTTGCTGTCTGTTTGCAGACGCACGTGACCCAATCAACACAGCTTTGTCTTTAAGAAAGTAATGCCTTTGTTATTGCAGATGTCTGAAGGCAATCGCATAATGTCGGCTTTTACATCCAATATTCGAAGTAAACAGTGACTCCTCCATTAAGTTTATTGTACTAACAGCATTCATTTTAAAAATACGTCAAAGAAACAATACAAAAGATTAAACGGCACCGTTTAAAGCACGTAACACGAAAAAAGATAAAAAGATTGCGAAGATTGTAAAAGATTTTGTTTTAGAAACAACAAAATCGGTTACTTTCACTGTAGGTAGAGGTTGAATGCGAAAAAAAATGGCGCCGTTAAAAAAACATTGCTTCTATATTTAAATTCACTGAGAAACAAAACATTATTTCCAAAAATATTCATCCCCACTTTACGTTGGGAGCTACCCTAAAAAAAATTTTTTTTTCATAATTTTATTTTACCACTTTATAATCAATATACATGTCTATACTAAATTTCAGCTTTCTAGTATCAAGAACTTCAGAGCTATGCCGCAGACACACAGACGGATATGGCGTAAAAAGCCTCACATTTTAGGGGTTCCGTAGTCAACAAAACAATTTCTGTGCGTTTTACATGGAGCGACTGCCTATCTGACCTCCACAACCCAGTTACCGGGTAACACGATACCCCTTGGTAAGACTGGTTGTCACTTTCTGGCTTCTGACTGCCCGTAATGCAATAGCATTTGTATGGAATCAGGAAATATGTTGTTTATGTGTGAGTTCGTAAGATATGAACTCACATGTGCCCGGATTTTGCTCGTGATTTCCGAATATTTCATATTTGACTCATGAATGTGGAGTACCGGACAACAATAGGTAGCTACGATCATGTTTTGCTAAGAAAATATGAATCATCATTGAGAATCTTATTCTTCATCCGGGATGGATTAGGTATGTTAAATATTTTGGATTTTAAGAGAATCGTCCATTAATTGTTTTAAATTTCACAAAGCAGTATAGAGTCAGATAGTTGGCGGTGTTACACCCCCGTGCCTGGCACGTTAAGCCGTCGTCCCCGGCTGCTTGATAGCAGTCGTTGTTACAATTCCATGTCAGAGGCCGTCAGGCGGGTTTGAGACAACTCTGACACTAGGGCTTGTTAGGTTGGTAAACCTGCAGCTCACACGATAAGAAGAAGATTGTTTGGTAATGTAATTGAAGCTGAGGACTGGTTTTTAGTTTTCTTTCTTAGAAAAGTAAATTTTAAGTTTGTTACGTAACCGCAGCGGTTAAGCTCTACCTTGACGAATCCGATAGACAGAATCATCGTTGCGATATCGCTCTAGCTCCTAAATATTGCCTATCGAACGTGATCAAAAAAAATGTGTCTACAACTATAGTCTGTCCAATTGATTTAAAAAAAAAATTAAACAAAATCATAACCTATTTTGTTCTAATTTTCCCACATAGATAAATAAAACGTCATAAAAAATTAAGAATGATGATGTTTAGAGCATAAAATTTACATAAATGCGCCATCCTTTCGCCATTTTGTTAATTTCTGTGGCAGAATTAGAACAAAATAGGTTACGACTTTGTTTACATTTTTCACAGACTATAGATTATATTCTCCATTTATCCAGGAAGTGTCGTCCCATATGATTTGGACGACCGTTATGCTATCTCTGACGTCACAGACTCGTTATCTGTAACGGTTAGAGATAACCCCTGGTGTACCCGGCCTTTAGTTAGTGCGAAACACCTTAACTGAGCTTATAATACTGAAAAATCTTTGTGGGAAGACGTCCAAAGTACGTGGGTTTGTGGCTACGCGTCGCTGTGTCAGTGTGAAGGGTATAGGCGTACGACGCGACCTTTTTTTTTGTATGGCATCTCGCAGCTCAGCCTGGAAGGTTGTCGACTGCTTAACCGGGCTTGCCTGTGAAGTGCCTTAAATGAATTTAGGGCCTCCAGCCAGGGCTTAACTTACAAAACTAAGCGACTACACGCTAAGGGCACCCTCAAGTAGGTTACGGGCCTCGGCTTAGGGCGTCGCTGGGGGAGGACAGCAAGGGACAGGCTGGATCAGAATATATATGATTATTATAATCGGGAATTTATAAGTAAGACGCGAGCCTGCGGTCGGTGAGCTATGGGTGGCTCGCCCGGTAAGAACCAGCCCCGGTTTGTGTTCCACACGCGCCTCTAAGAGATATCAGCATAGTTGACGGAGCCCCATAGAGCCTGTGTCAGCCGGGGCTGCCGGAATCTCCGAAAATGTTACAGCGGCCCTGGAAGACAAATGGCGAAAGAAGGAACTTAGATAGGTTTTAGTCAGTAAGAGTCTGACACTACCTCCCGCTTTGCTTTCAGAGTGAGGAGTCATTTGATGATTGCTCATACAAAAAAGAAATCTTGGCGCTGGTTCTGGATCGGAACTCGTCTGGTAAGCTTCTAGTATTGCAGATTTAGCTCCTAACCTTAAGGTAGAACAATCATTTACAAACTACACAGGTAAATGTTATAGTTAGCTCATTTCTGGAAATAATGAAGTGACTCTTGAAATAATTTCACTATTATAAACTAACAATACCATTTTTATGTGGTTACAACACGAACGACGCCATGGACTTTAACGAGTGACGGATATAATGAACAATACTAGTCTACCGCCTTCAACTTACACGTGCTGTGAAAATAATCATACGTAATAACAATTGTCGTTAGATAACACGACACAGCTGTAATATTATTGTTCAAATTCTAAAAACAGACCCACTTATCTATACCAGTCTTACAATCAGGTATGTTTGTTTGTTTCTATCTCTGGAACTACTGAACAGATTCTGAAAATTCTATAACAAAACAAAAGCTACGTTATCCCTCTCTAACATAAGCAATGTTTGATGTGGATGCGACTAAAGATAGCTGAGCTGTGAACGTTTTTGTGAGTCAAGTCAACGCGTCAAAATCCGTTTTGTTCAATTTCCGATCAATGCTATAAAATTATAATCTCTAAGACATCTAGAACTGATAAGTTTTGACATTGTGGAAGCCACACACATCGTAACGGCTTTATGTGGTAAGCAATGGAGAGCTCGTCGCTCACAGCTCGTGGGTGTGCGTACTGCCAGCACACGTGTGTCTGCGGCTACGCGTCGCTGTGTCAGCGTGCAGGGTGTGGGGGACGGTGTCAGTACACACGCCTCACAGCATAGCGCCTACTCTGGAATGGTGTAAGATCTGCAATGGTTACCCTAGGCATTCACGCAAGGACTTATTCGATTCAATGGCCATCGGTTATTTGATAAACATGGCCAGCTGACTGCATCCTCTCGAAAATTAACTCAAACTCTTATCCCCTTTTAAATTTGTCTAAGACCTTTTACTAACGGGATGTAATTCGTCGTATAGCCTGTGGGTAGGTGACCATCTATGTCAGACTTCTCCGTGTCTCGGAAAGCACGTTAAGCCGTTGGTCCCGGCTGTCATTTGTAGATCTTTGACAGTCGTTACGGGTAGTCAAAAATCTGACAACCAGTCTTACCAAGGGGTATCGTGTTACCATTAACTGGGTTGTGGAGGTCAGATAGGCAGTCGCTCCATGTAAAACACTGGTACTCAGCTGCATCCGATAAGACATGAATATGATATTAACGTTGTCGAAAAAAGCTAGCCAGATGACGATCTCTTTTGGACTTAAATACTTTTGTCCTTGTCGTATAATGCTGGTGACGAAGTCCATAAAATTATTTTTATTGTCCATGCCAATCAGCTGTTAACATTACCGCCATGTTTGTTCCTTGAATCTGTAAAAACATGACGTGATCCGCATTTTGATTGGAATATTCAGATAGTTTCCAATTCGAAGGAAATTTTAATGTCTACTAGGTATTTATTTTTAAGTTGTACTTATAAATATTTGTTTTAACTGTTAAATTGTTAGGGTTTATAATTTACTAGCTAATTCCCGCGGTTTCACCCGTATCCTAAAGACAGTAGTAGTTAGTCACAGTAAGATATTGCACTCTAGCGTTTATCGTGACTTCGTCTGCGTGGACGTAAAATTGGGACTAGATACTTGGATAAAAAGTATCCTAAGTGTTAATCCAGGTTATAAACTATGTGTATACCAAATTTCATCCAAATCCGTGCATTAGTTTTTGCGTTAAAGAGAAACAATGACCCATCCCCACACAATTTTGCATTTATAAATATTAGTTGCTTAATTATCACTTTGGTCGGCTCCTAATTGTCATAGCGTGATGCTTAATACATAATCATTTATAAGAATTACATTACTATAATTTGTACCTACCAATTGATTTTACAAAAAAAGTAAACAAAGTCGTAACCTATTTTGTTCTAATTCTGCCACAGAAATTAACAAAATGGCGTAAGGATGGCGCATTTATGTCAATTTCATGCTCTAAACATCATTATGTATCATTAAATTATATTTTATTTATCTATGTGGGAGAATTAGACAAAATAGGTTAAGAAAAACATAAATATGTCTACTTTCCGTACTACAATAAGATAACATAAGTGCGTCTGTGCCGTTTGTTTCTTCGAAAACCACTGAGCTTTTCAAACGTTACACCGACACAAATCAAAGGTCGTTAAACAGATTTTTTGCTACACCAGTACCTGTTTCGGAAGGCTCAGTCGGAGAGAACACTTTGAGAAATCATTATTATTAATAAATAATTTAAGTAAGTAGGTCTTCTAGCTAATCTTAATATAGTTGTCATCATCTGCCTAGACTTTGCCCAACTATGCTAGGGTCAGCCTCCAGTCTGACCAGCTGAGTACCAGTGTTTTACATGGAACGACAGCCTATCTGACCTCCACAACCCAGTTACCGGGTCACACGATACCCCTTGGTAAGTCTGGTTGTCCGGCTTTCTGGCTTCTGACCCGTAACGACTGTCAAAGATCTACAAATGACAGCCGGGGATGGAGTCATAGTATGACATAGATTGTCATCCATCCACGGACTGACGGTGGCAAGCGCTGCCTTATTTTTATTGATCGATCCGTGCGGCGGGTTAGCCACGAGGTCCTACCAATATAATGGATGGATCTTTGCTACTCTTTAGAATAGAATAAAACATAGTATATTATTTTATACAAGTATCTAGTCCCAATTTTGATTCCACGCAGATGAAGTCACGGCATACGGTACAATATCTTACTGTGACAACTGCCAACGCTAAGTTGGGCCATCTATACTCAATATTCTGGTTATCTAGTAAGTATATTAGGTAATAATACCAGTCAAGCGAGAGTTAACTTCAATTAAAATTGCAAATCACTTGTACCTAGTTGTTTTACAATCACGTTTTGAAGATCAATGAACGAGGTTGTTAATTTTAGCTTCTGATTTCGGGAATAATAATTATTTTTTAGCACAGGAAATGTTGTAAGAATGCTAGTGCTGGTTGCTTATAGCTCGTGGGTGTGCGTACTGCCAGCACACGTGTGTCTGCGGCTACGCATCGCTGTGTCAGCGTGCAGGGTGTGTGCCGGTGTCAGTACACGTGACACACAGCACAGCGCTGGCTGTGAGATGACCACGCTGACCATAATCGGCATAATTACTGGCCCTCTGCTAGGTAATAGCCTCTTTCCCATACAGAGAAGAACATGAAGAATTGTGACACAAAAAGTCTATAATGTTCAAATTTCAACAGTGTTGCCAGTGTCGCGACACTATTATAGAGTCAAGACACGTTGACGTAGACACTTGACACACTGAGTCTAGTGAGGATATGGTGTCGTAGTCAAAATAGGTTGCAGACTAATTTTTACTCCTTCAAAAATTCCTTCCTACTGATTTTTAAAATAAAATCACAGAAAACAATGACATAACAAAGTCAGGTTATGTCTTAATGTCAAACGTGGTCCTTATTTAAGAATAAAAGCCAGCCAGATGCCTGTCTGAGAGATTTTTGGTGTTATTTTGGGTGTGCCGTTGTTACATAGTTAATTTGAATACGAAATAATAATAATTAGTAGAGTATAGCCTCCTCCATCTTTTATTGGTATCATTGCCTCTATCAAACAGCCTCTCTGTCTATCTCTCATCTCTATGATTAGGCATTGATAAAAAAATCATACAGCCTATTATTTGCATCTAAGTATTATTAAACTCGTCGATATAGACTTACATTTAAAGATGTAAGTTTCAGCCACAATTTCGTCATTACCAACGACCAACGGCTAAAATTACGGTAAAATCCCACCACTAGTTACTATTATTATCAAATCAATAATTATTGGCAGCATAGTAACGTCTTTGCTTAGAAAATCAATGGTTAAAAATATATTTGACAAGCAAAATGGCGGAAATAAAAAAACAGCTGATTGATTTGAAAAGATGGTCAATTTTGTTTGATTGCAAATCAATATTTGAATTGAGCTTGAGGGTCGAAGTAACAGCTCGTTTTTTTGTGTCGCCACTTCAAAAGCATAACTTCGACCATATGATTGCTGGAGAATTTAAGGATATCGGGAGACACAAAGTTGTATTTGCGGTCGAAAAGTCTATAACTAATACAAATTTTAACGCATCCCTTATTTTTCCGTTGCAAATAAAAGTTGGCGCGCTTTTAAGTAAGGTTATGAAACAGAGAGTAGTCTATTTTGTTTACTAATACTAGGGCAATAAGGTTGAGATTCGTTTGAAATATTCTGGAAGTGATCATATGATTGTTACTTTGAATTTTATCAATGTGTTGGTGTGTGATACTGGATTCTCTAGGCTGATAAATCTACTTTGAGCTTTATGTAGTAAGTATTAGGTCGATTTTCATTAGCTAGTAGTTTTTTGTGTGTGTAAGAACAGGATTCGTTTCCCATATGATTTTTGTATGGCATTCCATTCAAGGTTAAGGGCAATGTAATGTATGCTCAATCGTTCTAACTATAAGGTTGAAATTAAAATAATTCATGTTAATATCCTCGATCTAGTTAGGAGGTATACCTACTTAGACGGGTTGGTTTTCAGTTGCCAACTTCGAAAATTAAAATTTGTACCAAATTCGTTGCGATTTAAAAAAAAATAACAGCTGGGTTTTAGGTTATGAAATGAATTCTGATTTTTCTTAATAACAGTGTTACCTATT
Source organism: Pyrrhia umbra (assembly GCA_963891755.1). Classification (NCBI taxonomy): domain Eukaryota; kingdom Metazoa; phylum Arthropoda; class Insecta; order Lepidoptera; family Noctuidae; genus Pyrrhia; species Pyrrhia umbra. The sequence continues at coordinate 470,338 of OY982946.1, forward strand.
AAGAATTCAGTTAAATAAGTTGAAAGGTAGGTTAAATTATATATAATAGACCGAACAGTGACTATCAGTTAAGATCAGAGATTTTTACAGCGCTTCCGTAAAGTTAAACAACTCTTTTAGTCTAGTCTAGTGTTTGTTTGTTGTTTGTTCTAATTTTCCCACATAGATAAACAAAATGGCAATAAATGATAACATTAAGAGCATGATATTGACATAAATGCGCCACTCTTACGCCATTTTGTTAATTTCTGTGGCAAAATTATAACAAAATAGGTTTGTTTACATTTTTCGTAAAATCAACTGGTACAGACTATAATTTAAAAAAATGACAAAAATTAATACATATTCCAGTCTAGTTTACAAAATCATGATAGAGGTTATTTGTACATCGTTTTGAACATATTACAAGTATGTAATATTTACATAACATTTCCACATTAATCTACCTTTCCGATACTTAACTTATTATTTTAATTGAATCCTAGGGCATAATTTGATTCCAGTGTGATTTAAACGCAGCTTTCTTTTATTACTTGGTTTCCTTTAGACTTTAGACAAAATATTTGTTACTTTCTTCACAACCCGTGCTTTTTATAAAATTGTGTCTGTCTGTCTTAGAAATGTCAATTTAACGTTATAGATTAAAGTTATAGACTAGAGCCAAAATGACTTTGTATGACTTGTAGACTAAATAAATTATAAACCCGTCCAATCTTCAATAACGAGATATTAAACTGCATCAATCTTTTCCTGAATGATAAGATAAACAAATCTTATTGAAATTGTAAATGCGTTTCTTAATTATTGATTTATTTGTGATAAAACTTAGGTAGGTTCTTCTGTGTACTCCAGCGAAAGCCTCTAATCTAAAAATATGGCATTGCAACGCTTTCCGGATACTCTATCATAATTATAATAAAATAAAAAAGCCACTATGTAAAAAGGCACCTTAAATTTGAAACCAAAAAATACTATAATTGTAGAAATCCCAAAATCTACCATACAAAACACATAGGGTGGTATCACCAACGGCCGTTCGCGCGCCCGCGGGATCTATCCCACCCATTTACTCACTCACTCACTCAGTCAACGCTTGGCGCCTGTTGCGAGCAGACGTGAGTGTACTCTCCAAAAATACTGTGATAAAAACTTTTTTCAAAGACTGATTGTATAATGTACTTTTCGTGAAACTGTGTTATATATATTTGTGACAAAATGTGGGGTGAAAGCAGCAAGCATTGTGAGATAAATTGCCAGTGTTCTGGGTAAGTTATTTTCAGTTTTTTTTCTACCTAAACTTCTATTGTTTCAACTAATGACCTGAATATAAGCGTATTTAGAACAAAAACAACACATTTCTATCATCTCTATATCAGTTGTTTTCGTAAATATTAAACAGTAACTTTGCCGACGGACACTAAAACATTATTTCGACATTCTTAAACACTACTTTTGTTTTCTCAGTCGTTGTTAATACCTAACTTTGTTTACAATACCTATAAGCTATGAAAATAGCCATGGAATCGTAAAGGAACTCCTTAGACACTAACCTTATTTCATAACCCTTAAAAAATCTAAGATAATCTGTGAAGATGTTTTTAGAACTAAAATAGAGCTTATTATTACTAATACCTAAATTCCTAACCTCTAAGTTCGTCATTCCGCGAGCTTTAAAGACAATAAAGTGTTTTGGTTACAAACTTTTTAGTTATTGACCTACTTTTAAGATGATGATTGACTAGAGTTCGGGTTTAGTCGGCCTCTCCTAGGCTGCAGTTATTATCAGTAATGTCCACTCATTTACCGTTATGTAACAAGATTCCCGGTTTTTATGAGTAGGTAGGTACCTGGAAATGTGTACATATACGACACACATTTGTATAGTATGTATATATGTGTATAGTAAGTTGGCAACGCATCGCCGACTCTCTTTTGTTTGAAAAGTTATAAACATGCTTTTGAAATTAAAAGCATGAATGTTTAATTTTGCGAAAAAAGAAAAACATATCGGAAGTTCACCATAGGTAGGTATTTGATGGCAAAAGTTTTGTCACTTAGTACTTAATCTACATCGCCTTTGGCTCAGCGGTTGGAAGGTTCAGTAAACAACGAAAGCTCAAGTTTGAAACCTAACGTAAACTTTTCAAAAAGCAAAACTGGTATTGAAAATGACACTTTTAGAACAAGAATGGCATTTTGACAGTGACAGGTTGATTTTTTTTTCATTAGGCAGGTGCCAGTGTCTACACAATGGGCAATGATGGGCCACGTAAGATTAATCAATGGCCGTGATATGAAGCAGAGGTGTTACCACGCATACAGCCTATTAAATAATATTTTTCCCGTTTTACGTATTTAGGAATGCAAGTAAAGTCTATTTTTATCTTTACAAGCTTATCAGTCCTTAAAAACCTTCCTACTTAGACACACATGGTCGACATAATAATAATATTATGCAAAAAAACTTGAAATAATGACATCATCGTTTGGCGAAAACCTTGAGCCATAGACTAGGTGAACGACCTCTTTTGAAGCCACGACTCTACTGCGACTTTATGGTCAAGAAGCGCGCGAAAGTGATCAATGAAAGGGAAATTGTAATTTCTATTCTAAAGAAATTGTAACAGTTTATTTATAACTATTTCACCCGAATCCTGATAAAACTACTCTACGCACCCGGACAAAAATCCTACGTTCTTTCTCAGGTTTCGATCTATCCCTATACAGAATTTCATCTTAATCGGTTCAGCCGTTTTACTGTAAAAGCGTGACAAACAGAGCTACTTTTTCATTCAGAATATTAGTAAGGATTTCTTGAATACTTTAGAGATCTTGTTACGAATCTACGAAAACTATTATTACATATTATGTATAGGAAAAGTCTTATCTTATCGAAATAAGATTACATAAACTTTATCACTACTTGTCAATGAAGTTGGTTCGTTATGAATGACGTAATATCCGCCGATGTAGAACTTAGATTTGAAAATCCCGTTTCTAACCGCCATCTTGACTTAAAGCTGGATTTTACTCCTAATAAACAAACTAATATAAAATTTAACAATGTTTCAATAGGTGTCTATTTGCTTTGTCTAGACCTACTAGATTACCAAAACTAAATGTTAGCAAAAAGAAAATTTAAATTCTCATCTCATTACTAAATAACAGGCATATTTGATCTTATGACCATCGTCATTAAAAAAAAAACCACATTCATACATAAATATTTTTTATCTGCAAATAGGATGTTAGCAATAACCGATAAACTTATGTTTGTATATACGTCTCGCTCTTACATACGACGTTGTGCGCGTGAGACAGAGATAAATGTATCAGGATTGGCGGGAAATGCGTCTAATGTCAACGCTCGCCATTGAATCATTTTATTACCTACTGTTGCATATCTTTATAGACATTTCCTGTTCTCTGTAGAATAAATATTTATGCAGAAGTGCATGCCCTAGTGATCTAGTTATCTACCTTAGGAACCCTAAGTTAAGACGCGCGAGGAAGTCGTAAATTCTCTTACACAGGAAAAGGGTAACAGTTTACGACCTTATCTTGAACTCGAAATTGGAACACTGTGTGAAGAAATAATACTACAATGTTACTTATATTATAAATGCGATAGTCTGTCGTCCTTTACGGTGAAAATGCTAAATAGATTACGCAATTTGCTATAGAGATAGCTTAAACACTAGATAATGATTGTCTTTCTACTTTTAAAAAAAAACACTACTTATAGCTAGTTATTAGATGAACCGCAAAAAAAAACTATTAGTAAATAATATAAAGCTAGGTTTACACTTCAACACCATACACAGTAAACGCAGTGTATACAGCGAGTGTCTGTGTGTAAACACGTATGGGACATTTATTGTGACACTAGCTTTCCGCCAGACTTTCGCCCGCGTGGGCTATACGAATTCAAATGAAAAAGTCAGAGTTTCATACAAACTTTGCCCCCCTTTATCACACCCTTGAAGGTAGAATTGCGGAAAATCCTTTCTTACCGGATGCCTACGTCATACAAAGAACACACCCTCCAAGTTTCAGGTCTCTACGATCAGCGGTTTAGGCTGTGCGTTGATCCGTCAGTCATTCAGGACAAAGCATTTCATATGTAGGTATAGAAGATTATATTTTTCTTAAGCGGCTTTTGATAGCAATGAAAATGAAGCTCGGAATTCATGAATGAAACGACACTTAAAACAATTGGTATAATATAACTCAAACGTATAAACGATAAGTAGGTCAATTTGATAAAAAATATGTATCAAAACAAATCATGAAAAGCGTTTATCTAGAGCGCGATAATTATGCAGTTGTTTAATTAATTTAAAACTCTTTAATTATTTTGCTTTAACTAAAAATAGGTATTGTGTATGAAGCAATATTGATGGCCAGTTTTATTACAGGTTAAACTTATTTGCCAGATATATTTAAATACAAAGGAATTTTAAATTAGTAATTTGGTAGATAATTTATAGAAATAGGACCTTTTTAATTCGATTAGCGATTGGTAGCTGGTGTTAAAGTACTCTTTTCCTAATCCACGGTCTACACAATAAAAAATAAGAATACAAATAAAAACAAAAACCTTTAAAACCATAAACAACACATCATAGACAAAGAGAATTTTTATGGCTGCGGTTGTCTATGGGCAGACAACAATGTGCCCCTATCCCACCTCTAAAATCTAAATAGAAAAAAAAGACGTATAATTTTGAAGTGCCTACATACGTAGATAGACGGTTTTTTTTTTGTTAAAACCGGTTTTCGTTAATAGAGATAGGCCTGCGTTGAATTTCTAATTCGAAACGAGTTTTGGAAGTGGATAATCAACTTGTTACATCAGGAAGATTTGGTAGGTACTAGCCGCGTCCCATCCCGGGGTATCTATCGCCTGGTTCACCTCGTCACGTCACCCGCCCGTATTTTTCTTACTGCTCAGCTCCTAACTGTCAAAGCATGATGTTAAATAGCCTATAACCTTCCTCAATAATTTAGCTATCAAATGCAAAAAGATTTTTCCAAATCCGACTAGTAGTTTCAAAGATTAGCGCGTTCAAACAAAGAAAATCGTCGAATTTTCATTTGAAATACCGAAAAAATGTTGTAAACTGTACCAATTGATATTACGAAAAACGTAAACAAAGTCGTAACCTATTTTACTCTAGTTCTGCCACAGAAATTAACAAAATGGCGTAAGGGTGGCGCATTTATGTAAATTTTCATCATTCAATGCCATTATATTTATCTATGGGAAAATTAGGACAAAATAGGTTATGATTTTGTTTCATAAAACCAATTGGCACAAACCATATTAAGTATATAAGTAATGTATGGTCACCCATCCGGAAAGTGACCTTCGTAAGCGCAGCTTAACTCTCGCCTGCATCAGAGTCCGTCGTCACTTAAAAAAAACTGTAAAAAAATCTCACTTTCATTTTGTTTCGAACTTTTGTTTTCGTCACAACTCAGCCGTGATATCCGTTAGACTTCCTGTCTTTGTCATGGCGTCCATTTTAGGGATAGCGTTTGTAATAAAAACTTGACCATTTTTGGTTCGTACTTTTTTATAATTGTTTTGTGAGTATAGTGGTACACTGACCTATTTTTCAAAGTCAATTTACAAACAAAAAATAAATTAATCCTTCTTACTAATATTTTAAATGCGAAAAAAACTCGCTGGACAGATTTTGTTCAAATTTTTGTTGTAGTGAGCTGGAATAAAGGTTATAAACTATCTGTGAGCCAAATTTCATCCAAATCCCTTCAGTAGTTTTTGCGTAAAAGTGTCACAAAAAAAAAACATCCTAATTTTTTTTCACATTTATATTATTAATTAGGACTCCTACAATAGAAAAGAGGTCGTACCTTTTGCCTTCAAAGGAAAATAGATACCAACATTATTTCTAGTAAAACCTAAGAGCTTTCAAAGACATAATACCACAGCTCACATGCCTACGTGATGTAAAAAAACTCCAGCCATTTCTTCTAAACATAGCAGAATCACTATTTCTTCTGAGCGTCTAATAGTTACCTGCTAAATTGCCGCCCTCCGAACAGGCATAGCGTGAAGATAGATCGTGACCAAGGGTACGTGCGTAACGACTTTGAAAAACATGTAGAATACTAGCTATGAGCGCGTCTTTACTCGCGTTTTAAGTTTATTTTTTACAATTCATGCTATTTTTGCCTAACTGCCGTAGCAGGCTATGTTCTAATTAATTTTGTTGAACGGTTTACTAATTTGTAAAAAAAGTTAGTTACTCTTTTTGACATTAGCTATTTGCCAATGAAAGCCCGATCAAAATTGGACCAGTCGTTTCTAAGATTGGCAGGAACAATATTTTTTTTAAACTAGTGGACAGGTTATGAAAAAAATCTTTTTTCTAATGCCGGATATACCTACTGGCGAAAAGTTTTTCAACTAAAATTATTATTGAAGGACACTGCCATTTCCTGATGATAACCTTGGCTAAGATATTTTGTCGGTTGTATATATATAGAATTTGTAATAGCAGTGTTTGAACAGACAATATTCTTACGAGCTTTATTCAAATCTATCTATCTATACATATAAAATGCTTTTATCCTGTATGACTGAGGGATCAACGCACAACCTAAACCGCTGATCGTAGAGATCTGAAACTTGGAGGGTGTGTTCTTTGTATCACGTAGGCATGTGATAAGAAAGGATTTTCCGAAATTTTACCTCTAAGGTGGTGAAAAAGTTTGTATGAAACGTCGTTTTTAATTTGAATTCGTATATCTCACGCGGGAGAAGCCGCTGGCGGAATGCTCGTATGTAGTATGTTAATGTTTGTAGTTTTGCTTACAAAAAAATCTACCGGATTATGGTACATGTCACTTCTCTCTTTTTATCTCGAGAAGTAAACAAACTCAAAAGTACAGTACTCAGAAGAATGACTCGAAAAAGTCTTGAGAGGTTGTCCGTTAAAGATTTTAACTATGATAACATTTTAAACATGTCTGGGTATTTGTAAACATTTTAGGGTGTCTTAAACGAGCTGTGTACTACGGATTCGCTTGTAAATTTATTAAATAATTAAATCTTTATAGATTTTTGTTTCTTTTAAAATCCTTCTTTAATAAACTAGCGCCCCGTCCCGTGTAGCCTATGTTACTGAGGGTGAATACAGCTTTCCAATGGTGAAAGATTTTTTGAAATCGGCACAGTAGTTTTTGAGTTTATTCATTACAAACATACACACAAAAATACAAATCTTTTCTCTTTATAACAGTAGTGTAGATAACTGAGAGTCTGTTAGGATGTTTGTAACACTTACGCAAAAACCACTGAACGGATTTTGATAAAACTTTGCTCACACATAGTTTATAAACAAATTTATAACATAGGATACATTATGTCATTTTATCCGAACCCGAAAGTCACCGGCAAAATAAAGACAAGTGAAGCCACGGTCGTATACTAGTAGCCATACACAGACGTATCTATACGAAAGAGCCATTACGCGTAGGCCGCACCACTTTTTAACCGACTTCAAAAAAAGGAGGAGGTTCTCAATTCGATCGGTATTTTTTTTTTTTTTTTTTTTTTTTTTTTTTTCTATGTATGTACACCGATTACGCTGAGATTTATGATCCGATTTACGTGATTCTTTTTTAGTTTGATGCGGAATAGATGCCATTTGGTCCCATAAAAATTTCACATGGTTTGGCCCAGTAGTTTTCATTTTGTGAACATTTTTTACATTTTTGTTTACATCGATGACGTAATTGTTTCGGAGTCGATTTATATTTTCCGTTCCCGTTTCTTGATCTATATTGTTTAAAGCTGCACCTTTCGTAGGCCTACCCATAGCTACTTAAAAAAAAACTATTTAACATATAATTATGACAATAAAAACAACGAAATGTTATAGCCTTCCTTATGTAATCTATAAAAATCCTGTAAAAAATACTGTAGTTTACAGAGCAACTTATTACAGACACTAAAAAGTAAAAAATAAATTTAAAAAAACTACGTTTAAAAAAACCGACTTCAAAAAAAAAACTAAAAAGTATTAAAAAAGTATAAAATAACTTAATAAAGATTTAACACAAACCTAATACCTTTAATATTAATAAAACACCATTATTTGTATGTGTTACCTATTGACAGGTTTGAAGTCGGTGCCAAGTCCTAAACAAAATGAAATTCCTAAAGATTAACCTACGTAAATAAACTTAAAGAACAATGTGAATTAATGTGAAACAGATGAAAACTTTTTAATACCTGAATGAGTAACACTATTACATTTGGCTTGGCACCGACTTTAAACCTGTCAATAGGTAGCACATACAAATAATGGTGTTTTATTAATATTAAAGGTATTAGGTTTGTGTTAAATCTTTATTAAGTTATTTTATACTTTTTTAATACTTTTTAGTTTTTTATAATACCATTGCCTTGGAAGGATATCTTTAAAGAAAAAAAAAGATACGCTATGGCTTTGAAAAAAAAAAACTGACCAGTAATGGTATCCTTCGGACGTTGGGGAAATTACTTTAGAATCTATGGTCTTGTTTTGAAAAAGGAATAGATGAGAAAGCAATGATGTTCTCTCTCTGTGGTTTATTTATTATTGATTTGATGGAATTATTGATATACTAGCTATATGAAATACCGCGGTTTACCCGCATCTAATACTTATCGCACCCGCATAGAAACTACCACGTCTTTTCCTAGTATTAAATCTATCTTTATACCCATCTAGCTTCTGCCCGCGACTTCGCCCGCGCGGAATAGTAGTGCTCCGCTCCTATTGGTCTTAGCGTGATGATATATAGCCTATAGCCTTCCTCGATAAATGGGCCATCTAACACTGAAAGAATTTTCCAAATCGGACCAGTAGTTCCTGAGAATAGCGCGTTCAAACAAACAAATTCTTTAATCGAGACAGACAGACAGACCTACAGAGATATTTGCATTGCATGGCGCCTGTTTCCCTTCAGAGATGCTACCGAGAAAATCCAGTACACCCGATTCGGGAATCGTACCCTCGTCCACTTGCTCAGCAGTCGTACTAACAACCACTCGACAAGGAAGTCCGTTACTGTCTTTCTTATAAGGTCCAATATATTTGTTATCTGCTGCTCAGCAACAGATTAGTAAAAATCTCACTCATCAATGCTGTTTAGCGTTAATCCGAACTTAAGTAAGTAGCTTAATCCTGGATTACGACGTTAAGTAAGGATTAGTCGAGAAACTACAAGGTTTTTTGTAAGTAAGACGGTTAATGTATAAAAATAACTGAATTTTATCACAAAGTTTTTAGTTAAAATAATCGTTACGTTCAACATCTGGTACCAGGCGCGCAGGAGTTAGAAGCAGTTATCAGGATTCCGGCTGTTGATATTTCACGCTCTACCGGGCGGTCAGTGGGGGTGAACTTAGAAGGGCTCAGCTATCTGCATATGTCGTCGTATTCATGTTACCCTAGTTCTTGTGGGTCATTACAGAATTCGTTGTTAGGACTGTCACCACCTATAAGTATCTGATAATCTTATCTGCCAGATAATGATGTTGCTCTTCAGAGGATTCTGACGACCGACTGTCCGACTGTCTTGAAATAGTTATACTTCCACGAAATATAACAAAAAAAATAGTATTCTAATAAAATAAAAATGTAATTATTTACCTAGACTTGGTAGATAATGTTAATTTCATTTGGATTTAAATAAACTACAGATCAAAAAGCAAAAACCGTAGCTTCAGAATTTGCGGAAAATCGATATTATCCAACACCACTAGTGTGAAGTAATTTCAATCAAAAATAAACCTAATTGTCATATAAATTACAGTTACTTTTGCATCGTAGTGTTTCCGCAATGAACTATCCCCTCTGAATTGGGCAGGTGGTATCACACCCCTTAGTGGGACCCTTGGAACTAAATTATTGTTTAGCTTGATAAACCAAAATTTATCGTGCAAAAAATACTTTTATTGTGTCTATGTCTCTTCCCTATTCGATAGATTAAAGTGTTGCCAACTAAATTGGATGATTTCTGCATTTATTTCTGAAAAAAAAAAGAAAATTAAAAAAAATCTTATGTTTTTTACATTTTCATGAGGTTGCTTGAACTTGTGTTATTTCTTATATAGGCCTCAAGGTCAAATTAGTAATTAATTATGTCTATCGCGGATAAAACACCGCCATCTTTATTTTATTGAACAATCTGTATTTAATAAATTCACTCGTTTAAGTAGAGAAGATACAAAGACTTTCATTCAAATACCAATTCAATACCAAAGACAACCTTACATCCTCCTTTTGTTAAAATCAGAACTTTACCTTGCCGCCCGAAGCATTGAAAAAAAAAGTAATTGACGTTCCACAGTCCCGCCAAAAAATGGCAGCTTTACAATTGGAGAAAAATGTATCTTTTGTGAAACCCGTATTAATGAACAATGCATTTTAAATCATGAATTCGTCAATTATTTTCAAATTATTTGCATGAAAAGACTAAATGATGATAATTACTACACATTTTTATGGAAACCACAGAAATTACGAATAATATAACTCTATTTAAGATTTACACAATGCAATGCAGAATTTCAAAAAGAGAACGCGGTACAATGTTTCTGTAAATATATTGTTTCCTTAGCTTCAAGCGAATCCTGAGAGAACTACATCACGTAGTTCGTTCAAGCTATATCCATACGGTAAAAGCGTGACAGACAGATAGACTTTCTCATAAATATAACTAAGGACAAGAGCTTTTGGCCCGCGTGGGCTATACGAATTCAAATTAAAAATGACACACAATGAGTTTCATACAAACTTTGACCTACTTTTTCATTCTTTAGGGGTAAAATTTCGGAAAATCCTTTCTTATCGGTTGCCTACTTCATACAAAGAACACACCCTCCAAGTTTCAGGTCTCTACGATCAGCGGTTTAGGCTGTGCGTTGATCCGTCAGTCATTTAGGACAAAGCATTTTATATGTATAGATTCTATTCTATAGTATAAAAGTCTTAACTAGCACTTCCTAGTTCACCATGGCGATCGATGAACACCCTCGTAAGTTCATCGACCTCACCAGATGTGTGAACCCCTCGGTACGTCAGCAGGGGTAGTGGACCCACAACTAAACGTACAATCTAACATTAGACCGTATTCATAGTGTAGGTAATGATTGATTGATGTTCTATTTTATTCGGATTTAGAAGTGGATCTGGCTATGAATACGACAGTATAGACTCTACCAATTGATTTTAAGAAAAATGTAAACAAAGTCATAACCTAATTAACCGACTTCAAAAAAAGGAGGAGGTTCTCAATTCGATCGGTATTTTTTTTTTTTTTTTTTTTTTTTTTTTCTATGTATGTACACCGATTACGCTGAGATTTATGATCCGATTTACGTGATTCTTTTTTAGTTTGATGCGGAATAGATGCCATTTGGTCCCATAAAAATTTCACATGGTTTGGCCCAGTAGTTTTCATTTTGTGAACATTTTTTACATTTTTGTTTACATCGATGACGTAATTGTTTCGGAGTCGATTTATATTTTCCGTTCCCGTTTCTTGATCTATATTGTTTAAAGCTGCACCTTTCGTAGGCCTACCCATAGCTACTTAAAAAAAAACTATTTAACATAATATAATTATGACAATAAAAACAACGAAATGTTTGCCTTCCTTATGTAATCTATAAAAATCCTGTAAAAAATACTGTAGTTTACAGAGCAACTTATTACAGACACTAAAAAGTAAAAAATAAATTAAAAAAAACTACGTTTAAAAAAACCGACTTCAAAAAAAATCTAAAAAGTATTAAAAAAGTATAAAATAACTTAATAAAGATTTAACACAAACCTAATACCTTTAATATTAATAAAACACCATTATTTGTATGTGTTACCTATTGACAGGTTTGAAGTCGGTGCCAAGTCCTAAACAAAATGAAATTCCTAAAGATTAACCTACGTAAATAAACTTAAAGAACAATGTGAATTAATGTGAAACAGATGAAAACTTTTTAATACCTGAATGAGTAACACTATTACATTTGGCTTGGCACCGACTTTAAACCTGTCAATAGGTAGCAAATACAAATAATGGTGTTTTATTAATATTAAAGGTATTAGGTTTGTGTTAAATCTTTATTAAGTTATTTTATACTTTTTTAATACTTTTTAGATTTTTTTTGAAGTCGGTTTTTTTAAACGTAGTTTTTTTTTTTGTTTTAATTTTCCTATATAGATAAATATAAAATGGCATTAAATGATGAATGATGATGTCTAGAGCATGAAATGACGAATTTGTTTAAATTTTTCTTAAAATCAATTGGTAAAAATTATAACTATGGCTTCTCAAAAAAAAAACGCTTAAACAAATTCAGATGAAATTTAGAATGGAGATAGGAGTAGATTATAGGCTTTTAAATGGTAAAAACTGAAGTATGTTTATTTGAACGCGTTCATCTCTGGAACTGTCAGTCCGATTTGAGTAAATCTTTTTGCCTATTGAACCTCACGCATACCTCACGCTATGACACTTAGGAACCGAGCAGAATGAAAAACAGCACGGGCGAGCGATGCGACGCTGTGTCTGTCGTGAGCAGTAGAAGTGTCAATAGAAGTAGTTTAAATACGTGTACGATTTCCTCAATAAACGTAGAAAACTAGAAACACAATAACTCTAATAATCAAAAGGGTTTATAAGTTTTTTTTTCTAAATCATAATATCAATTATTTTAAGCAGCAGGTGTTGTAAACTCCCACGTAAACTTAACTAATGAACAATAATTAAGTAAACTAAAATATTCTGAACAAATTAAATCTCTCTCACATGCCTCTTAAAATGACCATAGAGTAAGTGACCGTAGCTATAAAACTCTTCATCTATTAACCCTTCCAAAGAAACAAAAAAAAAACAACTTGTTCTAAAACCACGGCCTTAAAAAAAACTTTATGAAAAAAAAACTTAACCATCAACAATGCTTCATTCAACGGTTATTTCCTATTTCTTTCTAACGCGTGCGTGTGTCTCGCTCGCACGCTAATCTTACATTCCACATCCTTACACTTATGTCATCCTGGTAGTTCTAAGATTATTGTGTAATGGTTCCACTCGGATCATCTGGTTTTAGAAACGGATTTTCACAACCATTATTACGATTTCGTATAAAGTAATCGCTCGAAAATCGCAAACTTACGATTTTCAAATACAAATGTCTTGAAATCCTTAAATTATTTATTGATTTCTTTACAGTATGAAAAATGAAAAAGAAACATTGCTAATCATATAAAAATCTAACTTAAATATGGCGTAAAAAAATTATTCCTCATCGACGTCAACTGGGAGTGTACCCAAGAGGCTGGTAGCATTGCCACCTTGGATGGCAATGAGGTAATTTTTAAAAATATCTCTAGGTATCGGTAGAACTCAAAGTTTAATTTGAAATTTGACATTTAAATACGTGAAACTTATCTCAACTATGCCAAATTTTACAAAATCAACTAACTCTACTATTTTCTACGTTAAAACAAAAAAACGTAACGTGCATCAAACGATACCCGGTAACCACCGTAAGCGCTAACCGTGACGCGACGGTTAAAACGTTAAAGAAACGTTAAAACCATATGTGGAGAAAAAAAACTAAGTTTAATCAATTCATTTAACCTCTGATTGATAATTTATGCGTTAAATGAACTATTTTTTTCCCTAACATTATTTGAAACTATTGAGGTAAAATTTTAATTAACTTCAATTCGATTTTTAGATAGTGTAACTATAAATAGTTAGCCAATAGTATTAATAGTTGGGCAATAGTTTTGGCAAATGAGTTCATAGTACAAACTTTAGGAGTAGAATTTCGAAAAATCCTTCCTCATCAATGCCTACGTCATACAAAGAACACACCCTCCAAGTTTCAGGTCTCTACGATCAGCGGTTTGGCTGTGCGTTGATCCGTCAGTCATTCAGGACAAAGCATTTTATATGTATAGTTAGACTAAACTTGTCCATTACAGTTCGCAATTGAAACGAAATGCAAAACAGTCGTCACGCTGTGAAGTCTGTTCGTTAAGACGAGGTTGTGTCATCAACACACTGCCCGTCCCCTCCTTGCAAGTGTGAATCTACTCTAAATAGAGCCACGAGTCTATTATCTCAATGAAATTGACATACATATGACATCCTATGAACATGTTGCAATATGGCTACCTACTTGTGACAAATAACAGTTGACATTTCGCTTTAGGAAGGCGAAGATTTTGCTAGAAAGTCGTTAGGGAAAAATGTTTTGACAAAACCTATTTTTTACTAATATTATAAAGGCGAAAGTCTGTCTAGATAGATGTTTGTTTGTTCTCCTGTCTCGCAAAAGTTATTGAACTGATTTGGATGATACTTGGTACGAAGATAGACCACAATATACACGTGTATTTTGAAGGAATGCGTGTAAAAACGTGAAGAATAATAAAATTAAAATTTTCTTGGATAATAAGTTTACAAATAGCATAGTTAATCAATTATTATCCTTATTTATCATCGTACCAAAACGGCTGCACCGACTTACATCCCTTTGTCACGCCAAAATTTCTCAAACGAAATTGACAACAGCTAATATCGCAAAAAAAACACGCTCAGGTTTTTTTTTTTTCAAAGAAAAATTGTGATTTGACATTTGAGAAATGTCAAAGTTACTTTCAATTCAAACTATTTATTTCAATTAGACACTTTTGAAAGTCGAAAAAGAAAGAATTTAGTTGCCCATTCCAAAAAGTAGTTTCCTATGGAGAAGAACTTTGTCTACAATGGCGTCAACTCGTTGTATGGTGCAATATTTTCTTACCGACTTTCATACCAAGGTTCGTTGACATCCTAAGAACGGTTCTTAAACCTTGTGTCAACAATAAGTACCGGTGCTCCCTTGCACAATGTATATGTACTTCAAAATGCAGCTAATGGATGAAGCAATAGACAACTGGAGTTTTCGTTTAGAGTGCCAGTGTCAAGTTCAATCTTTGGATGTCATTATTTTTGACAGACTTCAAAAAGGAGGTTTTAATTCAATTGGTATTTTTTTTATGTATGTACACTGATTACGTAGAGATTTATGATTCGATTTACGTGATTCTTCTTTAGTTTGATGCGGAATAGTTGCACTTTGGTCCCGTAAAAATTTAACACAGTTTGGCCCCGTAATTTTCGTTTTATGATCATTTTTTTATATTAAATGTAATCTGTCCGCGGCGTCTGAGAGAACTACTCTACAATACATATTTATACGAAATTATAGTTGTAGATACATACAAACAAATTCTATATTAACGTCGCTACACACCAATAGTCAATTAACAATTACCTCATATGGCAACACAATATCTATTACGTAACTTTTCTCCTAAGACCGTTACTCTCACTGAATTCTTAATTCAAAACACGGACTCGCCATTTTAAACAGATACATCCTTTGTCTATGATGTAATAGGAAATGACGTCACCGCGAAAAAAGTTGCGTTTATTGTCTCTTATGCTTCGGAATTTAAATTTTATTGTGAGCGATGTGACCAGCTGATTTTGCGCGCGAATTGAAAAAGTCGCCATATTGATAATATTTTTCTACACACTTAGACTGCTTTTGGTTGGCCCACTATTGTGCTAAAGTCTCTTCTAACATTGTTTTTTTTTATGTAGTCCTCATAATGCCCTTAAGAAAGATCAAATTAATTGCACGGTTCCAAGTAGTGGGTCCTATGGAGAAGAACCGGCAAGAAACTCCATGGATACTCTTTACGAAACTTGTGTCTGCAATACTATGATTACAATAGTAATCTGAGCAAATTATAAAATACAAAATATTGTATTAAGTTATGAAGGTAAAGATGAAATGCTGCGCCAACCACTTTATATTTATTGTTGAATAGCTTTCCGCCCACACCTTGGGTTACACTATTCAAGTTTTAGTAGGGATTCCTAATTATTTCTGGAAATAAATATAGCCTATGACACCTCGTAAAGATGTAGCTTTCTAACGGTGAAAGAATTTTTAAAATCGGTTCAGTAGTTTTTGAGTTAAAATTAAAACCCTACAAACAAACAAATCTTTCCTCTTTATAATATTGATATAGAAGATTACAACCATAAAATAATGTACAAAATTCTTCTGGAATTTAGATAAAGTCAGTTTTTAACTTTCAAAGTAAACTAAACGCTTGTTTACTAGCGAGAGTCGGTTTATAACAAAGCTCTGTATCCGAGATAACCCATTGTTTGAGACTTGCAAGTACAGATGTGAAGAGAGGTGTTAATTTAGTAATTAAACACATCATTATCAGAGAAAATTTTGGGAAGATTTTTTTTTCTTGAAGCGTGGGAATGAAGAAAAAAAAACTATCTGCCTGCCCTCTCTATCCTATGTCCTTTCAGAGATTTCAATCTATATCCATAACACATTCATAATCTTTACTAATATAATAAAGCTGAAGAGTTTGTTTGTTTGTTTGAACGCGCTAATCTCAGGAACTACTGGTACGATTTGAAAAATTCTTTCAGTGTTAGATAGCCCATTTATTGAGGAAGGCTATAGGCTATATATCATCACGCTCAAACCAATAGGAGCGGAGCACCACGCGGACGAAGTCGCGGGCAGAAGCTAGTCAGTTAATATGTAAGTGGCGTTGAGTTTGTCGTGTCTGGTCACACTGTTAAACCCACAATGGTTTGTGTGGTATTTTTTAGGTTTATCAAATGTCTGTCCTTTTTTATTTGAATAATAAAAATCGTAACAGTTTGGAAGCGTAACAGACAGACACAGTTGAGATTGATAACATTAAACAAGGATTTCAAGTTAAGAATCAGTTTCAATATCTTGTCACAAAAGCCCACATTGCAAGTTTGTCGCGTACACACTTATCTGGCCGCCTGTACAAGGTTAGGACGCTTATTACTTACATCCTGCTGATAATATAACACGCGCTTACTGTAACGGTTAGCTTGGGACAATGTTATACTTAAAATGTGTACTTTGAGTAGCGTTTTTGATCTTAGTTTAGTAAAAGAGTGCTTAAGTTTGACCGATGAAAAAAGAGGGGTGCCCTCAAACGAATGTACCGATTTCGATGCGATTTTTTTCATTTGAAAGCCAGTTTCCAGGTGGTTCTTAGCTATGTTTGGTTAATATCGGTCCAGCAGAGTATCAGCTCTTTTCCAAAATGATTGAGGGCATTTTTGCGTAGGGGGTTTTTTTAATTTAATACTTGTTATTAGGGCATCAGTCTTACGTATCGATTGCAAATAGTGTTGACAAGATCACTAATACATTAACGATACATATCTTAGATGCTAAAATCATGGGTGCTTATGAAATAAAATTGTTCTTCATTGGCATCAAAGCTTTAGTACTTGTCGAGACAAAGCCAAAGAGGTTTTAATTTCAATTTGTGTAGTTAAAAGTAGTCACCAAATTTAGGTTACAGCTAGCTAAGCAATTTTCATAGGTATTCGTATAAAAATTATATTATCTTTCATTCTTTGACAGGCGAATTTTATGCTAACCATAAGTAAAGCATGGCCACAGATTTTATTAGTAGGGCAGTATTTGTCAAACGAAAAATAAAATTACAATGTTCCATTGTTTTGGGCGAGGGCTGCTGAATCTTTACGCTACAAATTATTTATACAATGTACATCTTATTGTTAGTCTTGAGAACACCCGGAAGGGCCACGGGGATACAGTTTCACACCCTACCCCACCCAAAAATACAGGTGCTCTAAATACGCCAGAAATTTTCTCATTGCGTCTGCCATTTTTTTTCGTTTGACATAACTCGCCCCATCTTTGGCGCCAAAAATGACAATGGCGTACCGTGCGAATCTCTGATTGTCTATTGTTGTATTCTACTTCCGAATTTGAAATAAGGGGTTCGGTTTAAGATGTTTCCCATGCTACAGATGGGTTTTGGTCATCTTTTGACCTTTCACATGTATTGGGCGATTGTTACCGTTACGGGACAAGAAATTGCGAGATATTGGTAATAATTCTGGATGTATTGATTGAATATATCCGTGGGTATGAAAAGATATCACACAGAATAACGGAACGACATTGACTAAAAACTAACGTAGACCTTTTAAAGGGAAGCTTTTGATCTGACGTCACACGAATGTCAATATTACAACAAATGTCAATGTCAAAGTTATTTAAAGTTTTTTATGTCTTAATCACGGACGAAATATGTTACAAGACATATGAATGAAGTGGGTCTAGAGTTAGGCATCCAGTCTGACCGGATCCAGCCTAAAATATCCATTATAGACGCCCAGTCATAGAAATAAAATAGTTATACTATCATAAAATCTATCGTGGGAAGAAACAAATTAAATTATTTAACACTAAATCACTTTTTTCATCATTTGAATATATTTACATAATGTTTGCAAAAACTATTTAAATAAGTCTTTTGCGAACTAGTTTGCTAGTCATTCTTTTGTGTCTGATGATAATATTGAATAATGCATCCACTTAAAATTCAATTGTTTATTTGGTACAAAAATACTGTCATAAAAAAAGAAAATAAAAATTTCTTGACATTGGTAATTAAAATCTTTGGCTAAGAAAACAGAATAGTTAGTAGTTTATATCGGGATTTCGATTCATCTAATTTTATTTTACATTTTAAGGAAAATCGAATAATTTTAAGATTAGTTTTAAATGACGATAGGAACACGGATGTCTGTGGCCGCCATTACTGTCGAGAACATTATCTTGTCACACAATAAATGTCAAAATTTTGAGACACGTATGGTGTACAATATTAGGACAACATAACAACTTAGGTATAGTCTAGAATCTAGGACGTACATGTGTGTTGTTAGTATTCATTTTCCCATAGCTGTCTAGTGTTAACGACCACGTAACCCATGGCAACAGTACACAAACAATAATAACTGCACCATCAAACAAAATAGCGCAAACATTAAAATGTGCAAAACCGTTAATGACGTCACCCGCTGAAACGAACAGTACTGGTTTATTTGAATTCGGAACAGTCGTTTGAATGTGGAACGTGTGGGAGCTGTATTTAAAAATAGAATTCTAAACTTGTAAGCTAATTCGATATTGTAATGGGATAACATATTTTTGGTTCAATATAATACAGCTATATAAATTATTGCGTAATGATAGGATACTGCTGAAAACTGAGAGAATAAAAGGAAAAAATAAATACCTGTTTCATAACTTTTGGATTGAGTTAGATCTACCAGAATTCATATTGTAACTTTATTTCTATGGAAGTGGTGAACCTGACCAAAAAATATTTGTTTACTACTCAGGGACATGGAAGAATTATGTATGGAGTAGTACCTACTGAAAACTACAGAAATAAATCCTTTCCTATTGTAATCGGCATAAATATTATCCTTGAACAAAACAAAAACAGAGCCATCTTTATCAAAACAGTCGCAAAGTTTATCTAAAACAAAAACGTTTCTAACATTAGGTACTTGTCAGCTAACCTACTTCTGTCTCCAAATAGGTCACATCCATTCAAGGTCCATCCAATAATCTATGTTCGTTAACGGTCACATTTTCAAATTATCAACTAACTAGCTGTGAGCCTCGGTTTCACCCACATCCTTTAAGAACCATTTCACACACTCGGATAAAAGCTATCCTAGGTCCTATCCTAGATATTAAACTCTCCATACCAAATGTCATCAGCCTGTTTTACTGTGAAAATTTAACAAACAGACTTTCGCATTTATAAATAGGTTCTAGTATGGATATTACTAGTCCAAATCTCTGTCTGCTCTCTCCAACTTACATCTGGTTTACCATAAGATTTTCGCAGCACACTTACTAATAAATCACGCGTAATCTCGGAGACTTTTTGCCGCGCTTTTTGCTGTCACTGTCAAATGAGCCGCCATATTCTCTAATGGCTTTGGAAACACATTCGCTTTCTTTTTTTAAACTTTTTAGTGGTGTCATCCGCTTTACGTTTTGGGGGTGAAAAATGGATTTTGGAAGTCGTTTTTTTGAAGAAATTGAAAGTAGACTGTGGAGAATTTGTTTGTGATAATGAAAATAAACTAAAGCTTTAAGTTTTTTTCTTTGCACCACAGTTTTCAACGCTTCTGTAAACGTGGACATCGTCCTGAACAGGACAGCGCACCATGATAATAAGACAGACAGGTGCTGGGCGTAAGATATTTCAGTTTTAGCACTTCTAGAATTATCTACGATGGTATTTTCGGTGTTCAATGAACTAGTACGCCTATATTGGTGCTCAAGACAGAGTAACCAAGATATTGATCATGCGTTTAAAATACGCCTATTTGTAAAGAAAAATACGTCTGTACAAACAGTTTAAAAACAAACTATACAAAAACGCAAACTATAAGAAATAACCCTTCACAAGTACAACAAGAATAAACCGTAAATAAACAGTTTCGTTTTTAAAATGTAAGTATATTTTCAAAATCAAAGATGGCGGGACCTCCCGGCTGCGCTCCCGCGTCGACGCAGCATATGGTGCGCGCAGCGAATTATGAAAATTGCGTGACTTGGCCCAATCAAATATTGTTTTACATAGTATATGGGTTGGCAGATGTTACTAATAAAGCACTTAGGAATGTTTAAAATACTTTTAAAGTCCTAGGGCTTTGCCTCCGTAGATTGTTTGTTAAAACTTAAGCTGAACGTTGCTATTGCAAAAATATTTTTGTATTTCATAGCTCAATTCTTACGAAGGTTATAAATATACTTAACATCACTCTAAGACACTTGGGGTATGAGAAAAAAGAAAAACTACGGTCGGATGATGTGACGTGGTCAGGAGTACTTAAGAGCCAGGGGCAAGGAAAACCGCTGTATACATGAAGTAGTTTATAAACTGTACATAGGATACTGCGACTTTTAGCAGCGACATAACCGCGCGTTTGAAAGCCGCGCGACTGCATCCCCGTTGTATCGCTGCTCTAGTAATACGTGCGTGTAAAGTTAGACTATTTGCGACTTTATCGGGATTCGTTTCCTTTTTATTGCTGCAAAAAGTTCTTTATCCCGGTATATTTCAAGTCGACACAGACGGAGTCATGAGCAGAAGCTAGTATGACATAAATAGTCTTCAAGAGTTAAGAAAACGAGTCCATCCTGTGGTCGTACCATATACCATATAATTAGCCACAGGAAGGCGTGTGGTCAGGATTCAAGCTTGGCTACGCACTACCCTAAATATTATGTTACGACGCAATCTCGGAAACTGCTGAACCAACCTAAAGTTTTTCCGGTTTCTTGTATTTAAAGGACTTGACTTGAGGTTTTCTTTTTTTGTGTGGCCGTTGATGTGTCTACATAATAGGTTCGGTGGTATAGGTGTTTTGGGGGCTATAATATTAATGAGAATACTTTAATCATTCTTGATGTATTCAAGAAGCTCCCACGGGATTCTATAACCTAAAAATTTTAAACTTCGAACAGAAATTCGCCGTCTTAATAAAACCGTCTCAAAAAAAAAATACAACGATAACAACACTAGTAACGGTTCTTACGGTCATCTGCTATAACCACCGAAAAAAAAAATACAACAATAATCTATACCGTTGCATCGGCGGATCAAAATCTTAATAAGATTTAGTGAAAAAAAACTATCAATATCGAGGGTGAAGACACAAGGAAGTGTTAGGGAAGCTGAGGAACTAGCGAGCCAATATACGCCTATTGTAGAACGCAGCTGCTTGCACTTGCACCAGCAGATGTGTAGCACGCGCCGTCTCCAAGATGTGTGGAACGGGCATTATCTGTCATGAGGTATTGTGTTATCTGTGAGCGCGGGAAAATGGAAATTCGTTGACGTTTGAATTTTTTTTTGTTAGGTTGTATTAGAATTTGCAATTATTGAGATTTTGCAAATAAATAAAAGTTTTATTAAACGTCTATTTTAATTTTAAAACTTAGGCTTTTTTTCACGCTTTCGTCATATTTATTACCTTCTATCAAATATTTGATCAAAGCCTAATTCTTACTAATAATATAATTAGTTTCTTAGTTAGATAAGTTAGATCATTTTACATGAAATTCGGTGTGGAGAACGATTGAGATGTGGGACAGGAACAGCGAACTCAGGGAAATAGCTAGTTTTAGTTAAACAACCTAAAATTGCAGATGCCCTTTTATACATATCTCTGCTTATCATCAAACACACTCAATTTAAAGTTGTGTCAAGGAAATAGTTAAAACATGAACTTTATCTTCGTTCGTACAGCAAAACATTTTTTACACGTAAAGAAGTCGGCAGATGGCATTCGCGATAAGATTACCGAATGATTTGTAGCCGCAATTCGAATATCGATTTAGCATTTCGATTGGAAATTAATTTTATTGTTATTCTCGATTGGCGCACTGATGATTTTTTTTCTTTACTGTTTTATTGCTATTTGATAAAATTACTTTTAAGACGATGTAAAGAAACTTAATTGTTCTTTTTTTAATTTTTGATGATAAATAGTTGCGTAAAAAAACGTTTTTTTTACCCAAATGTTTTTTTTTGTGATTACAGTCATAAAAGTCAAGGATTGCGCCTGTTTCGTGCGGAAACGGAAACACACGTGCGCGCCAATACAATGTTCATTCAACAACGCATCCCATTCACTTTCATTCAATCATAGTACCTACCTATTGAACATGTGTTTTGAATTAAACCCGTTTTTTTTTCACTTGTTAGCATATTATCAGTAAACTTTAATTGAATAGTTGATAACCAACTTCTTTTTAATTTTAACAACATAGTAATAAGCTATAGAGGACAGTAAAAATGACTAAAGTCGGAGGCAAGATACACCCAGTATTTTAAACACAGGTTTCTAGAGCGATTTTTACTGGGCAGAAAATAAAATTATTTCCTTTTTTCAGTCTTTATCAAATTATTTTATTTTATTGCAAATTCTCAATAATAATACGAAATCTTTACAGAATAACCCTTATTCAAGATACCTAAGTAGCTGTAGTTAAAATGCGTAAATAGTATTTTCGTAAATAAATATTTTAATTAAATAAAATTGACAAGCACCCATAGACCCTCCCGCGCAAACGGAACTTTTTCCACACCACCACGCGAGGCACAGGCCATACGCGTACAGCCAGAATGAAACCGTTACCGATCGATAGTGGTGCATTGTGTTCTATATTACGCTGGGGGTGTTACTTGATGCCTATTTAGAGTAAAAAAAACAATTTTATTATTTTAATACAAGCCGTCTTGATTGAGATGACTATTAAATAAGTATAATGGTTTCTATTTAGGGATGCGATTCGATTAATCGACTATTTGTGATTTTCTTTTTATTCATGAGAAAAAATATGACATCTTAGACTTGCATTAAGATTCTTGAATATTAAGAATAAAATAAGCTTGCATTAAGAATACTTTTTCATTCAAAAGTGGTTCGTACTGGGGCGACAGAACAAAGATAAGGCTGAATATCAAAATTACCTTCACAAATGTCATCAATATGTCATATTGTCATCTAAGTTCATACAATCGCAAATTTTCTTGACCAGCCACCTGGATTCACCCTCAAGAAGGCACAAAGGTCGTATACCATCTGTTCAGCACGCGCCAAGATTTCACTTTATATCATTTTTTTTATACAATTGAATTTAGAACTACAATACACACCCCCGCGGCACGTGCCAACGGCTTTTACTTATTTTTAAACGAAAATATACTCTATTGTGCCAGCATTAAGGTGTACAATACCATGTGTGGGTATTTTCATAGGTGCATAGAGGGTAATAGTGTAAAATGGTTGTACAAACTTCTTAAAAGGTCAAGAAACGGATTTTGGGTGAAAAAAAAAATGGCGGGTGGTAGTTTTTTTTCTTTTATTTTTGATATGTTTCCGAATTAGGTTATAATTATATGTAGTGTAAAAGAGAGTACTTTAGTGTTTTATTTACTCTTTTAAAATTATTTTTATTTACGTTAAACACGAATAAAAATATTGACAAATTAATTAATCTTATTTTTTTTTTGTAATCGAGTATATTAAGTTGTAAGTAAAACATGTCACAAAAATCGACTAAGCGAGTCAACCCCTAGTGTTGTGCGTCCGTTGCTAGCTATAACGGTTTTATCGATTAACTCAACTGTGGGGAAACATCGGTTGGTGCGATACACTACGATATCAACCATCTGTCTGTTTTTGTACAGATTTTATGTAATTAACGGGAAAACAAGCTGCGGTTTGAATTATGGGGAAACAATGTTTGGTTTAAATAAAAAATAAATGGATATCCGTGTAATATAAATAAATACCGACGAGATTAATTATCTGGTTCATGCGGTTTCACTCGCATTTAAAAACCTACTCCGTACCAGATTTTATTTAAATTGTTCCACATATTAAGCATACCAGCTTCTGTCCGCGACTTCGTCCGCGTGGAATAGTGGTGCACT
Source organism: Pyrrhia umbra (assembly GCA_963891755.1). NCBI lineage: Eukaryota > Metazoa > Arthropoda > Insecta > Lepidoptera > Noctuidae > Pyrrhia > Pyrrhia umbra. Next base: position 494,787 of record OY982946.1, read on the forward strand.
GCTCCTATTGGTTTTAGCGTGATGATATATAGCCTATAGCCTTCCTCAACAAATGGGCTATCTAACACTGAAAGAATTTTTCAAATCGTACCAGTAGTTCCTGAGATTGACGCGTTCAAACAAACAACCTCTTCAGCTTTATTATATTAGTATAGATTAAGACAGACAGGCAGATTGATAGTTACTTGTGCCTTGGATTAGTAAGGATTTTCAACAACACAACGACTTTAGAAACTAAGGATTTAAAATTCACAGCACACTGCCTCCGAAATCAATTATCGTAACCGCCATTCATTATCCCTTCAGATATTCCTCAACTTCCCGTCAAAAATCACTCCTCTCACAAATGAAGCGACAATATTTTTTGTCGTACAACCAAATGTATTGACAAGCGGTTGGTGGCACACATGGTGGTTGAACCAAGGTTAAAGGAAAGATGTGTTCGCATCCTGTTTGTGGAGTTCACTGATTTTCAACCTGTACTTCCTTTGAAACAATCTATGCTTATGTTGATGCAAAAGTAACCGTTATTTTATGTGTATCGACTAACGACTTCGCGGTTTCATCCGCCCATGGTTTCCGATTCCGAACCAATACGGGTTTTTTTTTGTTTTTGCTTGGATCCTAAAGCTTAAAGCGCTAAAAAGTAGTGTGAAACAAAATTAAAGTCAGTTATTCAGACACTATAATAAATTTATGAGATTAGACATTTAAACGCACCCTACTTAGTGTTCAAAGCTCTATTTACTAAGGTGACAAGACAAAAACAAATGCAGAATATATTTGTTACTGTAAACATTATTTTGCTTTCAACGCCATCCTTATCAGTAGGAAATAGAATTCAAATTCGCTTGAATAAGCTGCAAAAAGACTTTGGAAGTTTTTTAATCTTATTGTGAATTAAGTTTATTCTTGATATTCTGATTAAAACTAAGCAGCTTCCTGTAACTATTGCAACTAGCTTCTGCCAGCGACTTTTATCTGCTTTCACTCTGTTGGGCTCAAATACAGGAATAAAAAGTATCGTATATACTAATCCAGGTGCGTATCAAATTTAATCTAAACATTTTCAGTGTTGTTTGAGATTAGCGCGACTTTTCAGATTTATTATATATGTATGTACATTATTTATATATGGCGTTTCTATTATACTATTTCAATAATGTTTTTATCGGTATCTATGTAAGTAAAATATTTCCATGTTTCTACCTATACGACAACAATAGATTCGAACAAGCTGAGGTATTAGTTTTTCCTGGAATACCAACATGATAGATAATTAAATTAACATTACCATTGTTTACAACTATTGTAACGGTTTTCTCAGCTATTAATAACAGAACGTTGTTGTAAACACAACTTCTGTTAAGATTTACAATCGACGGGACCACGTACATTTATACTAGGCGCTAGACGACGCTAATTTGGCTGAAATTAGGCGATAATTTTCAGTTTTACCTGTAGAACTAGCTTCTGCCCGCGTGGAATAGTGGTGCTCCGCTCCTATTAGTTTTAGCGTGATGATATATAGCCTATAGCCTGCCTCAATAAATGGGCTATCTAACACTGAAAGAATTTTTCAAATCGTACCAGTAGCTCCTGAGATTAGCGCGTTCAAACAAACAAACTCTTCAGCTTTATTATATTAGTATAGATTACCTTGCGGAATTCCATTGCCAAGTACTTCTAGTTTTAAAACACATTCAGTAAATATTTAGTTGTGACTTTTATAAAATGATTTCAATATTTTTTCCTCGCTTTTGTATTAAACATACACTTACGTACCGACTTTCAACCTATTTGATACCCAGTAACTGGTATACAGAAAACTCGAAAACTCGTCCACTGGCTGCCATGACAACATTTTGTATAGACTCAAGCAAACACAACGATATGCATTCTTGAATCTAAAGAGACGAGACAAGTGTCGTTGTAACTTCCCAAAAAAAAAAACCGGGAACGGTTATAAAAACCAGCTCATCCCCTCCAGAAATGCATTATGCACCGAACTAAGCGGACACTGATTTGAATAAATATTTACTTCTACAACCCCATTCGGATATTCAACCTTAGCTAAAAAGGTTAACGGTTTATTTTTGTGTAACCGTTATTGTTTTCAGTTGAAATTAGCCGTTATCGATAGGTTATTGGTTTTTGAATGAACAGATTCATGCTTTTCTTTTACCGCGTAGGGTTGGGAAAGTGTTCTTCTTAATTTAGTCGATTTGCATAAAAATCGACTAATACAGTTTAGAGTCAACACTAAAACTAAACTTAAATCGTCACTTTTCATGAAAAATCATTTTATTATTATCTTTGTTTAATACTTTGTAGAGATAATCGTATACAAATCATAAACGATCAGTTTTTTTAACTCTTAACAAAAACGAATGGCTTTGAATGAAATTTGAGTAAAACACATAAGATACTTTTTAATCCACAATCTGGAACCAATATGATCCTCGAAAACAAAGTCTTAAACTTAAGCTAGAACTAAATAATTTTATTTTTTTTCATTTTGACAAGTTTGTGAAACCAAAAATCAAGTTTACAATGATACGAAATAAAATAGCAACCTTCAAAAATTCAAACTGACAGTACACAAGGGGAAGAACCATTTCTTGATTCCTTTGCAAATCTTATGTAGTCCATTTTATATTACTTAGCTGCCATCACTCCTCAAGCACATATATCTACCCCTGTTGAACAATGGATGCATTTAAAGAAGGGAAGTTTTTTTTCGTTAACGGTAAAGTTTTCAACGGTTCATGACCTTTGGGGTGGTAACAAGAATGTGTTCTTGCAATATTTATTAAGTTTTTGTGTGTGAATTTTTCAAAAATCAAATATCGTGTTCTATTACTGCATTAATAAAAAGAAAAAAAAATGTTTTTACCTGTTTTTCTTCCACTTCTTGCAGAGTTTTTTATTGACAAGGATTTGACTTCAGAATTATATTTTATTATTTCTCACGTTTATATTTGTCCAGTAAATATTTCCTTAAAAAGAAAAGGGTTTAAGATAGTCCTTCAAACATTCTCCATGTCACACTAAGCGCTAACAACGTCTTGTAATCTCAGGTCAGAAGTCGACAACTGTAATTAATGGACCTAAGTCTGTATTAAACGTGTGACATCATCGCTGTATATCTAACTAGGCCAATGGGCTGTGAGTTTTATTATAATGAATGCTTTTTTGTCCTGCGCACTTAGATAGCATAGAGGTTTATCTAAAACTGGCAGTTTAGGTTACGGCCATGAGCGATTAAAAATAATAACTGCTGACATTTCTTCTTCTTCTTTTTTGATTGTGGCAATCAGCATCTTCTAATGAGAGCCAATGTAGCCAGTGTCGAGTCTTTCGGAAGTTAATCCTTGAAACCCAAGAAGCTTATAGGTATACTGGAGTCCCACTTGAAGAAGATAATAGACGCCAAGTAAGATCTCCAGTTATATACAAGCTTCTTGGTTCTACATAATATGGAGACGAGTGACGTTGTTTCATCAGCTTTTCTCGCGTCATTATTTTGCTATAGACCAGCGTTCTATAGTAAACATAGCTCAAAATAAGGTCACAGAACATATCGATAAGCAGCTATCAGCACGTGCGACTAAATAATCGACTAAAGTATAATGTTACAATTGTTGTCGGTACTCGCTTCACTAAAACGGTTCAAAAACTACTGTGAAGCGTACCATTATCATTGTCTGCTTGTTTATTAGTCCACTGTTGGGCAAATTTCTCTCCTCATAGAGAAGGCATGAGCATTGATCAGCACGATTGCTCAAGGTGGATTGGAATGCCAACTTCAACAGATTCTTAAGTCTCAACTACATTATTTTTAACTTAGACAATAATAACATTATCATAGAAATTATAATGCAGTTGTTCTGTCTGTCCTACGTTCCGATTTGACACAATGTTTTAATCCATGCTATACGTTAAAAAAACAGGTATGTTACCTCGTTTTAGTCTAGCATGATGTATAACGATAACTATTCAGATAAAAAAAATCTTGTCAATATTTATTTTTGCATACATGACACGCTCACGGAAGTAGATATAATATTTATTTTATATTATTAAATGTTTTCCGCATAAAACCATGACAATATATTTATTATTTAGTATTAGTAGTATTTTATTATTATTTAGTATTGAATTTCGCGAGCCTCCAGAATCGAACGTCAATAGGTATTTTTAGGATAAAACTGATAAAAAGTCGTACCTAGCCGTTTAAAATTACTGAAATCGGCTGAAGTTTCGGCTAGGATTTCACAATTTTTGCACAGTAAAGCTAAGATTTACATTACGAAAGAAATTGCGACATATAATAAAATAATGACAATATTTTTTGCACTGTTCACATGCCAACAGTTTTTTTATACCTGTACGTGGTATCAGAGTAGGCTTTAGGTAGACATTTCAAAGAATTGAGGATAACTGCAACTCCTAAATTAGCTCCACATTGTATTTAATTTCAGAATAAATTATCTAACGAATAAACCCGTCCGTTAATGATGTCATTCTTTCATTCGAAGGTATGTTCATATTTTTATCTAAAAATATTATACAGAGGTAAATTTGATTTGTTAGTTTTGTGTAGGGGGAAATCTCTGTAACTACTGAATCTATTTTAATAATACGTTCACTGATTAAAAGTGCTACTGTCCCCAAGTGACTGTGGCCATTTTTATAAAGGATAACCGTGGTTTTTTTTTAAACAAAAATGGCTAATGCTGATAGTCTATTATTTTCTAATACATACAACCACCATTAGTATTACTGCATTTCTTTTTTTTATAATTATCACTAAAACTGACCTTGCACAAATCCGCGAAATAATAACAAAAATAAAAGATAACAACATTAATAATAAATATTGTAGTCGATAACAGAAACCGTTACAACACTATCAGTGTGTTTTGAAGTTGGAAGCTGTTACAAAAGTCGTTATTGTGACGTGAAGCCTGTTCAATACGTGGTCCAGTAGTATATTATAGGTACAATCTACGTTATCAGAACCAAGTCAGCAAACCCCATCATTTATGAAATAAGCTATCACCTTCCTTCTTCACGCAACTAGAGAAAAAGTATTATTCTAAGTCTTTTCCCTGGATTCAATCTTCGTATCGAATCTTCGTCTCAGCTGTTGTACCGCAAAAGCTGACAGAGTCACCGTTGTATTTCGATGCCTACCACGCATAGAGTCTGAATACATTTTTTGAGTAAATTGGAATGGGTTTTTTATGGCATTAGAACCCTAAACTAATTAACAGTACATAATCCAGAAACCTATTATTTTATATGTTTATATCTTCGTTTTTAAATGGATATTAGTCTTAACATTTGAATGCTCCCACGCACAAAGTCGTGTTCTGAAAAAATGCTTTTGACCTTTTTTTTTTTTTTTTCGGGTGGGAAATCATCAAATGACCCCTCCCGCCGTGGGTGAGGCGGGAGGGGGGTAGTGTCAGAAAATGCTTTTGACCTACGTAGGAGGTGTCGATTTATTTAACTAGCTGTTGCCAGCGGTATCTCCCGCCTCCCGCGGGAACTTTACGGATAAAAACTATGTCCTTCCCTAGAATGTAATCTATCTTCAAATAGAATTTCGTGTAAATCGGCTCAGCTGTAATACCACGAAAGACAGAGTTATTTTAGCATTTACAATGTTATTAAGGATAAAATATAAAAGGCGCATTTATATAGAAATAAATAAATAACACGGTGGTCTAGTAGGGATTGATCTATTTTTGCGATATCTCGCGCTGGCCTATGTAAAGGAAATCCAACAGAAATAATATTTATATTAAAACAACTACATGTGCCTATAATTAAATAAATTAACAATTTCCTGTCTTATCGAGAACTAAAAAAACATAGTTTCAATGTTTATTATTGTACACAGAAAATCGACTAAAATGGGTTACTAAAAGTATGCCGAAGGTCATTATTACTTCACTATAATAAATAAACAAAAAAGTTTTTAATGATTTCACACTTCAATGATTATTATTAAAAATAATTGAAAATCTTTTGGAATTATCTGACAGATAATAAGTTTAACTCGTTGAACCTCATGACTTATCCGCATCGGTGATTCTGGGCATTAAATCTATACATATAAAATGCTGTGTCCTGAATGACTGACGGATCAACGCACAGCCTCAACCGCTGATCGTAGAGACTTGAAACTTGGAGGAGGTGTTCTTTGTATGACGTAGGCATCCGATACAAAAGAATATTTCGAAATTCCATTCCTAAGGGGGTAAAAAAGGGGGCATAGTTTGTACGAAATTCTGTCATTTTTAATTTGAAACCGCTGGCGGAAAGCTAGTCTATTTAAAAACGTCATACATAGTTAATTTCTGATGACATCTGTCATGTTTTGATTGTCCACACATATCAGCCGTCCCCTCGATTTATAAAATCATTGCATCGCCTCCTTGGTCTTCGCCTTATTATATCAATAAACGCCTATCTGCCTGTACTATCAAAATACCAACGACAGTTTAGAAAATTACAATAATCCGTTACGATTTATTCATAAATCAAACTAACTGACCCTTCTGCATAAAATATTGATCGACTAATTTATTTAATCGATTACAATATGAATGCGAGTAATATGCATCTTAAAGCATCGAAGTTGCTTCTGCTTACCCTTTATATCTGCTTTTATAATGAAAGTAACCGATAAAAGTATTAATACAGAATTTAGAATAATCATACTTTGATTTATTTTGTGTATTACCATAATCTGTACATACTCCTTAACTTTAAATTAACATAAAGCATTTAAATATCTATCTTTAAAACATTTGAAAACAAAATAATAAGATAAACAACTTTTTTTTTTCAATAATTAGCAAAAAAACTTTGTGTTGGCAGAATGTCTTAATACCTTAACCTCGCAAGATTTGACATTTAAAACCTAACCTTAGCGCGCGAATCGCCGAATGTGATGAATCACAAAGTATTTAAAACTACCCTTTTTAATTATTATTTCGTATAAAAACCATCGGAAAACCTAAAAAGTGTCTTGTACAAGTGTCGTAGAAACGTGTTCTATAAGTTTCGCATGAGAATTTAGTGTTAAAACCGTGACCACGGAGGTTAAAATAAACTTTCGTCGAATCCTATTGTTAACCTTTTTTACTCGAAATAAGTGTACAATAATGCCACAAGGGCTTGAAGAAGGGTTTACCGGTACGTAGAACCAGTTACTTCGATTTATTTACGAGTATAGATAGGTTATATAAAAAAAAACCGAAGGGGTATGTCAGAACGTCTTTGTTACCATTTTCGGCGGAGTTCTATAACAAAAAGTTCTCATATCAGTGTCTGGGAGCTAAATAAGTGTAAGCTCAGGTCACATGACCTATGGGTTACTGATTAGGGTGGAATTTAGTTCACAACCCTGAGAAAGTGGTGTATGAACATTTTGTAAAACATGATTTTTGTATAGCTAGCTTTTGATTGATATGTTTAACACCCTAAATGTGTAGATACCTTTATATATAAGTTTTATACATCAGCTGTTGGGAACTATAATATGTTGGTTATGTAATATATTATAGAATAATAACCTAATTAATATTATTCCATTTACATTTGTAATGTATTTGTTATTACTTGAAAAGAGTATCCATGGAGTTTCTAACCAGTTCTTCTCCATAGGCCCTGCTTCTTCAAACTATTTAACCTATAGAAGATCCTGTTAAGATATTTAAAATATCAATTTTTGACTCAAACTTTGTTCTATGCAGAATAGAAATGCGGTTACTTAATAAATTTTATCTCCTGTTATCATATGGTACATAAGAAATGTTTTTTGATTTATTAGCATACACACAATATTTAATAGCTATAGGAAGTTACCAGTTTATTACAAAACTAGCTTTCCGCACTTTTCACAGCAGGTTCAATCAAAATTATTATAATAATTAAGGCCAGTCATTGACTATCTACAAACTCATCAACCAATCACATACAACCAAATAGATAACCAACACAACCATTCTCTCTTTCCAGATTGATCACAGAAAACTTCAAAATAAACTCCGGCAACAATGGCACCAAACGTAAACAGGAAGACTCTCTAACAAACAACTACAAAATTAAAATGAACCCGCACACAATTGATTTCACAAAATCGCCCCTATCACCGATATACACACCGTCAAAAAGAAGGATACTCGGAGAGATACAAGTGCCAAAATCACCACTCGACAGACTGAAATCACCGCTCACAAACTCCCCGAAACCCTTCAAATCACCGCTCTCACACATAAACTCTCCACTACTGAACAGGACTTCTCCGTTCCTAAACCAGAATTCTCCGCTATCAAATAAGAATTCCCCGCTATCCACGAGGGTTAAGCGGTCACGTATAACCAAGGTTATGGAGGAACGTACCAGGTTCAGGATGTCCAACAAGGAGAATGATGCGTCTCTGATCAATGAGACGTTCGGGAAGCTGGATGTGGAGGAGGAGACGAGGGATTTCTTGTTTGGTGACAGATTTGAGGCGACCAGGGAGAAGGTTACTAATTGGTCTACTGCACAGGTGAGTTGCTCATTTAACATCTAAATCAGCCTATTCACGAAAAATGGAAACTAAGTCTTAACCTATTTTGTTCTAATTCTGCCACAGAAATTAACAAAATGGCGTAAGGATGACGCATTTATGTCAATTTAATACTCTAAACATCACCATTCATTATTTAATGCCATTTTATTTATCTACTTAATTCTGCCCGCGACTTCGTCCGCGTGGAATAGTGGTGCTCCGCTCCTATTGGTTTTAGCGTGATGATATATAGCTTATAGCCTTTGTCAATAAATGAGCTATCTAACACTGCAAGATTTTTTCAAATCGTACCAGTAGTTCCTGAGATGTGGGAAAATTAGAGCAAATAGGTTATGATTTTTCTTCAAATCTATTGGTACATCTCATATCTCATATCACAACAGCAATTACCACAAACTCAAATACTCTTCCCTCTCTTTCCAGCTGGACTTCACGCATGCACTCCACAAATCACCGAAACAGGACTTGTACGTCCCCGAAAAAGAATCCACACAAGACATGGACGACTTCGAAACCCTCCACGATTTAGAACAAGAGTTCGAAGCCGATAACTTCGACGAATGCACTAAATACGAAATTATATCCACGGACAGCCCTAACATTATATCCAGAGGACGTGCATCATCAGCCAGGAAGGTCACATCCAGGAACTTCGTGTTCGGAGCACCTTTGGCTGAAGATGAGGCTTCAACAAGCTTCAACAAGCCCACGGTCACCGCTACAAGGATGCTCAACTTCGATGAAGAGGACTTCGAGTTCCCCTCACCAGCAGTAAAAAAGCAAGCGGCTAAAAAGTCCCTCAAATTCTCAGAAACACCGACCAAATTGAGACATGAGAAAAGTGATTCCAGTATTGGTTCCATGAGTCAGTCTCCGATACAAAAAACTGGGTTGTACACCACGGAGTCCACTACATCAATGGAAAGCGGTTTCATATCTGAGTTAGAAGAACCGTTCTTAGAAATTGAGGAGTCCAACTCTCCGAAGGTCGCCAACTTCAATGACTTGCTGTCCGGACAAATCAAATCTAACGTTATTAGTGAAAAGAGCTTCTTAAGAAGACCATTGAATAGGAGTTTGAGTTTCAACCCGGAGAGTAGAGCTAGAGTGTCTCTGTTCTCCATTCTAGAGAGTCCTAATCTAGCTCAGAGGAATAAGAAGAGAGTGGAGAGGAGTGAGAATGAAGTCGCCAACAAGAGGAGAAGATCCAACTGTCAGAGTCCTGAGTTGGAGAGAGCGAAGAGTAGACCGGTGCTACAGCGAGCGTACTCTGAGAATAATGCTCTTATTATGTCTGCTATGGCTCGATGTGAGTATTTAAGCTATCTCTATTTGCCAACTATGCATGTAATACTAGTATTTTACATGGAGCGACTGCCTATCTGACCTCCACTCCCAACAACGGAAGTCTCGTCTCATTTATGGTCACCCATTCACGGACAGACAGTGACAAGGAATTCTATAATATTTTTTTTTTATGTTCCCTCAGAACTCTCGACTGGGTGAACCGATTTTGATGATTCTTTTATTATTCAAAAGCAGATGCTTCCCGTGTGGTCCCATATTAATTTTATCAACATCGCTTCAGCCGTTTTCCAAATCTAAATATATTATATAGCTTTCCGCCCGCGGCTTATCCCACGTGGTCAAATTTTTTTACACCTTGAGTTACATTATTCAAGTTTTAATAGGGATCTTTAATTATTTTTGGAAATAAATATAGCTTATGACACTTCATAAAGATGTAGCTTTCTAATGGCGAAATAATTTTTAAATCGGTCCAGTAGTTTATGAGTTAAATCCCTACAAACAAATAAATTTTAACTCCTTAAAATATTAGTATAGATAGTCACAATTTCCTCAAAATACTCCCAAAATGTTTTCTCTCTCTTATAATGACATGTTGTTGTTTCCAGCGATAGTGGAGCCGGACCTAATAGGCGACTTCTCGGTGCCGTACGCGCTGCCGCTGACCAGCGGGGACCACTCCGACCTGAAGAGTATCTCCTGCGATACGCTGGCCGGACTCATGTGCGGAGAGTACCAGCATGTCATCAGCCACTTCCAGGTAATACGCCTATAGATATTAGAATTCTGAAATTATTTATTTTGACCAAAAAAACGGTTATTTTGATAGTCTGTTCCAATTGGTGTTAAGAAATTTTTTAACTTGAAATCTATTTTGTTCTGATTCTGCCACAGAAATTGATAATATGGCGTAAGGATGGTGCATTTATGTCAATTTCAAGCTGTAAACATTATCATTTATTATTTAATGCCGTTTTATTCGTCTAAGTGGGAAATTATTTGCAGAATTGGAAATTGAATTGAATTGGGAAGATGGGATTTTGTTTTCATTTTTCTTAATATCAAATGACACAGACTATAGGTTTGTTTGGTTAAGTAGTTTCCTCCAGGGTCTTATATCAAATTTCATCTAAATCGGTTTAGCTGTTTTACTGTGAAAGAGGAACAAACATACCCATTTTCGCATGCTCTGGATCCTTAAAATTACTTAATACGTAACTATTTTTTTAACAGCCACCTACAAAAAATATCTTTACTGGGAATAAAGTCCGAGAAAGACTCACACGTGACCAGTTTTTCCATATATTAATCCATCTCCTCTCCCCCAGGTGATAGACTGCCGCTACCCGTACGAGTTCGAGGGCGGGCACATCGCGGGCGCGCTGAACTGCTACTCCCCCCCCCAGGTGCTGGAACTGCTGCAGCAGCCCCCCCAGCCCGGCCGGAGTGTGCTCGTGTTCCACTGCGAGTTCTCGCTCGAGAGGGGGCCTAAGCTGTGAGTATTTATTTATTTACTAGCTTCTGCCCGCGACTTCGTCCACGTGGAATAGTAGTGCTCCGTTCCTATTGGTCTTAGCATGATGATATATAGCCTATAGCCTTCCTCGATAAATGGGCTATCTAATACTGAAATATTTTTTTAAATCGGACCAGTAGTTCTTGAGATTAGCGCGTTCAAACAAATAAATTCTTCAGCTTTATATATTAGTATGGATTTCATCATCATCAGCCTATATACTGTCCCACTGCTGGGCACAGGCCTCTTCTCACACAGAGAAGGCATGAGCATTTATCACCACGTCCGCTCAAGGCGGATTGGCGAATTCAGACTTTTTAGTCCAGGTTTCCTCACGATGTTTCCCTTCACCGTTAGTCAGTGGTGTCTAAGATACACTTAGAAAGTACATATGACTTTAGAAAAGTCACACCATAACCACTAGGCCACTTTTTTCAAATACTAATAAAATATGTCCTCTCCCAGCTGCCGCTACCTCCGCTCGTCGGACCGGGCCCTGCACCGCTCCCGCTACCCGGCGCTGCGGCACCCCGAGCTGTACGTGCTGCGCGGCGGGTACCGCGCCTTCCACGCCGCGCGGCCCGCGCTGTGCCGCCCGGCCGGGTACACGCCCATGCGGGACCCCAGGCACGCACTGCTGCTCAAGGAACACAGGCAGAACAGCTCCCGGTAACATGTGCAAAATTGCAGTATGTTCGAAGTCATAGGAATTGTCTAAAGTCTATTAAAAGTCATATTTCGACATAAATCTGTATAGGATGTGTTTGTGCTCGCTAATCTCAAAAAACAACGCACTACTGCTTAAAGAACACAGACAGAACAGCAGTCGGTAACATGTCGCGCGGTAACATGTGCTGGCAGACAGCTAGTGTACTATAGTACACTACTATACTACTACTATACTATACTATAATACACTAGCTGTCCGCCAGCGGCTTCACCCGCATGGGCTATATGAATTCAAATTAAAAATGAACCGCTCGACCAATTTTGTGCAAACTTCACATAAACCATCTACTAAATAGTCCGAACAAAGCCTAAATATTTAATTTAGATAGGTGAGCCCATTCTTGAGTTATAAAATTACAACGAAAAGTGGTTGGAGTATGTTCGAAGTCATAGGAATCGTCTAAAGTCTGTTAAAAGTCACATTTCGACAATTGAAAAATAAATCTGTACAGGATTGGTGTTTGTGCGCGTTAATTTCGAAAATGGCTGAATAGATTAGAATAAAATCTGGTACGCACATTTTTATCTCGGTATTTAGACTTTACGAAAAATATAAACAAAATCTTAACGTATTTTGTTCTAATTTTTCCACATACATAAATTAAAATGCCATTAAATGATGAATGATGATGTTTAGAGCATGAAATTGACATAAATGCGCCATTTTGTTAATTTCTGTGGCAGAATTAGAACAAAGTAGGTTACGATTTTGTTGAAGTCTATTGGTACATCTACTAGACTATTTTTAAACCAAATGCGAACTAAGCATGAAATACTATCTCATCATCAAGGGTTAGGGCCGGCGCTGGTAAAAACAACAATATTTAACCAGTCTTTATTTAAAAAAATAATTAGTAAATTAACGACTGAGATACCTCAATGCTGCTGCAAATGATTTTGGCGTTTATTACAGAGTTTTTTTGTGAAATAATCTCTCGAAATATTATCATCATTTTAACAGACAAACAGACAGAAGAAACGGCTTAAAAACGTTGTATATTATCCGCGAAATATAGATTGTGTGCCTATATAAAGATTTTTTTTCAAAATTTTCTGTTAAATATAATATTTTTTGGGAATTATATAAAAGATTGAACATATATCTGATTTAAGTTTTGTAAATAAAAGATGCCATATTAATTGTATATTGATAAGAAATTAAGTTATTAGTACAAAGATATGATTGTTTTAGTATAAAAGTGATTTTTTTTTTCATGTATTTACGCCATTTTGTCAGACTATCAGACTTCTGACTACCTATAATGACTGTCTTAAGACGACTGACGACACCCATCCGTTGACAGACCGCGGCGAGCACAGCTTAACCGATCAATGCGCTTGCTAGTTCTTAAAGAAGTCACTTTTGTACTAAAAGAGAATTCATAAATAAAAATAAGGTTTTAGTAAAAAAAAAAAACATTATTTCCCACCTCTATTATTTAGTTGAACCCTTTTTAGTTTTAAAGCGTTTGACATTTGCAATACATAATTTTTTATTATAATTATAGATATTATTGATGTAAATTAGACGGAAATTTTTAACTTTTTTTCTAGACTTTTTGCGGTACAATTTTGTTCTATAGTATATTCGGTATAGTTGTTTGTTCAACTTTGTATTGAATATAGAACATTCAATAAAAAAAAACCTATGAAGTCAAGGATCTTATATTTCTTACTGGAGACAGCCTTTGATTTAAGACTCATTTTAATAAAAAAAAAATAGTTTAATAATATTTATAGTAGCATCTATCAGCAGTTATTTAGCCAACATTGTTAATAGAACGACTTTATTCAATATATTGATTAAATTGTGTTGGTTTGTATACAGCTGGGGCTGTACCACCACGTGTTTTTGCAATCACTATTCAAGTTTGAGAGCGTGACACAGCTACTAACGTCGTATAGCTCCGTCTCTTTTTCATAACGAAAATAATCTTGTTTTGGCACGTCATGGTAAGGCCCTTGGTTGCATCAAAATTTTTAACATTTTTACTTTTATGAAAATCACAAAACATTGATATAATGATTAAGTAAACATATATCATAAATATTAAGACGAAAAACATAAAATAATAGCAAAATTATTCAATTTTATCCTCCATTTTGACAGATCTTGGATGACAGTTCTTCCGTTTCACGTATAGTATAAGTAACCTGATATTTTTTTGATGCAACTGGCTGATAATGTCCTAGAAATTCTCGGTAGTTTGATCTCCAGTAAAGCTTACAAGTTTCGTGAACTATTCCTCGTCATTACTATAATCTTGTACCTAACATATTGATTGTTTTATACTCAATACAAACAATTTTATATAAATATAAGTTTTAAGCTTTAAATTTTATTGTAAGTAGGTACCCCGAAAAGCTATTATTAAGTTCCTTGTATAAAATATTTAGTTGGATTCATATTGGATTGTTACAAATTTGGTTAAATTTTGACGAAATTTGTAACAATTTTTCTTAAAAACACGACGTAATTTTGAAAATTTTAATTTTTGTTTCTATTTTTTTTCCAAAAAAAAAACAACTAATTTGCAATAATTTACGCTTTTGATTATGTTTTTAGATTTATTTTATTTAAAATAATGTTTTCGGTTAGTTTTAAGATTAAAGAATAATTATGTTTTAATACTTGGAAAAAACTGCTGTTATATAATCTTGTTTTTATAAAATACTCATTTAAATACAAACCTAATTAATTTTACGTCGACAACTGCATGAAATAAAATCAAAAATCTATCTCAAAACATCTGAAAATCTGCTTAAAAATATGAGCATTTTAAAAATACAAGTTTAAAGATAGCAGTAATTAATAATAAGTCTTATTCATAATAACACCACTCGTTTACAACCTATTCTAAAGAAATGTTTTGTCCTTTTCTGTCAAGTTAAATTGACATTTGACAGAAAGAGACAAAAAATCGGTAGGCTTATTGGTCGAATGACTATTATGAGTAAGATGTTAAGTATTTAAACTTAATTATAACAATTAAAGAAATAATTTAGTATTATTAATTCATCACATCAATTCTGTTTACAACTGCAATAGACTTGCTACTAACCTTCATTTATATATAAACTTTTTGTTCCAAATTATTAATACTAAATTATTAAACATACATATACGCTTATTATCATGTTCTATAAGATGTTGTAAATATTATTATTAAGTTAAATGAATGTATTGACTTCGATGGATGGAAGGCTGGTGGTGCCATACAAAAGCCAAAATATCGCTGAACTGGTACCTTGAAACGGAACAATTAGGCCATACAATTCGAAATTTAAATAAACTAATATATAATGTATAATTTTGTAGTATATAACAAAACAAATTGTGAAATTTTAGTTATATTTTTTAATAAATTATGTGAAAATATATAAATATGTTTGTTTTCTTTTCCTTTACACAGACTATCTCGGTAGTCTGGTACTCGCTATGCGATATTGTAGAGCGTCATCATCTGCCTAGCCTTTTCCCAACTATGTTAGGGTCGGCTTCACCGTTATGTTGCATGGAGCGACTGCCTATCTGACCTCCACAACCCAGTTACCGGGTAACACGATACCCCTTGGTAAGACTGGTTGTCAGACTTTCTGGCTTCAGACTACCCGTAACGACTGTCAAAGATCTACAAATGGCAGCCGGGACCAACAGCTTAACGCGCTTTCCGAGGCACGGAGGAGTCTCGCTATGACATAGATGGTCACCCATCCACGAGCTCCTCGTGGAAAATTAAATATACACACTTATAATAAATCTTTCAGTTAAAAAATACGAATAAAAACTAATTTAGAATGAAGAAACAATTTTATATTTTCTCAAAATATAATTAAAATTACAATTTAGCGTCTTCTTTCTTATTCTAATACAAAATAGCTCAATGTTAGAGCGATGTTTTTTTGTACATTTTTAAATTGCTTTTACAATCTAGTTTTAATAAAAATTAAGCTTTCGACAGCTTTGTATGCTCGGAAATCAATTTGTCAATGCTTGCGTCGTTTCAATAAAGGTGTGCACGTAAAAATGGTAGAAAAATAATCACTGCGATACGTGGGATATATCAAAATCAATGTTCTATTAAATTTTATCCTGTTGAGGTCAGTCTTTTGATGGGTAACCATCCTTTGCAGACGAAAACTCCATTCACTTTAAACTGGTAGCTAGCACAACAGAAAGATTTTGAATGTATAATATTGATGAAAACTATCACTGCAGAAATTAGAAGTAAGAATTTAAAATATCTACTACTTACAAGCATTATGACAAAACAAAACAAATAATCATTTAAATATGTACCCATTTGACTACTGAGCGAAATTTAACTGAATTAGAATTTTTACTTTTCTAAGAACGCATAAATAAAATATACAGTCAAATTGCGAATTGTCTACTTTTGTGGAGTCAGTTAAAAACTACGTGTCAAAATATAGTAGCTAGTAGAAGACCTTTAAAAGTTTTGGAGGTGGAATTCTTCGTCCTTGTCACGCAAAACGACTCTTCACATGTAATTATGGAGTGTCCAAGCATTTTCATTTTCATTAAAACGACGACTTCATATTTTATTAGTGCCATCTTTTACTAGAAACGTTTTAAACGCTTATAACTCGATCATTTTTCAAGATATTTCATTAGTTTTTTTTTCAATGATACGTTGTTTTCAAATAGCTTCTACCATTTTTAGTGTTTGTCGATTGGTGTTTTAATTAATTTACTTATTGAACAAGAAGGATAGTCTATAAGACTTGTGGTCATGTGAATGTTTATCTTCTTGCTCTATACAATCTCTGTGCCTCGCTGTACTCGCTTCCACAGACGACTGTATCAGTTCTATAATATCTCTCGCCCTTGAATCGAATAGTTTACCAAAGTTCTTCTCAGCAGAATCATGTCGCGCTCTACTGATGACGATATCATCAGCAATAAACCCACCTCTTGAATGTATAGAGTTGTCTTCATTGTCTAAAATTCCTGCTCTCTCAAGATTATCAGTTATGTCATTGATATTACTGACGCCATCTTCTTCAACGTGTGGGTGATGGTGATGATTGTGTGCGTGTGTATGTGTGTGAGTGTCTGCTAGTGCTTCTCTTTCGGCGGTTACGTCTGCATTCTCCACTGTGACGTCTAATTCTGATGTTACAGATCTTTCTTCGGCTGTGACGGCGTTTTCTTCTTCAGCTGTAACAGCTCTTTCTTCTTCAGCTGTAACAGCTCTTTCTTCTTCGGCTGTGACAGCTTGTTCTTCTTCGGCTGTAACAGCTCTTTCTTCTTCGGCTGTAACAGCTCTTTCTTCTTCGGCCGTGACGGAGTCCTCTGATGTGACGTCAGCGGAAGCCTGGCGTTCTTCTGTCTCACTCTCTTCGGCGGTCACTCCTTCATTTTCTGCAGTCACAGCTCCCTCCTCAGCCGTGACGGCTCTATCTTCGACTGTGACGTCAGCTTCGGCAGTGAGATCTCTATTTTCTGCCGTTACACCTGATTCTGCTGTCACATCGTCATTTTCTGCAGTAACCTGTGTTTCTGCTGTGACATCTGCATTTTTATCTTCTGAGGTTAAATTCTCGACAGTGACATCCTCTGAAGTAACTCCTTCATCCTCTCCTGTAACGTTTTCCTCAACAGTTGAAGTCTTATCTTCATCGCTGATTGTTACTCTATGATTGCGGAGCCTAACTTCATGTAGCTTTCTAGACTGAGACTCAGCGCTATCCTCAACTACTAAAACCTTTGGATCTGTTCCAGATTTCTCAGCGCTTTCCGCAACACTTTCAGATGTAACATCAGCGCTGTATTCCTTATCGCTTGCGCTGAGGTCTTTAGAATCTCTGTTGCTTAGATTTTCACTTGTTGCGTCACTGCCTGCGTCAGAGCCAGCGCCTGCTCTCACGTTATCGACATTCACATTATCACTGTCTTTAGCCTCTTCAGTAGATTGCTGTTCTTCGCTGGTAGACTTGTCATGTTCTAAATCTGAAGCGCTTACGGAATCCTCATCATTGGTCTCGGTTTCTTCAACATGACTCGGTTTAGCCGCAGAAAGTATATACGCCAAAGGTTTAGCCCCATTCTTGCCATGCAAGGGTGTTATTTCAACGACTTGTTTCTTATGCGAGTTCAGTTTCCTCCAGCTCTTACGCTTGTGCTCTCCAGATCCTGGGTAAGGGAGTACTTGGATGACTTTCTTTCCAGGCTTTGGACGTCTGTGCTGTCTCTCGTTGGACCTGGCTTCGCTTTGAGCGAGGCTTCGTTCGAGGAGAGGGATGAGGAGCTCGGCGATGTTGCCTTCGTGGTGGTGGCGGGCTACGAAGGGCTCCAGGTCCTGGTTGGGAGGGTCGCGGGCATCCACGGAGCGGCAGGCGTGCGGCGCCACGCACCCGAACAGGAGACACAACGCTGGAACAACATGAGATGTGTTATGTTTGATATGATCAATTTTAGTCTTCCGAACCTAAATGGTTAACGGGGTTCCTTATGTTGCGAGTTTGTCAAAGCTGATTATTTCAGAACTACTAATGCTGTCGACTTCAAATTTCTTCAAACTTCAAAAAGAATGACTATGCGCTATATGTATGGCAAATAAAACAATTTGAAAAAATAGATATCGCTTTCACGAAATGGGGAAATGGGGGTTGAATATTTAAAGTGTAGTTTCAAGTCATGTCATTTGATAGGGTTTGATCTGCACGTTCTAATTAATTTTATTGTTTTTTTTTTGTCTATTATTGTTTTTGAATGAAACATAATGAAAAACGCACAAAAAAGACCGTCCCCCTATATGTGTGAAGCGAAAATCAGAAATAATTAATTAAACTTGATGGACATCAACCTAAAATATTAGAGGAAAAAAATAAAACGTTGATTCTAAGTATCACAGTTTTGAATTAAGCCATTTTTGTTTACAAACAAACATTATTAGCTATTATTGTACATAAAGGTTTACTCACCTGTTATGAGGTGCATCTGTGCTAGGCAAGTGCGCGCCGTGTGGACGAGCCATCTTGTATTTATACACACAAGTTTGCGTGTGTAACTCGCCGTCACGATACGCTGTAGAGTTTGTTTTTAATGAAAAAGAAAGACATATATTTGATCGTAGATTTAGGCCCAAGTTCTTTATAATAATATTCCTAAGCCGTAGAAAGAAAGCCTATAAATTTAATTTAAAAAAAAGCTTAGAAGATTTTTAGTTACCAAAGCCTTATTATAATATAAGCGATTTTCTGACTGACAAAGAAATTGAAACTAGTCGCTAATTAATTGTGTTTATTTAGTTTTTTATCTTATTGTGTAATATATAATTTTATTATTATATAGTATTAAAAAAACTGTTTTAGTTACCTCTATACTTAATTTTATTATAACTTTAATTGCCTACTGAGACTCTATTTTTGTTTTATTTGTATAATTTTGCACGCCGACTGGCAAAATATGGCAGAACTAATTTATATTATAACACCATTTACATGTACCTTTATTTGCAAAATAAGTATCATTATCAAGAAAACGGTCCTGTTCACTTTAAATTCAAACTACCAACTTTTGATGGGTACCTATCGTATTATTTGAGGTTTTTATTCCTAAAACTTTCGATTACCAAACCAGGGTTGAAGTAGAAGTGGGTGACACGAAAATTTCAGCTTCCTGGTTAAAAAATCTTTTCGTTCCACGAATCGATGACGAAATCAACAGTCGTTGAACTTGGTCCATAGTTTTTCACGTTTATTATATGTGTTGGACTCAAAAATTAAATAGAAATGAGTTTCGTTTTCTCCTTTTTTGACCCCCCTTGACCTCACAATGTCGGGAGCAAGGACAGTCATCGTGGCCTAGAAGATAAGGCACCTATACTTTAGTTCGATAGTGCGGATTCAAAACTTTTTTCAAAGTCAAAAATGTACTTTTCAAAACTTCTTCTTTTCGTGTGGGCTGCAGGTTCACTAACCTAACAAGCGCTAGTGTCAGAGTGTTCTCAAACCCGCCTGACGGCTTCTGACATGGAATTGTAACAACGACTGCTATCAAGCAGCCGGGGACGACGGCTTGACGTGCCAGGCACGGGGGTGTAGCACCACCAACTTCCTAACTCCTTTGTGATATCCAAAATCCACGAAGCGATTTTAGCGTGACTCGAGAATCGACACGTTTACAGCATTCGCGTTATGCGACCACTACACAAACGGTGAAGGAAAACATCGTGAGAAAACCTGGACTAAAAAGTCCGAAATCGCCAATCCGCCTTGAGCGCACGTGGTGATCAATGCTCATGCCTTCTCTGTGTGAGAAGAGGCCTGTGCCCAGCAGTGGGATAGACAGTCCGATGATAAAGTAGGTAGTATACCTATAGGTTATCTATACATACATACCTACATACGTTAGTGTATATAAGTACTTAAGCATATCGTATTTCCTTTAATTAATCAACGACCACTGTGAAAAATACGATCGTTCTACTAAAAATAGTTAATCAGGTGATGATTGAAATACTCGTTTTTCACTGTGAATTCGCTTGTGGCTTATATTTAACTAAAATCTATACATATAAAATGCTTTGTCCTGAATGACTGACGGATCAACGCACAGCCTAAACCGCTGATCGTAGACACCTGAAACTTGGAGGGTGTGTTCTTTGCATGACGTAGGCATCCGATAAGAAAGGATTTTCCGAAATTCTACCCCTAAGAGGGTGAAAAGGGGGGGGAGTTTGTATGAAACATTTTTTTTCTTCTATAACACGAAAAAAGATGTTATACACAGACATACATATTTATTATAAAAAGTCTACATCTTTCCTCTTAACTATAAATGCGAAAATGAGTTTGTTTCGCTTTCACGGTAAAACGGCTGAACAGATTTGCATGAAATTTGGTACGGAGATAGAGAGAACCCTGGAGACGGTTATAGGCTACTTTTTATCCGGGTGCGTTGAGTAGTTCCCTCGGTACGCCGGTGAAACCGACAGAAACAGCTAGTCTATATATATGAAAGAAGAAACTGACTGGCTGACTGATCAATCAACGTACAGCTGAAACTGCTGGTTCTAGAAGAATGAAATTTTGTACAAATGTTCCTTAAATGACATAAGTGTACACTAGGAACGGATTCTTCTAAATTCACACCCTAAAGGTTTGAAATAGGGCATGAGAATTCGTATGAAACTCTGTCATTTTTAATTTGAATTCGTTTAGCCCACGCGGGCGAAGCTGCTGGCGAAAAGCTAGTAATATATATAAAAATAAGTAATTTATCTGACTGGTTCATGGTTTTCACCACACATAATGTGCGACTCGAAATAAATTTAGGTACAAATGTAATAGGTATATTTGTACCTGTTATTATGTTAATACTATTTTTATTAACGTCTCGGCTGATTTGATGCATTATTTAGTACTAATAATTTCCTGCGACTTCACTTGCATCCTGAGAGAACTACCTCGTACACCCGAATTAAAACTATACCTATACTAAATTTCATCTGAATCGGTCCAGCCGTTCTGTCATGAAAGCGAAAAATCTACTATAGTTGCTATAGTATCTCATAAAAAACTTTTTACAAAAAAATAAAACCGACTTCCAAAAAAAAACTGAAAAGTAAAAAATATTTTTTATTTAAACGCTTTACGACCAAAACATCGCTCTAGAAGTCGGTGTCTTGTAAGTTACTATTGTAGATTAAAAGTGAAAAGTTTTTTATTTTTTCGCTTTTCAGTGTCTCGGTCTTGCTATCTTAACAAAATAAACACACCACTTTTTTAGGTTGTAATAAGCGTAAATAACCAAATCATCTAAGTATTTGGCATATCAGCAAGTAGAGATAAATCGTTATTTTTGATATATTTATAAAACGGCTGAACCGGTAGTGATAAAATTTATATGGGACCACTTCGGAAGTATCTCCTTTCGAACAAAAAAATAATTTTCAAAATCGGTCCACAATTGGCGGAGTAATCGCGTAACAAATATACAAAAAAAAAAAAAACATACCGTCGAATTGAGAACCTCCTCCTTTTTTAAAGTCGGTTAAAAAAGCATAACACGTACTAATTAAATAAAATACCGGCCAAGTGCGAATCGGACAATCGTTCTTTATAACTGTTCCAAATTTCAAGTCGATATGTAGTAAGTCAATAGCATTAGTATATCCTGAAATAATCATCTGCAACAGACGGACAGACAGACTGACGAAATGAAACCATATTTTTTGGTACGGAACCCTAAAAATACATATTGAATCTGCTTTTTCTGAAGTCGGTTAAAAAGGCGGAGTCTTTAAGTACTAAGTTTAGTCTGGACACCACAGATAAACGGTGAAGGAAAACATCGTGAGGAAACCTGGACTTAAAAGTCTATAATCGCCAATCCGCCTTGAGCAAGCGTGGTGATCAATTTTCATGCCTTCTCTGTGTGAGAAGAGGCCTGTGCCCAGCAGTGGGACAATAATACTACATCCTTACTAATATTATAAATGTGAAAGTAACTCTGTCTGTCTGTCTGTCTGTTACGCTTTCACGCAAAAACGACTGGACCGATATAAATGAATTTTGGTACAGAGATAGAATAGACCCTGAGGAACAACATAGGCTACTTTTTACTCGGGTGCGCTAAGTAGTTCCCTCGGGATGCGGGTGAAACCGCGGGAAACAGCTAGTGATTATATATATTTTTTCTATGAGAAAATGTGTACTTACTTGATTATTCTAGCTTCCTCACCGACTACCGTGAAAAAAATGAAAGAATTTTTTTATTAATAAAATTCCATTTTGGCGTAAATTCTTCATTACCATATCAATATATTTGTAACTGATAGCGGATTATTTATGTAACACTGGCTGTTTCCCTTGGCTGCACTTGTCACCTAAAGGAATTACCTAATACCATCAAGATATATACAATAGAGATGCAATCCCGAACATTACGCGTCAAAAAAACGTAACCATTTTTTTGGTATGTAGACGAAACTTTGAAACTAGTAACCACTTTGATGCAACATTCTATTTATCTCTTTCACACTAACCGAAACATTATGTACGTGACATGTGTTCGACAAAGACAGCGACAGTCAGTTTTTCCAGACATTCAGTTGAAGTCAAGCTTACAGATGGCATGAATTATGTCTGTGGGCTCAACCTTTATGGCTACACTGTGTTCGGTGATTGCAGATCTAGTAACGTTAGTGATATTATATACCAATGCCTAATACATACCTACAACTGGATAATAATCTATCTCCAAACTAAATTTTATCTAAATCGATTCAGCTTACCCGTGATATGAATAAAACAACTTATTTTGTTTACTGTTGTACTGTATATATTGCTGGTAGGTACATAATAATAATACATAAATAAGACAATATTTATAAAATACATCGTTTTTGCTATTAAAAACTTATTTTTGATAAAAATAAATTAATTAATGAGCTAAGGCCCAAGTTCACCGACTATTGGTTTCGTAAACGGTCCATCGGTCCGAAAAGAAAGAATTTTCGTGTTACCTACTCTTAGTTCAACCCTGGTTTGTTAATCGACCGTTTCAGGAATAAAAATCCCAATAAATACGTCAACCATTGAAAGTTGGAAATTTAAATTTATGGTAAACAGCTGTTTTAAGTTAATCGGAACGTTATCATGTCGGTGACCTTGGGCCTAAGAAGGTTAACCAATATGTTTTCACAAATAACAATTCTATCTTTACGAACATACATAACGTCGGCATCAGTGCAGGACCTTCTAAATGTAAAAAAAAATGTTTTTGAAAAAAGTTGTATTAATTTGTTCGCATCGCTTTTAAGAAAGTTTTTATTGTATACTCTAAAACATACTTGTTTTTGTATTTAGGAGGTCCTGCACTGACGCCGACGATAATAATATCCAATATTAACGACAGAATTCCTCCAATTAATTAGAAGAAACCGTTAGCGCGGTAAAAGAAATACACGGATAGGTTTGAGTCAGTAACCGTCTTACTTATAGAAAAGAACCTGTAATCTAAAGTTTAACCATTTCTCACCTAATCCTTACTTAACGTCGTAATCCAGGATTAAGCTACCAACTTAAGTTTGGATTAACACTAAACAGCATTTATGGGTGAGATTTTTGGTATTCCATTGCTAAGCAGCAGATTAAAAAATAATCGGAAATTATAAGTATGACGGAAAGTCTGACACTCCCTCCCGCTCCGCCCACAGCGGGGGGAGTCATTTGAAGATTCCTATTCATAAAAAAAAACAGTTCTGTGGTTAACTGGATAGTAAAAAAGGTAACTATGTTTAAGCTAAGTTTGGACTACGACATTGTATACCGTGCACACGTAGCCGGTTGCATCAAATTGGATTTATTAATTTTATACTTATTTTAAAATACGATATGATTAGAATAAATGTTACTAGCGAGATGACGGCAGATAGAAGAGTATGGAAGAAGAAAACATGCTGCGCCGACCCCAAATAAAATTGGGATAAGGGCCTTATTATTATAAGTAACCAGTGTAACCTTATGACAGGAGGATGATGACTTATTTAAAATACTTTTACGAATGTCACATAACCTTATGTTAATAATTAGCATACCTACTTTTAATATTCATTATGTTATTAAGACAGATAGGTATAATAATTAAGTTAACATTTATCATAAATCAAAAATCATAAAATAATAGCAAAATTAATCAATTTTTATCCTCCATTTTGACAGATCTTGAATGACAGTTCTTCCGTTTCACGTATAAGTAACCTGATATTATTTTGGTGCAACCAGGGGGGTTAGACAAGTGGCAAAAACGCTAGTAGAAAAGAAAACAAAATGTATGGGAATGACAGATAGCTAGTCGTAAACGAATGTCACTCCCATACATTTTGTTTTCTATTCTACTAGCGTTTTTGCCTCTTGTCTAACCCCCCAGCTGTCAGTCTATAATATCGAGTGTCTATGTGTCAACAGAGGTGACACGATAATACAAGTGTGAACAGCAAAGAAAATGTCTGACATTTGTAACACAATTCTTGTCGCAGTCTAAACTTGGCTTACTGGCAATAAGACAGACTATCCCTACCAGCACACACACACACACAGCGACTGACTCACACAGACATACACGAAATGCGATTGGTCGAAGATTGAAACTCTTATAAATACAATTTTATTTAGATACATGCATCTGAAACAACTTTGAATAAATACCTTGCTATACATAAATAAAATAAATCAAATCATAGACGTCACTGACTAACGGTGAAGGAAAAATATCGTGAGGAAACCTGGACTAAAAAAGTCTAAAATCGTCAATCCACCTTGAGCGCACGTGGTGATCAATGCTCATGCCTTCTCTGTATACGAAGAGGCCTGTGCCCAGCAGTGGGACAATATATAGGCTGATGATGATGATGATGAAGATCCAAAAATTTCAGAAGAAAAACATTGAAAAAAAATTGAAGCCGTCACAGCGGCACACACACACACAAGGCTGTAGGTAGAGGAGCGGGGAAACGACAGCATAAGCGACCGTCATGCCATTTGTCGTCACGGCACAAGTGTCGATCTTACCACTAAGGCGAGCTAATAGATGTTTTACATCAAAATGGGTTTAGACAATTAATCATACATCGATGCATGTATCCAAGATATTAGTTTAATATTAATAGTTTGCTCCACTGCAAGATAAGATTTACGATGTAAAATTGTAAGTTTTAACCACCATACAAGTAAATAGCCAACTGTACAGTGGAGCACAAAATTCTTATATCTAAATAAACAACCATTTTCTAAAAGCATGATACAACCCACACCCTGAACGCTGACACAGCGACGCGTAGCCGCAGACACACGTGTGCTGGTTTTACGCACACATTGATCAAGCTTTTAGAAAATGGTGTGTAAGTAAGGCTCAGAAAATTGGTCTTTATTCCTATAATATTAAGAGAGAAAATATATTACTTAAGAATCAACGAGCGTAGAATAAGAATATTTTGACTATCTCTAAATATTTATTGCCTAACTGTGTTCCTCAAGGTTCTGATGGAACGACCATAAGCAGTGCCAAACAATATTAAATACCATACATTGATTTATAAAATTCTCCGCGCTACTCAGACTAGATACCGCTAGTGTACTTGTAAACTGCGGCAACAAATACTATGCCGAAGTCGGCTTACCCGAGCCAGTCCGAAGCCAATCCCGTTGCAAGGAAAGCGTCCAGAATGGTTCAAATGATTTTAGTCATAATCCGAAGTAAAATGCCAGTTTTGTAATGAAACTAACAATAACACTATAACTATACATTTCACATTACAATAATAAGTTGCCGCATTTAAGCAGCTATTTTTATTAGGATGCGCGGTATCTAGTCAGAGTGGCGCGGAGACTTTTAATAGCCATAACAATCCTGTGTCTCGTGGGCTTCTGTGTCCCCACGTTTGCCCTTAAAGGTCTGGGATTCTGTAGCCTCGTACATGGCAGTTTTTAAAAGAAATTGCAGTAAAGTAGCAACCATGGGCCATGGAGATTGTTTCTCGTTCCTCTCCATAGAATCTAGACTTTGTAACAGTCAAATAGCGTCAAAGATTTGACTAACTGACGGACTATTATTTGACAATGAATACAATATAATTATATAAATGTAGATTTTATGTCACATGGTCATTCCATCTTACAATATAATTGGTCACGCGCACCATAAAGCCGTCTCTTTCGCACGTCGACTAAAAATAAGAGAATTTGCGAGTGCGATAGAGATAACAATAGATTACAATGTTAAGTACATCTAAAAGCTAATTTGCTTGCCTAATAAGTAGGATTCGTATTCTCTTTTAGAGGCATATCAAATAAAATCAATGTAAGTATAGTTATTTCTCAAGTTTCAATCTATCTTTTTGGGAAAAGAAAAGAAAACCATGAAGCACTATGTAGTTTCTATTAAGATTTGTCTAAATACAAGAGTTTTTTTTATATTACCTATTTCTGCTACGGCCTTGGTATAATTTATGAGGCACCTTTAAAGTAATCACGTTATTGAAAAAGCGAATCACAATATTTTTAAGAAGTAATTTTTCTACCAACATCACTATCCTAGAAGAAATCTATGAAGAATAATTTTTAAAGCACATGCATATACTAACATGGAACCCTGTCACAGTTGACACGGTCATGACATTGGACCTCTCGCGTTATTAACTCACTAGTAATAAAAGCTGAATTCGACCACCCATCCAATTCCAAGCCTCAGAATGCATGCCTTAACTTTATATTATCTATCATAACATTATTTATTTGGTGTAGACATAATATTTTACTAACTAGTTGAGGTTTAACAATTGGTAATTAAAATAGGAATATAATAATAGTAGAGTGACAAGGTCTTATCGTCATAGTACCAAGATTCTGATACTCTGATACAGTTGCAAATATTATGACAACTTTTGTGATTGGTTGATAATGGACGCGATTCTCTCTTTCCATCAACAAATATAAGA
The DNA here is from genome assembly GCA_963891755.1 of Pyrrhia umbra. Classification (NCBI taxonomy): domain Eukaryota; kingdom Metazoa; phylum Arthropoda; class Insecta; order Lepidoptera; family Noctuidae; genus Pyrrhia; species Pyrrhia umbra. The sequence continues at coordinate 522,403 of OY982946.1, forward strand.
AAGGGATAGCAAACTTTTAACACCTGTCAAATTAGAAAAAAATAGTTTTCCATACAAAATTAAACATCACGACGTAACATTTCGACTAAATTAACAAACCTGTACGAACAAAATGTCATCTGTCATTTAATTTGACAGCACTGAATTACTTGCTATCCTCTTCTTGTATTTCGCAATAGAAAAAGAGCATGATATTTTAAAATTAGTTTAGTCGTGTGTAAGTCAGAATCGGCACCAATATTCAAGTAAACATCTGATTTCTGTTTAGTTAAGTAACAAGATTTATTTTTAGAGAACAGAAAATAATGATAGTGGATTATAAAATGTGTTTAGCGAACAGACGAAGCAACATTTATTTAAGAGCAACCAATCATAAAAGTCGATAAGAGGTAACATTTTAAGGTTCAGAAACCTGGCACTAGACGACTGACGTGAACAATTTAATATAATCCTAAAATAGTATCTATTAAAGAGTATAGATAATACTGAATATTGCTCTTCGTTTCTTTAAATAGATTTATTTTACTGTTTTTACAAACAATGACTACGAACATTGTTTTAATTTCTTTCCAGAATGTTCATAGGATCATTCGGAAGTTTGAACTTTGGCCATTGGCTATAATCTAAGTTGTTATTAAAAATAATAATATAGGTTAGAAGCCAAAATATGAGTATTCTTTCTACCTACTGAGATCATAGGAAAATTTAACTTATTTTGATTCTTACAAAGGATACTATCAAATACCCATGCATTCACTCGTCATAGTTATAATCTAAATTATTATAATTATGTAATAATACTTATAGTTAACAAAATCATAAGTATATTTTAGAAATATTAACTATCTTAAAAGTTATTAGTATAGATGTAAATATATTTTTTCGCAATTATTTCTAAATTGTGTATGTTGATGATGTTATAGTATTGCTTTAAGAGTTTTAAATGAAAATGTTACATAGGTTATTTTTAATATCAAATAATGCTTTTTAGATGATTATGTAAGTATTAATTGACTTAAAATAAATTAGTTTCGTGTGATATTTTTGGAAAGATTATTTGGGAGGTATATTTTGGAAGAAATCTTAACTTGAAGGTACTGTGTAGCTAAAATACGAAAAAAATGGCAAAGATTATTCGTTTCTTATTATATACGATAAGTAATTAATGTATTATGGTATTAAGGCCCATATTGTTAAGACCACTTATTTAATAGAAGAATCTTGAAATTCAGAAATATTTGGTTATCCTAAAAACTTCTAGAATTATTTTAGACATTCCTTATATGTAACGTAATGAAATGTGTTTATAAATCTGAAATATCTTGAGTGTTATTAATGTTCAAATTAATTAAAGATTCATTTCATTATAAACAACTTAATCTGAATATGTTTTATAAGTATCGATTTTTACATTGTTCGCAAATTCGATTCCAAAATCGATTTATACAATCGTTTTAATCAGAGCACTTTCTAAACTCTATTATAATTTGACTTACAAATAGCGTAAGGTACATATTGGAATGCGTAGTATCATAAGCACGAAGGATAATGAACCTTATGTTGATCTTGATAAGGTGGAGTTCACCGTGGCAGCTGCGGCGAGCTTGATCTCCGAGGCCGGCGCTTCACTTTACGTTGAACTGTTTCTTCCGTTATCTGAGAAAAGTATTAACGGTTAAATAAATCTATATTTATACAAGCTGCAGTTGTTTGTTTGAAAGCACTAATCTCCGAAACTGCCTAATGGATCTGAAAATTATTTTTGGCATTTGATGGCTCAATTCTTTAGGAAGGATATACCCGATTTAACAACATTATGATGCTTAGAAGACGAGCAATGAGAAAAAGGGCCGAAAAGGATGCCAGACTGCCAGACAAATATGGAGTAATAGCGCAGGCTGATGATGTAACATGGTGCCAGCCGAGGGTGGGCAAAGCCGCGGGACACTATGAGACGTTTATACTTACACAAGCGGTTACCCTAGCGGGGACAGGCGGTGGCTGTTTCTTCTTCTCTTCTACTTTCCTCTCCACAACCACTTTCTCCTCCTCACTCCTACCAATCCCAGAACTAACTACACTCTTCACTCCACTCGTAGAAGAGCTAGCGGCTCCACTATCTATCCCGCTCTCACACTCACTCTCAACGATACTCCTATCTCTGTCTACATGTGTTTCAACTGACGCGAAGCTCTCAGTGATGCTTCTATCTCTTTCTTTAGTTTGCTGGTGAAGCTGTGGGGCGTAGCTCTCGATGCTGGTTCTGTCCTTGTCTATCTGATGGGTGTGGGGGGTGAAGGTGGTGGAGTGGGTGGTGGGTAGGCCAGAGGGGGATGGGGAACAGTTATCTGCGGCTGTGGAACATGAGGCGCGCGCCGAGTCTGACCTGGAACAGTTAAAGAAGGTATTATTAAAATTAAGGATTCTGAAATTCTGAAAATTGGAAACTGATGAGACCTTAGCCATCTTCAGCGTCCACCTAGCATTTATTGGGGTCGACTTCTAGTGTAACTGGATACAGCTGAGTACCAGTGTTTTACATGGAGCTACTGCCTATCTGATCTCCACAACCCAGTTACGAAATAACACGATAGCCTTGGTAAGACTGGTTGTTAGACGTTCTGCCTTCTGACTACCCGTAACGACTGTCAAAAATCTACAAATGACAGCCGGGACTCGCTTAACATGCTTTTCGAGAAGATTAATCTATAAAGAGGTAAAATTTGAGAGTTTTTGAGGTTATAGGTAATCTTTAGATAAACTGAACTGATTTAGATAAAATTTGGTATGAAGATACAGGAGATCTTGGAAAAGGTAATAAGTTTATAGGTATAGATTTAGATTATTGTGTGAAAAATTTACATTCCATTTTCTATCGAATTTCATGTGGCGCCCATACATTACGCTATCTCGTTTTCCACATACATATCTGTGTCGTCACCACATACCTGTGCTCGGCGCTGCGAGACGAGGATCACAACACGGTGTCCATGGTGTCGAGCGAGCTGAGCAGCGCGGGGTCGCGGCTGCACCAGCGCGCCAGCTCGTCGGGCGTCACCACGCCGTCGCAGTTCGTATCCATCAGCTGGAGAATGTATCATTCAGTTTGTCATCATCATGTTTTGTGATATTCGTAAAAGTATAAAGTATAAATGATACAAGTTCGGTGTAATCGGCTGTTAGAGTTCCCGGAGAGTTCTCAAGTATTTCATTCTTTTCTGTTAGCTGTCATACGAACATACTGTCATTCACTTCTCTTTTATAATATCATCTTCCACGCTAGCGTCCATCGTCTTTGGCCTGGCTCCGTTCTTCAGTGGTGGTCCAAGGAAGGGGGGTCAAAGAGGACATGACCCTCCCCCAAAATCGTACACGTCTAATTGACAAACCTCCTAAAATAATCAATTTATGAAAATTTCAATTGTAATTACGCAGTGGTAGGACGTTAATCGTAATAGATCGTTAAATTTGGAAGCTTGCTTGAAACTTTCAGATTCAGGCAATTTTGGTTGTGATGTTACTCTCACAGACATATATCTAAATAGAGAACGCGTGTGTATTTCACGTGTGACAGATAAGTACAGTGCACCTAAATCGAAACTATCTCACTCAGTCCGCGCTCCACCTTATTGGCACCAGACGTCAACCGAAAGCTAGAAAAATTCATAGTTGTGTCGTATAGAGTTGCGAAAAGAACTAATAATGTTAGTTAGTATAAAGAAAATCATAAAGTCTTGTGACGTCACAGAAATTAGTCATAAAGTGACACGCCACGTGTTTTCATACAAATGACGGAACTTGCGTTGTCTGTTTAGATACTTAACTGTGGTTACACTTATTTTGCATGGCATCTCGCAGGTCAACCTAGAAGGTTGTCGACTGCTTAACCGGGCTTGCCTGTGAGTGCCTTAAATGAATTTAGGGCCTCCAGCCAGGGCTTAACTTACAAAACTAAGCGAATACACGCTAAGGGCACCACCTAGTGGGATACGGGCCTCGGCTTAGGGCGTCGCTGGGTGTGGTTACACCCATATAATCCTAAGTACGAGTACATTAACACTCAAAAGACCAACACTTACATGAAATATTCTATCCACATGGTCTTTAGCGGCGGTGCTGTGCACGGGCGGGGCAGCAGCTCTGCCCAGCAGCTCGTATATAGCTTGGACTACCGCCAGCATTTCCGAGCGGGAGATCCGTCCATCTCCATCCACATCATACAGAGTGAACACCCAGGACAGCTTCTCTTGAACCGAGCCACGAGCCACGCGGGATAGAATATCTAGAAACTCCTGGAACGATAGAATGTATACTTTAAATTCAAGTCGTACGTATAAGTCGTGGTGGCCTAGTGGTTATGGCAACGGGTTTTCGTGTACGAGTGTGCGGGTTCAAAACCTAGCAAGCACCAATGTTACTTTTCTAATATCGTATGTACTTTCTAAGTGTTATCTTAGACGTCAGTGACTAACGGTTAAGAAAAAACATTGTGAGGAAACCTGGACTAAAAAGTCTGAAATCGTCAATCCGCCTTGAGCAAGCGTAGTGATCCATGCTCATGCCTTCTCTTCTCTCTCAGTGGGACGATATATAGGCTGATGATGATGATATTGTAAATTCGATGTGGAATACTCAATCCTAACTTAGTTCCTAGTTTTTACCCTTTGGGTACGGAACTCTAAAAATAAAACATGCACGGAGAACCCAAATGTCGGTAAAGCAATTTTTCTCAAATATCTATATTTATGAATATTTTATAAGTTTGTTGTGGATGAAATCAAAACTCCATCTTGTTTTTTTTTCCCGCCATATGTCAAACTTATTTTTTCGGGTCGCGAGGAATTGCCTTCAAATGTAGCCATTCGGCCAATGTAAGGAAAAAGGATCTTGTTTATCGTCTGTGGTCAATTGCGAATTTTATATCTCTTGTGTATTTTAATTTTAGACTACTGTTCCCGCCAGAGCAAAATGATACGACTATTTGTGCAGTACTAGAGATTTTTTATTTTGAGGAAAAACATGTTCACCGCCGTCAAACCAAAAGACAAATTAATATCAAATTTTACCATGACAACATCAAAGATTCAAAAATTTTAAAAATAACTAAAATCAAAGAGGTCTGTCGCTCACTGCCAGCGCTTTCGCCCGCGTGGGCTATACAAATTCAAATAAAAAATTACAGAGTATCATACAAATTTTGCCCCCCTTTGGGATAGAATTATAGAAAATCCTTTCTTATCGGATGCCTACGTCATACAAAGAACACACCCTCCAAGTTTCAGGTCTCTACGATCAGCGGTTTAGGCTGTGCGTTGACCCGTCAGTCATTCAGGACAAAGCATTTTATATGAATACAAATATTAGTTAGAAATACCGAATCCATTGTTCTTGTAATTAAGTTAAAACTAAATTATTCAAATTAATGTTCTAAGTTTTCAATGGAAAGTTCCAAATATATTAGTAACCAATTGTTAATTGAAGGAATGTCAACTTATAATGGTCTTATTACTGCTACTAATAACTAAACTACCATATCTTGAACTCTGCTCAAGGAATTCAAAAGGGGAGCTCAAATTGTATTAGTTTTCATACAAATATGTGTTCAGAACCAGAGTACATAGACGTGTTTCATTGTACCAAGTTACAATAGAAGTAGTAATATAGAGGGCCTAAATAAAATGGTTATTTGCACATACATACGTTAACCAGTATAAATTGAACTCTAATAAAATGACCTTGTTGCAAAACGTGACAGATGACGTAATAGTCTAAGGGATTGTTTGATAGAAAACTATTTGGTTAAAATTGCTAGCTTTTTCCCGCGGTTTCACCCGCGTTCTGAGGGAACTACTTCACGCACCGGAATAAAAACTATACCATGTCTTTCTGCAGGTTTCAATCTACCTCTGTGCCAAATTTCATATACTTCGGTTCAGCAGTTTCTGTAAATGCGTTAAAGAGAGATCAACTTACTTTCTTAGATTTGAAATATTACTAGATGACCCGGCGAACTTCGTATCACCTACATCTTAACTTTTTCTCACGTTTAAACTTTCCCTGGACTACGACAAACATTTCAAAACCAAAATCAGCTAAATCGGCCCAGCTTTTCTTGAGTTTTAGCAAGATTAACGAACACCAATTCATTTTTATATATATAAAGATAAATAAATAAATAAATAAAATAAAATAAAAAAAATAAAAAGTTTTTTATTTCAGTAAATCATTTACAAGTAAATTGCCGGGGCTTCCCAGAAAGTAATCAAAAGATACTTGTGTTGGGATAGCCTCGCTCTTCCAAAGTAAAACAATAAGTTAGATTTACAGTATACACTATCAAACTAAACTGAAAATACTATGAACTAAAAATACAAAAGGGATTTGTGAGCAGAAATAAGAATTACCTGAGAGCTGTGTGTGTGTGTGTGTGTGTGTGTGTGTGTATGTATGTGTGTGTGTGTATGTGTGTGTATGTATGTGTGTGTGTGTGTATGTGTATGCGCACGCGCGTGTCAGTACTATTTCCTCATATATACCTACTGATTGTGTTCTGTATAAGTGTAAAAATATCACTATCAAATTTAAGTAATCCTAACCAATAAGTCTTCCACATCAACATAATTAAGAGTAAAGAGCCACTCAATCACAATTTTCCTACATTCATACAACTGTATGCATGGGGTAAATGTTAAGTGTCCGATTTATTTTATTATACACATGAGGAGCTTGAGCTATATATTGCCGAGTAGCGAAGACTGTGCGTGCAGTGTAAGCTGGGGCTACGATATCGTACCGTCTTTTCTTAAGTTTGGCGTGATCAAAAGGTAACGTTTTGTGATAACTTAGTATCATATGTAAAACATAAAGTTTCCTAACGGAGAGCAGCTTAGAAATTGCGTATAAGGATTCGGTAGAAAACCTGAAGGGCTTACAGTACATGACTTTAATCAAGGACCTTTGCGCCCGTTCTAGATCTATAAAGTATGATTTAGCTGCTCCTCCCCATACGGAGATACAATATATTATTACGGATTGGGCTAAAGCAATATATATTTTATTTAATAGTTCGGTACTCATAAGGTATCTCAATGATTTGAAAACCCATATGAGCTTCCTCACTCTCCCTATAGTTAATTCAAGGTGTGGATACCAACTTAACCTTTGGTCTACAATGATTCCGAGGTATTTGACATAGCTAACTTTCTGAATAGTTGGACACTGACAAGTGTTGCATAAAGGGGTACGACAGGAATGAATTTTGATTTCGAAATCAGATGAAGGCTGTGAATTTAAGTATGGAGCGAAGCAAATGTAATTAGTTTTTTGTGTGTTAAGCGTAAGGAAATTATTACACAGCCATTGACTAATACTGGCTAGCCCCGTTTCAGCCTCTAACCTAACTTTATCCCAGGTCTTAGCAGTAAAAACAATAGCAGTGTCATCCGCATAGGACAGTATCCTCCACCCAGCGCTATTCAGATTAAGTAGGTTATTAATATATATTAAAAAGAGCGTCGGGCCAAGGACACTGCCCTGTGGGACACCAAAAGTTACATTTTCTTCATTACTTAAAGTGTTGTCAATTTTTACACTCTGCTTACGGTTTTGAAGGTAACTGCTGAGAAGAGAGAGAGCAGAACCACGGAATCCTACACTTTCCAGCCTGCTAATAAGAATGGAAATAGATACGGTATCAAAAGCTTTCTTGAGGTCAAGAAAGACAACTAGACATTTCTTACCTTTATCTATTTCTTTAGTGACAACCGTTGTAAGATCTTTTATAGCATCCTGCGTCGACATTCCTTTCCTAAAACCGTATTGAGAGGAAGATAAAATATTATACTTAGTCAAGTAGTTTACTAATCTAGAATTTAAGAGCCTCTCAACTATTTTAGATAAGGAGGTCAGCACAGAGATAGGTCGATAATTGTTGATGTCATCAGTGCCTCCACTCTTATATACAGGGGTAACAATGGAACGCTTAAGGAGATATGGAAAGATACCTGTGCTGAAACACAGGTTGACGAGATCAGTGATCAAAGGGACTAGGGTCTCCTTAGATTGTTTAAGAAAAAATGTAGGAATTCCGTCCCAACCCGGAGCACTATTAGAGTCTAGGGACATTAGCGTATTTTCGACTTCCTTATAGGTGGTACCCAATAAAACAAAAGATGATGGATGATTACAATTGTCCATACTACTTGACTCTGAAGCAATTACGAAGCTATTTGAGATGTTCTCTGCAAGTGTTTTGCCGATGTTAGCAAAATATTGGTTAACTTGATTTACTGATGTACGAGGACATGATTTAATCTTAAGTAATTCACCATTTGGGCTCTTGGGAGGTTTATAATTGGTTATCTCATTAATGGTTGACCAGAGAGCTCGAGGGTTTTGTGCTGATGCCTTAATTTTATCTTTATTATATTTTACTTTTAGTTTTCTTACAAGGTTCCTACAGAAAGTGCGATAACGTCTATATGTTATTATTAAAATTTGATTGATGGGGTTGGATTTCAGTTTTAAATAAATAATATTTCTTAATCTGATACACCGTAATGCACCTGCGGTGATCCAGGGTTTTATGGTTCTTCTGCTGTTCGTAACAATTAGTTTTTAAGTGTTAGATAGTATAGCTGTCTTGACCAATTCTATTAGTGCAAAGGCATATGTATCAGGGTCTGTGAAGAGTTTGAAGAAAGAAACGTCAGTATTTATTAACCTCTTGCGAGCGTTTTCATAATTAACTAATGTTTTGTACCTTTGAGGTATCGTGTATAGATACTTATTTGTTATAGATAAGAGAACAAGGCAATGGTCTGTTATAGTTGTATTTAAAACTGCAGTAAAAGCTGTGTTGTTTTGTTTGTCAAGTCTCAAAAAGACGTGGTCAAGGCAGCTATCTTCCCTCGTAGGTAAGTAATGGGATGGCAATAGCCCATGCAGCGATAACATATTTAAGTAGTTTAATCTGTTTTTTCTTTTTTGATTTGATTCATTTGGGGAGGTAATTAAATCAATGTTAATATCACCTAAAAACAAAACATTTTTCGAAGGGGTATTATTTTCAAGATGATTATTGAGAGATGTAATAAAATTATCCGCGCTTAAAAATGATGGAGAACGGTAGACACCCAGTATTGTGTAATTTGAGTTTTGTATCTCAATTCCGAAAAAAGATAGTAAGGTAGTAAGAATCAGTTATATATTTCTTGACGTTTAGCTCTAAAACTTAAGTCAGTCTTTTTTAGGGATGGGAAATCATCAAAAAACACCCCCGCTGTGGGCGGAGCAGGTGGGAGTATCAGACTCTTACTGACTAAAACCCATCCATGTTCCTTCCTCAGCCCTTTGTATTCCGGGGGCGCGGTATCTCTTTCTGCAGCCTCCAGTCCTGTGTTGGTTCGCAACCTGGTAAGTACCAGACGTTCTAAAGTCAATAATATATTTCCTAAGTGTATCTCAGTCACCACTGACTAACGGTGAAGGAAAACATCGTGAGGAAACCTGGACTAAAAAGTCTGAAATCGCCAATCCGCCTTGAGCGCACGTGGTGATCAATGCTCATGCCTTCTCTGTATAGAAGAGGCCTGTGCCCGGCAGTGAGACAGTGAATAGGTTACATTATCCACAGACACATGTGTGCTGGTAGTACGCAAACCCACGAGCTAGTCGACTGTTCTCAAGATAGATGGCAACAGGTGTCGACACCATTCAAGTGTATATAAGTCCTGCCGGGGCTGCGGGACGTTCGAAAGAGATACCGCGCCCCCGGAATACAAAGGGCTGAGGAAGGAACATGGATGGGTTTTAGTCAGTAAGAGTCTGACACTCCCTCCCGCCCCACCCACAGTGTGAAGTCATTTGAAAAAAAACTCGTTGAGAAAAGTCTAAGCAGTTAAAGATATATATTTTTATACCAACTTTCCGCCAGCGGCTTCGCCCGCGATATTTTAGCCAATGGATACAAAACACTTGACAAATCTTAAACTAAAACCTTTCTCCTGAATCACCAACTATTTAAAAAAAAACCGCATCAAAATCCGTTGCGCAGTTTTAAAGATCTAAGCATACATAAGGACACACAGACAGAAGCGACTTTGTTTTATACTATACTAGCTTCTGCCAGCGACTTCGTCCGCTTGGAATAGTAGTGCTCCGCTCCTATTGGTCTTAGCGTGATGATATATAGCCTATAGCCTTCCTCGATAAATGGACTATCTAACACTGAAATAATTTTTCAAATCGGACCAGCGGTTCCTGAGATTAGCGCGTTTAAACAAAATGATAACATTTCCCTTCACTGCTCTGCTCCTATTGATTGTAGCGTGATGAAAAGTATACTATAACCATCTCAGGAGTATGACAAATAATTGTACCAAGTTTCGTTAAAATCCGTCGAGTAGTTTTTGTTTCTATAGAGTTTATACAGACAGACAGACAGACAAAAATTTTACTGATTGCATTTTTGGCACCAGTATCGATCCCTAATTACCCCCTGATAGTTATTTTGGAAATATATTTCATGTACAGAATTGACCTCTCTACAGATTTATTATAAGTATAGATATAGATATATAATTCTTCTATACGTGTGTTTGTCCATAACTCCTAAATGGCTTGACAGATTTCGATGAAATTTTGTGTGTGTATTTGGATATGTCCCTGGACGGTTTGAAAATACAATTGGGCACGGTAAATGTCGTTTTCATAACAACCTCAACGTTAGGACAACACCGTCTGTTGGGTCTCCTAGTATATAATATATATCTTACCTCAAAGTTGACCTTCCCGCTCTGCTTATGCTTGATTGTCTTGAACACGTAGTGAGCATACTGGGTGGCATCTGTAATAGAATATTAAGGTTTAATATCTTTACATTATAATCTATACATATAAAATGCTTTGTACTAATGACTCCTGGGATATTGGATCAATTTCCTAATAAATAAAATTGCAGTGTTCTTCACCATATATGTCACAAAACTCCTCCGTGCCTCGGAAAGCACGTTAAGCTGTTGGTCCCGGCTGTCATTTGTAGATCTTTGACAGTCGTTACGGGTAGTCAGAAGCCAGAAATGTGACAACCAGTCTATGCATAAAAAATGCTTTGTCCTGAATGACTAACGGATCAACGCACAGCCTAAACCGCTGATCGTAGAGACCTGAAACTTGGAGAGTGTGTTCTTTGTATGAAGTAGGCATCCGATAAGAAAGGATTTTCCGAAATGAGTGACAAAGGGGGCAAAGTTTGTATGAAACTGACAATTTTATTTTGAATTCGTATAGGCTACGCTGGCCAAGCCGCGGGCGGAAAGCTAGTTGAATAATATTGTTCTTGAGTTCTTTGAGTTTTTAATAAAAATGGAGCACAAGGGCAACATTACAAAAAACCGGCCAAGTGCGAGTCGGACTCGCGCACCGAGGGTTCCGTACAAACCTGCAAGGTTTACAAAGTTCGTTCATTACGACAATCGAGTCATAACTATGGTATTTTTATTGCAAAATGAAATTCATAACATTACAATGGGGAAAGATGGAGGAGCATAAATTTAAGGTTTTCGGAATTTTTCCTTTATGTGTGCTATAAAACGTTGCTTCATGCCAAATTTCAAGATTCTAGGTCGACTGGAAGTACCCTTTAGGTTTTGATTCCCTTGCGAGTACTTGCGAGTTTCAAAATATGCAGCTTAAATTGCTGTTTCTTTTGATTGCGTTGACATAGAAGTTTGATTTTGTTACAGCTTAAAGGTATTATAGACCTGAGTATTTGGTATGAATTTCAATTTAATACCTCTACGCGTTTATGAGGAAATGGGTAGTAAGGTTAAAATTATTAAAAAAAAATATATTATGTGATGTAACTAAAAATTTATGGTTTTCGTAATTTTTCCTTTATCTATGCTATAAGACGTTGCTTCGTACCAAATTTCAAGATTCTGAGTTCACGGGAAGCACCCTGTAGGTTTTGATTCCCTTGCAAGTGTCGAAAATTTGCGGCATAAACGGCTGTATCTTTTGATTGCGTTGGCTTAGAAGTTTGATTTTTTCACAGCTTCAAGGGACAGTAGACCTGAGTAATTGATATAAATTTCAGCTTCATACCTCCACGCGTTCCTGAGAAAAAGGGTCTTGACAGACGGACGGACAGACGGACAACAAAGTGATCCTATAAGGGTTCCGTTTTTTCCTTTTGAGGTACGGAACCCTAAAAAAAACTAAAAAGAAACGGAAATGTGCCCAATGTTGCCAATCTCTAATGTTAGTGTTGCAAATCACAATGAAAAATATTGACAACACTATAATATGTTCATTTAGTATTGAAGAAATATAATAAAAAAGAGTTGAAGAAATCCTGATAAAGAGAACACTATATACGATAATCCAGATTATAAACTATATGTCTACCAAATTCCATCCAAATCTATTCCGTAGTTTTTGAGTGAAAAAGTCACAAACATGCATACAACCTCACAAACATTCATTCATTCATTAATAATATTAGTAGCATGTTTTGTAGCGAGAGTTTGACTGCTAACTTTCCAAGGTTCATACATACCTCCAAGTGGAAAGAATTGGCAGAAGATATTCTTGAAAGCCTCTTCATCAACGACTCCCGAAGGACATTCCTGAAACAAATTTTAAATTGTACTTCTATAACATTAGATACGGATCAGATAACTTGTATATTGTTCTCACATTTTTTCGATAACAAATGTAAAACAAATATTGTAAACTATAACACGTTGAAAAAGAGTAACCATGGAGTTTCTTGTTCGTTCTTCTCCATATTTTGTGCTATTTTTATTATAATTCGAAAACATAAAATATATTAGTACTATGCGTGCTCAGCACTTTCATAACACCCCACATGGCCTAGTAACTATAGTTTGAAATTTAAAACCCCCACTTTCCCCCACTTTTTGAATAAAAGCAATATTATTATCAAACTTTTTTCATTTGCAATACGCATAAACGATCGCTGTTTATAACTGTTCCAAATTTCAAGTTGATAGCATGAGTAGTTCCTGAAATAATCAGAGATAGACAGACAGACGAAGTGAAACCATAAGGATTCCTTTTTACCATTTTTGGTACTGAACCCTAAAAACAATAAATAAAACACTAAATATTAATTAACTAAAGAAAAAAAAGTTATTAAATAATCAAGCAGTATACAAAATACCAGTGCCGGTTTTACCCCCATCAGCGCCCTGGGCGAGATTTTTGCGGCGCCCCCTAACCCGCAATTTAAACCCATACGAAAAAAAACTGGCCAAGTGCGAGTCAGACTAGCGCACCGAGGGTTCCAACATTTGGAAAGAATCGGCGTCGGCGTGATCAATACTGGAAAAGTTTTTAACCAGTGCGCATTTTTTTTGGTGGTTCGGTATCAGTAATTGAACACATTTCTATGTTTAGTAAGTAAGTAAGTAAAACATGGGCATAATCTTTTCGTAATAGCACTACACTGCCTAAGCATGCAAGAGCGAGCTCACAAGTACAATACGACTCAGCTGATATCTACACAAAGCCGACCGTCGAGTTTTAAACAAATTAAGTTCTTAAATGAATATTTTGCGCAAACGATAACTTTTTTTAAGTACCAAGACCTAATAAACTGAAAAATACGTGTTTGTTAAAAAGTGTTGAAGTTTATTTAGACAAAATTTGCGCACTGGTTAAAAAAATCTTGTATACATATCTATACCAAATTTCAGCTTTCTTGTACTAAAGAACGCTTAGCTATACCGTGGACAGACAGACAGACAGAAGGTCATGGCGAAACTATAAGCGGGGTGTCCATTATAAATACCAAAAATAGTTCCCTGACTTTTCCCTGACCATTCTACCACATTTCCCTGATCCAATATTGTCGTCTTATGGAAAATATTATATTATTTTTAACCAGAGTGTAAACTTTGGACTATTTATGTTAAAAATTTAGACCATGTGCATAGGTAGGAAAAGATATATTATCTGTTTTTGGAGTTATAAACCATAAACAGTAAGCTAAGAGCACATCAGAGCAATATGAGTAAGAGCGCGAGCGAAGCGAGCGCGAATTTTTTTTTAGGAATATGAGCATCAATATTCTTAGGAATCATATTTGTATTTCATGACTCTTACATTTCCCTGAAAATCCGTGACCACCTATTGCTTCCCTGATTTGCCAAATAGTGGACACCCCGATTTTTAAAAGTTTTTCTAGTCGCCTACGGAACCCTAAAAACTATAAATAATAAGGTGAGAAAAAATGTGAGAAATAAGAGTTAGAGCGCGAGCGCAGCGAGCGCGAAATTTTTTAAGTAATAGGTATGAACAACATAATAATCCTTACTAATATTATAAATGCGAAAGTAACTATGTCTGCCTGTTTGTCGCGTTTTCACGCCAAAACTACTGAACCGGTTTAAATGAAATTTGGTACACAGATAGTCTAGAGCCTGAGAAAGGACATAGGCTACTTTTTACCCGGGTGCGCGAAGGAGTTCACTCGGGATGTGGGTAAAACAGCTAGTAACAATATTATAATAATTGAATGCTTCGTTTTTGGGGGGCCCCGTGACAATGGCGCCCCGAGTGCCCTTATGGTAAAGACGATACTGGAGGGGCACCAACACGCCCATTTTCATTTGCTGGAAAATTGACGACAGCTTTTTTCTTGTCAACTTTTGCATTCTAATGTCAATAACGCAGAAAAACCCGAAATTGATAGACATTTGATGACAAATTCAAGAAAACTTTTGCTAAGCAAACTATATGTATGAGGGTAAGTAGGCCTCAAAGAGTGAGAGGATATAAAAAGGGCGCCTGCGGCGCCCCTTCATATCCGGCGCCCTGGGCGGTCGCCCCACCTCGCCCTACCCTAACGCCGCTTCTGCAAAATACATACCTAGCAATATAAAACCTCAAATTAGCTAAGTACACTATATGTATATATGGCCAGGTAGCGCGTTTGTCGCCAGCGCCGTCCAGGCAAAAAGTGAGTCACCGTCAATCGCGCCTCTATTTATAGACTGCTATCGGATGACGGTTGATGACGTAAGTTGTTTACGTTTGTACCCCCCACAACCAACAATATTATAATTTGGTATCTTGGAGCTGATGTTGGACCCAGGAGGTGGTAGTGGAACTCCTCAGTGGCTGCTAGTAAACCCTTCGAGTTTGGATTCAAATGATTTAAATTGAGGGTCTGATGATGGAGCTTTGTGTTATTTTTGAAGCTGTCTTTTTTTATTATCTTTTTGGTTCGGAATTATTGAGGACTCGTGCCGCACGGGTCGATCGATAAAGGGTTAAGCTGCGCTTGTCACACTCAGTCCGTGGATGGGTGACCATCTATGTCATACCGTGACTCCTTCCTGCCTCAGAAAGCACGTTAAGTTGTTGGTCCTGGCTGTCATTTGTAGATCTTTGACAGTCGTTACGGGTAGTCAGAAGCCAGGAAGTGTGACAACCAGTCTTATTAAAGCATCGTGTTACCCGGTAACTGGGTTGTGGTCAGTCAGGCAGTCGCTCCATGTAAAACACTGGTACTTAGCTGCAGCCGACCTCAACATAGTTGGGAAAAAGCTAGGCAGATGATGATGGTTTGTAAGTCTAAGGCCCAAGTTTACCGACAAGACAACGCGAACGGTCCGATTAACTTAAAACAGCTGCTTACATTAAACTTTCAACTTTCGATGGGTTCCGTATTATTTGAGATTTTTATTCCTAAAACGGTCGACACAAAAATTCCATCTTCCCAATTACGATGTAGGAGAGTGTAATGCCATCTTGGCTTGTCCTTTATCGGACCAAGCCAAAATCCTGTACAAACTGGCTTTTCTTGTTTTAAAATAGATAATTTTAACTGTAGTTAGTAAGTTTCTATGTTGATGTTACAGGGCGACGTTATCGCTTAGCGATAAAGCCCTTAAAAAAAAAATAATAAAAAAAAAAGAGATTTTTATTCCTAAAACGGTCGATTACCAAACCAGGGTTGAACTAGAAGTGAGTAACACAAAAATTCCATCTTCCCAGTTAAAAAACGTTTTTGTTTAATGGGCCGATTACGAAGCCATCTGTCGTTGAAGTTGGCCCTAAATGTGAGGGTATACCTGTTTGAATCCCCGGTACATGAGCTTGATCTCGTGCGCTGTGAACCTAGTGGACTGGGCCAGGGTGCCGGGAGGCTCGGGCCGGTGGCGCGCCACCCCCGTAGGGAAGATAGACTCCTCGCATTCCTCCTCTGTGGACAAAGAGAAGACGAGTTTAGATACACATACATTTCTACATACGAACTCATAGATACACTGACGGACTAATAAACTGCATCAATGTTCAACACGCACCTACCTTTGAAAAAAACATTTTAACCAAGTATTCCAACTTTTTATACAAATTTAAATTGAAACCTATAGTTTGGTTCGTTAACTTCATAACAGCGTAGTATCATTATCCCAAAGTGTATGTTTGTATACTGGAAAGGGCCATTATTTTTTTTTTAAACAAAAACTTTGATGCAGTTTCTTTGTCTGGGGGTATATATGTCACTAAAGTAACTAGATCTGCACAGAACACATGCGAGCCATAAAGGTTGAGCCCACAGACATAATTCATGCCATCTGTCAGCTTGACTTCACCTGAATGTCTGGAAAAACTGACTGTCGCCGTCTTTGTCGAACAGATGTCACGTACATAATGTTTTAGTTAGTGTGAAAGAGATAAATAGAATGTTGCATCAAAGTGGTTACTAGTTTCAAAGCTACGTCTACATACCAAAAAAATTGGTTACGTTTTTTTTGACGCGTAATCCAGATCCATAAAGGGCCAAGTCCACTGACTGATGGTTTCGTAATCGGTCCGTTAAACGAAAAGATTTTATAACCAGGCAGCCGGAATTTTCGTGTTACCCGCTTCTAGTTTAACCCTGGTTTGTTAATCGACCGTTTCAGGAATTAATATATCAAATAATACGTTACCCATCGAAAGTTTGAAGTTCGAATTTATGGTAAACAGCTGTTTTAAGTTAATCGGACCGTTATCTTGCCAGTGAACTTGGGCCTTATAGTTTTTGCGTGAAAGAATAACTATTGACAGTTTACACATTAAAATACCGCCATACGCTTGATAAACCTATTTTTGACGTGACAACGTCTTATAATTCGATGAAGCCGGCTGCACGCACGAAAAAACATGACTCATGCGGCGTTACCTCGCTCTGAGGCGTTCCATTTAAGGCTTGGAAGTGCAAGCGAGAGCGCGGAACGAGCGACAAAGAGGCACAATCGGCCTCCGCGTTCGGCAGCGTCCGACATCTGTCTCTCTCCTACTTGAGTGAGCCATGCGTCCGCGTGGACAGCTGCTATACAATAATACATTTACATGTTTTCATCAAGAATGAAGTGCAGTGAAAAGTGAATGTGGTGTCAATTGTTTATAGCAAGGATAATTGCGGCGATAAAGGTAATGATTCTTATGACGTTGTCACGTTCAACTATCGTCAGTAAACCGACTTTACAGACAACCGATTTTTTTCTGTAGAAATGTTTTGTCCCATTCTCTTAAACTTAATTTTCAACCCCCGACGCAAAAAGAGGGGTGTTATAAGTTTGACGTCGATGTCTGTCTGTCTGTAACATCGTAGCTCTCAAACGGATGGACCGATTTCGATGCGGTTCTAGCCAGTTTCTTTGCGGTGGTTCTTAGCTATGTTTGATTAATATCGGTCCAGCAGTGTAAGAGTATCAGCTCTTCTCCTAAAATGATTAAAGGCATTTTTTTTCTATCGAAATGTTCCCATTCTCTCAAACTTCATTTTAACCGAACAAAAAGGGACATCACACACGTGTAGCTATTAAAATCACACAAACTATCGGCCATGTTACGCGGTGTCCTGCGTGAGCGACGAACGCGACGCGACGCGACGCTGCGAACGCGACGAACGCGATCAACTCAACGGCTACCCTACTTGCGGCCTATGTGACAGTCGCGTTAGTCACATTACGTCGCGTCGCGTCGCGTCGCGTTCGTCGCTCACGTAGGACACCGCGTTACCCGGGCCGTCGCTCATTCACGAACTCTGTTCGAAACAAAACGTGCCACGGCTTGGTCTCGCTGTTTCACTGACGCGAGTTGACGGGTCGCGCCCAAAGCGCGTCACTCGCGACTGACGGACGTGTCAATGAAACTGACACTACACCGGCGAAATAAACGAGCCATGCTAACACGAACACTTGCTTCCAGTACTAGCATACAGTACTGGAAACCAGTACTGGAAACCAGTACTGGAAACCAGTACTGGAAACCAGTACTGGAAACCAGTACTGGAAACCAGTACTGGCTTCTAGTGCTATCTTCTACAATTAGCTTAGAATACTATACTATAACTTCTAGCTTCCAGTACTGGCTTCAAATACTATCTTCCAGTACTAACTTCCAGTACTAGCTTCCAGTACTAGTTTTCAGTACTAGCTTCCAGTACTAGCTTCCAGTACTAGCTTCCAGTACTAGCTTCCAGTACTAGCTTCCAGTACTAGCTTCCAGTACTAGCTTCCAGTACTAGCTTCCAGTACTAGCTTCCAGTACTAGCTTCCAGTACTGGCTTCAAATACTATCTTCCAGTACTAACTTCCAGTACTAGCTTCCAGTACTAGTTTCCAGTTCTAGTTTTCAGTACTAGTTTTCAGTACTAGCTTCCAGTACTAGCTTCCAGTACTAGCTTCCAGTACTAGCTTCCAGTACTAGCTTCCAGTACTAGCTTCCAGTACTAGCTTCCAGTACTAGCTTCCAGTACTAGCTTCCAGTACTAGCTTCCAGTACTAGCTTCCAGTACTAGCTTCCAGTACTAGCTTCCAGTACTAGCTTCCAGTACTAGCTTCCAGTACTAGCTTCCAGTACTAGCTTCCAGTACTAGCTTCCAGTACTGGCTTGAAGTGCAAATTTATTAAAAGAAAGAAAGAAAAGCCTATAGCCTTCCTCAATAAATGGGCCATCTTACACTGAAATAATTTTCCAAATCGTACCAGTAGTACCTGAGATTAGCGCGTTCAAACAAACTCTTCAGCTTTATTATATTAGTATAGAAAATAATATTCTTGTCACGATTGTAGTATCAGATAATTCACTTACAGAGAGAAAACAATATTGTATCGTTAATCTACGCTTACATTAATATTGTGAGACATTGCGAATTACATAACAGATTACACGACAAATATAGAATCTTCATCTATACTTATAATAAATCTGTAGAGAGGTCAATTCTGTACATGAAATATATTTCCAAAATAACTATCAGGGGGTGATTAGGGATCGATACTGATGCCAAAAATGCAATCAGTAAATTTTTTGTCTGTCTGTCTGTCTGTCCGTCTGTATAAACGTTATAGAAACAAAAACTACTCGACGACGGATTTTAACGAAACTTAGTATACTTTTCATCACGCTACAATCAATAGGAGCAGAGCAGTGAAGGGAAATGTTGGGAAAACGGGAGAAGTTACTCCATTTTTTAAGCTTCCGTCGCGTGTGCAACCTTAATGGTTAAAGCTACACAGAAATCATGTATGACGGAAATGTTTTCCTTAAAATGATATAAAAAATATCCCACGACAGCATATGTCTATCTTTTATGGTTGACTCACAATAGGAGTTTGTTTGTTTAAACGCGCTAATCTCAGGAACCGCTGGTCCGATTTGAAAAATTCTTTCAGTGTTAGATAGTCCATTTATCGAGTAAGGCTATATATCATCACGCTAAGAACAATAGGAGCGGAGCACCACTATTCCACGCGGACGAAGTCGCTGGCAGAAGCTAGTATAGAATAAGAAATATATTTTGTCTAGACATGTAGACATTTTAATGGTAGCAGGCTGTAAATTGAACGAATTTACAAAAATCACGCATATTTTTCGGATAGGAATCATCAAATGACTGCTCCCGCCATGGATGGGGCGGGAGGGAGTGTCAGACTCTTACAGTCTGACTTGTAAAGTCTGATTATTTGATGATTTTCTAATCCTTACTATCCTTACTCCTTACTTATATTATAAATGCGAAAGTAACTCTGTCTGTCTGTCTGTTACGCTTTCACGCCAAAACTACTGGACCGATATAAATGAAATTTGGTACAGAGATAGAATAGACCCTGAGGAACAATATAGGCTACTTTTTACCCGGGTGCACTAAGTAGTTCCCTCGGGATGCGGGTGAAACCGCGGGAAACAACTAGTGATTGAATGATTTTTGAAATGACAATGATTAAATGCTGATTAACGTTAATACCTACTTAAGTTAGTAGCTTAATCCTGGATTACGGCGTTAAGTAAGGACTAGGAGAGGTTAAACTTCAGATTACAGGTGTTTGTTTACGGATCCCTTTGTTTTAAAATTCGACTCGCTCTTAACCGGTTTTTGTATGCCAAGTTATAACGGTACCAGTGTACTAAAGAAGGCTTGGTTCCAGCCCCATTCACTCGTTCACAAAGTCGTTCTTTCATTCGCTCTCATTCATTCGTTCTCTCATTCAGCGCTCGTTCATTCAGTGATGTTTATCGCGAGGCATTATTGTTGCTACACTAAGTCTGCACTGTGGCTTTCGAATGTATCTTTTTGTGTTTTTCTTTTTAAAGAATTTTTGTGTTTTTTTTTAGTTTTGAGGGTTCCGTACCAAACATGGTAAAAACGAACCCTTATGCTTCCACTTCGTTTGTCTGTCTGTCACATCTGATTATTTCAGGAACTACTCATGCTATCGACTTGAAATTTGGAACAGTTATAAACAACGATTGTTCATGTGTATTGCAAATGAAAAAAGTTGAAAAAAACCGGCTTAGTGCGTGTCGGGCCACGCGCTGTAGGGTTCCGTAGTAGGTCTCAGTTAGTTGACTATAACTCTGTAACCGGTTAAGCCTACTTAGCGGTAATAGTTTTCCTTGTAAGTTCATTACATGTGCTACATCTGTGATTTTTTTCACATTTCAAGGTACAGCCATTCAAAAGTTAGAGGGGGGGTAACTCGTATCGAACAAAAATTTTCACTTAAAAGCTAGATATTTCGCAAATGGCTCGCTTAACCGAAAAATGGTCTTCACACACCCATAATATTTTTGAAAGACCTATCTAACGATACCCCACACAAAGGGGTACGCGAGAAAAAAAATATTCATCCCTACTTTACATGTTTGGGAGCTACCCTAAAAAAAATATTTTTCAAAATTTTATTATACCACTTTCTCGGCGTGATCAATATACATATTCATACCAAATTTCAGCTTTCTAATAACAAGAACCACGGAGCTATGCCGCGGACAGACAGACAGACAGACAGACGGACAGAGCGAAACTATAAGGGTTCCTTGTCGGACTACGGAACCCTAAAAAATCATATTGCTTTTAATGGAAAAAGTGGTGGGAAGTCAAGAAAAATCCCAAAACAGCCCGAAGTTAGCAAGATGGTGGTGTTACACCCCCGTGCCTGGCACGTTAAGCCGTCGTCCCCGGCTGCTTGATAGCAGTCGTTGTTACAATTCCATGTCAGAGGCCGTCAGGCGGGTTTGAGAACACTCTGACACTAGGGCTTGTTAGGTTAGAATTACCGCTTAGTATATCTCTATCCCGGTATTACGTAGACAGAGTCGCGGGCAGATGCTAGTTTTATTGTAGTAAAACTATCTCCTCTTCAAGGTAAGCCTTTAAGCCAAGTCCTTACCGGTATAAAATGGCGGTAAGTCTCCCGGCGCGGCTCACCGAGGCAATATAAACAAACACCCCGACTTACAGGCTTATAGTATTCTTTTAGTAAAATATCTTACTAATATTACAAATGCGAAAGTCAGTTTGTTTGTTACGCGGTAAAATTTGGTACTGAGATAGATGGGAAAGGATGGGATAAATAAATACTTAATTTAAGCACTTGATTTTTTTTTTTTTTGTACTAACTGTGATCCACAGTTTTAACCCGTGTCTCGAGGAAACTACTTAACGCACCTGGATAAAAAGTAACCTATAACCGTTCCCAGGGACCCATCCATCTTTATACCAAATTTCATTGAAATCGGTTCAGCAGTTTTGCCATGAGAGCGTAACAAACAAACTCATTAACTTCAAACGTAATCAATTCTGTCTAGGATTTTGTTCCGCATTCACGGTGAAACGGCTGAACCGATTTTGATGAAATTTTGTATGGATATACATTGAAAACTGAAGAAGGACATAGGATAGTTATTATCCGGGTAAGTGATGTAGTTTTATCAGGATGCGGGTAAAACCGCGGGAACAGCGAGTATATTCATACACTTTATATACTTGTACATACCTCTGACCAGTACATAACAGTTTTTCCTCCATAAGAAACGGAAATCTTCACTTCATCAATGTCTAAAACACGCCTCGACCATACGGGGGCACCATGGTGTGTAACTAAACGATGGCGATGAGAAATGTACCTTAACGACATAGCATTTAGATTTAATTTCGCGTGGCAACTTTTGAGAGGAAAATGTCGTACGCCTTGAGCATAAGGGGATAGGCAGGGGTGTGTCAAAGACATGCTTTTGCTTATTTTACCAATTAGACTTCCTACCTTACCTAACTTTTAACGAACAATACAAACTTTAGCCCCCTTTTTCACCCCCTTAAGGGTAGAATTTCGGAAAATCCTTTCTCATCGAATGCCTACGTCGTACAAAAAACACACCCTCCAAGTTTCATGTCTCTACGATGAGTGGTTTAGGCTGTGCGTTGATCCGTCAGTCATTCAGGACAAAGCATTTTATATGTATAGATTATTATCTATCATTGGTGTTAAATGCCCAACTTAAGCCCCAAAATCACGATTTAAAAAGGGCTTTAAAATTATCATTCATACATTCAGAATAGACAAAGAAAGTTGAATTCAAAGTGTGTGTGTAGCGGACGGAATGTAAAGCCGTATACACACTTATGCGAACGAGTGTCGCGAACATGTAAATCTATGTGCATTTCAACGTGCACTGACATTTGTGACGTTTGTGACTGCAAGTCAAAGGCAAAAGTTGAGTATAGTCCGACATGGCTATTTATGAAAATGGCTGACAGGTGAACTAACGCTAGCCACCATCTTGAAATGTAATTTTTAGTGATAATGATACCAATTAATGGAAATTTCCATTGTTTTAAGTAAATGACATGATAAATAGCAATTTATTAATTCATCATTTAAGTTTTAATCATAATCTTAAATTGGAATCAATAAAATGCAACATTTAACACACATTTGGATGTTAGTAGGCGGCTCACAAACCGAAACCCTCCTGATTATTAAGTAGTCACC
This sequence comes from Pyrrhia umbra, assembly GCA_963891755.1. NCBI lineage: Eukaryota > Metazoa > Arthropoda > Insecta > Lepidoptera > Noctuidae > Pyrrhia > Pyrrhia umbra. The sequence continues at coordinate 545,703 of OY982946.1, forward strand.
GCGGCCGATGGATATCTATAACTCCAGAGGCATCCCAGATCATCATTGCCCTTTCTAAACTATTTTTAGGGTTCCGTAGTCCGACAAGGAACCCTTATTGTTTCGCCATGTCCGTCTGTATGTCTGTCTGTCTGTCCGCGGCATAGCTCCGTGGTTCTTGTTACCAGAAAGCTGAAATTTGGTATGAATATGTACATATATTGATCACGCCGAGAAAGTGGTAAAATAAAATTTTGAAAAATATTTTTTTAGGGTAGCTCCCAAACATGTAAAGTAGGGATAAATATTTTTTTCTCGCGAACCCCTTCGTGTGGGGTATCGTTAGATAGGTCTTTCAAAAATATTATGGATGTGTGAAGACCATTTTTTGGTTAAGCGAGCCATTTGCGAAATATCTAGCTTTTCAGTGCAAATTTTTATTCGATACGAGTTACCCCCCCTCTTACTTTTGAATGGCTGTACCTAGAAATGTGAAAAAAATCACAGACGTAGCACATGTAATGAACTTATAAGGAAAACTATCACGGCTAAGTAGGCTTAACCGGTTACAGAGTTATAGTCGACTAACTAACTCCTACTACGGAACCCTACTGCGCGTGGCTCAACACGCACTTGTTTTTACCTAGAACCTTTAAGCTATGCCGCGGACAGACAGACAGACGGACATAGCAAAACTATAAGGGTTCTTTGTCGACTACAGACTCTTAAAACGGTCATTCATCGATGGAATAACCACAGCTTAACCTTGCTAATCGATTCATACGGCTGTTACTTAGCCACGAGCCCCCTCAAGACAGTCAACTCTTGAGGGGCTCGTGGCTAAGTTTAGCCAGTTCACACAAGTGTGTACCCAGCACTAAAGCTCTCTCGCCGCAGGTGACAGCTGACGACACTCAACCTCTCTCTCGACGCTTTGTGTCGCAGTAGACACACAGACGGACACTTTCTATTTGTCATATATAGGGCTTTCTATTTCTGGTCACACTGTTATATACAGCCAAAGGGTTTCAGTGCTTGAATAATTATTATACTAGCTTCTGCCCGCGACTTTGTCCGCGTGGAATAGTGGTGTTCCGCTCCTATTGGTCTTAGCGTGATGATATAGCCTATAGCCTTCCTCGATAAATGGGCTATCTAACACTAAAGAATTTTTCAAATCGTACCAGTAGTTCCTGAGATTAGCGCGTTCAAACAAACAAACAAACTCTTCAGCTTTATTATATTAGTATAATAGATATGATGACGCCAGCATTTGGTCTGCCTCACCTAGCTATAAACAAAAATATGTTTGACGTGTAAAAGTGTTATTTTATAACCAACTTGCAAAAATAAATATCATTTATCATTTATCATAGGATAAAATGAAACCTACGTAATGATCAGGTTATAAACTATCTGTAAGTCAAATTTTATCAAATTTAGTATGACAGCTTTTGTGTGATTGAGTACCTTAAAAAAAATCTTAATTGTTACTAGCTGTTTCCCGCAGTTTCGCCTATGGGACTATTTTACGCACTCTGTTAAAAACTATCACATGTCCTTTCCCAAGTTTCAATTTATCTTCTTACCAAATTTCATCTAAATCGGTTCAGCCATATACCGTGGAAGAGTACAAGTGACGTTGAATCAATTTCGCACACTAGGTATTTAATTAATTTATTATATTAATCAACTAGCTCTCCGCCTGCGGCTTCGCCCGCGTGGGTTATACGAATCCAAATTAAAAATGACAGAGTCTCATACAAGCTTTTGCCCCCCCTTTTTCACTTCCCTTAGGGGTAGAATTTCGGAAAATCCTCTCTTATAGGATGCCTACGTCATACAAAGAACACACCCTCCAAGTTTCAGGTCTCTACGATCAGCGGTTTAGGCTGCGCGTTGATCCGTCAGTCATTCAGGACAAAGCATTTTATATGTATAGAAGATAAGGTTAGTAAGATTCATAAAATTCCCTTTACAAAGCAACTCTAATACAATCTTTAATAAATCACATAGATTTGTTTTCGCACGCATTGCACGCGTACGAACGCGTGCGTCTACATATTATGCATGCGTTTTGCGTGTCAACGCAATAACAGGCGAGGGCAGATCAAGACGTATGTTTTTCTGAGATTAGTTTCCGTGAGCTGAATACAATGATATGATTTTTCGTAGGGTTGGGATAGCCCGGGATTTTTTAGGGTTCCGTAGTCCGACAAGGAACCCTTATAGTTTCGTCATGTCCTGTCTGTCTGTCCGCGGCATGGCTCAGAGGTTCTTGGTACTAGAAAGCTGAAATTATAGCATAGATATGTATGTATATTGATCACGCCGACAAAGTGGTAAAATAAAAATATGAAAAATGTTTTTGTTTTGTTCGATACGAGCGTCCCCGTCTAACTTTTGAATGGCTGTCCCTAGAAATTTAAAAAAAATCACAGACGTAACATATGCAATGAACTTACAAGGAAAACTATCACGGCTAAGTAGGCTTCACCGGTTACAGAGTTATAGTCGACTAACTAAGACTTACTAAGGAACCCTACTGCGCGTGGCTCGACACGCTTGTTACGGTATCATAGCGCATACCAGCTATGAACTATCACACTAAGACCTTTTAAAACCCAGCTCCAACAATTTACTTCTCAATTAGAATACTGACAGTTCAATTGTTCAAATGGCTGGCTGGTCGCGAGGCCCCCACTCCTTCCAAGACAACCTAATTACATAAAGTACGGGAGCGCCGACTGTAACCATCTTTATTCATTTAGTCTAAGTGATATACGTGCGATAGAGACGTGGGTTTTAAAATCCCGGGAATGTTTTAGTGGGAATTTGTGAAGAAAGAAAGAAAGATTTGTTGACACAGCACTAGATAAAAATACAATAAAATTGAAAAGGGGAATAATATAAAAAAAACCGGCCAAGTGCGTGTCGGACTCGCGCACGGAGAGTTCCGTACTAATCTATAAATCTCATCATCTGCCTAGCCTTTTCCCAACTATGTTGGGGTCGGCTTCCAGTCTTAACCGGATGCAGCTGAGTACCAGTGTATTACATGAAGCGACTGCCTATCTGACCTCCACAACCCAGTTACCGGGTAACACGGTACCCCTTGGTAAGACTGGTTGTCAGACTTTCTGGCTTCTGACTACCCGTAACGACTCTCAAAGATCTACAATTGACAGCCGGGACCAACAGCTTAACGTGCTTTCCGAGGCACGGAGGAGTCTCACTGTGACATAGATGGTCACCCATCCACGGAAGGACCGCGCCAAGCGCAGCTTAAAATATGATCGGTCGATCCGTGCGGCTGTTACTTAGTCACGAGCTCCTCGCTGTGTGTGCTACACTTAAAATAAACTAAAGTTACTAAGCTATTTTAAAGTTTGATTGCCACGATCCTTAGAATTTCATAATGAAAAAAAATTACTTCTCGTCTATTAAACCAGCGTCAGGCACTAGCTGTCTGGCATAATCTGAACTGGATCTATTTGGCACAACATTCTTTTTTTTTATTCCCTATGTGATTGTCTTATGTTGTGTCAATGAATGTTTTTTCTTTCTTTCTTTTCTTCTTCACTACATAGTATAAAACAAAGTCGCTTTCTCTGTCCCTATATCCCTATGTATGCTTAAATCTTTAAAACTACGCAACGGATGTTGTTGTGGTTTTTTTTAATAGATAGAATAATTAATGAGGAAGGTTTTAGTATATATATAATTTGTCAAGTTTTTGTCTCCATTAGCTAAAATATCGCGGGCGAAGCCGCTGGCGGGAAGCTAGTTTTATATAAGTTTAACATTACAATCTGTGAGAAAAATACATTCCCTTTATTTTTTGAATCACACAATCGCCATTGAGTTCCATTCCTCCATGCTTCCGCGCCATTAGCTCAATCCTCGCAGAAAACAAAGGCTCGGCGTCTCCAACAAATTGCCTTTAACGGCTCATTAGCCGGCGATGCAATCCCGGGAAATGTCCCGGGATCCCGGGGTGAGAACATACGGTGATGGCGGGTTTTTTCCTATCTCTATTTCTTTTAATGTAATATCGAAAATAATTAACAGTTTGCTTAAGAAGCCAATTGATAGCCACAAAATATCAGGTTACTTATACGTGAAACGGAAGAATATTTTTTTGGCGCAACCGGGTGTATATAATATTTGTAAAAGTATAAAGTATAACTGAAGTCAAGTTTGATATAAGCGGCTTATAGGAAGAAAGAAGGGAGGCTTTTGGAATTGCACGAGTTATAATTTTAATTGAAAAATAAATTGTTTCCGCCATCTTATTTATAAGAAGGTAACAATTTATTTACTTATTCCATTTATAAAGTCATTCGCTTCATTTCCCTATTTCAGCTGTTGTTGTTTTGTCTCTTTCTTACAAACTAACAATTTTAACTTCGAAATTCAAATTAATTCAATTCAATTTTTTTATTGCGGTAGGTTTTTAGAACTTATTTGCCTGTCAAGGCATTGCAATTTACAATAAAATAAATATGTATAATATGTACTAAATAAAATGTATGTAGACACTCACTATTACAGTTATACATTTGAAGCTGAAATTTTTATAGCATTTTTTGTTTTTAATGGTATATATCTATTTGATAGTAATTTTTGATTTTGATAGTAATTTTCGTTTTTAAAAGTATTTTTTGTTTTTATTAGTGATGTACTAAATAATGTATTCAATATATATATATATTTTTTATTATTATTATTTTTTTTCGTTTTTTTTTATTCTATATTTGTATGTTTTTGTGCGTCCTAAAATAAAACGTATTTCTTTCTTTCCTAACTCAGTCTGTCTGTTACGTACACGGGAATATTATCCCCTATTCTATTATTCTAGACACGTGTTCACCCGAGAGGAATACCGCCATTCGTTACAGCGAGGGGTCGCCAACATTTGAGTACAAGTTCTCAAATACTAACGCTAAACTCGGACCGTTTACACAATGGCCCAGTATCGTCAATCGTCGACGTAATGGCTGCTGTCTTTCAGTCCTAAGAATAAAAGTTTTGTCGGTAAGGGTTGGTAATAAGAACTAGTTTTTTTTTCGTGGTTTCATTCGAGTTTTGAGAGAACTGCTTTAACCGGATAAAAAGTCCTAAAACCTTCTCAAGTTTCGATCTATCTCTTTAAAAAAAAACCGGCCAAGTGCGAGTCGGACTCGCGCACCGAGGGTTCCGTACAAACCTGCAAGGTTTACAAAGTTCGTTCATTACGACAATCGAGTCATTGTACTTTTGCGTTTTGCGTTTTTGCGTTGACTTAGAATTTTTTTTTTCACGGGTTAAATGCAATTAGATCTAAGTATTTGATATGAATTTCAACTTGATAGCTCTACGCGTTCATGAGGAAAAAAGTAATAAGTTTATATTTATTAAAAAATATATATTTTGTAATGTAACTAAAAATTTAAGGTTTTCGGAATTTTTCCTTTATGTGTGCTATAAAACGTTGCTTCATGCCAAATTTCAAGATTCTAGGTCGACTGAAAGTACCCTTTAGGTTTTGATTCCCTTGCGAGTACTTGCGAGTTTCAAAATATGCAGCTTAAATTGCTGTTTCTTTTGATTGCGTTGACATAGAAGTTTGATTTTGTTACAGCTTAAAGGTATTATAGACCTGAGTATTTGGTATGAATTTCAATTTAATACCTCTACGCGTTTATGAGGAAATGGGTAGTAAGGTTAAAATTATTAAAAAAAAATATATTATGTGATGTAACTAAAAATTTATGGTTTTCGTAATTTTTCCTTTATCTATGCTATAAGACGTTGCTTCGTACCAAATTTCAAGTTTCTGAGTTCACGGGAAGCACCCTGTAGGTTTTGATTCCCTTGCAAGTGTCGAAAATTTGCGGCATAAACGGCTGTATCTTTTGATTGCGTTGGCTTAGAAGTTTGATTTTTTCACAGCTTCAAGGGACAGTAGACCTGAGTAATTGATATAAATTTCAGCTTCATACCTCCACGCGTTCCTGAGAAAAAGGGTCTTGACAGACGGACGGACGGACAACAAAGTGATCCTATAAGGGTTCCGTTTTTTCCTTTTGAGGTACGGAACCCTAAAAATCATCGGAATCTGTTCAGCCGTTTTGCTGTGAAAATGTAATAGACAAACAGAATTCCTTTAGCAATAATAATATTAGTAAGGATTATGTTTTATTAATATTTTAAATGCAAATGCAACTATTTGTTTGTTACGTTTTTACAGCAAAACGGCTGAACCGATTTAGATGAAATTTGGTATTAATACAGCTGGAACTCTGGGGAAGATTATTGTATTATGTCATGTTCGAGTAGTTTGCTCAGTAATCAGTTAATATCGTGGAAAATATCTAGTAAATAATAATAATCTTGCTAAAGACGACAACATAAGTACTACGCCGTAGCCGCGTAGCATTAGCGTAGCTCGTAGCGCGTAGATGGCCGCTACGTGCGCTCGATGGACAGATAGTTATCTGTAAAGTTTTAGGGTTGTCACTTTTGTGATATATATTTTTTTTTGTATGATAATTAATAATTTCCTATAAATAATTTATTTTGACCCTAATGGATGATGAATACATAATTTAAATAATAATACTTAATGAAAATAACTAAAAAATGTAGTTTGTCGTTCCACAGGTTCCCGTCTATCTCCATACTAAATTTCATTTCAAACAGTTCAGCCTTTTCACAGTTATAACAAACAAAATCACATTCATATCTCTTTAAATAAAAATGAATCCCCGAAATGTATGTACGAGCATAACTTCAAAACGACTGCAATAAATTTGATAATTAGTTTCTTTTTTGTATTTTTTAAAGATAAAAGACAAAGATACTTATTCGCCAAGGATATGGTTTGATTCGTTACTATCAGGAAAAGGATTGTATAAAAGAAAATTTAGATGAAAAGAATGGCAGCACGAAGTTCACCGGGTCTTAGCTTAAAATATTGTTTGAGACTAGCTTTCCGCCAGCGGCATCGCCCGCATGAGCTATAAGAATTCAAATAAAAAATGACAGAGTTTCATACAAACTTTGCCCCCCTTTTTCACGACCTTAGGGGTAGAATTTCAAAAAATCCTTTCTTATCGTATACCTACGTCATACAAAAAACACACTCTCTAAATTTCAGGTCTCTACGATCAGCGGTTTAGGCTGTGCGTTGATCCGTCAGTCATTCAGGACAAAGCATTTTATATGTATAGATTTCAGTTGAGTGACAACCCTACACACTACAGCTACAATACTGCGTGCTCGATAATCGTCAGTAATGAGCCAAGTTGTTGTACCACGGTTATAGCCTAACTGCTAGTTAAAACTAACCACTATTGTAACTGTTAGTGAGGCTTCATTAGTGTGAAAAGAACTGCACTGTTTGCGATGAGGTTTTCTAAACTGGCATTTGTTTTCAGATAGGAAATCATCAAATGACCTCTCCCGCCGTGAGTGGGCTGGAAGGTGAGTGTCAGACTCTTACTGACTAAACCCATCCATGTTCCTTCCTCAGCCCTTTGTATTCCGGCGTGTGGTATCTCTTTCGAACGTCCCGCAGCCCCGGCAGGGTTTTTAAACTGGCTGGGAGTAGTTGACTGGTAGACATCGTCATTTAAGGGATAAGCCTTTGATCTTTCTTTGTTTGTCCCTTTGTCTCTTTCTATTACAACTGTGAAATGTCGTGGTGGCCTAGTGGTTAAGGCACCTGCATCTCGTGCAACTTAGCCAGCACCAATGTGACTTTTCTAAAGCCATGTGTACTTTCTAAGTGTATCTGATTAACGGTGAAGGAAAACATCGTGAGGAAACCTGGATATATTAAACTTAAAAGGAAAACTATCGCGACTTTGTAGGCTTAACCGGTTACAGAGTTATAGTCGACCAACTAAAACGTACCACGGAGTCCTAATGCGCGTGGCCCGACACGCACTTGGCCGGTTTTTTTGTAAATTCAATGCAGTATTTTCTTTCTTTTCCAATTTCAATAGGTCGTAACTCTAAAAGGTATTAGATAAAGATATATGACTCGGCTTATTCCGCGCGAGTATTCCTGCCCGAGGTGTCTCCATAAAAGAAATATATGACCGTGTGTGTCTGAGATAGCATGCATGTTAATTCTCTTTTGGAGATACTCTTTTTAAGATAGGTGTAAAATATATTAATGGTATTGAAGACTTTTTAACCGACTTCAAAAAGGAGGAGGTTCTCAATTCGATTGGTTTTTTTATGTACACCGATTCCGCTGAAATTTATGATCCGATTTACGTGATTCTTCTTTAGTTTGAAGCGGAATAGTTGCTGTTTTGTCCCGTTAAAATTTTACATAGTTTGGCGCAGTAGTTTTTATTTTATGTTTTTTTTTCATTTTTGTTTAGGAGTCTCTCTATGACATAGATGGTCACACATCCACGGACTGACCGCGCCAAGCGCAGCTTAACCTTTGATCGGTCGACCCGTGCGGCTATTACTTAGCCACGAGCTCCTCTATAATATCAAACAGCTAGTATATAGAACAGAAAGCTAGCAGTCCTTGTTTTCGCAATTCCATCTCGAGTGTTTGAGTTGCCGCCGCTCGTAAGAGCCGACTGCTCTTGTGCGCTATATTAAACGTTCAACTACGAAATAAGCATTGCTTATAACTACTCAAAGATCTACTAGAGGCTCGGTAACTCTAATATCTCGCAGCTTTCTCTCTTTTTTTCGGATGGGAAATCATCAAATGGCTGGCATTGGGTGGGGTGGAAGGGAGTGTCAGACTCTTACTGACTAAAACCCATCCATGTTCCTTCCTCAGCCCTTTGTATTCCGGGGGCGCGGCAACTCTTTAGAACATCCCACAGCTTTGCCTCTTGCCCCACTCACGGCGGGAGGAGATATTTGATGATTTCCCATCCGAAAAAAAACTAACCGTGACTTGTCAAGTAGGAATAGTTTTGTCGTAAAAAAGAGATAGTGCTGTACGATTTCAGTAGCTGTCTCTCACTCTCACATCTGTGGGGGTTAGACAATTGGCAAAAACGCTAGTAAAATCGAAAACAAAATGTATGGGAATGACATTCGTTTACGACTAGCTATCTGTCATTCCCATACATTTTGTTTTCTATTCTACTTGCGTTTTTGCCACTTGTCTAACCCCCCTGGATATTGATTGCAAAAATACGTGGTGGTACGTGCCCTGGACACTTAATTTGAAGTTTACGCACACGAAATCGCGGGCTGAAACTAGTAAGTTTGTGTACCGAAACTTAAAGTACAAAGCCGCGGTTGGAGTCTTATAAGTCAGTGCACCTAACCACAAATGTGGTCAACAAATCCCTCCCCTAGTCTGATAGTTTTGTTAAACTTGTAACTTTTACAATCCCACTATCTTCAAGCTTCCACTAGAATGGTTTGAGACACGCGGTGCAAGGCATAAGCGGACTAAGAGAAGTCATTTGATGATTTCCCGTGCAGAAAAAAGCATAATTCCGGGCCTCTGGGGCTAAGAGTTAACGCGGCCTCGGAACGCATTCTTAAAAACTGGTTAAGCCTACTTAGCCGTGATAGTTTTCCTTGTAAGTTCATTACATGTGCTAAGTCTGTGATTTTTTTCACATTTCTAGGTACAGCCATTCAAAATTTAGAGGGGGGGGTAACTCGTATCGAACAAAAAATTGCACTGTAAAGCTAGATATTTCGCAAATGGCTCGCTTAACCAAAAAATGGTCTTCACACACCCATAATATTTTTGAAAGACCTATCTTACGATACCCCACACGGAGGGGTACGCGAGAAAAAAAATATTCATCCCCACTTTACGTGTTTGGGAGCTACCCTAAAAAAAAATATTTTTCAAAATTTTATTTTACCACTTTTTCGGCGTGATCAATATACATATTCATACCAAATTTCAGCTTTTTAATAACAAAAACCACGCTATGCCGCGGACAGACAGACAGACAGACGGACAGAGCGAAACTATAAGGGTTCCTTGTCGGACTACGGAACCCTAAAAAGGCATAAGCGGGAGCGAGAGACGTGATGTGTGAATATCATCTTCTCCTTGGCCATTCGCAACTAATTTAAGATCTTATATCGTCCCCGTAGGTGGAAAATTAAATAAGTCCGATTTTGGCGATTTTGACTTTTCCCTATTTTCAAAACACCTAAAACATGCCGCATATTTGAGCCTAACAGGCATTTTCGTATCTTATTCCGTTCCAAAATTATAGCCAGTTTTGTCGAACAGATGGAATAATAAATATCTCCAGACAAACACTATTTTTTTTAAGGAAAAATAAATAACTCAGTAAATAAATCAATAACTGTGGTCAATGATACGTTGAATATCAAATAAATTAAATAACATGAGTTGTTGAATTTTTCCTCAACTTAAAATTCTTTCACAAAACTAACTAAGTTCTAGGAAAACTAAATAACTCTATTTATTTAATTCTGCTATCCAGAATTGTGATTATAACGTACCTAATTTATAAATACTTGATGTTATCTATTTCTTCTACAATTAGATAATGATTAATTATAAGATGCTAGGCAAATAAAATTAAATAAATTAAGTTGTTTATAATTGCCATAAAACGAAATGCACCTGAGGAAAGTTATCATTATTTTTTTAAGAGAATTTGGCCGAAATATTGTCAGTATCCACCATCTAGGCAATGACTGATCGAGAACGATGGCGACGACGGAGAACGCGGGGGTGAACGCGTGCGGATTGATGCATCGCATCATCATCATCATCATCAGTGGCCTTTAACATCTACGAAAGATGATTCAAACAGCAGCCGTGTCAGGTTATTTGGCTTTGGCACTTGCGCTGATGGCTAAGAAGGCCTATACGAGATCGACAACGCTGGTCGCAACGTCCGCGGGCCTTCGATGGACCCTCGCACTGTCCCCCCTGTGACCCCTGGCGTCCACGCTTACATCTATCTGCTTGGACTTATAACCGGTCACTGCCACTCCACGTGTTGTTTTCCACTCAGCAAAGCTGTAGTGGGTGAAGTGACCTGTCCACGGATGCTGCATCGCCTGGGACGCAAGTAAGATAGTACAGGCTTTCCCAAGACCTACACCACTCTCTCGGCGTCACCGACTGGCCCCACAGGAACGGAAAGTCGTTACGTGCGGAGTCGGATTCGCTGCAGGTGCTTTCGGCTCCACCAACACCGGGTTTATTTCGAGTTGACCGTCTCTGTGGGGGAAGGGTTTGGATATTGGAAGGGATGGGGGAATAAGGGATACTAAAGTCACGGAAAAGACAGGATTGTGACTCTAGCAGCTCGAGCAGTCCGGGGTCGCACACCCGTAGTGGCTTTAGTCAGTTAAAGGAAAGATAACTGAAGAGTCCACCCTCTGTCGTGCGTTTTACTGTGTGATACGTGACCTTCAATTGCGTTGACGTCAGAGTGACCAATAATGGATTCGCGAGGTTTATTCAGCGACTCACAAATCGTTCTTGCATGGCTAAACACTGAGCTAACAAAACTTCAAGCTTATGTATCGAACAGAGTAAGTGTAATTCGTCAAAATACCGCTGGATGCAGTTGGCAATATGTCAATACACATGACAATCCTGCTGATCTCATTAGCCGAGGCGTCAACCCGAAAGAGCTGAGTAGCTACGACATTTGGTGGAAAGGCCCAAAGTTTCTGCAAAACAGTGAGTACGAGTTTCTGCTTACAGCTCACCTGCTAATTCACTCTCTGTGGAGCCCTGCTTAGCTCCTTCCAGCAACTTGGTATGCCAAAACCCCAATCTGCTTGACTATGTGTTCAAGCGCTTGTAAAATTACTCTAACATAAATAAAATAGTTAGGCTATTAGCATTCATATTGCGATTTTTAAACAACATTAACAAAAATAATACAAACTATTTGCAAAGTTCTGAGTTAGATAATGCATTAATGTCAATAATTAAACATGAACAATATACATATTTTAAATCTGAAATTAAAGCAATAAGCAATAACAACAGCTTGAAAGGGAATCTGGCTGAGTTGCATCCCTTTCTTGACAATCGGGGTCTATTGCGCGTTGGTGGCAAACTGCATTATGCTGATATAGCTTATTCACAAAAACATCCTGTTATACTGCCCAGAGGCTCTTCAATTACTAGCTTGCTTATAAGGTGTGAACATGAAAGGCTACTGCACGCAGGGCCTAAGCTTTCACTCTCGCATCTTAATCAAAGGTTTTGGATTGTCAATGGCTTATTAGAAGTTAAGAAAGTAACTCACAAATGTATTGTATGTTTTAGACAAAATGCCTTAGCAGCCAAGCAACTAATGGGCTCCTTGCCGGCTGCACGTGTAACAGCTACCAGCCGCCCATTTGAGAAGGTCGGCGTGGATTTCGCTGGGCCAATTGATGTGAAACTCTCTCGCGTAAGACGATCTTTAATAGGTAAAGGGTATATCTGTGTATTCGTATGTTTCGCGACAAAAGCCGTTCACTTAGAACTCGCATCAGATTTGACCACGGAAACCTTCCTTGCGTGCTTGAGGAGATTTATCTCCAGACGAGGTTTGCCCACCGAAATTCACTGCGACAATGCAAGTTAAATGTGCAAGGAGTCATTTGCAGGCCACCAAATGCAGGTTCAAAAATTTACCGCCGAGCGTGGGATACAATTTCACTTTATACCATGTTACTCACCTACATTTGGTGGGCTCTGGGAGGCGGCAGTTAAGAGCACAAAGTTACACTTAAAAAGAATATTACAAAAAACTGTTCTAACTTATGAACAGCTTAATACTGTTTTAACTGAAATCGAAGCAGTGCTTACTTCTCCGCCACTCTTACCTTTATCTTTGAACTCCGATGATTATTGTTATTTGACACCTGGTCACTTTATTATAGGTAGTGCTTTGTCAACGTATCCTCAAGGAAATGAATGTAACATTCCACAAAATAGACTTAAGTTTTGGCAACTATGTAATTCTTTAAAAAAATCCTTTTGGAAAGTGTGGTATCAATGTTATTTAAATTTATTACAAAACAGACCTAAATGGAAATATGCTAATTGTAATGTAAAATTAAATAGTTTAGTAATTTTAAAGGAAGATAATCTTCCAATAATGTCATGGCCAATGGCTAGGGTTGTGAAATTATTTGATGGTCATGATAATAAGGTTAGGGCTGTAGAAGTAAGAACTCCTAATCATAAAACCCATGTACGGAGTATTCATAAAATATGTGTCATACCATAGATGATAATGAATAAATTTATGTGTTTTGATTTGATACAAACTTATATTTTTTAGTTCTAATACTTATTATTAGTTTTGCTTACTACTAAGTATGTCTTTTGTAATTAGGTCTCTGATTTTAGAGCCATAATGTTATTTTTTGAGTTCAAAAATTATTTTCTGTTTTGATTTGAAAGAATACTTTAAGTTAACTTGTTTTCACTTGTTATAATTGGTGTAATTTTGTTTATTTTTTTAAGTTTGTAGCAAGATAAGTATCTAATTACAATACACTTTTTCTGATTTTTATTGTACTTTTCTATTTCTTCCTTACTATAACTTTATTAATATCATAATACAGCTTTTATTTTATATGAGACCAATAATAGTTAAAAAAATATCAAAGTAATAATTACGTACAAAGCTACTAAATTTTACATTTAAAAATATTTCGAGTTTGATAAATTCAATAACTGCATTTATTTAACCAAATTTTACTCTACCAAATGTATTTAGCTCGTAGGAAAACTAAATAAATAGCCGAAATAAGTAGCTAATTGCAGTTACGTTATAAATAACAGTTGTGGCAAAATTAAACAACTTGATTTTTTATGTGTTATTCAGTTATAGTTAAAGATAGAGTTCAGTTTGTTAAAACATAATGTAAAAGGTAATCAGGTCCACAATATATAAAATTACCGACAGTAAAATTGTCTAACATTTTTTAACAAATGTACATTAACTGAAAAAAAAACACTAAATCGCGTTTATCTCAAAACTACAAAATCAGAGTTATTTAATTTTCCACCTACGGGGACGATATAGATAGCTGATTGCTAGCTGTTTTCCTACGGTTTCACTCGCGTATAGAAGAATAATTCACGCAATTGAACAAAAAACCCGAGTGCTAAAAAAATTATTTTAAAATTAAAAAATAAATGACCGACCCGACTGATCAGTCGCTATGTTCTATGCTTATAATTTGATACTCATATTGCAGAAAAACAGGAGTCGTGGTGGCCTAGTGGTTAAAGCACCTGCCTCTCGTGTACGAGTGTGCGGGTTCGAAACCTGGCAAGTACCAATGTGACTTTTCTAAAGTCATATGTACTTTCTAAGTATATCTTAGACACTACTGACTAACGGTGAAGGAAAACATCGTGAGGAAACCTGGACTTAAGTCTGAAATCGCCAATCCGCCTTGAGCGCACGTGGTGATCAATGCTCATGCTTTCTCTATATGAGAAGAGGCCTGTGCCCAGCAGTGGGACAATATATAGGCTAATGATGATTGCAGAAAAACAAGATAAAAAAAACCGGCCAAGTGCGTGTCGGGCCACGCGCAGTAGGGTTCCGAAGTAGGAGTTAGTTAGTCGACTATAGCTCTGTAACCGGTTAAGCCTACTTAGCCGTGATAGTTTTCCTTATAATTTCATTATATGTACTACGTCTGTGATTTTTTTCACATTTCTAGGTACAGCCATTCAAAAGTTAGAGGGGGGGGTAACTCGTATCGAACAAAAAAATTCACTTAAAATCTAGATATTTCGCAAATGGCTCGCTTAACTGAAAAATGGTCTTCACATACCCATAATATTTTTGAAAGACCTATCTAACGATACCCCACACGAAGGGGTACGCGAGAAAAAAAATATTCATCCCTACTTTACATGTTTGGGAGCTACTCTAAAAAAAAATTGTTTTCAAAATTTTATTTTACCACTTTCTCGGCGTGATCAATATACATATTCATACCAAATTTCAGCTTTCTAATAACAAAAACCACGGAGCTATGCCGCGGACAGACAGACAGACAGACAGACAGACAGACAGACAGACAGACAGACAGACAGACGGACAGAGCGAAACTATAAGGGTTCCTTGTCGGACTACGGAACCCTATATACAATATATATAAAAATCAATCCCACTTTTCGTTGTAACTTTAATCCTCAAGGACGGGCTCACCTATCCAAACCAATTGTTTAGGTTTTGTTCGGACTATTTTAGTAGATGGTTTATGTGGAGTTTGCACAAAATCGGTTGAGCGATTCTTCATTTATCACATTTTGCGACCATGCGGGCGAAGCCGCTGGCGGAAAGCAAGTGTATTATGAAAGAGAGTAGAATGTTTATTCGTAGTGACATTAGATACAGTAACAGAATATCCGAAAAAGAGCTGATACTCTTACACTACTGGAACAATATTAACCAAACATAGCTAAGAACCACCGCAAAACCGCATCGAAATCGGTCCATCTGTTTGAGAGCTACGATGCCACAGACAGACAGACATCGACGTCAAACTTATAACACAAGGGGTGTTTTGCGTTGGGGCTTAAAAATATGAACCATCGAAGGGTAAGCCTGAAATAAAAAAGTATTTTAGAAAAGAATACAACTGACTTCTAGAAAACAAACCACTAAAAAGGGTCTAATTAATACTTTTGATACATAAAAAACAATGTACAATGGTGGACTTAACGCCTTAGGCATTCTCTACCAGTTTACGTTTAGGGGGTGGACAAATCTACTTTTTACTGAACACTTGTGAACCAATACGTCGCTCAAAGTCGGTGTCTCTAAGTTGCTGTTGTGGTTATTGCGCTACCGACCGTACCGTATTGGTTCACAAACGTTTTTAAAGTCGGTTAAAATTGAGGTTACTTGCCTACATGTAACTTGGGATTTTTTCTCTCATCTATCTCTTAGGAAAAATTAAAAAAGAAAGCATAAATATTCTAATATAAATCTAACTAAAATATGGCGTCAAAGATTCTTCCTCATCGCCGTCAACTGGAAGTGTACCCAAGAGGCTGGCAGCATTGCCACGTTGGATGGCAATGCTTAGCCTTGCCCATCACTTTTTTTTTCTTTGCCTTTCTTATATAGTCCGATTAATTTTGAATCAGCTGTTTAAAAATCACTAATAAATACTGTTTAGTGTTAATCTGAACTTAAGTTAGTATCTTAATCCTGGATTACGACGTTAAGTAAGGATAAGGTGAGAAATGGTGAAACTTGAGATTACAGGTTTTTTTAACACGCTTTTATATTAGCTCGGGTTGTATGTATGTATGTATGTATGTATGTAACGGAATCTTTGAACCTAATTTTCACTGGTTTCTAGACGTCTGATCAACTTGGAACTTTGCACACGTGTTAAGGGCCGATGACAATGCAATAATCCGAAAAAAAAACTAAAAAAGCACGCTTTTATTGCTGACCGAACTAAAAAATGGAAAATAAATAATAGTTTAAAAAAAACTAAAAAAACACGCTTTTATTGCTGACCGAACTAAAAAGTAGAAAATAATTCAATTCAGAGTAAAAAGCGTGGGGTGCTTGATATTTTAATTATTACACCTATTCTATTGGCAACCATTTATGAGAGGAGAGTCATGAAAATATAGGAAAATGCACCCCACGCTTTTTACTCTGAATTGAATTATTTTCTACTTTTTAGTTCGGTCAGCAATAAAAGCGTGTTTTTTAAGTTTTTTTTTTAAACTATTTTTACTTGATACTCATTGGATAGGTCGTTCAAAAAAATTTAGAACTGTGAAGATTATTTTTCGAGGAGATTCGCTGGCTTTTATAACTTGGGCCACGCCCCACCACAGTGGTGGCGCAGATAGCGCTGAATATAACTCAGCGCTGCAGCCGCTGACTGGAGTGTTCTGGTCCTCCAAGTATTTTATTGAAATCGCCTTTATAGCTGAGGTTTTAAAATTCATACTCAAATCTCTACTAATATTTATAAAGATGAAAGTTATTCTGTTTTCACGTCAAAACTACTGGACCAATTTAAATGAAATTTGGTACACAGATTGTCTAAAGACTGAGAAAGAACATCGGTTTTTTACCCAGATACGCGAAGTAGTTCCCTTAAGATGCGGGTGAAACCGGGGCGAACAGCTAGCTATTTTAAAGAAAAGATTTGTTTGTTTGTAGGGTTTTAACTCAAAAACTACTGGACCGATTATAAAAATTCTTTGACCATAGAAAGCTACATCTTAACGAAGTGTCATAGGCTATATTTATTTCTAGAAATAATTAGGGATCCCTACTAAAACTTGACCAGTCCACGCGGGCGAAGCCGCTGACGGAAAGCTATACTCCATTTACAATAAGATTAGACATTTAAACGCACCCCATTTACCGTTCGTTCAAACGATTTTGAGCTCTATTGCTGAGGTGACAAAACAAAAAACAGATGCAGAATACATTTGCTATTGTAAACATTATTTTGCTTTCAACCATCCTTATCTATACGGAATAGAACTCAAAATCGTTTGAACGAACGGTCAATGGGGTGCGTTTAAATGTCTAATCTTATCGTAAATGGAGTATAGTATATTATAAAGGCGAAAGTTATTCTATCTGTTTGTCACGCTTGCACGGCAAAACGGCTGAACCGATTGAGATGAAATTTGGTATGGAGATAGGTTGAAACCTGGGGGAGGACATAGATCACTTTTTTATCCGGGACCAGCTAGTCCAGCGACTTCAGCAACAGCCGCGCGGATACACACGGTTTTTAACCCCCGACGTAAAAAGAGGGGTGTTATAAGTTTGACGTGAATGTCTGTCTGTCTGTGGCTGTCGATGGACCGATTGCAATGCGGTTTTTTTCATTTGAAAGCCAGGTTCCTCGCGGTGGTCTTAGCTATGTTTGGTTATTATCGGTCTAGCAGTCTAAGAGTATCAGCTCTTTTCCAAAATGATGTAAGGCATTTAAGCGTAGGGGTTTTTTAAATTTTCATTCCTTCTTTCTTTCTGACAACCAGTCTTACCAAGAGGTATCGTGTTACACGGTAACTGGGTTGTGGAGGTCAGATAGGCAGTCAGGCCATATCGATACTAGTATTTTACGCTGGCTTCGGCTTTCAGTGTGGAAGTAGGAAAAAGATATTAGGGAAAAGGCTAGGCAGTTAGTAATTGACCTCGTAATAGCTTCACATCTTAAGGACATTTAATCCTAAAGAGGGTAAACAGGGAAGTCTCGGTATCATAACACTATCGTGAACATATTGTCAAGTGGCGAGACGCGGTGTGACGCCATGTTCCCTAAAGTAAAATTATATTTACTTATACCACATAATAGAGAAATCAGAAGGTTTACACAAAATATGAATTCAAATTAAAAATGACAGAGTTTCATAGAAAATTTCATCCCCCATGTCACCCCTTTAGATGATAAAAATATACAAAAAAATACTAAATACCAATTGTATTTTTTGTGTTGGCCTGTCCCCATGAGGCCTGTGCCCACAGCTGGGCACAGGCCTCTTCTCACACAGAGAAGGTATGAGCATTGATCACCACGTGCGCTCAAGGCGGATTGGCGATTTCAGACTTTTTATTCCCAGTTTCTTGACGATATTTTGCTTCACCGTTAGTCAGTGGTGTCTAAGATATACTTAGAAAGTACATGTGACTTTATAAAAGTCACATTGGTACTTGCCAGGTTTCGTACCCGCACACTCGTACACGAAAGGCAGGTGCCTTAACCACTAGGCCACCACGGCTTATATAACTTCTAACGAAATGTCACTTCTGTGTCATCCCTGTGTCGTGCCAGGCTGTTGACACACGGTAATGTGTGTCTGAAGGCTCGCTCGTGTGCGGCGGGCCTAAGCCAATATTTGTCGATATTATTATGGTTTCAAATAGCTTTAGCGGGGGAGATGTGTTGATAAATAGTCTATTATATCCATCTTCTATCTACACTCATATATAAATCTGAAGAGTTTGTTTATCTCAAGAACTGACTACTAGTCAGACATTTTTTTCATCTTTCTGAAAAAAAAAACTTTAAATAAGAACATTCCTGTTGTGGTCGCATGCCATTATATTTACATAATCATCTGCCTAGCCTATTCCCTACTATGTTGGGGTTGGCTTCCAGTCTACCTGGAAGCAGCTGAGTACCAGTGTTTTACATGGAGCGACTGCCTATGTGACCTCTACAGCCCGGTTACTGGGTACCACGATACTTTCTGGCTTCTACTACTACCCGTAACGACTGTCAAAGATCTACAAATGATAGCCGGGACCAACGGCTTAAAGACAATGCAACTCTTCAATTACTAACAGCAACGGACCCGCGATTGCTGTAATTGCATGCCTATGTATTGCTTTCACCATTCCATAACTTTATATGCATATAGCTTCTGCCCGCGACTTCGTCCGCGTGGAATAGTGGTGCTCCGCTCCTATTGGTCTTAGCGTGATGATATATAGCTTATAGCCTTCCTCAATAAATGGGCTATCTAACACTGAAAGAATTTTTCCAATCGTACCAGTAGTTCCTGAGATTAGCGCGTTCAAACAAACAAACTCTTCAGTTTTATTATATTAGTATAGATTTTCAAACTGTGTATTTGAAGTGCGTTCTATTTTTGCAAGGAAGTATTTTTGTCATATGATAACCTCCATATACGACTTTAGTAAGCAATAAAATGTATTATTTATTATACACATTTCAGTTTCACTATATAAAGATACAACAGTTTAGAAACTATTTCTTATCTATCATAGACACGCACAGATAGGCGTAAAACTCTATGTTTTATTGCAATTGGTTATGGTTTCGTTTCGTGACAGATTTTTGAGGTTAAGCTATACTAGCCTCGGTAAGGTTTTGGATGGGTGACCATAGTTCAATGGAGTTCCCTTTTGGCTTCGTAGAGTGCGTTAGTAGTTACAATAAGGGATTGTGTGAATCTACACTAATATTATTTAGAGGAATGATTTGTATGTCTACACTAATATTATAAAGAGGAAAACTTTGTTTGTATGTTTGTTTGTTTGTAATGAATAGGCTCAAAAACTACTGGACCGATTATAAAAATTCTTTCACCATTCGAAAGCTACATTATCCACGAGTAACATAGGCTAAATTTTATTTTGGAAAAAATAGGGTTCCGTAAGATAGTTGTAATAGATAGAGATATTAATGAGGAAGGTTTTAGTATATAATTTGTCAAGTTTTTGTATCCATTAGCTAAAATATCGCAGGCGAAGCCACCGGCGGGAAGCTAGTAATAAATAAACTTAAAAACTACGGAACCGATTTCAAAAAATCTTTTGCCGTTAGTATATTACATTATCACTGAGTAACATAGGCTATATATATTATGAATTCGTAGAGCCAACGCGGGCGACGCCGCTGGCGGAAAAAATCCTTACTAATATTATAAATGCGAAAGTAACTCTGTCTGTCTGTCTGTCTGTTACGCTTTCACGCCAAAACTACTGGACCGATATAAATGAAATTTGGTACAGAGATAGAATAGACCCTGAGGAACAACATAGGCTACTTTTTACCCGGGTGCGCTAAGTAGTTCCCTCGGGATGCGGGTGAAACCGCGGGAAACAGCTAGTCTTAAATAAATAAGACATTACGGTCGAGGGACTGTCGTCAGAAATAAGGATTTACAAACCTACCTTATATTATAATTTATGCGAAAGTGAGTTTGTTTATTTGTTACGCTTTCAAGGTAAAAAGGCTGGACCGATAATGATGAAATTGGGTGAGGAGGTAGACCCTAGAGAGACAGTTTTAGGCTTCTTTATTGCAGTTGTAAGCGCGTCTCGAGAGGACCACCATACGTAACTTGACACATCGTAGTCTATAACCCTCAACTGAGTCCCTCCATACTCCGTAAGGTATCTCCGTACTAAATTTCATTCAAAACTATTCAACCGTATTGCTGTAAAAACTTAACAAACAAACTTACATTCGCATTTATAATATAAGTTAGAATTCACGTTTATAATATACTAGCTTTCCGACCCCGGCGTTCGCCCGCGTGGGCTATACGAATTTAAATTAAAAACGACAGAGTTTCATACAAACTTTGCCCCCTTTTTCACCCCCTTAGGGACAGAATTTGGGAAAATCCTTTCTTATCGGATGCGTACGTCATACAAAGAACACACCCTCCAAGTTTCAGGTCTCTACGACCAGCGGTTTAGGCTGTGCGTTGATCCGTCAGTCATTCAGGACAAAGCATTTTATATGTATAGATAAAAAAATACATATTTTTTCTAAAAATAGTCCATGATAATCCACATATGATATCACAGGCGACAGCGGGGTAGGTGCGGTGAGCGGGGCGGAGGGGGGCGTGTCGGAAGCAATCGGATGATTGCTTCCTATACCGGTTGTGGCGTGTAGAGCTACGGAATTAGCGACTTTAAAATGGTGGTCGGTGTTTTTATTGCACAAGTTATTTTCCCCAGTTTCACCTGTTAGTATTACGGATAAAAAGTATCCCATGTAATAATCTTGGTTATAAACTATGCGAGTACCAAATTTTAACCAAATCCATTCGGTAGTTTTTGCATGAACGAGTACCAAACATACATACACCGCACAAACTTTAACATTCACGTGCGGGGGAACTACTCCGCACATTTGGATAAAAACAATCCTATGTTCTATCCCGAAGTTCAAGCTATCTCTATATTAAACTAGCTTCTGCCCGCGACTACGTCCGCGTGGAATGCTCCGCTCCTATTGGTTTTAGCGTGATGATATATAGCCTATAGCCTTCCTCAATAAATGGGCTATCTAACACTGAAAGAATTTTTCAAATCGTACCAGTAGTTCCTGAGATTAGCGCGTTTAAACAAAATGACATCATTTCCCTTCACTGCTCTGCTCCTATTGATTGTAGCGTGATGAAAAGTATACTATAACCAGCTCAGGAGTATGACAAATAATTGTACCAAGTTTCGTTAAAATCCGTCGAGTAGTTTTTGTTTCTATAAAGTGTATACAGACAGACAGACAGTCAAAATTTTTTCTTATTGCATTTTTGGCATCAGTATCGATCCCTCATCACCCCCTGATAGTTATTTTGGAAATATATTTTATGTACAGAATTGACCTCTCTACAGATTTATTATAAGTAAGATAAGATAAGATAAGATAGAAGATATAGTATAGATTTCATCCAAATCTGTTTAGCAGTTTTATCGTGAAAGCATTTGCAAGTAAAATCAATAATCGCTTACGCGTATCTGCCCGCTATTTTCCCGGCCCTCTGGACAAGTTCAATCAATATGTCAAAATTATATCGCTTGGCTTGTAATATTAGCTTGCTGCCTTCACTACAGTAGAGAGAGATAGCGGATTGTGACATCATCATCATCATCAGCCTATTAAATGTAAGACGTCACTGACTAACGGTGAAGGAAAACATCGTGAGGAAACCTGGACTAAAAAGTGTGAAACCGCCAATCCGCCTTGAGCGCACGTGGTGAACAATGCTCATGCCTTCTCTGTGTGAGAAGAGGCCTGTGCCCAGCAGTGGGATAGTGAATGGGCCGATGATTTTCTGCCGGCAGCCCGCAACAGATCATCACTCGATTCGGTTCCAGGAAATCTTCGAAAAAGCTGGACCAATTTCAATGGCAGATAGCTAATGTTATAAGGTGTAATTTAGGTTTATGTCATTCATGTTTGTTACTCTTTCACGCAAAAACTGCCGAACGGATTTCGATGAAATTTGGTACACACATAGTTTATAACCTGGATTAATATATAGGATACTTTTTACCCGGGTGCGCGAAGTAGTTTTCCGGGATGTGGGTGAAACCGCGGAAAACAGCTAGTAATATATTTATTGCTGAAAATATATATTTGAATGGGTTTTTATTGTACTAGTAGTTTTTTGCAGTTCCTCTCGGATTCTAAAGTATTTAGCAAAATTATTCTATTGTATCCTCCATTTTGACAGATCTGACAGATCATAATTACAGTTCTTCCGTTTCACGTATAAGTAACCGTATATTTTTTTGGTGCAACGGCTGATAGTATTCGTATACTTTTTAAACAGATATCTGGCTAACACCCACGCAGACGAAGTCGCGAGTTGGAGCTAGTTTACAAAAAGTTTTCAGTTAGTTAAAGTTTTTCAAATAATTCTCATTTCGTATTGAAAGAACGCCAAGATGTAACCTTTTCTAGAAATTAGTTCTATTGTGAACCAATGTATTGTGAAGCTATTTATTGGACGGCAAATTAACCGTTTGAAGCCGGACGTGGGCCGGCCGGGCGGGTTACTGGGGTGACCATACGATGGAAACTTTTATAGACTTTCCTTACGGTGACAGTAATAATATTGCTGAAATTACACATTAAAATATTTGAATGTTTTTAACCGACTTCAAAAAAAGGAGGAGGAGGTTCTCAATTCGATTATGTATTATTTTTTTATGTTTGTTACCTCATAACTTGCGACTGGGTGAACCGATTTTCATGATTCTTTTTTTATTTGAAAGCTGGTGCTTTCCGTGTGGTCCCATATAAATTTTATCACTACCGGTTCAGCCGTTTTATAAATATATCAAAAATAACGATTTATCTCTACTTGCTGATATGCCAAATACTTAGATGATTTGGTTATTTACGCTTATTACAACCTAAAAAAGTGGTGTGTTTATTTTGTTAAGATAGCAAGACCGAGACACTGAAAAGCGAAAAAATAAAAAACTTTTTACAAAAAAATAAAACCGACTTCCAAAAAAAACTGAAAAGTAAAAAATAATTTTTATTTAAACGCTTTACGACCAAAACATCGCTTTCGAAGTCGGTGGCGAAATACATACAATAGTAACTTACAAGACACCGACTTCGAAAGCGATGTTTTGGTCGTAAAGCGTTTAAATAAAAAATATTTTTTACTTTTCAGTTTTTTTTGGAAGTCGGTTTTATTTTTTAACCGACTTCAAAAAAAGGAGGAGGTTATCAATTCGACTGTATTTTTTTTTTTTTTTTTATGTTTGTTACCTCATAACTTGCGACTGGGTGAACCGATTTTCATGATTCTTTTTTTATTTGAAAGCTGGTGCTTCCCGTGTGGTCCCATTTAAATTTTATCACTACCGGTTCAGCCGTTTTATAAATATATCAAAAATAACGATTTATCTCTACTTGGTGATATGCCAAATACTTAGATGATTTCGTTATTTACGCTTCTTACAACCTAAAAAAGTGGTGTGTTTATTTTGTTAAGATTGCAAGACCGAGACACTGAAAAGCGAAAAAATAAAAAAGCTTTTTACAAAAAAATTAAAACCGACTTCCAAAAAAAAAAACTGAAAAGTAAAAAATATTTTTTATTTAAACGCTTTACGACCAAAACAACGCTTTCGAAGTCGGTGGCGAAATATTAACAATAGTAACTTACAAGACACCGACTTCGAAAGCGTTGTTTTGGTCGTAAAGCGTTTAAATAAAAATTATTTTTTACTTTTCAGTTTTTTTTTTTTGGAAGTCGGTTTTAATTTTTTTGTAAAAAGCTTTTTTGAAAATGTTTTTTATTATATTATGTTTGTTACCTCATAACTTTTGACTGGGTGAATCGATCTTGATGATTCTTTTTTTATTAGTAAGCTGACGCTGTGTGGTCCCATTTAAATTTTATCAACATCGGTTCAGCCGTTTTATAAATATATTGAAAATAACGGTTTATCTCTACTTGCGCATACGCCAAATACTTAGATGATTTGGTTATTCACGCTTGCAACCTAAAAAAGTGGTGTGTTTATATTAAGATAACAAGGTCGAGTCACTGAAAAGTGAAAATTAAAAAACTTTTTACAAAAAAAAACCGACTTCAAAAAAAACTGAAAAAAAAAAATTATTTAAACGCTTATCGACTAAAACATCGCTCTAGACTAGTCGGTGGCGAAATACTTACAAGACACCGACTTCTATTTTTATTATATTAGTAGTTTTTCGCGACTTCTCTCAGATTCTAAAGAAATTATTTTACGCACCTGTGTTAAAACAACCTTCATCATTTCTTAACTTACTAAATTTTAATACGAAATGCGAGAGTAACTCTGCCTGTCTGTAACGATGTCAAGTAAAACAGCTAAGCTATTACTATTGTTTTGTATATTATGTAAACAGTACACCATGTACCCACATCATCACTTCTCCCTTTATTATAAACCCATCCAAAGGTTGTCTGTAAAAGATTGCTTTTAGCGATAAGACCGCCCATTGTGTCACCCTATGTAACTAATTTTCCAATGTCATATATTTTTCTTTTGGTGTACATAATAAAGAATATTCTATTCTATTCTAAACCTGATGTTGGTGAAATTTCGTATGGAAATAAACTAAATGATGAGGAAAACGTTGGTTATTTTTTATCCAGATAGTCAAAAATCTGTAGTATAAAAATATCCCGCAATATTCCTAATCAGTGTCCCCCTACTATTGGCAAGGCGCCTGTCACAATGGCCGCTCTAAAGATGTTGTTAGGTTAACAATTTATTTCTAAACTTTTATTAGACTTCTAGACTTCCAATTCAATTCAATTCAAGAAAAGATAAAAGTTCTATAGGTGGGTAGACCATTTATAGTCTGTTCCAATACATTTTACGAAAAATTTAAACAAATTCGTAACCTATTTTATTCTAATTCTGCCACAGAAATTAACAAAATATACATATATATATACATTGTATATTTTTTTTAAGGAATAGGAAATATAAATTCCAAACGACTGCGCCAAATTGGATTCTTATTATTTAACCAACTTCAAAAAGATAAGGTTATAAATTCGAATGTTAATATGTTTATATTTCTTTATGTTTGTTCGGACATAAATCCGTCATAGCACAAAACTTTTTAGCAAAAAAAAACAACGAACCGAAAAAAAACTGGCGGTTTAAAAGCTCGGGTTAGTTAGTTTTTAATAATAGTCCTATTTTCATTTTTGATTTCTAAATACCTAAACATAAAAACATATTGTACTCGTAAGTGGAGTCAAATCGTTTGTCACAGACCGATCGATTGTCCTTGTGTTATTAATATAACATATAAATGGTGTGAACAGCACAATTGTAAGCTGTGCCGCTACGCAGTGTTTCAATGTCGTACACTACGGTGCAAACAAATTGAACCACACACAAACAAATCATTTTTAGGGTTCCGTAGCCAAATGGCAAAAACGGAACCCTTATAGATTCGTCATGTCTGTCTGTCTGTCTGTCTGTCTGTCTGTCTGTCTGTCCGTCCGTATGTCACAGCCATTTTTTTCAGAAACTATAAGAACAATTCTGTTGAAATTTGGCACGTAGATGTATTCTGTGAACCGCTTTTAGATTTTGACACTAAAATAGAAAAAAAACAATAAATTTTGGGGGTCCCCATACTTAGAACTGAAACTCAAAAATTTTTTTTTCGTCAAACCCATACGTGTGGGGTATCTATGGATAGGTCTTCAAAAATTATATTGAGGTTTCTAATATCATTTTTTTCTAAACTGAATAGTTTGCGCGAGAGGCACTTCCAAAGTGGTAAAAATTGTGTCCCCCCCCCTGTAACTTCTAAAATAAGAGAATGATAAAACTAAAAAAAATATATGATGTAGAATACCATGCAAACTTCCATTGAAAATTGGTTTGAACGAGATCTAGCAGGTAGTTTTTAAGTAATCAGCAATTTTCCTCTAAAAACAAACTTAATTATGCGGTCGGAAAAAAACAAGATAATTGCGACTTTATTGCGTATTTTTTCTTTGCAATGGTCGGAACCCTCGGTGCGCGAGTCCGACTCGCACTTGGCCGGTTTTTTTATTAAAAACATCTTTGCAACTATTTCGAAATGGGATGTGTTCAGTTATTCTGTTAGGTATATACACTCGAGAGCAATGAATCCGGGTCACTTAAAGAATCCTAAAAATCTCGGAAACTAAAAATGCTAGGTTAATGCAATAAATTGTATTTAATAGACAATGTAATACTCCTTAAATGAAGGTATTAAATCTTCTTAGTTATTGTAAAGTTATATCATAAAAAAATCAAATTTGAAAAAGGGCCACTTTCGAAGATGGAACTACGAAATTACAGCATTTGGTTTTGCTTTTGTTTGTAATCTGTCATTTATGTGGGTACATAAACCATGTTGATAGTGCTCTATATTCATTATTCAAGCTGAAATTATGTCGCTTACGCCTGAAGAATGCACCAGAATACTTACAATGCTGGAAACCGGCCGGAGTCAGCGCGATATAGCCAGGACTGCCGGTGTGTCGCTGTCAACAGTACAAAGAGTTCTCCGACGTTACGAAGAAACTGGTTCTAACCTACCCAGACCAGGAACGGGCAGAACCAGGTGTACCACAGCACGAGAAGACCGATACTTGGTGAACACCATGCTTCGAAATCGCTTTCTCACAGGAACTGAACTCACAAATCAGTTTCGACGCCTCGGAGGAAGTAACCCAAGTGCATGGACAGTAAGACGTCGGCTTGCTGAATCTAACTTAAAACCCCTTAGACCTGCAAACGGCCCTAAACTGGAGCGTGGGCATCGTATTTCAAGACTAAGATATGAGCCACGTAAATTGGAGTATTGAAGATTGGTCAAAAGTTATGTTCTCCGACGAATCAAAATTTATGCTCTACAAGCACGATGGAAGACACAGAGTGTATCGAAGACTAGGGGAAAGATTCAAGCAAGCATGCATCGAAGAAAAAGTAGCCTACGGTGGTGGGTCTGTACTTGTGTGGGCCGGAATTTCTTCTGAAAGTCGCACAAAGCTGGTGATCATAGAAAACGGCTCTTTAACTAGCGAAAGATATGTGGAAGAAATCCTCAATGATCACGTTGGTCCATTTATGGTCAATTTAGGTGGGGATGCTATATTTATGCATGACAATGCCCGACCTCATACAGGTAGGATTGTGAATGACTACCTTCAAGAGATGAACATTACTCGTATGGAGTGGCCAGCGCGCAGCCCGGATATCAACCCGATCGAGCATGCTTGGGACGAGCTAGGCAGATGCGTAAAACAACGAAACCCTCCCCCAATCACGCTTCGTGAGCTCAAAATTGCTCTCACAGAGGAATGGGAGAATATTCCCCAAAATCGTATAAGGAACTTGGTGTACAGCATGCCAAACCGCGTAAACGCAGTAATGGAAGCACGAGGAGGCAATACGAAGTATTAAAATTCAAGAAAATCGTAATAAAGTTCAAAAATTTCATGTTTCCTATTTTTGTTTTAAGGAGAGATCAGCAGTTTTTTTCTTTATGTAATTTTGTGTTAATAAAATGTATGGTGACTCATATTTTTTTTACTTTCATTTAAGGAGTATTACATTGTCTATTAAATACAATTTATTGCATTAACCTATCATTTTTAGTTTCCGAGATTTTTAACATTCTTTAAGTGACCCGGATTCATTGCTCTCGAGTGTATTTATTGATATAAATAATGAATTTAGTGAGATAGTAAATACTAGCTTTCCGCCAGAGGCTTAGCCCGCGTGGGTTCTACGAATTAAATTTATTTTAAATGATTCATACAAACTTTGGCCCCTTTTTTCATCCCCTTAGGGGTAGAATTTTGGAAAATTCTTATATATTATTATCGGATCCCTACGTCATACAAAGAATACACCCTCCAAGTTTCAGGTCTTAGCGGTTCACGTTGTGCGTTGATTCGTCAGTCAGTCATTCAGGACATTTTTTTTTCATATGCATAGTTTTTTTTGTACTCAGCTTTAATTCACAATTACACAAACAAATAAAAAAACTATTGTCAATTCAATAATTTTTCTCACTGACTCAAAATTTCTGCAACCAAGTGTAAATGCATACAGATAAGAAATATGCTAAGTTCTACCTAATTAGTTTGTTCAATCAAGTAACAAGCTATAGGCGGGGCTCGGCACCATGTTGTAACTTAATTGTCTAAGCCACATCTGCATTGAGAATAGAATTCACTTATCTTTTTACTCGACTAAGCTAAGCTAAGCTATAATCTGTAAGAATTGATTTTACGAAAAAAAATTAAAACCGACTTCCAAAAAAAAAACTAAAATTATTTTTTACTCTTCAGTTTTTTTTTTGGAAGTCGGTTTTATTTTTTTTTCGTAAAAAGCTTTTTTATTTTTTCGCTTTTCAGTGTCTCGGTCTTGCTATCTTAACAAAATAAACACACCACTTTTTTAGGTTGTAATAAGCGTAAATAACCAAATCATCTAAGTATTTGGCATATCAGCAAGTAGAGATAAATCGTTATTTTTGATATATTTATAAAACGGCTGAACCGGTAGTGATAAAATTTAAATGGGACTACACGGGAAGCACCAGCTTTCAAATAAAAAAAGAGTCATGAAAATCGGTTCACCCAGTCGCAAGTTATGAGGTAACAAATATAAAAAAAAAAGAAAAAAAAATACAGTCGAATTGATAACCTCCTCCTTTTTTTGAAGTCGGTTAAAAATATAATCTATTTTGTTCTAATACTCCCACATAGATAAATAAAATGGTATTCAATGATGAATGATGATGTTTAGAGCATGAAATTCGATCATTCAATCCACAACCCAGTTACCGGGTAACACGATACCCCTATGTAACGGTGAGCTATGGATGGCTCGCCGTCCGGCAAGGACCAGCCCCGTGTTCCACGCGCGCCTCAAAGATCTGTCAGCAATAGCGACGGGCCCATACCACTGGGCCATAGCCTGCCGGGGCTGCGGGACGTTCGAAAGAGATACCGCGCCCCCGGAATACAAAGGGCTGAGGAAGGAGCATGGATGGGTTTTAGTCAGTAAGAGTCTGACCACCACGTCACACACGGCGGGAGGGCTCATTTGATGATTTCCCATCCGAAAACAAACCCCTTGGTAAGGTCCTTACTCTAACCAAAAAGTCGATCCCAATATACTTGGGAAAAGGCTAGGCGTGTAATGTTGTCTCTCGTTAAAAAGTATTTTGTAATTTATTCAAAGCGTAAAGTTATAAACAGTATTGAAAATTAATAATAACGGTGAACCTTTTTGCTTTTTGTGTGAAATGAACACAATTTCGCTCTCCCTTTTGTTAGAATACATTTTGTGCCACAATCCAAACTTGTGTCTCTAGAGAGAATTCCCAAAAAGTCGTCTCAACTTTATGTATTTCGTAATAAAAAACGAAATATTGTCCCGTGAATAAATTCAAATAAATTGAGAGAAACGACAATGAGCTCGTGGCTAAGTACATTGATATATAATGTAACTAGATCTGCAATCACCAAGCAAAATGCGCGCTATAAAAGTTTGAGCCCCCAGCCACAATTCACGTCATCTGTCAGCTTGACTTCAACTGAATGTCTGGAAAAACTGACTGTCGCCGTCTTTGTCGAACAGATGTCACATATGTGTCGGTTAGTGGGAAAGAGATAAATAGAATGTTGCATCAAAATGGTTACTAGTTTCAAAGCTACGTCTACACACCAAAAAAATTGGTTACGTTTTGACGCGTAAACTTCGGGATTGCATCTCTATTGTATATAATATATCTCGATGGCTAAGTAACAGCCGCACGGGTCGATCGATCAAAGGTTAAGCTACCCTTGGGGCGGGAGTCCGTGGATGGGCGACCATCTATGTCATAGCGAGACTCCTCCGTGCCTCGGAAAGCACGTTAACCCGTTGGTCCCGGCTGTCTTGTGCTATAACTTGATAAATAAAAGTATTAGCTGTCATTAATGTTTCAAAATGCATTTTCCGCACTCAGCCCCCCCCCCTACCAGTACCTCACCCCCCACCCTTCATGATAGCACATTTGATATTCACAGAGGCGCTTTGAAAGGGAATACTAACCAGGATTTTAACTCGGCGCTCGCCACTCTACTAGCCATAGGCGGGTAATTAACGCGAGCGATGGATCAAGTTCAGTCAGTACTGGTGGATAGTGCTGGAAGATAGTACTGGAGGATAGTACTGGAGGATAGTACTGGAGGATAATACTGGAGGATAGTGCTGGAAGATGCTGCTTAATAGCGCTGACTGAACGTAGCGTTCGGTTCGTAACGTTCATCATTAGCCTAGCCTTTTCCCTACTATATTGGGGTTGGCTTCCAGTTTAATGCAGCCTATACGTGTTTCCAGGGTTTCATTTATGTATATCGGCACGTTTGGCGTAGTGGCTGAGCAATTGGCTGCTGCGCTGCGTGTCGCGGGTTCGATTCCCGCACGGGACAACTAAAATTGTTCCGGGTCTGGGTGTTTGTGCATGTGTAATAAATGTTTGTAAACGCACCCACGACACAGGAGTAAATCCAAGTGTGGGGCAAAGTTTAAAAAAAAAAAAACTGTTCCAAATTCCATCTAAATCTGTTCAGCCGTTTCACCGCAAAAGCGTAACAAACAAACTCACTTTCGCACTTAAATCTTACTAGCAATTTCGCGCGGTTTCACCCGCATTCTAAAGGAATTACTTAATGCACCCAGATATAAAGTATCCTGTGTATTCATCCAAGCTATGAACTATGTGTATACAAAATTTCATCCAAATACGTTTAGCAGTTTTTGCATGAAAGAGTTACAAACATTACAACATTAGTAGGAAGTTCGGATAAGTTATAATCGCTCGTATATTTATTAGTTTAACTTACTACTATTAATTAAAATTGCTTAATCCAATTACAATTATTTGACAAACTTCTACTTTAACTCTCAAAACAAAAACAAAGTAAAAATATTAACAAAAAGTGTAATTTTAATAAAATTTGTAACTGAAAACAGTTGGTACGCGACTGAAGAAAGTTTCAATGTAAAAAAAACAATCATACTTTGCTAGTTCTTTTGTTTCGAATCAAAATTTGAAATGAACCAGCGTTTAAGCTTCGTAACATCTTCATCATCAGCCTATATATTGTCCCACTGCTGGGCACAGGCCTCTTCTCACACAGAGAAGGCATGAGCATTGATCACCACGTGCGCTCAAGTCGGATTGGCAATTTCAGACTTTTAAGTCCAGGTTTCCTCACGATGTTTTCTTTCACCGTTAGTCAGTGGTGTCTAAGATATACTTAGAAAGTACATATGACTTTAGAAAAGTCACATTGGTACTTGCCAGGTTTCGAACCCCCACACTAGTACACGAGAGGCAGGTCTTTTCTAAATAATATTTTTATACCATTTTTTTTTCATCGACACAAAAGAAAATGTACTCTTATAAATATTAATTAATAATCTTTTTGTTTCCGACGTTCATTATGCGTTTCATTGAGTGGGGCCATTAATAATTCAGGCACATTACAAATGGATATCAATTATAAGTCAAGCAGGCTTTCAGCTGGCTTTTAACGTGACTCGACAAACTTGTGTTTATTATATACTAGCTTCCCGCCAGCGACTTCGCCCGCGATATTTTAGCTAATGGATACAAAAACTTCACAAAATATTTACTAAAACCTTCCTCATTAATCACTCTATCTATTAAAAAAACCGCATCAAAATCCGTTGCGTAGTTTTAAAGATTTAAGCATACATAGGGATCTAGGGACAGAGAAAGCGACTTTGTTTTATACTATGTAGTGACATACAAGTCATTCTGAGGAGCTCGTGGCTGAGTAACAGCCGCACGGGTCGATCGATCAAAGGTTAAGCTGCGCTTGGCGCGGTCGGTCCGTGGTGGTACCATCTATGTCATAGCGAGACTCCTCCGTGCCTCAGAAAGCACGTTAAGCCGTTGGTCCCGGCTGTCATTTGTAGATCTTTGACAATCGTTACGGGTAGTCAGAAGCCAGAAAGTCTGATAATGGATAGGCAGTCTCTCCATGTGAAACACTCAGCTGCACCCGTTTTAGACTGGAAGCCGACCCCAACCTAGTTGGGAAGAAGCTAGGCAGATGATACAAGCCATTTACCCGACGTCGCCCGTGAATGTGAAATTTTCAATTCGACTCGTATGCTTGTAATATTGTTGGAATTACATAATATTTGTATATAAACTTCTAAACACATGTTTGATATTTCACAAGTCTTTGTATGTATGCACATATATATTTAGGAACTATAAGTCAGATTGGGGCTATTCTTTTTCTGATATCAATCTAAAAATCAATATATATAAAAAGCAATGCCACTTAGAGTTGATAAATTCGGGTTGGTTATGAAAATCTTGTTTATTTGAGCTTTTGATAAAAAAGCTAGTTTTTCACTTAATAAATGAATAACAAGATATTTTTATTACCATGCCGAGTCCTAAGCACTCAAGTGTAAAAGGTGAATAAACTCCAACATACTATGTTCAATTAAACTGTGAATGCCGGTTAAGTTAATTATAATGAATTATAAATGACCACTCACCCATTTGTGCTGCCACCTCGGAGAACTGGCGCTAACTCCTCACTGATATACTGGGCACACTGTACACTGCTAGATAGCACTGGAATATTGGGAGGGAAACGGGAGGGGTCAAAACTAACGTCCGAACAAATGATTAATCATATTGTTAATAAATTAAATTAATTAGATATTCACAATATTAAAAAAAAGTAAGTAAAAAAAATCGGCTAAGTGCGTGTCGGGCCACGTGCAGTAGGGTTCCGTAGTAGGTGTTATTTAGTCGACTATAACTCTTCTTCTCTTCACACACCCATAATATTTTTGAAAGACCTATCTAACGATACCCCACACGAAGGGGTACGCGAGAAAAAAAATATTCACCCCACTTTACGTGTATGGGAGTTATATTTTTCCTAATTTTATTTTACCACTTTGACGGCGTGATCAATATACATATCCATACTGAATTTCAGCTTCCTAGTACCAATAACCTCTGAGCTATGCCGCGGACAGACAGACAGACGGACATGGCGAAACTATAAGGGTTCTTTGCCGACTACGGAACTCTAATAAAAGTAGCCTATCCGTCTCCTAAGTTCTCTTAATCTCTGTAACAAATTTCATCCAAATCGATTCAGTCATTTTGACAAACTCATTTTCGTATTTATCAATACGAAAGATTGTGAAGATCTATGTATGTAAGTTTGTTACTCTTTCACGCCAAAAAAGCTGAATGTATTTGAATGAAATTTGGTACACACATAGTTTATTTGTGCGGGTGCGGGCGCTGCGTCTGCAGAGACCAACAAACGGCGCAAATATAGTAACCTTATAGGTAACTATAGCTTTGAGCCAAGTAGTAGCCAAGTAGTAGCTTTGGAAGACAGTACTGGAAGACAGTACTGGAAGACAGTACTGGAAGACAGTACTGGAAGACTGTACTGGAAGACTGTACTGGAAGACTGTACTGGAAGACTGTACTGGAAGACTGTACTGGAAGACTGTACTGGAAGACTGTACTGGAAGACTGTACTGGAAGGCTGTACTGGAAGATAGAACTGGCAGCTGGTAGCTAACAATGTATTTTTATATCAATTTTCTTTTTAGTGCAGCATTTTTATTTTTGTATACTAGTTTTTAATTAAAAATTGCTCGCAAGAGTGTGTTTACTTAGACTGTAGTGGAACTTACTATTTTAGAATTTTATAATTTTTTTTTTCAGAAAAAAATAGAGCCGACTTTCAAAAATATTGAAAAGAGAAAAATAAGTTTTATTTAAACGCTAGTGGACCAGTACATCGATCTAGTCTATACATATAAAATGCTTTGTCCTGAATGACTGACGGATCAACGCACAGCCTAAACCGCTGATCGTAGAGACCTGAAACTTGGAGGGTGTTCTTTGTATGACGTAGGCATCCGATAAGAAAGGATTTTCCGAAATTCTACCCCTAAGGGGATGAAAATGGGGTGCAAAGTTTGAATGAAACTCTGTCATTTTTAAATTGAATTCGTATAGCGGGAGAAGCCGCTCGCGGTAAGCTATCTCTGCATAGATTTAACTCATAAAATTTCTAAATATTACACAATAGAGAGCTTAGTCCCAATCCGTAGCCGATGTCCGGCCGGACACCCGCGTCCGGCGTCCGGTGTCCGGCAGCCGTCCGGAACACGGTACCGATCCGTTTGTAAAGCTATCCCTAATTGATTGGAAATAATTTCTCTAAAATGGATTTTGGATAATTAATTTGGTAATTTTAATGCGGTTGGGATTTTGAGAGTCGTGGTGGCCTAGTGGTTAAAGCACCTGCTTCTCGTGTTCGAAAACAGACAAGTACCAATGTGACTTTTCTAAAGTCATATGTACTTTTTAAGTATATCTTAGACGTCACTGACTAACGGTGAAGGAAAACATCGTGAGGAAACCTGGACTAAAAAGTGTGAAATCGCCAATCCGCCTTGAGCGCACGTGGTGATCAATGCTCATGCCTTCTCTGTGTGAGAAGAGGCCTGTGCCCAGCAGTGGGATAGTGAATAGCATTTTCCCGCTTTTTCACCCGGGTCCCTGGAGAACTACTCAACGCATCATCATCTGCCTAGCTTTTTCCCTACTATGTTGGGGTCGGTTTCCAGTCTAAACCGGATGCAGCTGAGTACCAGTATGTAGATCTACTTCACGCACCCGGACAAAAAGCATCGTATATAACTATCTCCAGCGTCCTATCTACCTCCATGCCAAATTTCATCGAAATCGGTTCAGCCGTTTTGGCGTGAAAGCGTAACAAAAAACAAACTCAATTAATACTATTAGGATTATCTAGTTTAAACTCCTTAGGATATTATATTTAGTATACGAGTATACGCTCGGAGTCAGATAGTTGGTGGTGTTACACCCCCGTGCCTGGCACGTTAAGCCGTCGTCCCCGGCTGCTTGATAGCAGTCGTTGTTACAATTCCATGTCAGAGGTCGTCAGGCGGGTTTGAGAACACTCTGACACTAGGGCTTGTTAGGTTAGTGAACCTGCAGCCCACACGATGAGAAGAAGATTGTTTATCCTGATCTTTAAGACACGGAGGGGTTTAAAATATTAATCTGGGTAGACAGAAGTTTAACACAGCATAAACATGCAGACCTATCGATCTAGCTAGGCCCAAATATAGGCTGACCTATTTCGATCTAGGCACATTGACGTTCTATTAGAATTCAAATTAAACTTTATTGAAAAGTACTTCAAATTTTATGCTAACTTGGCCAGGAATGTTGAGGCGTTTTTATTGGTTTTAAAAGAGTTTGGCTAGGAAATATTTAAAACTAGCCAAGTGCGGGTTGGGCCACGCGCTATAGAGTTCCGTAATAAGGTTTAGTTTCTTGACTATAGCTCTGTAACCGGTTAAGCTTACTTAGCCGTGTTAGTTTTTCTTGTAGGTTCATTACATGTGCTACGTCTGTGATTTTTTTCACATTTCTAGGTACAGCCATTCAAAATTTTGAGGGGGGACGCTCGTATTGAACAAAAAATTGTACTTTAAAGCTAGATATTTCGCAAATTCCTTTCTTAACTGAAAAATGGTCTTATACTATTAAGAGACCTATCCAATGATACCGATGGGATACATGAGAAAAAATATATCCATCCCTACTTCACGTGTATGGGAGCTACCATAAAAAGAACATAATTTTATTTTACCACTTTGTCGGCGTGATCAATATACATATCCATACCAAATTTCAGCTTCCTAGAACCGAGAACCTCTGAGCTATGCCGCGGACAGAAAACCGGCCAAGTGCGAGCCAGGCACACACGCGAAAGGTTCCGAACCATCGTAAAAGATTTGAAGAAAGTCTGACTGTCGTATCAAGGGGTATCGTGTTAGCCGGTAACTGGGTTGTATATGTCAGATAGGCAATCGCTCTATAAAACACTGGTACTCAGCTGCATCCAGTTAAGACTGGAAGCCGACCCCAACACAGTTGAGAAAAGGCTAGGCTAGATTTTTCTAACAACATCATATAATATTTTGTATTCGAACTATCTAACGGTGCTTCTACTTCTGTTTACCCTAAAATAAAAAGATGTCGTAATAAACACCAGTATGTTATTATTTTCATCTCGCTAGCCGCGTCGCGTCCCACAGCTAAATATTTAACGAATGCTTGAGTAATATCAATAATTTATACACAGAAATACCCTGAATATACTTATTATATTATACTACTAGCTTCTGCCAGCGACTTCGTCCGCGTGGAATAGTGGTGCTCCGCTCCTATTGGTCTTAGCGTGATGATATATAGCCTGTAGCCTTCCGCGATAAATGGACTATCTAACAGTGAAAGAATTATTTAAATAGGACCAGCGGTTCCTGAGATTAGCGCGTTTAAACAAAATGTCAACATTTCCCTTCACTGCTCTGCTCCTATTGATTGTAGCGTGATGAAAAGTATACTATAACCAGCTCAGGAGTATGACAAATAATTGTACCAAGTTTCGTTAAAATCCGTCTAGTAGTTTTTGTTTCTATAGAGTTTATACAGACAGACAGACAAAAATTTTACTGATTGCATTTTTGGCATCAGTATCGATCCTTAATCACCCCCTGATAGTTATTTTGGAAATATATTTCATGTACAGAATTGACCTCTCTACAGATTTATTATAAGTATAGATAGATATGAGCGTATGGCACTCGTGGGCTGCCGCAGAAAACCAGCGTCGGGTGGCCAGCATTACTGGTCACCTGGACATTGTGCTGAGCTGTGGCCTTGTTGGCACAACAAGGAGAGATTTTTGTAATTATTACCTTGTTCTATTTAGTTTGTTTGTTATTTCTATGTTTGTGTATGTTTTAACTTGTGTATTGTGCCCATAAAATATTTTTCTTTCTTTCTTTCTTTCTTTCTTTCTTTCTTTCTTTCTTTCTTTCTTTCTTTCTTTCTTTCTTTGCTAGCTGTTGCCCGCGGTTTCACCCGCGTCCACCCTGATGAAAAGTAGCCTAAAACCTTTTCCATTGTCCCTTCTATCTCCGTACCAAATTTCAGCCTAATTGATTTAGCCGTTCACGCGTGATGCGATGACTAAGGGAAATAGGGTTTCATTTTTATATAAAAGATAGATTATCGTGAAACTAGCTTTTCGGCTTCGCCCGCGTGGCCTATACGAATTCAAATTAAGAATTTCAGAATTTCATACAAACTTTGCCCCCCTTTTTCACCCTCTTAGGGGTAGAATTTTGGAAAATCCTTTCTTTTTATAAAATAATGCAACTAACTTCCAAAAATACTGAAAAGAGAAAAATAAGTTTTATTCAAACGCTAGTAGACCAATAAGTATCGCTCTAGAAGTCGGTGGCAAAATACTAACAACAGTAACATAGAGACACCGACTTCTAGAGCGATGTATTGGTCCACTAGCGCTTAAATAAAACTTATTTTGAAAGTCGGTTATATCACTACATAGTATAAAACAAAGTCGCTTTCTCTGTCCCTATATCCCTATGTATGCTTAAATCTTTAAAACTACGCAACGGATTTTGATGCGGTTTTTTTTAGTAGATAGAGTGATTAATGAGGAAGGTTTTAGTATATAATTTGTCAAGTTTTTGTATCCATTAGCTAAAATATCGCGGGCGAAGCCGCTGGCGGGAAGCTAGTTTTTTTTATATAAAAAATACTTCAATTTATTAATACCATTGCGATGCGTGTGTATTTCATACAATATTTTCATCACTCGCGACATTTCCCGACGGATAAAACTTATTACTTTCGATGATAGTTCGTGAAATAAAATGTGACCGACACTAGGTACTCTGTTTGATGAGATATTGACATAGTACGTAACATTACGACTGTCTTCATCAGAGGTAAGCAGATCTATATCATTGATAGCGTCATCGACCTTACTATCCCACTGCTGGGCACAGGCCTCTTCTCAAACAGAGAAGGCATGAGCATTGATCACCACGTGCGCTCAAGGCGGATTGGCGATTTCACACTTTTAAGTCCAGGTTTTCTTACGATGTTTTTCCTTCACCGTTAGTCAGTGATTTCTAAGATACACTTAGAAAGTACATATGACTTTAGAAAAGTCACATTGGTACTTGCCAGGTTTCGAACCTGCACACTCGTACACGAGATGTCGGTACCTTAACGTCTAGACCACTACCAGAAATCAGAAATCATTTGTTTGTTAAACATAGGTATACATTATACAGGTCTTATCCTTACTAATATTATAAATGCGAAAGTAACTCTGTCTGTCTGTCTGTTACGCTTTCACGCCAAAACTACTGGACCGATATCAATGAAATTTGGTACAGAGATAGAATAGACCCTGAGGAACAACATAGGCATTTTTACCCGGGTGCGCTAAGTAGTTCCCTCGGGATGCGGGTGAAACCGCGGGAAACAGCTAGTATTATAATATTTTGAGCACTATGTTTTGTCAACAATGAACCACCACCTATCGAATCATCTGCCTAGCCTTATCCTAACTGACTTGAAGTCAGCTTGCATCAATACCAGTGTTTGCCATGGAGCGACTGCCTATCTGAACTCCACAGTTTCTGGGTAACAAGACTAGCTTTCCACCAGCACCTTCGCCCGCGTGGTCTATACGAATTCAAATTAAAAATGACAAGAGTTTCATACAAACTTTGCCTCCCTTTTCACACCCTTAGGAGTAGAATTTCAAAAAATCCTTTCTTATCGGATGCCTACGTCACACAAAGAACACGCCCTCCAAGTTTCAGGTCTCTACGACCAGCGGTTTAGGCTGTGCGTTGATCCGGCAGTCATTCAGGACAAAGCATTTTTTATGCATAGACTGGTTGTCACATTTCTGGCTTCTGACTTTCAGTAACGACTGTCAAAGATCTACAAATGACAGCCGGGACCAACAGCTTAACGTGCTTTTCGAGACACGGAGGAGTTTTGTGACATATATGGTGAAGAACACTGCAATTTTATTTATTAAAGAATTGATCCAATATCCCAGGAGTCATTAGTGGTATTACATTGGTAGCTACTCATATATAATTCAGTCTGTCTGTCTAGCTGTCGAGCGAAAGATCTCTAGTCACATACACTTTATGTTCGGAGACAAATTAGTGTCTGAGAGACATAAATTTGTTACCAATTTAAGGGTTTCGTAACTCAAAAGGTAAAACTGAAAATAATGGTGCAATTTCGTTCGTCTGTCTGTCCGTCACGGTTGATTTATATGAAAAATTACATCTATATATATAAAAATTTTCCCTATTTCCCTTGGTCATGGCATTACGCGTGAACGGGTAAACCGATTTGGATGAAATTTAGTACGTAGATAGAAGAGACCTTGGAGAAGGTTTTAGGCTACTTTTTATCCGGGTACGTTAAGGAGTTTCCCCGGGACGCGGGTGAAACCGCTGGCTACGTTATATGGAAAAAGCTGAGGGAACTATGATCTACACGAAACTGGATAATAGGTAGCCTATAACTGTCCTGGGTCTATCTCCGTACGAATTCATCCAAATAGATTCAGCCGTTTCACCGTGATAACGAGACGAACAAACAAACTCACTTCCCACTACCGCGACGAAACGAAAACGCGGGAAACAGCTACTGATAAATCTATACTAATATAATAAAGCTGAAGAGTTTGTTTGTTTGTTTGAACGCGCTAATCTCAGCAACTACTGGTACGATTTGAAAAATTATTTCAGTGTTAGATAGCCCATTTATTGAGGAAGGCTATAGGCTATATATCATCACGCTATAATTAATAGGAGCGGAGCACCACTATTCCACGCGGACGAAGTCGCTGGCAGAAGCTAGTAGATAAATAAAATGGCATTAAATGATGAATAATGATGTTTAGAGCATGAAATTGACATAAATGCGCCATCCTTACGTCATTTTGTTAGTTTCTGTGGCAGAACTAGAACAAAATAGGTTACGACTTTGTTTACATTTTTCGTAAAATCAATTGGTACGGTCTATACAGATTTTCTTGTTTTAAAGATAATGTAAGCAGTTTTGAGTTAGAACCAGAACTTTGACTTTCAAAGCCTACTTGAAGTCGATGGACGACTTCAATATGAATAAAACATGACGCTTCGTTGCACGTAACGATTGTATTTGCATAAACAATGCAGTTGGTTGCAGTTCTTGTTGTTTCCGAGTTAGGCAGCTGGGACAGATATACATAGAATTAGTACGAAAGACGGAGTATACGATTGCTGTTCTAGTTGTAAATTTTTCTTTGTTTTTCCGCGTATAATGAATCGTACTAAAAGACGTGGTGGTCTAGTGGTTAAGGCACCTGCCTCTCGTGTACGAGTGTGCGGGTTCGAAACCTGGCAAGTACCAATGTGACTTTTCTAAAGTCATATGTACTTTCTAAGTATATCTTAGACATCACTGACTAACTGTGAAGGAAAACATCGCGAGGAAACCTGGACTTAAGAAGTCTGAAATCGCCAATCCGCCTTGAGCGCACGAGGTTATCAATGCTCATGCCTTCTCTGTGTGAGAAGAGGCCTGTGCCCAGCAGTGGGACAGTGTATAGGCTGATGATGATGAATGAATCGTAGTCGACAAGGAACCCTTATAGTTTTGCCATGTCCGTCTGTCTGTCCGCGGCATAGCTCAGAGGTTCTTGGTACTAGAAAGCTGAAATTTAGTATATATATGTCTATTGATCACGCTGACAAAGTGGTAAAATAAAATTACGAAAAATATTTTTTTTAGGGTAAAGTGGGGATGAATATTTTTTTTCTCGCATATCCTTTCGGGGTATCGTTTGTGAGCCATTTGGGAAATATCTAGCTTTAAAGTGCAATTTTTTCTACGATACGAGCGTCCCCCTCTAACTTTGAATGGCTGTACTTAGAAATAAAAAAAAAATTACAGACGTAGCACATGTAATGAACTTACAAGGAAAAGTATCACGGCTAAGTAGACTTAACCGGTTACAGATTTACAGTCGACTAAGACTTAATACGAAACCCTACTGCGCGTGGTTCGACACGCACTTGGCCGGTTTTTTATAAGTAAGATGGTTACTGACTAAAACCCTTCCATGTTCCTTCCATCGCATTTTATGTTCCTCCCCGCAGCCGGGTACGGAACCCTAAAAAACGAATGCATTTGATTGCGAACTACCTTTATTTATTTAGTGCAAATATGTCCATCTGTTTGTTGAGCAAATAAAACGGGCAACTACGGGTGGAAATAATACACATGTAGGTATTTTAGTATTGACTAGTTTTCCGCCAGCGTCACCGCCCACCCGCGTGGGCTTCGAATTCGAATTTAAATAAAACTTTGACCCCCTTTTTCACCCCCTTAGGGGTAGAATTTCGGAAAATCCTTTCTTATCGGATGCCTACGTCATACAAAGAACACACCCTCCAAGTTTCAGGTCTCTACGATCAGTGGTTTAGGCTGTGCGTTGATCCGTCAGTCATTCAGGACATAAAATTTTATATATATTTAGATGTAAAATATGTCAAATAAAATACTGGGTTATCATGGCGGAGAGGAGCTCGTGGCTAAGTAATAGCCATGCGGAGCAATATATTAGCAAGGGTTAAGCTGCTCTAGTTACGGTCAATCCAAGGATGGGTGACCGTTTTCCGAAAATAGCTCGACCCCTCCGTGCCTCGGAGAGCACATGTCGCTGTCGGTCTTGCGCCTGATCTCTCCCCGGTCGTGTAAGAATTTTTAAAATTGGTCCAGTAGTTTTTGAGTTAAAACGCTACAAACAAACAAATCTTTCCTCTTTTTAATATTAGTATAGACTTATTGTGACATATTTATTCATCTACAAAGCCGGGGCTCGTCGCTAGTATTACACACATGTTTACAAGTAATATCAGTATCGTAAGAGCTTATAAAA
The DNA here is from genome assembly GCA_963891755.1 of Pyrrhia umbra. NCBI lineage: Eukaryota > Metazoa > Arthropoda > Insecta > Lepidoptera > Noctuidae > Pyrrhia > Pyrrhia umbra. The sequence goes on from OY982946.1 coordinate 588,355, forward strand.
TATGTATTCATACAAAATGCAAGGTGTTTTACATAAAAACGTTGGGTTGCTTCCTAAAATATTGTGAGGAAGCCTACCTCTACTGGGAGAAATAAAAACATAACTTGTATTATTTATGAAACTCTATTTAAATTCCGCAGAATCATCATCATCTGCCTAGCCTTTGCCCAACTGAGTACCAGTGTTTTACATGGAGTGACTGCCTATCTGATCTCCACAACTCAGTTACCGGGTAACACGGTACCCCTTGGTAAGACTAGTTGTCAGACTTTCTGGCTTCTAACTGTCAAAGATCTACAAATGAAAGCCGGGACCAACAGCTTTGCGATGAGGCATGAAGGAGTCTCAGTATGACTTAGATGGTAACCCATCCACGGACCGACCGCGCCGAGCGTAGCTTAACCTTTGACCGATTGACCCATGCAGCTGTTATTTCGATTTAAAAAAAATAGAACAAGATTTTTTTTATTAAAAATTAAATAAATCCCCCACGCAAAAATGCCTCACATCATTTAGGAAACGAGCTGATACTCTTCACTGCTGGACCGATATTAACTAAACATAGGTAAGAACCACCGCAAGGAAACTGGCTTTCAAATGAAAAAAAAACGCATCGAAATCGGTACATCCGTTTGAAGGCTACGATGCCACAGACAGACATCGACGTCAAACTTATAACACCCCTCTTTTTGCGTCGGGTTTAAAAACCCAGAAAAAACATGAAAATACACTTAAATAAAAATGTCCAAGTACCCTCCATTTAAAACCATTATCTTTAGGGAGGGTCAAACTTTTTGTTCAGATATCTTTGTCCAAGTACATCTTTTATCTTTCGTTGGGAGGTAAAATTGTCACATTAAAAACTTTTTCTGTTTCGGTCCGAGGGTGGGATGAGAGAGATGAGATAGGGTTGTAACTACGAGACACGGTAAAAATAGGCTAAGTGCGAATCGTACTCGCACACGAAGGATTCTGTACCATTATCTAGACAACATTAGTCACTATATTACAACCCTCTTTAGGGTACCGTAGTCGACAAAGAACCCTTATAGTTTCGCCATGTCCATCTGTCTGTCTGTCTGTCCGCGGCATAGCTCAGAGCTTCTTGGTACTAGAAAGGTGAAACTTGGTATGGATATGTATATTGATCACGCCGACAAAGTGGTAAAATAAAATTATGAAAATATTTTTTTAGTGTAGCTCCCAAACACGTAAAGTGGGGATGAATATTTTATGATGAATATCGTTAGATAGGTCTTTCATCAATATTATGGGTTTGTGAAACCATTTTTCGGTTAAGTGAGCCATTTGCGAAATATCTAGCTTTTAAGAAGAAGATGAGAACTAAGTTTGGCAAAAAGAATTTAACGTTTGAAGGAGTACAGTTATATAACAAAATACCCTCATGTATAAAACAAATACGCTCATTCAATGTATTCAAAACCCAATTAGCTGAATACGTTATATCAAATAACACCCTTCCTAGTTGATAGATAGATAGATAGAATATTCTTGTACACCATAACAAATGAATGATTTTGAATGCATTGGATGAGGGTATCATAATCTTATTTTCTACTGTGACGTCTGTGACGAACTTTATATTATTAACTATAAGCATTGTTCTCATGTAAGTGGCTTTGTGTCTTTTTTTGAGAATAAATATCTTTAAACCTAAGTGCAAATTTTTGTTCGATACGAGCGTCCCCCTCTAACTTTTAAACGGCTTAACATAGATATGTGAAAAAAAACACAGATGTAGCATATATAACGAACTTGTAAGGAAAACTATCACGGCTAAGTAGACTTAACCGGTTACAGAGTTATAGTCGACTAACTAAGACCTACTACGGAACCCTAATGGGCGTGGCCCGACACGCACTTGGCCGGTTTTATCGCGTATTTTTCTAAGAAGTTCGGAGAAAATAATTTTAAATCCATTTTTGAATGCCTGCCAACCCTATAGCGAACATGAAAATAACTTAGACACGATGCATTTGAAGGTAAATGGATTTTATTCTTTAAAAAATATATTCTGCGGCTGAGATTATGTTGGATCTCATTGTTATATAACTATAATACTAACATTTTCCTGTGGTTTCCCCTGCATTTTGAGAGAACCACTTTACGCACCGAAATTAAAACTTCCCTATGTCCTAGCCCGAGTTTCAAGCTATAACTTTATCAAATTTCATCTAAATCGATTTAGTAGTCTTCCCGTGAAAACCTAACAAACATTAGTCAAGTTCGCATTTATAATACAAAACAATTTCCCGCGGTTTTACCCGCATTCTGAGAGAACCACTTCATCATCTTTAGCCTATATATTGTCCCACTGCTGGGCACAGGCCTCTTCTCACACAGAGAAGGCATGAGCATTGATCACCACGTGCGCTCAAGGCGGATTGGCGATTTCAGACTTTTTTAAGTCCAGATTTCCTCACGATGTTTTCCTTCACCGTTAGTCAGTGACGTCTAAGATATACTTAGAAAATACATATGACTTTAGAAAAGTCACATTGGTACTTGCCAGGTTTCGAACCTGCACACTCGTGCACGAGAGGCAAGTGCCTTAACCGCTAGGTCAGCACGACTTTGACTTGAACCACTTCATGCACCCAGATAAAAACTACCCCACATCCTTTCTCAAGTTTTAATCTATCTTCACACCAAATTTCATCTAAATCAGTCTAGCCTAGTTTCACTATGAAAGCGTAATAGACAGATAGAAGTTTATTTTCATATGATATTATAATAATAATCGTTTATTTCAGGCATTGACACCCATATTAAAATTACAAATTAAGGAACAAAACAATAAAAATTTAAAAAGAAGAAACATAATAAAAAACATTAAAATAAAATTAAAATAAAATTAAAATAAAATTAAAATAAAATTAAAATATCACACCCTGGTAACCAAATCAAATGTACCCCGTTAACAGGCAGGCTACACTTGCTTTGTCCCTCTGAGCAGATGTACAGTGCTATACACAGCAGCAACAAGCTCATTGGTGCTTGTTGCCACTCGTGTAAAGAACGACGCCCTGAGCTTTTTCATAAGAGCATAGAAATAGCCTATAGCCTTGATTTCTGTGTAGCTTTAACCATTAAGGTAGCACACGCGACGGAAGCTTAAAAATGGAGTAACTTCTCCCGCTTTCCCAACATTTCCCTTCACTGCTCTGCTCCTATTGATTGTAGCGTGATGAAAAGTATACTATAACCAGCTCAGGAGTATGAAAAATAATTGTACCAAGTTTCGTTAAAATCCGTCGAGTAGTTTTTGTTTCTATAACGTTTATACAGACAGACAAAAATTTAACTGATTGCATTTTTGGCATCAGTATCGATCCCTAATCACCCCCTGATAGTAATTTTGGAAATATATTTCATGTACAGAATTGACCTCTCTACAGATTTATTATAAGTATAGATTGTAGTTCTCGACATACCATTAGTAAACCGATCGGTCAAAAGAACAAATAATTAATCAATCATTAGACGTTTAGTCTAGAATTCTAGATTACAAAGCTTACCTACTTACTCACTTAGTATTTGTTTTTAGGGTTCTGTACCTACAAATGAAAAAACCAGCCAAGAGTCGGTTCCGTACTACGTTTTAGTTGGTCGACTACAACTCTCAAAGGTTAAGCTGCGCTTGGTGCGGTCGGTCCGTGAATCGCTGACCATCTATGGCATAGCGAGACTCCTCCGTGCTTCAAAATCACGTTAAGCTGTTGGTCCCGGCTGTCATTTGTAGATCTTTGACAGTCGTTACGGGTAGTCAGAAGCCAGAAAGTAACTACCAGTCTTAAAGTCTCAGTAATTGGGTTGTGGAGGTCAGATAGGCAGTCGCTCCATGTAAAACACTGGTACTCAGTTGCATCTATATACTCTGAAAGCTGTTAGGAAATGGTTTAAAACGTATTTTTTTAGTTCAGATGCATATTTCGGATTCTCAATAAATAAATCTTCTAAAGAATATTTAAATAGTAAAAACTAAAGTGTTCCCGACAGTGTAATGACACACACACTAGTGATGTACCGTAAATAAGTCGATATATCGATATTTCGTGTAATTTTTAATGTCTTACAGCCGCTTGCATCGTTTTATCATTAACTTTATACTTTTAAGAAAATCACAAAACATAATATCAGTAATAAGAACACTTTTCATATGTTTTATGTTATAAATACATAGATATAATAATTAAGTAAACATGTTTCATAAATATTAAGACGAAAATCATAAAATAATAACAGAATTATTATTCAATTTTATCCTCCATTTTGACAGATCTTGAATGACAGATCTTCCGTTTCACGATGTTTTCCTTCACCGTTAGTCAGGGGTATCTAAGATATACTAAGAAAGTACATATGACTTTCGAAAAGTCACATTAGTACTTGCCAGGTTTCGAACCCGCACACTCGTAATCGAGAGGCAAGTGCCTTAACCACTAGGCGACCCCTACTCACACATATGTATTTATTGATTTTTATCGATATAATCATCATATTCAAAACTATCGATACTTCCATCCCAACACTATGACCGCTGGCATTTTTCCGGCCAGCAATAAACTAGCACGGCACATTACAGACAATAAAATTAAAATAATGCCCTCTCTCGACCGCTTTGTGCACTAGCCCGGAGTATAGAGAATTTTATAACAATACCTATACATATAAAATGTTTTGTCCTGAATGACTGACGGATCAACGCACAGCCTAAACCGCTGATCGTAGAGACCTGAAACTTGGAGGGTGTGTTCTTTGTATGACGTAGGCATCCGATAAGAGAGGATTTCCCTAGTGTAATTGGGATGGTTCTTAGATATGTTTTATCAAAATCGGTTCAGATGTTTCATGCTTCATCATCTGCCTAGCCTTTTCCCAACTATGTTAGGGTCGGCTTCCAGTGTAAACAGGATGCAGCTGAGTACCAGTGTTTTACATGGAGCGACTGCCTATCTGACCTCCACAACCTAGTTACCGGGAAACACGATACCCCTTGGTAAGACTGGTTGTCACATTTTCTGGCTTCTGACTGTCAAAAATCTACAAGTGACAACCGGGACCAACAGCTTAACGTGCTTTCCGAGGCACGGAGGAGCCTCGCTATGACATAGATGGTCCCACCACGGACCGACCGCGCCAAGCGCAGCTTAACCTTTGATCGGTCGACCCGTGCGGCTGTTACTTAGCCACGAGCTCCTCTCTTTCATGCTTATTACCTTTTTTTAAGCGACTTAAAAAGGACCTCTTCCTTCTTAATTCGACTGTATGTTTTTTTTATGTTTGTTACCTCATAACTTTTGACTGGGTGAATCGATTTTGTGGGTGGCGAAATACTAACAATAGTAACTTACAAGACACCGACTTCTAGAGCGATGTTTTGGTCGATAAGCGTTTAAACAAAAATATTTTTATGCTTTTCAGTTTTTTTTTGGAAGACGGTTTTAAAAAAAATGTAAGTAATATTTATGCTTTGTATCAAGAAGATATGTGCGATTGCAGACATGTATGTCTGTGTATGCGACTCAGAACAAAGACGGCACAGCTCAAAAGTCAGTATATTGCATCGACTTTGATCATTTGAATTCCCTTTGACAACTCGTGAAAGAATTCAAATGTAGTGCAATTCATATTGCACGCAGTTGAAGAGTATATAGTTATAAATGCGAAAGTGAGTTTTTAGGTTTCCGTTATCGATAAAGAACCCTTATAGTTTCGCCATGTTCATCTGTCTGTCCGCGGCATAGTTTAGAGGTTCTTGGTACTAGAAAGCTGAAATTTGGTATGGATATGTATATTGATCACGCCAACAAAGTGGTAAAATAAAATTATGTTTATTTTTTATTTTAGGGTAGCTCCCATACAAGTAAAGAGGGGATGAAGTTTTTTTTCTCATGTATCCCACCATGTAAGGTATCATTGGATAAGTCTTTTAAAAATAAAGTAGGTGTGGCAAGACCATTATTCGATTAAGGGATCCGTTTGCGAAATATCTAGCTGTTAAGTGCAACTTTTTTGTTCGGTAAGAGCGTGCCTCTAACTTTTGAATGGCTGTCCCTAGAAATGTGAAAAAAATCACAGACGTAGCACATGTAATGAACTTACAAGGAAAACTATCACGGCTAAGTAGGCTTCACCGGTTACAGAGTTATAATCAGCGAACTAAAATGTGTTACGGAACCCTATTGCGCGTGGCCCGACAGGCGCTTGGCCGATTTTTATGTTTGATACCTTCTGACGTGAAAACAGCTGAACCGATTTTGATTAAATTTGGTAGGGAGATAGATGGGACTCTGGATACGGTCATAGGCTACTTTTTAAGGGAGTTAAGTAGTTCCTTTGGTACGCGGGTGAAACCGCGGGGAACATTTTGTCTTACTATACTATAATAAACGTGAAAATTTGGATAGCTGGATGTTTATTACCCTTTCACGCAAAAACTACTGAACCGATTTTGACGAAACTTGGCGTACAGATATACTATATTATGGATTAACACATTGGATAGTTTTTGTCTCTGTATCTGAAGAATAAGTAGACGAAAACGCTGGGGGAAGCTACTCATAAACATAAGGGTCATATTTCTACATCATTAAATCTCAGATTTTATGGTTACCCTTAAACTCTGCTTCACACAGCTATAAATATTTTATATTTATATTCACGACTTTGTTATCTATACTAATATAATAAAGAGGAAAGATTTGTTTGTTTGTAGGGATTTAACTAAAAAAAAAACTGGACAGATTTCAAAAAATTCTTTCACCATTAGAAAGTTACATCTTTATGAAGTGTCATGGGCTATATTTATTTCCAGAATTAATTAGGGATCGATACTGAAACTTGAATAATCGCCAATCCGTCTTGAGCGCACGTGATGATCAATGCTCATGCCTTCTTTGTATGAGAAGAGGCCTGTGCCCAGCAGTGGGACAATAGACCTATAAAAATCTTGAATATTTTTACGTTATTTAGCCGTATGTAAATCAATTAACGAAACGTATATCGTAAACAAATAATTAAAAACAAAAACTGACAGTTTAGTACAAATCATTTACTGCAAATGAAAACTTATTACTAATTCGTATAAAATTTACTGTTTACGTCTATAAATACCGTTAAAATCAATAGCACTAGCACACAATAACATATTTATAATCCACTATCAGACTAATTAAAAACTAAAATCGATGAAAGCCATTAAGAATAGATTTCTAATTAATACAGCTAGTAGCGAGTTCTCTTACCTTACTACACAATTTTTGAACAAGGATAAACAAATGAAAGTATGGAAAAATAAATAAAATCGGGAGATTAAAACAGGTGGTTATGAACGCGTGTGTGGTGGAGCTGTCGGCGACACGACCGCTCTCGTCCGCGCGCGGGATCTCACTGAGGTTTTAGAGGTAACCATATGTACGTATAGGGTTGCTAGTGTTTTAAAAAAGTTGCGGAATGTGGGGGTAAATTACTGGAGTTTAAAAATGGGTATTTCATTTCTTTAAAGTTACAGACGCACAAGCCATGAGCTTATAACTTCACATAATTATCTTTTAAAAACTCTGCCAATTTTGAACATAGCATAACATGTATGGCATTAATTACTATCAGTATTTTGGTTCATAACCACTACTTAAAAAAACATGCTATTTCGATGGTGATTAAAAAGTTTAAACGGTAAACTCTAGAACCTTCCACTTAAACTCATATTTGAATTGTTATTTAATTGTTTTTGTTACTGTTTTGTTTCTAAGGATTTATTTAAGTGACTTCAGACTTGTAAGAATATGTCTTTATATTGACTTTTTATGTATTTACTAATAGCATACCTAATATTCATCTACCGTTCTTGTCTTATTTGTAACAACCACGATTACAAAATATATTTAATTGGGAAATTTTGAAATGTAACTAGCAACACTGAGCTTTTCGCGCGCTTGCGTCTTGCCATTTCATATTTCGAACTCCCTCCACATTTCTGTCAGACAATTTTAAACCTTATTCTTATTTGCATAAAATCTATAACATTTGTACCGAAGTAGAAGACAGGTTCCCAATTTCAAAAAGTCTTAAATCAAATATTTATTCATTGAAATTCATACTCTATTCCCTAAACATACGGATGAAAATTCATGTAACAAAAAATTCTAACATGATTATAAGGGCTAAAAATACAAATTTTTCGTTCATAAAACACCACATAGTGAAGTCACCTCTACCCGACTTAATATAAGGTCGAAATTACTTTAGCATTGAAGTCGTTTATAAGACTTTTTTAATGAAAACCTACCCACATAGGTGAAAATCTAGCTATGCTTAATAAGTATAATAAAAAAGACCTTTATTCAATTAATCCTTATTAATATTATAAACGCGAATGTAATTCTGTTTGTCAGTCTAATAAGCTTTCACGTAAAAACAGCTAAACCAATTTATATGAAATTTAATATGGATATACTTGTGGAACAATACATACATCGCTCTAGAAGTCGGTGTCTCTAAGTTACTATTGTCAATATTTGTTTACCGACTTTTAGAGCGATGTATTGGTTCACAAACATTTCAACAGAAAGTTTTTTTTTTCTTATTACACCAAAAAATATGCGGTTGCAGCGAGAACTCTCAAAATGGAGGATAAAATTAAATAATTTTACTATTATTTTATGTTTTTCGTCTCAATATTTATTACTAGCTTCTGCCAGCGACTTCGTCCGCGTGGAATAGTGGTGCTCCGCTCCTATTGGTCTTAGCGTGATGATATATAGCCTACAGCCTTCCTCGATAAATGGACTATCTAACACTGAAAGATTTTTTCAAATCGGACCAGCGGTTCCTGAGATTAGCGCGTTTAAACAAAATGACAACATTTCCCTTCACTGCTCTGCTCCTATTGATTGTAGCGTGATGAAAAGTATACTATAACCATCTCAGGAGTATGACAAATAATTATACCACGTTTCGTTAAAATCCGTCGAGTAGTTTTTGTTTCTATAACGTTTATACAGACAGACAGGCAAAAATTTTACTGATTGCATTTTTGGCATTAGTATCGATCCCTAATCACCCCCTGATAGTTATTATTTTGGAAATATATTTCATGTACAGAATTGACCTCTCTACAGATTTATTGTAAGTATAGATAGATTATATCTATGTACTGATAACATAAAACATATTAAAAGTATACTAATAATTGATATCATTATATAAATAAACTAGCTTCCCGCCAGCAGCTTTGCCCGCGATATTTTAGCTAAAGGATACAAAAACTTGACAAATTACACACTAAAACCTTCCTCATTAATCACTCTATCTATTAAAAAAAATTGCATCAAAATCCGTACCGTAGTTTTAAAGATTTAAGCATACATAGGGATATAGGGACAGAGAAAGCGACTTTGTTTTATACTATGTAGTGATGATAAAAAGTTTGGTGTGGTCTCTTAGTGTTTTTAGAAGTTGTTTGTATTTTTGTCTTTTTGGTAAAAAAAAGTTTTCATAGCAACGAATCCTTTCTTTAATGAAATTGTATTGAAACCATGACAAGAAGGGTTGGTTTTATCAACCACCATTATCAGCCCAGTATCTCCACTGACTCGCTATTTGTATCTAATACTATAAATACGAGAGTCCGTTTGTTTGTTACGCTTTCATGGTAAAACGGCTGACAATATTTTTAAGCTCACTTTTTACATGAATTTTATGAATCAAATGTCTAAAAAAAGCGTGGGGTGCTTGAAATTTTAATTATTACACCTATTCTATTGGCAACCATTTATGAGAGGAGAGTCATGAAAATATAGGAAAATGCACCCCACGCTTTTTACTCTGAATTGAATTATTTAAAAATTATTTTCTACTTTTTAGTTCGGTCAACAATAAAAGCGTGTTTTTTAGTTTTTTTTAACTATTATTTATTTTCCATTTTTTAGTTCGGATTATTGCATTGTCATCGGCCCTTAACACGTGTGCAAAGTTCCAAGTTGATCAGACGTCTAGAAACCAGTGAAAATTAGGTTCAAAGATTCCGTTACATACATACATACTACCCGAGCTAATAAAAGCGTGTTAAAAAGAAAATGTGTGCAATCTATACTCATATTATAAAGACGAAAGATTTTTTTTGTTTGTAGGGGTTTAACTCAAAAACTACTGGACCGATTTTAAAAAATTTTTCACCGTTAGAAAGCTACATCTTTACGAAGTGTCATAGGCTATATTTATTTCCACAAATAATTAGAGATCCCTACTAAAACTTGAATAATGTAACCCGAGGTGTAAAAAAAATGCCCACGCGGGCGAAACCGTGGGCGGAAAGCTAGTAGCTAATATTAAGATACAGCACCAACCCCTATCGCCCATTAGATAACGAATACCAAAGATAATCATTATTTATGGTACCGTCTGTGACTATGGTGAAGTTCGGATTGCCATTTTGGCTAAAACCGTTTATACAGTGGGCCATGCGTGGCCCCAGCATAGTCCATTGTGTAAACAATAACTGTAAACATCCTTCTAATATTATGAATGCGGAAGTTAGTGAGGATATATGTTTGTTTGTCACTCTTTCACGTAAAAAGTCCTGAATGCATTTGGGTGAAATTTAGTACACACATAGCTTATAACCTGGATTAACACATAGGATACTTTTTATCCGAGTGCGAATATACAAATAAATAAAATTGGTTTGTCTGTAATATGAAAATACAGATTTTTTCAATATTCATATGATTTTACACAACACCTTTTAACAACCACATTTTTTTATGTCTGTCACTTTGCTACGAGTAATCTCCGAAACGGGTGGATCGATTTTGATGGGAGGTTCACTGACAGATGTTATCAGGTGTAATTTAGGCTACTTTTCGTGATTGTTCGCCGCACGCTGACGACGGCTTTTTTACATTTACAGTTAAAAATTTTGACCGTTTTTTTTTAACTTTTTAACCGAATTACAAAAAAGGAGGAGGCTTTATTCAGCTGAATATTTTTGTCGGACTAAATGATAAATGATATTTATTTTGCAAGTAGGTTATAAAATAACACTTTTACACGTCAAACATATTTTTGTTTATAGCTAGGTGAGGCCGGTACTATATTATGTATCCACTATTATTCGTATACTTATCCGCCATCCCCCGCGTATCAATCCATCATGCATGTTCATATCCGCCCCTGTCCCTCGGAGTCCATCGTATTTGTTTTACAGATAAGATTGATAAGAATATCAACATACTTACTAAAATTATAAACTAGCTTACCGTCCGCGGCTTCGCCCGCGTGGTAATTTTTTTCACACCTTGGGTCACATTATTCAAGTTTTAGTATCGATCCCTAATTATTTATGGAAATAAATATAGCTCATGACACTTCTTAAAGATGTAGCTTTCTAATGTCGAAAGATTTTTTAAAATCGGTCCAGTACTTTTTAAATCCCTACAAACAAACAAACAAATCTTTCCTCTTTATAATATTAGTATAGAAGTATAGTTATAGATATGGGAAGTCTCTCTATCTGTTTGTCTACATGCACACGTATTAAATTTTATGCCAAAACAGCTAAAAAGTTTTGGATGAAATTTGGCGTAACAATTTCTTTAAAACCTGAATTAACAGGTACTCTTTCGAACATCCCGCACCCCGGCAGGCTAATTAACCTAGCTTAAACCTTTAAATTATATATAACACTAGCTTCTGCCCGCGACTTCGTCCGCGTGGAATAGTGGTGCTCCGCTCCTATTGGTTTTAGCGTGATGAAATATAGCCTATAGCCTTCTTCAATAAATGGGCTATCTAACACTGAAAGAATTTTCAAATCGGACCAGTAGTTCCTGAGATTAGTAGCGTACGCAAAAAAAAGTAACTTTTCTGATTGATTTCTTACACCTTGTGTCCGAAAAACCCAAATATCTTACGGAACCCTATTTTTTTCCAAAATAAAATTTAGCCTATGTTACTCGTGGATAATGAAGCTTTCGAATGGTGAAAGAATTTTTAAAATCGGTCCAGTAGTTTTTAAGCCTATTCATTACAAACAAAGTTTTCCTCTTTATAATATTAGTGTAGAAAATGATTACGTAACTCTAAGTTATTACAACAGCGAGTTTAATATCTCAATAAATTACAATATATCTCTCGATCCGCGCTGACATTTACATTATAACGATAATCCGGACGGTACTGCGTGAAATTTTAGTTAATATACATATACACTAGCTATTACACTAGCTCTCCGCCTGCGGCTTCGCCCGCGTTAGCTGTACGAATTGAAATTAAAAATGACAGAGTTTCATACAAACTTTGCCCCCCTTTTTCACCCCCTTATAGGTAGAATTTCGGAAAATACTTTCTTATCGGATGCTAACGTCACACAAAGAACACACCCTCCAAGTTTCAGGTCTCTACGATCAGCGGTTTAGGCTGTGCGTTGATCCGTCAGTCATTCAATTCACAATTACAATTCCATGTCAGAGGCCGTCAGGCGGGTTTGAGAACACTCTGACACTAGGGGGGCTAGACAAGTGGCCAAAACGCTATAGAATAGAAAACAAAATGTATGGGAATGACATATACAGCTAGTCGTAAACGAATGTCATTCCCATACATTTTTTCGGTCCGTGGATGGGTGACCATCTATGTCATAGCGAGACTCCTCCGTGTCTCGGCAGCACGTTAAGCTGTTGGTCCCGGCTGTGATTTGTAGATCTTTGACAGTCGTTACGGAAGAAGAAGCCAGAAAGTCTGACAACCAGTCTTACCAAGGGGTACCGTGTTACCCGGTAACTGGGTTGTGGAGGTCAGATAGCCAGTCGCTCCATGTAAAACACTGGTACTCAGCTGCATCCGGTTTAGACTGGAAGCCGATCCCAACATAGTTAGGAAAAGGCTAGGCAGATGATGAATTATGTTAAATTTTATTTACATAACATTAACCGTGAAGTAGTTCTCTCGTAAGGCGAGTGAAACTACAGGATACAGCTAGTTTTAATAAACATATTATTATTCTCTCTACTTGACCTAAAAACTTACGCACACACTAAATACTGCACTACGGCGTAGCAAAGCGCTACGAGAATGCTACGCCGTAGCACATGCTACGTAATTCTCGTTTGAAACTCGCTACGAGTTTTGTTTGGGCGAAATTTCGTAACTTTCAACGAAATAGTTACGTCAATGTTGTTTTTAGTTTCGTTTTAATGCCGCGTTTTGGGTGTTTGTCGCTTCTGTTTGCAAAGGGGAATTTTATATGAGGGTTTAAGCTTGCCACGTACAATTGTACATTCATACTTAGAAAGATATTAATTAAACTCTATTGCAAAAGTTTCTTTTTTTTTTTTTTTTTTTTGCTGGCAACACTGATGAAGTGACTTGTCAAAATTTTGTTCCGTAATATTAAAATAGATTTAATTAGAAAATAAGTGTTATTAGTATATAATTATTAGTTTAATCACAGTTAATTGACATAAATATCCAGGAATATTGTTTTTAATGAAATACACAAACTATTCGCGAAGTTTGGAGACACGAAGTTGCCGGTAACCTAACCAGCTGTCAACCAACGATATTCTAAGTTTGAATACTTGGATACAAACGGGAAGTATTGTTTACTTTATTCTTGATTTAGCACACAATTAATAATAATTGAGCCCTGTCAGTATCTGTTGCCTTTTATACTGGCCAACAATACTGGTGAATTTTTAATACTTAGTGGATATTCACTCTGTTCTGTTTTGTGTGAATATTGTTTAATTTGTAACAAACATAATATTGTTATAAACCTGAGTAGATGCACACAAGAATCAGTATAACTGTGGACAAGTATCGATTGAGAGATATTTTTCATATTTAATATTTAAAAAAGTGTCTACCCCCAGACATAAAAATTAATACTTTGATTGTGTTTAGATGATAAAATTATATCAGTTGGCCTCACCTCATAGTTTACATACATCTCTATTGTAACAATACTTTAATCCTATCTTTCTTTTCATTCCTATTATATTAAATTGTCTTGTCTACCTATACAATCAGTTCTCACCCCTTCTTTAAACCTACTTTCAGTAACCAGTCCTGACACCATGCCTATGTTGACCCGTAAGACTACTGCTCAGGAGATGCAGCTTAAATTAAATGCAGCTCTCAATGAACTGAAGGCAACCAACGACCAATGTCAACGACTGCTACAGGAGAGGGAAGAAAGTGAGGAAGAGGTGAAGAAAATTGTTGACAGAAACTCAAGCCTTAAACGGGAGCTAGTAGTCTTGCATCAGCAACACCAGGATGTTAGTGATGAACGGGATAAACTCCAGGCGGTGACGGACGGGTTCAGTAACTGCAGTAACCTATATGAGGCGGCCCTGCGTAAGATTAGGGACCTAGAGGATCAGCTGATTCATGCAGAAGCTAAGATTTCTTCTTTACATAGGGAAAAGGAATGTACTCAGGCAGTTAAAACTGATCACCTTTATAATGAGTTAATGAACTCTAAACTAGGAAATTCTCTTGTAACCATTGATCTCACTGACCAAGACTCCTTTTTACAACAAAAAAGTGGTAAATTTAGTCATAATAAAATTAAAAAATATATTAAATTAAGTAAAATTATTAAGAAATGTAATATTCTAAAAAAACAACAAAAGCACTTCTCCAAAAACATAAAATACAGGAAAGAACGTGCTGAATTGTTACATAAATTAAATAATTATCAAATTAAATTAGAGGATAGCAAAAATATCTATGAAATAGACACTCAGCGCTTACAGACTGAAATAAATATACTGGAGGAGTCACTAAGTTCACTATACAACAAATATGTGATCTCCCAGAAACAAATAGATGAACACATCCTTGCTGCAAATAAGTTAGTAGACATGTGTACTTACAATGCAGACAGAGTGGACTCGCTGACTATCAGCAACACTCAATGCATTTGTCAGAGGGAACCTATTGCAATTGATATTCAACCTGTGGTCACACAAAATATATCTCAGGCCAGTCAGGAACTTGACAACACCACACAAGTAAAAATTCTTGCTGTTCAAGACAAATGTGAGACGCTACAGTCACACAGTAGTTCTACTATGGTTAGTGATGGTAGAAACGGTACTAGTAGTAAGATTTGTTATCAGTCTATTGTATTCTCAGACAGTTTAGGAAAAGGTTTAGGGAAATTACTAAGTAATAGCCTGAGTCATTCTACTCAAAACCATTGCAATCCTGGGTCATCCTACAAACAAATTATAAGTTCAGTTGTTGCAAAAGAATATGATCCTTATACAAATATAATAATACTAGCTGTTTCCCGCGGTTTCACCCGCATCCCGAGGGAACTTCTTCGCGTACCCGGGTAAAAAGTATCCTATATGTTAATCTAGGTTAAAAGCTATATGTGTACCAAATTTCATCCAAATCCGTTCAGTAGTTTTTGCGTGAAAGAGTAACAAACATCCATACATCCATTCTTACAAACTTTCGCGTTTATAATATTAGTAGGATTATTAGGCAATAGTATAAATGTTAAAAATGAACAGATAACGGATAGTGTTAATCAGTTATTAAAACTTAAATGTCATAAAATCATTTTGTGTGCTTTCCCTTATTTTGAGCACTTATCTGACAGACGGAACAACAGCATACATATGCTTAACCAGCATATACATTTTTTAGCTAGTCACTACAGTGACAGACTTGTATATTTTGACACCAACACTTTTGTTGAGAAGTTAAGATCGACAAGGGATACTGCGTACCTGCCTATTAGGTTTAGACGTCAAATAGCACGGCTATTAGCATATAATATAAACTCAGACATAAGTAGTATGTCGAAGTCCTGTTCCTTTTCTACAATTGTTAGTAATATTATTACTAATTTTAATGATACACAATATAACTGTAGCACAATGGCTACGAATAATTATACAAATAGTACGAAGGAGGATCAATGTACGGTAAGTGACATTGGAGTCTCTGGACTCACTCCGGATAGATGTTTAAACTAGTCCATAAGACAACAGAAGATACCACTAATAAGGAGCTAAATAAGGCATCTTCTGGCAATAAAGTAAATCAAAAAGGAGTGAGGAATACCTTGATAGTATATCATCAAAATATTCAAGGTATGTCTTCAAAATTATTAGAAATAGAATTGTTTTTAGAAAAAACAATGTTTGACATAATTTGCATTACTGAGCATTGGTTGAAAGATTACCAAATGTTAATTAGTTATGAGAACTATAGTGTGGGCAGTTGCTTTAATCGAAAAACTATGTTACATGGAGGTTCACTAATTTTAGTTAAAAATAATATTAAATGCAAACAGCGTAAAGATATAGTTTGCTTTTCGGTTGAACATAGCATTGAACTGTCATGTGTTGAGCTAGATAAGCATATTATAGTGTGCGTGTACAGACCCCCCAATTTTCAAAACTTTGCTACATTTGAGTCGATAATGGAAGATGTCTTGGCAAAACTCTCAACGAGTAATAAAGCAATCATCATATGTGGTGATTTTAATATCAATATTCTTCAAAATTCGTGTTATGTTATTAAGCTATTAGGATTATTCAAATTTTTTAGCTTGTCGAATGTGTTTTTCGAACCGACTCGTGTAACTTCGACTTCTGCGACTTGTATCGACAATGTTTTCTGTAGTTGTGATTATTTAGAGAAAGCCATCGTAAATTATCTGCCTTCTGATCATAGCGGGCAAATGGTCAGTTTTAGGTGCGATATACCTCAGGAGAAAATTAAAATTAAATTCAGACCAACTTCAGCAAGCAATCTAAAGAGATTTGAAAACACTCTAGCCAGTAAATTACAATATCTTCCTGTCCACAATTTAGAAAAAGTTAATAACGCGTACACCGAGTTCTTTTCAATAGTTCACACAGAATTTAACAACAATTTTAAAGTTAAGACAAAAAGTATTACGCCCAAATTCATATTTAGCGACTGGGCAACTGCAGGTATTAGAAAAAGCCGAGAACGACTATTCGAGCTGTATGGTATGAAACCTTTTAATAACACTGTCTCTTTTAGACAGCATGTCACATCATATTCTAAAGTTTTTAAAAAAGTCTGTAAAATTGCTAAAGCTTTGTATATTAGTAATAAAATAAAATCGGCCGACAATAAAATAAAAACAACATGGAAAATAATTAATAATGAAACAAACCGGAAAAAAACAATCAACAACGACTATAGACTTGAAACGCCACAAGGTACTTTGAGTTCCAATGTGGAAGTAGCTCAGGAGTTTATTAATTTCTTCACCAATATTCCATTAAAAACTACGGAAACTCTTGATTCCTCGCCAGGACTTTCTATGGCTCTGCTCAACAATAACGTCTCTAGTTGTCCGGTTGAATTTAGATTTGAACATATTAATCATATATCGGTTATCAAAGCTTTCAAAGAAATTAAGGTTAAATTGACAGAAGACCTTTGGGGTATGTCGATTAAAGTTTGTCAGACTATTATACAGACCGTAGCGCCCTATTTGGCCTTAATTTTCAATTCGTGTGTGGATCAAGGAGTCTTTCCTGATCTTATGAAGTATAGTAAAGTTATACCTCTATTCAAATCCGGGAATACTAAAAACTGTAATAATTATAGGCCTGTTTCTGTACTACCGGCATTCAGCAAAGTGTTTGAAAAGATTATGCTTAATCAAATGCTTCATCATTTTAACACCAATAACATTTTACACGAGGAGCAGTACGGTTTCACCAAAGGACGTTGTACTACTGACGCCGGTGTCACTCTTTTAAAACATATTTTTGATGCTTGGGAGGAGGCAAAAGATGCAATTGGAATCTTCTGTGACCTCTCAAAGGCATTTGACTGCGTAAATCATGAAACTTTATTGATGAAGCTTCAGTTTTACGGACTAAATAAATTGGCACTTAGCTTAGTGAAATCTTACTTGAATGATCGACGCCAGCATGTTCAAATAAACGGTATAAATTCAGTAGGCTTAGAGATAAAAATGGGGGTACCGCAAGGATCAATATTGGGTCCGTTTTTATTTTTAGTGTATATAAATGATCTACCCCATTTATTGAAAAATCAGCCAAAAATGGTATTATTTGCTGATGACACATCACTAATATTTAAAGTAGACAGACGTGCTGAAAATCTCAATGAGGTAAATAATGCTATTCTTCAGGTTCATAACTGGTTCACTGCGAATAATTTAGTGCTGAACGGTAATAAAACTAAATGTATTAAATTCTCTCTACCAAATGTCAAAGGTAGTGACTGTGACGTGGTACTAAATAATGAAAAGCTTGAATTTATTGATAACACTGTATTTCTAGGGATTACGCTTGACTCAAAGCTTCAATGGAATCCTCACATAACTTCCCTGTCAGGACGGCTTAGTTCGGCTGCTTACGCTGTCAGAAAGGTCCGTCAATTAACAGATGTAGATACCGCGAGACTAGTCTACTTTAGTTATTTTCATAGCATTATGTCTTACGGCATTCTACTGTGGGGACGAGCTGCAGAAATTGAATCAATTTTTATTCTGCAAAAGCGAGCCATCAGAGCTATCTATAATCTCCGTAGTCGCGAATCTCTTAGGGAATTATTTAAACAAATTAATATCATGACGGTACCGTGCCAATATATTTATGAGAACATAATGTATGTTAGGAAAAATCGTCATCTCTTTAGTAAAAGATGTGAAAGACATCATTATAGCACTCGAGATGGTAACAAATTAATTCAACCACGATTCAGATTGTCGAAAGTCCATACGTCTTTTATGGGGTACTGTATTAAATGTTACAATAAAATACCTCCAAATGTTCTTCAGTTAGAGGATACAAAATTCAAATTATGTGTTAAACGCACACTATGTAGTCAAGCATATTACAGGTTGGAAGATTATATTGCCGACAAGGATGCTTGGCTTAATGCTGGTCCTGCTCCACTGCCACTTGGTTCTAACTAATGATATCAGTAATTGTGAATGTATTATTTGTCATCTTTTTATTATAATTTATACTTTGACATATTTAGAATGATATTTTATTGATTTTGTCTTCAAGTATGTTTAATTTGCACAATAATTTGCTTTGTAAAACATTCTTTTCATATTGGATTGTCTTAAATTGGATTAATTTCTCTCTCACTCATGTACATGTGAGTACTATGTAACTATTTACATAATTGTAAGCGTTCTTAGTCTGGTAGTTGAGAGTATGTCATGCTCGCTAAAAAGTCTCGCTGATGGTGGCGCGTGTATTGGATCGCTTGATTCCCTTCAAAATGGTTGAGTTCAGCGGTGCTGATGCACGCGTCATGTTCGTGAACGGGCGCTGTCAGTCGGGACCGGTCATCTCGAAATTGCCAAAATTTGCATTTTAAGTTGTACTTTAATAACATTAGATACGATTCAGATAACCTGTACATTGTTCTCAGATCTTTTTTATACCAAATGTAAAACAAATATTGTAAACTAACATGTTGAAAAAGAGTAACCATGGAGTTTCTTGCTCGTTCTTTTCCATAGGAATCTACGCTTTGGAACGAGCAAATAGCTTCAATTTTTCTTTTTTTTTGACTAACGGACTGACTCTTAATTATTTGACAATTCAAAAGTGCCTGTAAATGGTCTAATTGAAATAAATGTTTTGAATTTTGAATTTGAATTTCACTCCAAAGTTCTCAAATAAGACCTAAAGTTTTTATAACTTTATAAGATGTTTCGATATCAACCGTGACTTAGTGAATAAATTTATGCAACCAGATAAAAACTGTACTGTTTTGTTACCCAGATTTCAATATATCTATCTCCATGTCAAATTTCATCAAAATCGATTTGGCTGTTTTACTATAATATTATAATAGACAGACAGACCGAGTTATTTTCACATTAATAATATTAGTTTGGATACGGTTTCTACAAGAATCGCGCCATTATAGAAAAGGTTATTCTTTTGCCATAAAAGAAGAAAATATATCAACATTACAATTTGTGTAAATTACGCCACCATCTGCCTAGCCTTTTCCCAACTATGTTGGGGTCGGCTTCCAGTCTAAACCAATGCAGCTGAGTACCAATGTTTCCCATGGAGCGACTGCCTATGTGTCCCCTACAAACAAACCAGTTGGTAAGACTGGTTGTCACACTTTCTGGCTTTTGACTACCCGTAACGACTGTCAAAGATCTACAAATGACAGCCGGGACCAACAGCTTAACGTGCTTTCCGAGGCACGGATGAAAGCAATAGGAAGAAGAAAAAAACATAAAAAGAATTGAGAAGACGGTTATTTAAATTTTGTATTCTTCCGAAGTACAGTTAAACAAAGGCTCTATATTCCCAGCGAAGGTCTTATAAACTTATACAAACAGACCAACTTACATTTTATCCATTTATTTTACTTGTAACAAATGCCACGACATATCGTCCTTCGTAGAATGTGCTACGGACGTGCTACGATACTGGCACGTCGTAGCTTCGTAGCGTCGTAGCGGTGCCTACGAAATTGCTACGAGCATGCGGCGTAGCTGTTTTATTTCATGAAATTGTTCTAGTATTTTGGCTAGAAATTGCTTGAAATTAGACTTGAATTTTGTTGAGAAAGGCTATTTATTTAGGCTTAAAGCTGTGAATGATGATAGAGGCAAGAGAAAAGCTTTTGTTTTCTGCATTGCAATTCAAATGAAAGTCGAAACACAAATTATATATTTCAAAAGCTGTTTCCATTGGTTTCATAAGAGTAGCCGAAAATATATAAACTTTAATAATTTGTTTGTTATGCTTTCACGGTAAAACGGCTGAACTGATTATCATGAAATTCTGTACAGAGGTGGCTTTTATGCGGGTGCGTGCAGTGGATTAAAAAATAAGTTCGAAATTTTGTGACAATGTATGTTTGTCACTCTTTCACACAAAAACTACTGAATAAATTTGGATGAAATTTGGTACACACATAGTTTATAACCTATATTATATATACATATAGAATACTTTTCATCCGAGCGAGCGAAGTAGTTCTCTCAGGATACGGGTGAAACCGCGGGAAACAGCTAGTCTATGCTAATATAATAAAGCTGAAGAGTTTTTTTGTTTGAACGCGCTAATCTCAGGAACTACTGGTACGATTTGAAAAATTCTTTCAGTGTTAGATAGCCTATTTATTAAGGAAGGCTATAGGCTATATATCATTACGCTAAGACCAATAGGAGCGAAGCACCACTATTCCACGCGGACGAAGTCGCGGGCAGAAGCTCGTATTCTATAAAAGTACCAATCATCAAAAGTACTATTAGTTTCCTTAAAAAACATGAAAAAAAAACCCCTTGCACACATCGGCCAAATCTGAGGCATTCAGAATATTTGAACCCTCCATCAATATATACACATCTGTCCGTCTGTGCGTCGGGTATATTAGATATTAAACAGTAAGATGGCAGAAGTACAGGGACCTTACCATAACTTGATATTTTTCTATTCCAGTGTGTGAGTGAGACGGAGCTAGAAGTGACGTATAGGTTCATCTCTTTTTCGCATCGGATTTATTACTGCTATGATGTTTTGTGGTACGGTTTTTTTGGGACGAACTCATCTGCCTAGCCTTTTCCCAGCTATGTTGGGGTCGGCTTCCAGTCTAACTGAATGCAGCTGAGGACCTTCACAATCCAGTTACCGGGTAACACGATACCCGATACACAGTTTGTTAGACTTTCTAGCTTCTGACTACCCATAACGACTGTCAAAGATCTACAAATGACAGCCGGGACCAACAGCTTAACGTGCTTTCTGAGGCACGGAGGAGTCTTACTCAGTTAATTCAGAATATTGTCAATGTATGCGCAAAGTTTCTGGCGTTCAATAGTTTTTGCGACAAAAAATTACAATCATACACCCTCTAACATTAATCTCTCCAGACCGACTTCGGTCACGGCGGCCAATCTCAGTGAAGACTAGCCAGGTACGCAGGAGATATTATAGTGCACGCACGCTTGCAGACACAGGTGCACTCTCTATTCCCTCACTCTCATAGTCAGGTCGACAGTCCTACAAGACCGGGGAGAGATCAGGCGCAGGACCGACAGCAACACGTGCTCTCCGAGGCATGGAGAGGTCGAGTTATGATAGGAAAACGGTCACCCATACATAGACAGACCGTTAGCGCAGCTTAGCCTTGCTAATCTATCAATCCGTATGGCTGTTACTTAGCTACGAGGCTCTCTATTTTAGTAATATTACTAGTATTATATGTTAGACCATTCCTTCTGCTATAATACCAGCCCCACAACGATATGCCAACTCTAAACAGATCGACATTACCTACAATAAGCCGTGCCCCGGCCGTCTCGTCTCGCGGTTGATTTACTGCAAATACATCTGTTTTACGACCACATTACCCCGCCATTACTCACTTTATTTGTACCCGTGGAGCTGAGAAACTGTGGAGGAGATATGAGGAAATCTATACATATAAAATGCTTTGTCCTGAATGACTGACGGATCAACGCACAGCCTAAACCGCTGATCGTAGAGACCTGAAACTTGGGGGGTGTGTTCTTTGTATGACGTAGGCATCCGATAAGAATTTTTGGAAATTCTATCTCTAAGGGGGTGCAAAAGGGGGGCAAAGTTTGGATCAAACTCAGTCATTAACACGCTTTTATTAGCTCGGGTTGTATGTATGTATGTATGTAACGGAATCTTTGAACCTAATTTTCACTGGTTTCTAGACGTCTGATCAACTTGGAACTTTGCACACGTGTTAAGGGCTGATGACAATGCAATCCGAAAAAAAAACTAAAAAAAACACGCTTTTATTGCTGACCGAACTAAAAAATGGAAAATAAATAATAGTTTAAAAAAAAACTAAAAAACACGCTTTTATTGCTGACCGAACTAAAAAGTAGAAAATAATTTTTAAATAATTCAATTCAGAGTAAAAAGCGTGGGGTGCTTGATATTTTAATTATTACACCTATTCTATTGGCAACCATTTATGAGAGGAGAGTCATGAAAATATAGGAAAATGCACCCCACGCTTTTTACTCTGAATTGAATTATTTAAAAATTATTTTCTACTTTTTAGTTCGGTCAGCAATAAAAGCGTGTTTTTTAGTTTTTTTTAAACTATTATTTATTTTTAATTTCAATTCGTATAGCACACGCGGGCGAAGCCACTGGCGGAAAGCTAGTACATTGTTGGGGAAAATGTTTTCTTACCACCTCGTTGGCTACAAAAACGAAAAAGTATTTATTCATTAATAGAATAATCATGATAACTGACCCCGCGGAATGCCATTGAGGTTTTCAGGCGTTTTGACAGGCTCATAGCTAAGTGACAGCCGTGCGGATCAATAGATTAGCAAGTTTAAGCTGCGCTAGAAGCGATCAGATCAGTCCTGGATGTGGGGGTTGCAGTGCGGCATTGTTTGAAAGACGGCAGCCCTGGAACACAAAGGGCTAAGGAAGGAACATAGATGGGATTTAGTCAGTAACAATCTGACACTCCTTCCCGCCCCACCTGCAGCAGGGGGAGTCATTTGATGATTACCCATCCCTAAAAAAAGCATAGACTAGGTGAAGGAACACTTTTGGAACCACGATTCCAGGACTATATCGAGGTCAGATAAGCGGTCGCTTCATGTAAAACACAGGTACTCAGCTGCGCCCAGTTAGATTGGAAGCCGAACCCTACATAATTGGGTAAAAGCTAGGCCCATGATGAATAAAAACTACCTTTCAGTTTTATTCCGCAAACTATATTATGTCTACTCTAAGATTTCGCAGCTCTGAAGGGGTCACAAATGCGCGCTCCATCGGGAAGGGTTCTTTTCAAATATCCCACAAAAGCGAGGCCGCATTCACATTATATATTCAACACAAATAATATTATATACAGTTCTATACTGTATATATTCCACTAGCTTTCCCAGCGGCTTCGCTCGCGTGTGCTATACGAAATCAAATTAAAAAAACCTTCCAAGTGCGTGTGCGTGCGTGTCTGTTTGTCTGTCCGCGGCATAGCTCAGAGGTTTTTGGTACTAGAAAGCTGAAATTTGGTATGGATATTGATCAAGCCGACAAAGTGGTGAAAAAATATTTTAAGGGTGGGGATGGATAGGTCTTCCAAAAATATTATAGGTGTGTGAAGACCATTTTTCGGTTAAGCGAGCCATTTGCGAAATATCTAGCTTTTAAGTACAAATTTTTGTTCGATACGAGCGTCCCCCCCCTCCAACTTTTGAATGGCTATCCCTAGAAATGTGAAAAAAATCACAGACGTAGCACATGCAAGGAACTTACAAGGAAAACTATCACGGCTAAGTAGGCTTAACTGGTTACAGAGTTATAGTCGACTAACTAACTCCTACTACGGAACCCTTCTGCGCGTGGCCCGACACGCACTTGGCCGGTTTTTTTTTAATTCAACCCTAGCTCTTTAACCCACGCAAAGTCAAGGGTTGTTCATCAGCAGTTCTACTGAGAAAGGTTAAGAGACAGAGTTACTTTCGCTTTTATTAGTTTTTCGCTATTACATATTAATCTTTAATTACCAACGCTGGATTAATTAAGTCCTTTCATTTAGTATGAACTTTAAACTAGTATTACTGAAGTTCAAATGTATGCATAACTAGCTTCTGCCCGCGACTTCGTCCTCGTGGAATAGTGGTGCTCCGCTCCTATTGGTTTTAGCGTGATGAAATATAGCCTATAGCCTTCTTCAATAAATGGGCTATCTAACACTGAGAGAATTTTCAAGTCGGACCAGTAGTTCCTGAGATTAGTAGCGTACTCAAAAAAAAGTAACTTTTCTGGTTGATTTCTTACACCTTGTGTCCGAAAAACCCAAATATCTTACGGTACCCTATTTTTTCCAAAATAAAATTTAGCCTATGTTACTCGTGGATAATGTAGCTTTCGAATGGTGAAAGAATTTTTAAAATCAGTCCAGTAGTTTTTGAGCCTATTCATTACAAACAAACAAAGTATTCCTCTTTATAATATTATATAGTGTAGATAAATGGCTATGTAGTTTATTTTGTTACTGAAAATTACAATGTTTGTATCATTAATTAAAATTACTTAAAACTAGTTAAGGCTAAAGATTAAAAACTACTACTGCATAACTTATATATTAACTAGCTTCCCGCCAGCGGCTTCGCCCGCGATATTTTAGCTAATGGATACAAAAACTTGACAAATTATATACTAAAACCTTCCTCATTAATCACTCTTTCTATTAAAAAAAACCGCATCAAAATCCGTTGCGTAGTTTTAAAGACTTAAGCATACATAGGGATATAGGGACAGAGAAAGCGACTTTGTTTTATACTATGTAGTGATTAATTGAGTAATATTTTAAAGTAAATTTTATGATATTCTATGGGTAAAAGAGATCGTGAGAGTAAAGGAGCTCGTGGCTAAGTAACAGCCGCACGAGTCAGTCCGTGGAAGAGTGATCATCTATGTTACAGCGAGACTCTTCCGTGCACTCAAAAAGCACGTTAAGCCGTTGGTCCCGGTTGTCAGAAGCCAGAAAGTCTGACAACCAGTCTTACAAAGGGGTACCGTGTTACCCGGTAACTGGTTTGTGGAGGTCAGGTAGGCAGTCGCTCCATGTAAAACACAATATAATATTTTAAAGCAATTTTTATTCTGTTAGACATTTCAACTCTTCGCAACTAATTTGAGTTTAAACAATTTAGTTAATGAGCTAAATCTTCCGAGTCCGGTTAGCGCTAACCCGCTGTCCCACTGCGGCGTGTTTTTTTTGTATGGCATCTCGCATGTCAACCTAGAAGGTTGTGTGTTGTTGTTAAAATGCTTTGCCCTGAATGACTGACGGATCAACGCGCAGCCTAAACCGCTGATCGTAGAGACCTGAAACTTGGAGGGTATGTTCTTTGTGTGACGTAGGTATCCGATAAGAAAGGATTTTCTGAAAAAATAGCCCTGAGGGGGGTGAAAGAGGGGGCAAACTACTAATGTAGTATTTAGTAGTTTTTAAGTTAAATCCCTACAAACAAATCTTTCCTCTTTATAATATTAGTATAAAAGAATTAGGACAAACGTGCCGGTTTGCCACAATGGACGATCGTCATTACAGCTGTAATATCCCGGCGCGGCGCGTACGGTTTACAAAATAATTAAAACGTTGGAGGAAATTGGACGCGCCGACAACCGCGCGGCCGGACGGCTCGGAGAGAGGGCTGTCGCTGAAGTAGGAAAACAATATTTTAATAACAAATCCTTACTTAATATCAGAGACATCTCTAAATAGATGAGATTATTATTATATATTTTTTTTCAGAACGTTGGCGCTAGCATATCATGACCCCTGAGAAGAAATGCTGAAACAAACTCAGAGGTCGAGGTCTTTTTTAAAGCCTAGACAATATTAAATTGTACTAATGTGATGCCATTTTGCAGAGCAAAGTCTGGAATGGCCTTTTAAGGAAAGAGCCATAAAAGCTTTGAGTTGACCTATTCTGACAGACAGCACGCGTGTGTCAGATGACACAAAACACCTAGATCTAGATGACACAAGTGTGTGTCGCGTGTGACAGATGATCTAAGACATCGCAGTGCACCTAGACACCGTCTGAATTATTCCGCGCTCCACCGAATTGGCTCCAGATGTCAACCGAAAGCTAGAAACATGTATTGACCTTCAAAAGGTTATAAAAATATTAGCTGGTATAAAGAAAATCACTAAAACGCTCTTGTGACGTCATAGAGAGTAGTCATAAAGGGACACACTCGGTGTTCATACGAATGACGGTACTTGCGTTATCTATTTAGATACGTGTCAGTGCTTAATACGTGTTCAAGGGTAACTCTGTCTGTCTGTAGCTTTCACGTTAAAACGGCTGACCTGATGAAATACCCGGTTTCGCTGAATATCATCACTTTTTAGGGTTCCGTAGTCCGACAAGGAACCCTTATAGTTTAACTTTTGAATGGCTGTACCTAGAAATGTGAAAAAAATCACAGACGTAGCACATGTAATGAACTTACAAGGAAAACTATCACGGCTAAGTAGGCTTAACCGGTTACAGAGTTATAGTCGACTAACTCAGACCTACTACGGAACCCTACTGCGCGTGGCCCGACACGCACTTGGCTGGTTTTTTAATATCTACAGAAGACAGCCCGTTTTTTTTCTGTAAATTTGACGTTCAAAGAGTGCTGATTATCAGCCTAGATTGAATAAATGATTTTTGAATAGCTTTCTTTCTACTTTATTTTCGTTGTAAAGTGGCAACCCTATCTAATCTGGTGTAGAATGTAAGAGTGTGATATAATTGAGGAAATTACTATAATGTGGTTTGCAACACCGGTGATTACTGTTGGATTGGTGGTGGTGATTATGGGAATTAAGATATATGTGGTAGGTTCGAAAGCATCTTCATCTGCCTAGCCTTTTTAAGCGACCTCAAAAAGATGGAGTTTTTTTGAGAGTGGTTGTTACGCTTATACTCCGGCAATGGATTTTGATGTTTAAATTTTTACATCGCTCTAAAAGTCGGTGGCAAAATACTAACAACAGTAACTTACGTGACATCGACTTCTAGAGCGATGTATTGGGCGACAAGTGTTTAAAAAACGTTTTACATTAAAATTTATTTTTCTCTTTTCAGTGTTTTTGGAAGTCGGTTTTATTTTTCTCCCCACTACATATATTGGGGTCGGCTTCCAGTCTAACCAGATGCAGCTGAGTACCAGTGTTTTACATGGAGCGACTGCCTATCTGACCTCCACAACCCAGTTACCGGGTAACAGCCATGATTAATGTACTTTCCGAGGCACGGAGGAGTCTCGCTATGACATAGATGGTCCCACCACGGACCGACCGCGCCAAGCGCAGCTTAACCTTTGATCGGTCGACTCGTGCGGCTGTTACTTAGCCACGAGCTCCTCATGAGAATAAAGAGATATGTATTGGATTATTAGATATATTTACAAATAATTTTCGCATAAGACTCGCGCCCAAATGATTGTTCGGAATAGTTCGCCCCTGGAATACAAAGGGCTGAGGAAGGAACATGGATAGGTTTTAGTCAGTAAGAGTCTGACACTCCCACCCGCCCCACCCACGGCGGGAGGGGTCATTTGATGATTTCTCATAGCTAAATAACCAGCCAAGTGCGTGTCGGGCCACGCTCAATAGGGTTCCGTAACACGTTTAAGTTCGTTGACTATAACTTGGTAACCGGTAAAGCCTACTTAGCCGTGATAGTTTTCCTTTGAAGTTTGATATATAAACTGCATCTGTAACTTTTTTTACACATAGGTACAACCATTCAAAAGTCAGAGGGGGTCGCTCAAACTTATCAAAATTATGCACTTTTATCCACTTTACGTGTATGGGAGGTACCCTAAAAAAATATAATTTTCAAAATTTAATTTTACCACTTTGTCGGCGTGTTTAATATGCATATTCATACCAAATTCCAGCCATAAGAACCTCGGAGCTATACCGCGGACAGACAGACAGACGCACATGGCGAAACTATAAGGGTTCCTTGTCAACTAAGGAATCCTAAAAAGCCTTATTAATGACTAGCTTCTGCCAGCGACTTCGTCCGCGTGGAATAGTGGTGCTCCGCTCCTATTGGCCTTAGCGTGATGATATATAGCCTATAGCCTTCCTCGATAAATGGCCTATCTAACACTGAAAGAATTATTTAAATCGGACCAGCGGTTCCTGAGATTAGCGCGTTTAAACAAAATGACAACATTTCCCTTCACTGCTCTGCTCCTATTGATTGTAGCGTGATGAAAAGTATACTATAACCAGCTCAGGAGTATGACAAATAATTGTACCAAGTTTCGTTAAAATCCGTCGAGTAGTTTTTGTTTCTATAGAGTTTATACAGACAGACAGACAAAAATTTTACTGATTGCATTTTTGGCATCAGTATCGATCCCTAATCACCCCCTGATAGTTATTTTGGAAATATATTTCATGTACAGAATTGACCTCTCTACAGATTTATTATAAGTATAGATAGATTAAGTTAATCTTTAACTAGTAACAACAAAGTTGCTACTCTAATCTTTGCACATAATCTATAACAACAAACAAAGATAGGAACTAACTTTAAAGTCGCGGCTTCGAAAGTCGGTCAACATTCAAATGAGTAGGAACAACTTCGGACTTCTATTGGTTTGTGATCGATGGCTCACTGTAGCCTGTGGGGCCATGAAACTAGCGTGGTATGAATTACATGAAAATAAATAAAACATGGTTGAAAAATACAAACTACAGGCTAAATCGAACTAATAGACGAAACATCAGTAACTTGGATGACACTCGTAATTAAATGTGTGACACTCATTGTGACATGTCTGACACTCACAGTTATATATCTGATACTCATAGTGACCTAGCTGACACTCATAGTGACATTTCTGACATTCGTTATGAAATGTTGGAATTGAAAAATGTTGAAATGTCGTGATGAAATGTCATGTCTGACACTCATAGTGACATGTCTGACACTCGTTATGAAATGTCTGACACTCGTTATGAAATGTCTGACACTCGTTATGAAATGTGTGACACTAATAGTGACCTGGCTGACACTTGATATGAAATGTCTGACACTCATAGTGACCTGGCTGATACTCGATATGAAATGTCTGACACTCGTTATGAAATGTCTTACACTCGTTATGAAATGTCTGACACTCGTTATGAAATGTCTGACACTCGTTATGAAATGTGTGACACTAATAGTGACCTGGCTGACACTTGATATGAAATGTCTGACACTCATAGTGACCTGGCTGATACTCGATATGAAATGTCTGACACTCGTTATGAAATGTCTGACACTCGATATGAAATGTCTGACACTCGTTATGAAATGTCTGACACTCGTTATGAAATGTCTGACACTCGTTATGAAATGTGTGACACTAATAGTGACCTGGCTGACACTCGATATGAAATGTCCGACACTTATAGTGACCTGGCTGACACTCGATATGAAATGTCTGACACTCGTTATGAAATGTCTGACACTCATAGTGACCGAGCTAACATTCGTTATGAAATGTCTGACACTGATAGTGACATGTGTGACACTCGTTATGAAATTTATGACACTCATAGTGACCTAGCTGACACTCGTTATGAAATGTCTGACTCTCGTTATGAAATGTCTGACACTCGTTATGAAACATAAAAATTGAAAATTTTTGAAATGTCGTGATGAAATTACATGTCTGACACTCATAGTGTCCTAGCTGTTACTCATAGTGACATGTCTGACACCCATAGTGACATGTCTGACACTCGTTATGAAATGTCTGACACTCATAGTGACCTAGCTGACACTCGATATGAAATGTCCGATACTCATAGTGGCATGTCTGACACTCGTTATGAAATGTCTGACACTCATAGTGACCGAGCTGACACTCGTTATGAAATGTCTGACACTCATAGTGACCAGGCTGACACTCGCTATGAAATGTCCGATACTCATAGTGACATGTCTGATACTCGTTATGAAATTTCTGACACTCATAGTGACCTAGCTGACACTCGTTATGAAATGTCTGACACTGATAGCGACATGTCTGACACTCGTTATGAAATGTCTGACACTGATAGTGACATGTCTGACACTCGTTATGAAATGTCTGACACTCATAGTGCCCGAGCTGACACTCATTATGAAATGTCTGACACTGATAGTGACATGTCTGACACTCGTTATGAAATGTATGACACTCATAGTGACATGTCTGACATTCGTTATGAAATGTCTGACGCTCATAGTGCCCTAGCTGACACTCAGTGACATTTCAGACATTCGTTATGAAATGTCTGACGCTCATAGTGCCCTAGCTGACACTCAGTGACATTTCTGACATTCGTTATGAAATGTCTGACACTCATAGTGACCTAGCTGACACTCGTTATAAAATGACTGACACACATAGTGACCTGGCTGACACTCGTTATGAAATGTCTGACACTCGTTATGAAATTTCTGACACTCGTTATGAAATGTCTGACACTCGTTATGAAATTTCTGACACTCTTTATGAAATGTCTGACACTCATATTGACCTGGCTGACACTCGATATGAAATGTCTGACACTCTTTATGAAATGTCTGACACTCTTTATGAAATGTCTGACACTCGTTATGAAATGTCTGACACTCGTTATGAAACGTAAAAATTGTTTTTTTTTAATGTGATGAAATGACATGTCTGACACTCATAGTATCCTAGCAGACACTCATAGTGACATGTCTGACACTCGTTATGAATTGTCTGACACTCATAGTGACCAGGCTGACACTCGATATGAAATGTCCGATACTCATAGTGACATGTCTGACACTCGTTATGAAATGTCTGACACTCATAGTGACCGAGCTTACACTCGTTATGAAATGTCTGACACTGATAGTGACCGAGCTGACACTCGTTATGAAATGTCCGACACTCATAGTGACCTGGCTGACACTCGTTACGAAATGTGAAAATTGAAAAATGTTGAAATGTCGTGATGAAATGACATGTATGACACTCATAGTGTCCTAGCTGACACTCATAGTGACCTACCACTCCATCGTGCTGACACTCAAAGTGACATTCAAAATAACCTAGTTGACACTCGTAGTGACATGTCTGACACTCATAATGTACTAGTAGACACTCATAGTGCACTAAATGACACTCTTAGTTCTGATTACTTTGTATGGAATATCTAACTTTTTTTTTTAATTAGAAGTTTTGCATAAATAAAATTGAAGTCTAGGTAGACACATAGTACTGAAAATGTTCCAATAGTGTTAGCGTTGTGAATAAATTCTCAAATAATAAATGTACACTCTATCGCGTATTCTATGGCCCCACAAACCTTCGTCACGAGTAATTCCAGATGTCGAACTATTTCAATATTGTGTGTACGCTGGCGTGATGGCTCCACAGACAACTCGGAGAATGTGAGGGTTATTCTGTAATGAAGTTAAGTCGTCCATCTATGTATATCTATACATATAAAATGCTTTGTCCTGAATGACTGACGGATCAACGCACAGCCTAAACCGCTGATCGTAGAGACCTGAAACTTGGAGGGCGTGTTCTTTGTATGACGTAGGCATCCGATAAGAGAGGATTTTCTGAAATTCTACCTCTAAGGAGGTTAAAAAGGGGGGCAAAGTTTGTATGAAACACTGTATTTTTTTATTATGAATTCGTATGATGGGTTTTAGTCAGTAAGAGTCTGACACTCCCTCCCGCTCCACCCACAGTGGGAGGATTTAATTAATTAATTAATCTTTTACTCCACAATACTAATTTTTAATGGGAAACAATGAAATGTAATATTTAAACATTTAACGCTCATTTGGATGTTAGTAGGTGGCTCACAAGCCGAGACCCACCAGATTATTAAAAAGTTAACGCGGCCCATGGATATCTACACCACCAGAGGCATCGCAGATCATCATTACCCTTTCTTAACTATTTCGAAAATTAAATTGAGTATTACAGCTATAAATTTACTTATAGTTGGGTAATAATTTTCCCTTGGCCGGTATCACCAAAATGACATTTCAAGATGGTGGCTTGCGTTAGTTCACCTGTCTGCCATATTCATAAATAGCCATGTCGGACTATAAGCTCAATGTCAACAAAACATCAAGTCGTAACAAAATAATGAAATTAATTGATATTTCAAAGTCATAATGAATCTTGGGCGCCAGATGTCGGCAGTTACTTAAAATTATTTTCATTTAAATTCACTTGGGGGACTTATTATGTTTATAAGGGCTGTGTTTAAACTGTTAAATAAATTTGAGAACTACACTCGACTATCGAAGGAAAAATGGATTTTAATTGAATTGTTAGTTACTACGTATAAAGTGAGCTATTTACCAGTGATAGTCCCGTCAAAATTGGTCAACTCGTTTCGAAGATTAACCGGAACAAACAGGCGGACAAAGAGGTGTTTTTGTTATAGATACTGTGTAAAAACTAACATTATAAAATATATGAAAATATAAATGACTAATAATATAATTATGAAAGTGAGTTTGTTCGTTTGTTACGCTTCTACGGTAAAACGACTGAACCGATTTGGATGGAATTTGGTACATAGATAGATGGGACTTTGGAGTCGGTTATAGGCTACTATTGTATCTTAAACAGGTTGCATTTTAAACAGCTATTTTTAATATTTACCATATAAGAAGTTTTCTAAAATATTATAGACAGTAATGTTTATTATAAAAAAAATCGGCCAAGTGCGTGTCGGGCCACGCGCAGTAGGGTTCCGTAGTAGATTTTAGTTAGTCGACTATAACTCTTTAACTGGTTAAGCTTAATTATCCGTGATAGTTTTTCTTGTAAGTTCATTACATGTGCTACGTCTGTGAATTTTTTCACATTTCTAGAGACAGCCATTCAAAAGTTAGAGGGGGGAATGCTCGTATCGTACAAAAAATTGCACTTAAATATTTCGCAAATGGCTCACTCTACCGAAAAATGGTCTTCACACACCCATAATGTTTTTGAAAGACCTATCTAACGATACCCCACATGAAGTGATATGCGAGAAAAAAAAAATTATCCCCACTTTACATGCATGGTAGGTACCCTAAAAATAAATCATCCCCTCTTTACGTGTCTACCTAGCTACTCAATTATTTTTTTTTCATAATTTTATTTTACCTTTTTGTCAGCGTGATCAATATACATTTCCATACCAAATTTCAGCTTTCTAGTACCAAGAAACTCTGAGCTATGCCGCGGACAGACAGACACACGGACATGATGAAACTATAAAGGTTCCTTGTCGACTACGGAACCCTTAATACTCTATACGTACCGCAGAATTGTTTTACAAAACTACATGTACTTTTCAAACCGTGAATGGTAAAAAACCTCGCCTACATACTGTTTCAACCAGTAACCACTGAGCGAATACTCTCTCGCTCAATTCCTACGTTAACTCGTTAGCTATGAAAACTTTATGACACTACACAGGAATGAGGTAGAAGTCTCACTAGAATTCCTAATACTAGAAAAATCTAGAATTCCACTAAGTGATTTGTCTGATAAATAGTAATCATCTTCAGCCTATATATTGTCCCACTGCTGGGCACAGGCCTCTTCTCACACAGAGAAGGCATGAGCATTGATCACCACATGGGCTCAAGGCGGATTGGAGATTTTTTTTAGAAAAAAACTATCTCAGGCAAATCTCGCAACAAGCTATATTTTAAATGTAACTATTTCCAGCGTATAACCATATCTAAGGTCCTCTCCCAACTATCTCTATACCAAATTTCATCAAAATCGGTTCAGCTGTTTTATAGTAAAAGCGCTACCAATAGAAAATTCACATTAGCATCTTTATCCCGCGGTTTCATACTGGCACAACTACTTCATGCACCAGGATGAAAAGGACATAACCGTCTCCAAGATCCCAACTATCTCTATACCAAATTTCGTCAAAATTGGTTCAGCTGTTTTACTGTGTATACGTAACAAACAAACAATCTCACTTTCGTATTTATAAAATCCAGTAGCATTATTATTCCGTTTATTTATCTTAACACATATTATTTAAATTTTTAAATATTTTTACAAACTATAAAAAAACATTTAAAAATATAAAAAACAGGGATCCACCGATATCGGGAACAGGGTCCAAGCTACCGGTGGTTAGGGCCCCAGAGACAGGAACCTCATCACAATACGTGCAGTATCCTGGAGCACTGCCCTCTGAATCAGGCCCTTGACCCAGCCGCCTAACGAGAGCCTCCTGAGATGTTGGTCGAGGCTCTTGGCCATCAGGCCATTGGCCGTCACGACTATCGGCACAATGACTGCCGAGTCCACATTCCACATGTCGACAACCTCGTGCGCCAAGTCGAGATACTTTATTTGTTTTTCTTTCTCGGCTTTCACGAGATTCTCGTCATGGGGAATGGTGACATCGGTGATCATTGTGCGGCGCGCTAATCGGTCTATCACCACTATGTCAGGTTTATTGGCTACAATAGTCCTGTCAGTGATGATAGACCGATCCCAGTACAACGTGATATGGTCATTTTCGAGAACTGGGTCGGGCGCATACTTGTAGTATGGTACCTCAAGATCCACAAGTTTGTACTGCAAAGCAAGCTGCTGGTGGATGATCTTGGCCACTTGGTTATGCCTGTGCAAGTATTCACCGTTAGCCAAACGAGAACAGCCAGAGATAATATGTCTGATAGACTCACCTGGACGATGACATGCCCGACATATGTCAATCGTCCCATCCTTCATGATATATCTCCGGTAGTTGTTCGTCAACATAACTTCGTCCATAATTGCGCAGACAAACCCTTCGGTTTCCCCGAAGAGGTCGCCGAAACGTAGCCAAGATACGGACGCCATAAAGTCTACATCGGGCCCATGAAGAGCCCGGAAAAAGCGTCCGTGTAGCTCCTTGCCTTGCCATACCTCCTTGCGGTCATTGGTGGTAAGTACCACAGGTTTGCGCCAATTCTCTTTAGCCAGCGACAGCGGGGTGAGTCCCTTGTCCACTGCGACTACATCCTGATGCATACCCACGTCGATTTTAAGAAAATATTCCCTGAGATTGCACACCTCACGGTTATGAAGGGTCTTAGCATTTAAATAGCCACGACCCCCGCACTTCCGTGGGATGTACAATCTCATCACCGATGATCGTGGGTGATGCATCCGATTTGCAGTCAGCAGTGACCGAACTCTTCTGTCCAGGGCGTCAAGTTCAGACTGAGTCCACTTGAGTATGCCAAAGGAGTACATCAGGACTGGGATGACCCAACCGTTAAAGGCGCGGACCTTATTGCCACCTGATAAGGAACTTTTCAGAACCTTATTCAGGCGACCAAAGAACCGTTCCCGTAACGATTGTTTCACGCCAGCCGCGTTGATGCCTAACCCCTCCGACATACCCAGGTACTTGTAAGTATCAGTTGCGGAAAGTGATCTAAGGTTTATAGAATCTGAAAGTTGTAGTCCCTCAGATTCTACAATCCCTCCTCGCTTTACATGCATACCAGTAGCATTTATTTTTAACGGAACGAGGGAGCCTGGATCTCACGACACAGGGAATCCTAGTGTGAGTTCCAGGAATCAACAAATTTGCATGTAATCTTTTAAACAATAAATATTCTTATTCTTATTTATTGTTATAGTGACAATATTTATATTACAGTTTACAAGATACAGTCTACTGACATACAGGCGGACAATTGAACTTCCTTTGAATACGGAACCTTAAAAAAAACTAAAGTTACACTTCTGTGTTATTTTATCAATGTTCAATTTTCAAATTGAAATGTGAGTGTGCACGCCAGTGTAATTTGATTTGCTGCTGAAAAAACATGGAGGGAACATTATGATGTAGGTTTAATAATTTTTAAACCTTCATCATCATCGGCTTATTCACTATCCCACTGCTGGGCGCAGGCCTCTTCTCACACAGAGAAGGCATGAGCATTGATCACCACGTGCGCTCAAGGCGGGTTGGCGATTTCAGACTGTTTAGCCCAGGTTTCCTCACGATGTTTTCCTTCACCGTTAGTCAGTGGTGTCTAAGATATACTTAGAAAGTACGTATGACTTTAGAAACGTCACATTGGTACTTGCCAGGTTTCGAACCCGTACACCACGGTTAACAAGACGAAGCTTAAGAAATATCTAGTGTCTGGCTAGTGCTAACTAAATAAATAACAAAGCACTTGATCACTTCAGTTGTTAATTAAGACTGGCAACATTTTCTTAATTAACGTTCACTTAAAATAAGTTTCTTCAGTTAATAAATAATGCTAGTTAGTATACCGTTATTTTTCATCAAATTTTTAAGGTTCCGTAGTCCGATAAGGAACCCTTATAGTTTCGCCATGTCCGTCTGTCTGTCTGTCTGCGGCATAGCTCACAGGTTCTTGGTACTAGAAAGCTGAAATTTAGTATAGATATGTATATTGATCACGCCGACAAAGTGGTAAAATAAAATTTTGATAAAAAAAATTTTAGGGTAGCTCCCAAACACGTAAAGTGGGGATACTTTTTTTTTCTCGCGTATCCCTTCGTATGGGGTATTATTAGATATAGGTCTTTCAAAAATATAATGGGTGTATGAAGACCATTTTTGGTTTAATGAATGGCTGTACCTAGAAATGTAAAAAAAAAATCACAGACGCAGCACATGTAAGGAACTTACAAGGAAAATTATCAAGGCCAAGTAGGCTTAACCGGTTACAGAGTTATAGTTGACTAACTAAGACCTACTACGGAAACCTATTGCGCGAGGCCCGACATGAACTTGGCCGGTTTTTACCTCTTGGGTACGGATCCCTAAAACCCAGTAATCACGTCCTTTGACAAAGACAAAGCTTACTACTTACTACTAGAAGCCAGTAACTAGCCAGCTAGCAGCTATGCGAGTAACTACCCCCGAGTACGTTGAGCCAGTAGCTCTCCCACTAAACACCCATTAAAACGCCCTCTACACAACCGGCCCAGTTTCTTACAGCTTTGCAATTGAAAAACGTTTATAAAAGCCCGGGTTTTTTTGTAAAAACTGTTTGAATACAAGTCATTTTAGCTTTGAATATTAAACACTAGCTTTTTACCGCGGTTTCGCCCGCGTCCCTGGGGAGCTATTTAACGAACTTTGTGCTAACATTAATGTCATATTATTATATTTACATTGTTCTCACATTTTTGAAATCATTAAGTATAAATAATCTATACCACTATTATAAAGAGGAAAGATTTGTTTGTTTGTAGGGTTTTAACTCAAAAACTACAGTACCGATTTTAAAAATTCTTTCACCGTTAGAAAGTTACATCTTTGCGAAGTGTCATAGGCTATATTTATTTCCAGAAATAATTAGGGATCCCTACTAAAACTTGAATAATGTAACCCAAGGTGTAAAAAAATATGGCCCCGCGGGCAAAGCCGCGGTCGGAAAGCTATGTAAAATAAATACACATTGTAAGACATTTTGAAAAAGAGTAACCATGGAGTTTCTTGCTCGTTCTTCTCCATAGGAATCTCCGCTTTGGAACGGGCAGCTTCGACTAATTTTGACTACCTGACAGACTCATCACGCTTTGACAATTCAAAAGTGCCTGTAAATGGTCTACTTGAAATAAATTTGCCACACGAATTATAACTTAGTCTCAGCTGTCTCCGTACCAAGTTTTATCCAAACCGGTTCAGCCGTTTTGCCGTGAAAGCGTAACAAACAAACGAACTCACTTTCGCATTTATTATATTAAGTTACAATTTACTAATTATTCTTGTTCATACATTTTAATGGTATTAGCTGTATACTAGTACTGGCGTCTAGTCTGGATTCTAGTACTAATCACTCTCTCTCATTTTCTTTCTCTTACTATCTCCCCACTCTTCTTCTCTCCCAACCCCTATACTCATGCCCTTCTCTCTTCCCACTCTCCCACTATTTCTTCCTCTCTCTCTTCACTTCTATTTCATATCCCCATTTTCTCCCTTACAATCTCAACTTCTATCCCTCTCTTTCTGCTTCTTTCACGTCTTCCCTCTCACAAAACCCTTCTTCCCTCCCATCCCATTCTCACTCCCTCTCTCTATCTGCTTCTTCCTCTCTTCTTTTCTCTAATTTTCGGGCTTTTTAAGTCATTTTCAAAAGATATCTTTTAAGTATTTATTAAAGTTTTTTTTTTTATAACTTAATAACATTGTATTTAAGCAAGTCAAGTCACAAAGTCAGACTTGTATGTAGCTCACTTAATTATAACTTGTCCCGTCACTTAAGCCTACACTTAATTTTTACTTTCAGTTAAATTATTCTCGTTAAAAACCTACATTTTAGGGTTAGCACACATAGACAGCGGTTAGCGATCGATACAATTGAACCTTAAATATATACTTCCTTATCATCGTCTACCTAGCCTTTTCCCAACTATGTTGGGGTCGGCTTCCAGTCTAACAGAATGCAGCTGAATACCAGTGTTTTACATGGAGCGACTGCCTATCTGACCTCCACAACCCAGTAACCGGGTAATACGATACTCCTTGATAAGATTCGTTGTCAGACTTTCTGGCTTCTGTAACGACTGTCAAAGATCTACAAATGACAGCCGGGACCAACAGCTTAACGTGCTTTCCGAGGCACGGAGGAGTCTCGCTATGACATACTAAAGCATTCTCATTAACATTATGAAAGCGAAAGTGATTCTGTCTATATATCTATTACGCTGTCACGGGAAAGTGGCTGAGCCGATATAGATGAAATTTGGTATAGATATAAATTGAGATCTGGGAAAGGTTTTAAAATAGTTGTTATCAAGCGACGGGATGTAGTTACCTTAGAAAGCTGTTGAAACAGCAAACATAAATGACTTTTTAGTCCAGGTTTCCTCACGATGTTTTCCTTCACCGTTAATCAGTGACGTCTAAGATATACTTAGAAAGTACATATGACTTCAGAAAAGTCACATTGGTACTTGCCAGGTTTCGTACCAGCACACTCGTACACGAGAAGCAGTTAACTTAACCACTAGGCCACCAAGACCTCGCTAGTTAAGACATTAAACGCTAGTCGCTCCGCTTATGAATATACCAACACCCCTACATTGCCCTTTGAGCGCCAACGCTACGACTTACTAAAAATTTGCTAAATATAATGAGATTTAATTAAAATGTTCCGCCAAATGCCGCCGAAAGGGAACAGTGTTAGACTTAGCTACCGTACATATCGCTACACTGGCGAGCATGGAATTTGGGTCGGTTACATTAAAAAATATCTTCGAAATTATGAGTCTTTAGATGGGTGAAGTAAAAAACTATTTCTGCCAGCCTCTTGGGTACACTTCCAGTTGACGGCGATAAGGAAGAATTTTTGACGCCATATTTTAGTCAGGTATATATTAGAACTAGCTTCTGCCAGCGACTTCGTCCGCGTGGAATAGTGGTGCTCCGCTCCTATTGGTCTTAGCGTGATGATATATAGCCTATAGCCTTCCTCAATAAATGGGCTATCCAACACTGAAAGATTTTTCAAATCGTACCAGTAATTCCTGAGATTAGCGCGTTCAAACATACAAACTCTTCAGCTTTATTATATTAGTATGGATAAGTATAAGTATAAATTAAAAGTATGTATTGCAGAATTTTGAGCTATTTTTCTGTTGACTCACAATACTTAACTCAACAGTGGCGGTTGTTACGGTGAAGTTACGGAACCCAATCGTGCGTGGCCCGACACGCACTTGGCCGGTTTTAATTTTAGACACGATTGTTAACTACGCAATTACAACTGCGGTCCTCTATCGGGTAGCAATAAATCTCCGTTTATATAGTAAGCCTATTATGTCGAACTATGCGACAGTGACCGGAGGTTAACTTTAATTGTAACTAACTATGCCTATTTAAACTTTAGTTTGCTATACAGGAAAATGTCTGTCTGTCTGTCTGAAACATGTGTTTTATACATATAATTGAAATCACTGTTTTCTCGAAAAGTATTTTCACAATTAATGAATATCTACAAGACTAAGTACCAAAAAAAAACCGACTTCAAAAAAAAAAAACTAAAAAGTATTAAAAAAGTATAAAATAACTTAATAAAGATTTAACACAAACCTAATACCTTTAATATTAATAAAACACCATTATTTGTATGTGTTACCTATTGACAGGTTTAAAGTCGGTGCCAAGCCAAATGTAATAGTGTTACTCATTCAGGTATTAAAAAGTTTTCATCTGTTTCACATTAATTCACATTGTTCTTTAAGTTTATTTTTTACGTAGGTTAATCTTTAGGAATTTCATTTTGTTTAGGACTTGGCACCGACTTCAAACCTGTCAATAGGTAACACATACAAATAATGGTGTTTTATTAATATTAAAGGTATTAGGTTTGTGTTAAATCTTTATTAAGTTATTTTATACTTTTTTAATACTTTTTAGTTTTTTTTTTTGAAGTCGGTTTTTTTAAACGTAGTTTTTTTAAATTTATTTTTTACTTTTTAGTGTCTGTAATAAGTTGCTCTGTAAACTACAGTATTTTTTACAGGATTTTTATAGATTACATAAGGAAGGCTATAACATTTCGTTGTTTTTATTGTCATAATTATATGTTAAATAGTTTTTTTTTAAGTAGCTATGGGTAGGCCTACGAAAGGTGCAGCTTTAAACAATATAGATCAAGAAACGGGAACGGAAAATATAAATCGACTCCGAAACAATTACGTCATCGATGTAAACAAAAATGTAAAAAATGTTCACAAAATGAAAACTACTGGGCCAAACCATGTGAAATTTTTATGGGACCAAATGGCATCTATTCCGCATCAAACTAAAAAAGAATCACGTAAATCGGATCATAAATCTCAGCGTAATCGGTGTACATACATAGAAAAAAAAAAAAAAAATACCGATCGAATTGAGAACCTCCTCCTTTTTTTGAAGTCGGTTAAAAAAGGGAGGAGCTCGTGTCTAAGTAGCAGCCGCACGGGTTGACCAATCAAAGGTTGAGCTGCGCTTGGCGCGGTCGGTCTGTGGATGGGTGACCATCTATGTGGTGATCAATGCTCATGCCTTCTCTGTGTGAGAAGAGGCCTGTGTCCAGCAGTGGGATAGTAAATAGGTCGATGATGCTAACAATGATATAGATCTGCTTACCTCTGATGAAGACAGTCGTGATGTTACGTACTATGTCAATATCTCATCAAACAGAGTACCTGGTGTCGGTCACATTTTATTTCACGAACTATCTTTGAAAGTAATAAGTTTTATCCGTCGGGAAATGTCGCGAGTGATGAAAATATTGTATGAAATACTCACGCATCGCAATGGTACAATTAAATTGAGGACTTTTTTAGGGTTCCGTAGTCGACAAGGAAACCTTATGGTTTCGCCATGTCTGTCTGTCTGTCTGTCCGCGGCATAGCTCAGAGGTTATTGTTGCTACCCTAAAAAGAATATATTTTTAATAATTTTATTTTACCACTTTGTCAGCGTGATCAATATACATATCCATACCAAATTTCAGCTTTCTAGTACCAAGAACCTCGGAGCTATGCCGCGGTAACGTGTAACTGTCTTACTTATAAAAAACCTTTAGTCTGAAGTTCACCCATTTCCCACCTAATCCTTACTTAATGTAGTAATCCAGGATTAAGCTACTAACTTTTTTTATTTACCACTAGCTTCTGCCCGTGACTTCGTCCGCGTGGAATAGTGGTGCTCCGCTCCTATTGGTTTTAGCGTGATTAAATATAGCCTTCTTCAATAAATGGGCTATCTAACACTGAAAGAATTTTCAAATCGGACCAGTAGTTCCTGAGATTAGTAGCGTACGCAAAAAAAGTAACTTTTCTGGTTTATTTCTTGCACCTTGTGTCCGAAAAACCCAAATATCTTACGGAACCCTATTTTTTTCCAAAATAAAATTTAGCCTATGTTACTCGTGAATAATGTAGCTTTCGAATGGTGAAAGAATTTTTAAAATCGGTCCAGTAGTTTTTGAGCCTATTCATTACAAACAAGCAAACAAACAAAGTTTTCTTCTTTATAATATTAGTGTAGATAGTGTAGATTTATGTACACAGAAATTAATCAAATGAAAAAAAACAGTTCGGATTAACGCTAAACAGCATTTATGAGTGAGATTTTTACTAATCCATTGCTTAGCGGCAGATTAAAAATATCGTACTTTATAAGTAAGACAGTAAGGGTTTCTTAACGACTACGGAACCCTAAAAATGTGTTATAACAAGCAGAACCACAGCACACTACTAGTATGATCCCTTCGATAATTCCCTTACTCACTGAACAACAATTAATATCTGATACAAAGCTGACTGCGCCTCTTAATTGTGAAATATCGAAGCCTATTGTTCTTACAAAGGCCTTTGTTAGATCGGAATGTAATATAACTACCTTTATTTAAGCCCACTGCTGGAAGTAAGACCACTCTTTAAGGGCATACACAAGGTATTTCTTCTATTTACCCGTGTTCCGCGAGAACTACAATACGCACCCGGATAAAAAATAGCCTATAACCGTCTCCAACCTTCCATCTATATCTACACCAAATTTTATCTAAATTGGTTCAGCCATTTTACTGTGAAAGCGAAATTAACGAAAATGTATAAGTTCCTCAGCTACGAGGCTACGACGCCTACGCCGTAGCAAGCCCGTAGCCAAAAAAAATTCTTTTTCTTTCGCTCTCATAAGTTCATTAATCTTTTTTGACAAATTAGTACAAGTTATTAATAGATAACATGGTTCGCCCCTATGGGGTCCACTTAGAAACTTAAGAACGTTACTGATTCCCTAAGAAAAGAGTATTCAACAAAAAACCGGCTAAGTGCGAGTCGGACTTTTAGAAGGGAAAAATCATGACATTTTTATTTTTTCATAGTAGCCTTTTCCCGCTATTTCATTCGCGTCTCGAAGGAACTATTAAAGTCACCCGGTTAAAAAGCCTTAGCTTATAACCCTCTCCAGGGTCCCTTCTATCTCCGTACCAAATTTCATCAAAATAGGTACAGCAGTTCTTGAGTTATAAAATAATAGTTTAAAAAAAAACTAAAAAAACACGCTTTTATTGCTGACCGAACTAAAAAGTAGAAAATAATTTTTAATTACAGAGTTTATGTTACAGTAGTAGGAAGTCAAACAATCAATCGTGAGTAATTAACTCGAAAGAAAATTATAATAAAATTTAAGTTTTTCAGAATAATTCAATTCAGAGTAAAAAGTCGGTCAGCAATAAAAGCGTGTTTTTTTAGTTTTTTTAAACTATTATTTTTTCGATTGAAGATTCCGTTACATACATACATACAAACCGAGCTAATATATAAAAAAAAAATCTTATCGGATTATTGCATTGTCATCGGCCCTTAACACGCTAAAACCAATAGGAGCGGAGCACCACTAGTAAACCGCGGGCAGAAACTAGTAAATAATATTACTAAGATAAGTTTAAATAAACATATTCAAAGTTAAGAATTTCAGTTTGCGTCTTATTCTCGAACTTAAGTGAGAACATTGTTAGCCAAGTTTAAGTTTATAAATAAGTATACAAAGTTGGTTTAAACTTAATCCTGTTAGTTAAGTAAGACTGTCGGCAGTTCTCAAAGATTTCCTCGTATTTAATGTTACTAAGATAATTATACTAGTAGTACCCCGTGGTTCCACCCATGTTTAAATTTCTATATCTACACATATAAAATGCTTTGTCCTGAATGACTGACGGATCAACGCACAGCCTAAACCGCTGATCGTAGAGACCTGAAACTTGGAGGGTGTTTTCTTTGTATGATGTAGGCATCCGGTAAGAAAGGATTTTCCGAAATTCTACCACTAAGGAGGTGAAAAAGAGGGGCAAAGTTTGTATGAAACTCTGTAATTTTTAATTTGAATTCGTATAGCCCACACGGGCGCAGCCGCTGGCGGAAAGCTAGTCTTATTATAAATGGAGTATAGGCACATAAAATATAAACAGCTACTAACATCACAAAGTAACTCTGTTTGTTCCGATTTCACGGTAAAACGGCTGGAGTGATTGTGAGATGAAATTTGTTATG
Source organism: Pyrrhia umbra (assembly GCA_963891755.1). Taxonomy (NCBI): domain Eukaryota; kingdom Metazoa; phylum Arthropoda; class Insecta; order Lepidoptera; family Noctuidae; genus Pyrrhia; species Pyrrhia umbra. The sequence goes on from OY982946.1 coordinate 632,952, forward strand.
GAGATAGACTGACATCTGGGGGAGGATATAGAGTAGTTCCTACCCGTGTGAGTCAAGTAGTTCTCTCAGAATACGAGTGAAGCTGCGTGACCAAGCTAGTTAATAAATAATACTGCCGTCATAAGAAACAAAGCCTTAATTTAAATATATATAATAAAAATAATAAAAAAAGCCTATAGTCTGTACCGATAGATTTTACGAAAAATGTAAACAAAGTCGTAACCTATTTCGTTCTAATTCTGCCACAGAAATTAACAAAGTGGCGTAAGGATGGCGCATTTATGTCAATTTCATGCTCTAAACATCATCATTCATCATTTAATGCCATTTTATTTATCTATGTGGGAAAATTAGAACAAAATAGGTTATGATTTTGTTTACATTTTCCGTGAAATCAATCGGTACAGGTTATAGTTAGTAAATAACAGTGATATTTATTCGGTAGCTTCGTGTAACATCAATCGTGGTGGCACACTACATAAATTTGAGGTTTTGCGCGTCACACGATGGGCCATTCCTGTGACTAGGGTTGCCAGGCCTTCAAACTGAGAAGCCGGACACACCAGACGGTGTAGCCGGACATTTGGGTAAAAAGCCGGTCACTCTTAATATCCTATGATGACGAATGATCTTAAAAGGGGTCCTTTTTTTACCTTTTGAGGTGCGGAACCCTAAAAAGGATGGAAAGTCATCAAATGACTACAAAATGACTTCTCTCGCAGTGGGCGGAGTGACTCTTACTTACGTAGCCCTTTATATTTCGGGGGCGCGGTATCTCCGATCATCCCACAGCAAATTTTTTTAACATCCCCTCAAATCAAACATCTTACGAAATCCCTTCCAAAAACCCGTCGGCCCGCAACTGCAACGATACACGAGCCGTCACAGCAACAGACACGGCACATTTGTTGCGGGCGTTCGTTGCATAAATCTGTGGTGACGTCACACTGATGGATAGCTGTGTTACTGGACTTCAGTAAGCTGCGAGCTCTCGTTGAGAGAGGTTTGTTTTGTATGCAAATGTATACCTAGTCCTGCTAATATTAGAAACTACCTTCTGCCCGCGACTTCGTCCGCGTGGAATAGTGGTGCTCCGCTCCTATTGGTTTTAGCGTGATGATATATAGCCTATAGCCTTCCTCAATAAATGGACTATCTAACACAGAAAGAATTTTTCAAATCGTACCAGTAGTTCCTGAGATTAGCGGGTTCAAACAAACAAACTCTTCAGCTTTATTATATTAGTATAGACTATTTTATTATATGTATAGATTAGAAATGTGAAACTTCTTCTTCCCAGCAATAACACATAGGAAGTGGTGAAGGGCGGGCGTTTTGGGGGCTGTCTATTGTTGTTGATTTTCAGCCTAATTTGAATAAATGACTTTTGAATATAGATTTTTTTTTTAATTTTTGTGAGGATATATGTACGGTTTTTGCTCTTTCACGCAAAAACTGCTGAATGGATTTCGATGAAATTTGGTGCACACATAGATTATAGGATGATGATTATTCATGCACATGAAATAGTTCTACCAAGATGCGGGTGAAACCACGGGAAACAGCTAGTATAATAAATGCGAATGTGATTTTATTTGTTTATTACCCTTTGATAGTAAAATGGCTGAACTGATTTGGATGAATCTGTGCTTGAAGTAGACAGCTAGAAAGTATAAGTCAAAGAGTGTATTTGTTTGAGCGCGCATATCTCTGGAACCACTAGTCGGATTTGAAAATATCTTTTTCATTTCTCATACACGGAAAGTACGCTTGAAGTTACCTGATCAGAGGGACGAAAGTAGTACTTTTCGTCCCTGGGAAGCGATTTTCCCTGCTGTCAAAAAAAAAAAAAAACAATGCAAGTCATGTCCCTGTATACAGCCACTCTGTTATATCGCGGCGTAAAATTGCAATAAAAAATATTATCAATAATTTTGTATCATGTCTTTATACTTACCCAGGTATTTCTTATTTCGAATTCAATAAATTATTAATTAATTTAAATAGATTTGAGCAATTATTTTTACAAAAAAATAATTTACTATCAAAAAAAAATTAAAACTAACAAAAAAATACTATGCAAGCCATGTCCCTCTATACAGCCACTCTGTTATATCGCGGCGTAAAATTGCAATAAAAAATATTATCAATGATTTTGTAACATATAGGTAATTCTGATTTAGAATTCAATAAACTATTCGTTAATTTAAATAGATTTGAGCAAAATTTTTGACAAAAAAATACTGGCTGGTAGAATGCCACAGAAAAAAAAAGAGGCGGACAATCGATCTTCAGTTGTTTCGTCGAGTGCTAATTATTTACGTTTACAAATAAAATATTGTTTGTTTATGTAATCAGGTTTGTATTTCCTTTCCTCATATTCAAAATGAAAAGCAGAGTGTTTACCTCGGGAGAAAGACCTATGTAGGCCCTCGAACTATTAGCGCCCTCGCTACGCTCGTGCGCCAAACCATCTCGGGCCTAAATAGGTCACTTTCATCCCTTGTGTAACAATCTACTATTTCATTTCTCATACACGGAAAGTGAGCTTGAAGTTACCTGATCAGAGGGACGAAAGTAGTACTTTTCGTCCCGGGGAAGCGATTTTCCCTGCTGTCAAAAAAATAAAAACTACGCAAGCCATGTCTCTCTATACAGCCACTCTGTTATATCGCGGCGTAAAATTGCAATAAAAAATATTATCAATAATTTTGTAACATGTCTTCATACTTACCCAGGTATTTCTAATTTAAAATTCAATAAATTATTAATTAATTTAAATCGATTTGAGCAAATTTTTTACAAAAAAATTATTTACTTTAAAAAAAAAATTAAATCTGACAAAAAACTGCAAGCTATGTCCCTCTATACTATACAGCCACTCTGTTATATTGCGGCGTAAAATTGCAATAAAAAATACAATCAATAATTTTGTAACATTCAGGTAATTCTAATTTAGAATTCAATAAATTATTCGTTAATTTAAATAGATATCAGCAAAATTTTTGACAAAAAAATACTGGCTGGTAGAATGCCACAGAAAAAAAAGAGGCGGACAATCGATCTTCAGTTGTTTCGTCGAGTGCTAATTATTTATGTTTACAAATAAAATATTGTTTGTTTATGTAATCAGGTTTGTATTTCCTTTCCTCATATTCGAAATGAAAAGCAGAGTGACAACAAAGGAGAAAGACCTATGTAGGCCCTCGAACTATTAGCGCCCTCGCTACGCTCGTGCGCCAAACCATCTCGGGCCTAAATAGGTCACTTTCATCCCTTGTGTAACAATCTACTATTTGTATTTCATAGCCCAATTTTCGAGGAAGGTTATAAGCTATTTAGCATCAAGCTATGACTATTAGGAGCCGAGAAATAACAAAAAATGTCCGGGTGATGCGACGCGCTTAATCGTATACCACAGACTAAACAAAAGAAACACGTTTTCTGAATCTAAAATACTTTCTCCTTGTAAAAGCAATTTGTCTGTCTGTCCAACACACCCATTACACGGCACATTTACTTGATAACTTACGTAAGAATTTAGTATCGTTAAAACATAGTTGTACTAAGTCTTAACCAAATGATTTTAAGAAAAATGTAAACAAAGTCGTAAACTATTTTGTTCTAATTCTGCCACATAAATTAACAAAAGGCGTAAGGATGGCGCATTTATTTCAATTTCGTGCTCTAAACATCATCATTCAACAATATCGAAAATTAGAACAAAATAGGTTGTGATTTTGTTTACATTTTTCTTAAAATCTATTGGATCTAATGTAATGTACATACGTTGTTTCTGCGTGAGAGTAACAGACAGTAGATAAAATAGATATGGTTTAAGTAATAGTCACTTCCAACTATTTGATCCCTAACACAATAAACCCATTAATACTAAAATCTAAACGAATATTAATGGTTTTGAACGCGACCGACTTTATGTAACACTAGTATCTCCCCGCGGTTATACCGGCTTTTCATTAGGAAAAGTGTATGATGAGAAGAATCCTATGTATAAAATTTAATTAAAAATTTAAAAAAAACCCTACGCAAAAATACCTTACATCATTTTGGAAAAGAGCTGATACTCTTACACTGCTGGACCAATATTAACCATCATCTGCCTAGCCTTTTCCCAACTATGTTGGGGTCGGCTTCCAGCCTTAACCGGATGCAGCTGAGTACCAGTGTTTTACATGGAGCGACTGCCTTTTTTTTTTTTTTTTTTTTTTTTTTTTTTTCGCGCTGGGAAAAATGCGTTACGCATACCCCCCATCCAGGGGAATGGGGGGGTATGTGGGACTCCCCGGGCAAGCCCGGTATACCCACTAAAACAACCCAGCGGCATTCCCGCATCGTCTGAAAGGAGGGGGACTGGGAAACCGGCGTAGCCTTTACGTCCAGTCCCCCTCGACGATTGCCCGCCTCAACGGCGGCGGGCCCCTCACGTCCTCCCCATTGGGGGAGGGTCGGGAATGTCCGGCGGAGGTGGTGTGGAGTGCAATGCGGGCGGAGGCGCCCCCGCGCCTGTCGCCCGCCCATCACCACCGCGAGGAGGGAGAAGAAGACGTCTTCTCCGACCTCGTCTTCGTCTTCGGAGCGGCGCAGCGAGGGGGTCGTCCTCCCGTGCGCGCTCCGCCGCCTCTTTTTGCGAAATGACGTCCTCGCAAAAGGAGGCGACCGCGGCCCAAGCACCTTCGCTCCCCAGCATGGAACGGACTACACTGGGAAGCGAGAGGTCCTGGCCGATCTCCGCAGTCAGAATGCGGCGCGGCTCCGACCAAGCCGGGCAGACCTCTAGGGTATGCTGCGCCGTATCCTCCGCCGCGCCGCATTCGTGGCACGCTGGGGTTTCCTCCCTCCCGATCCTGTACAGGCGCGAGCCAAAGCAGCCATGCCCTGACAGCACCTGCACAAGACGAAAAGAGAGGAAACCGTGCTTCCGCTCGAGCCATTCTCGCAGAACTGGCCCGAGCGCATCCAGCGTCCGACGGCCGAAAGTGGCGGTGGCGAGGTCGTCCGTCCAATGGACGACGATGGCGTCCTTCGCCTCCCGCCTGACGGCCTCCCGCTCCTCCGCAGTGGGGCACTCTCCGAGCGCCTTTCGATGCGCCGTCCACTCGTACACCCTGGCGAGCACCCATGCCTCGAGCTCCCAAGGAGGGGTGCCCGCCAGAACGCACGCCGCCGAGAAGCCCACCGACCGGTAGGCCCTCGCCACCCGCAGCGCAATGGCCCTTTGCGGCCTGCGGAGTGCGGTGGCATTCTCCCTTCTTTGTAGGGAGTCCGCCCAGATAGGGGCCCCGTAGAGGGCCATGCTCCGCAGTATGCCGGCATAGAGACGCCGGCACCGTGCGCTGGGTCCCCCTAGGTTGGGGAGGAGCCACGAGAGCGCGTCAGCGGCCCTCAGCAGGCGCGTCGACAGCCCGCCGAAGTGTAGGCCGAAGCGCCACCTGCTGTCCAGCACCAGGCCGAGATACTTCATCTGGGGCCTTACTTCTATCCTGACGCCCTCCACAGCAATGTGGGCGTCGGGAGGGCAACGCTGCCGAGGCCCGCGGAAGAACACGGCCTCGGTCTTGTTCAGCGCCACCCTCAACCCCAGGCGGCGGATCCTCCCCGCCACCAAGGACCCGCCAGCCGATGCCAGACAGGCCGCCTCCCCAAAGTTCTTCCCCCGGGCAGTGAGCAGAGTGTCGTCCGCGTAACAAATCACACTCGTGCCCGGGAGAAGCGCCCCCCGCAGGAGCCAGTCAAACCCTATGTTCCACAGGGTGGGCCCCAGGACCGACCCCTGAAATCGATGAAATCGAATCGATGAAAGCCATTAAGAATAGATTTCTAATTAATACAGCTAGTAGCGAGTTCTCTTACCTTTCTACACGATTTTTGAACAAGGATAAACAAAAGAACGTATGGAATAATAAATAAAATCGGGAGACTAAAACAGGTGGTTATGAACGCGTGTGTGGTGGAGCTGTCGGCGACACGACCGCTCTCGTCCGCGCGCGAGATCTCACTGAGGTTTTAGAGGTAACCATATGTACGTATAGGGTTGCTAGTGTTTTAAAAAAGTTGCGGAATGTGGGGGTAAATTACTGGAGTTTAAAAATGGGTATTTCATTTCTTTAAAGTTACAGACGCACAAGCCATGAGCTTATAACTTTACATAATTATCTTTTAAAAACTCTGCCAATTTTGAACATAACATAACATGTCATCATCTGCCTAGCCTTTTCCCAACTATATTGGGGTCGGCTTCCAGTCTAAACCGGATGCAGCTGAGTACCAGTATTTTACATGGAGCGACTGCCTATCTGACCTCCACAACCCAGTTGCAACACGTTGGTAACACGGTACCCCATGGTAAGACTGGTTGTCAGACTTTCTGGCTTCTGACTACCCGTAACGACTGTCAAAGATGTACAAATGACAACCGGGACCAAGGAGTCTCGATATGACAAAGATGGTCACCCATCCACGGACCGACCGCGCCAAGCGCAGCTTAACCTTTGATCGGTCGAACCGTGCGGCTGTTACTTAGCCACGAGCTCCTCCTGGACCAATATTAACCAAACATAGCTAAGAACTACCGCAAGGAAACTGGCTTTCAAATGAAAAAAAAATGCATCGAAATCGGTCCATCCGTTTAAGAGCTACGATGCCACAGACAGACATCGACAGCAAACCTATAACACCCCTCTTTTTGCGTCGGGGGTTAATAAATACAAAACATGCTATATCTGTGTGCAGTTTCATCCAAATCTGTTGAGCAGTTTTTACGTTAGAGAGCAACAAAGATTTATTGTCAAAAAATTTTTGCATTTTATAATATTAGTAGAATTATTCTTTACTAGCAATTGCCTGCGGTTTCTCCCGCATCCCGAGGGAACCACTTCACGCACCCGAGTAAAAACTGTAACATGTCCTTCCCCGGGTTACAATCTATCTCGATGCCAAATTTCATCTCAATCGCTTCAGCCGTTTTAGCGTAAAAGCGTAGCAAAAAAAATATATTCTGTAACTCACTCTGTTTTATTACCAATGAACAGAATAATATGCAATTTTCTATGACTATAGATTTAAAGCTTGATCAGTATTTAACATAGAATTTTTATAAAGCGTAAATGAATAAAAATACTTCAGGATGCCAGAGAGACTGCTGCAAATAGCAAGTATTATTATAAACATATTTTTTTAACACACACAAAAAAAAATAGAATTTAATTTTATTCATAATTAATGCCATGGCACGTCTCCCTGATAAAATATTATTACAATACAGTTTTGCCGCGCTGTCAACGTGACAATTTATTGCAAATGGCTACGCACAAAATGGCGGCCGCTTTGTTTTATGTTATTTTAATTTTCATCTATACATATAAAATGCTTTGTCCTGAATGACTGACGGATCAACGCACAGCCTAAACCGCTGATCGTAGAGACCTGAAACTTGGAGGGTGTGTTCTTTGTATGACGTAGGCATCCGATAAGAAAGGATTTTCCGAAATTCTAACCCTAAGGGGGTGAAAAAGGGGGGCAACGTTTGTATGAAACTCTAGTCATTTTTAATTTGAATATGTATAGCCCTCGCGGGCGAAGCCGTTGGCGGAAGGCTAGTGTATAAGTAAATAGACTTAAGCGTTTGTGTTCTTATTGTAGGTGAAAGATAAGGTTTTGAAGCGTGATTTAGGTTCAAAGATGAATGAATAAGATGGGGATGGGGAATAAGATGGGGTATCGTGTTACCCGGTAACTGGGTTGTGGAGGTCAGATAGGCAGCTCCATGTAAAACACTGGTACTCAGCTCCATCAGGTTAGACTGGAAGCCTACCTCAAGATAGTTGGAGAAAGGTTAGGCATACAACTTTACGCATCCGAATAAAACTACTCTAAAACCTTTCTCAGGCTTCAAACTATACCATATGTCCAGCCGTTTTACCGTAAAAGCGTAACAGATCAACAAATGTCGTATTTGTTTAATTAGCAAGGAATATACGGTAGTCGTAGTATCATAAAGAGATATGCAACGCCATCTAGCGTTAACTTCGGAACTAACTGTACAAAGACCGAGCTGTCAAAAAGTTCTACAAGTAATTTAGTTCGCATAACGGTCAACAGATGGCGTTTAAGTCATGTTTGACATAGTTCTCACCACCTTGTATAGATGGCGGTGACAAGGTAATGTGTTGAGTTCGTCCTTTGCAAAGAGTCCTTTTGTCGCACAAAGATGGCGCCACGAACCTAGACAACAATTTTTCTTTGTTTAAAGATGTCTTGTTTCAAGTATTTGCGTTTTTAAGGCTTAATAATAGATTAATATACGTACGTAGTAATGTAACTTTTATGGAATTAATTAATAAAGATAATTAGGCACTATTAAAAATCAAGCATGGGACTGATCATTACGATCATAAATATTGCATTGATTGTAAATATAGGTTGTAAAATATTATACAAAGGAATATAAGTTATTTCCATGTTTTCTAACACAAAAGAGTTTTTTTTAAGATTTTGTATATTTTTTATTCTTACACCTGTTAAACATGTAATGCGAGTCTAGTTTAAGCTGGATTGTTACACTTAATGTTTTCTTTTTCTTTTTTGGTAGCAGTGTTGTAGTGTGTTCACACTTTTTCTTCTTTCCAATTTGTTTTTAGAAGTGGTGACTTTTAATTGGCTGTCAGACAAATTAACTATTTTTTATTCTGTTTGTTTTAGCTGTTAGTCATCCATAGTTATTAAATAAATAAATAAATAGGATTTAGAATTATTACGACCATAATTCCTAATAATAAAAGAAGTATTTTTTACTTCAAACATCTAATTTACTTTTGAATTGGTATCTATTACTGTCAAATATTGTTTCAAATATAGTTCGTGTGAACCAAATTTATAAAAACTAGCAGACCCAACGAAAGTCTTACGCCAATTCCAATTTTGTTTGCAGCAATATTCTGCTATTATTGTTTTTTTCTATCTTCAGCAATACGAAAATTGGTTGCGTAGAACCAATATTCCTTTTCGTAAAACGCTGATTAAATTGTCACAATGAGCCATTTGTATGATGCGCTTACCGACACAGTATTTTCATTTCTGTAGATATCACAAATTAATCTGATTTTCATTTATTTATTATTTAATTTGCTTAGCTTACCATTTACATATTATAACGCCAAACAAACAAATTGTTTTGTTTCTCTCTGCCAAACTTCATCTTACCTAGCCAAAATGGGTTTATTAAGCGAATCAGAAAGACGGTCAGTATATTGTAATCTCCAGTAAGTTAAAGAGTACACCAACGCAAAACCCATTGTACTTTCTTTTCCAGTTCATATTATGTATATATTTTATTGGAGACCCTTAAATAAATGACCAACAGCTAAATTAACAAGACCATTATATTTTAACTTGCAATAAAACTCACCTGGCTGAGGGTTCAGTCTTCTCTTGACATACTCCATAAACTTCTCCGTCAAGCCTCTCTTCTTGGAGTCCTTTTCTTCTTTTTCATTCTGCAACAAAAAGAACTAGTTTTGAGAACTAAACGTTAGATGTGTTCGTGGAAAATTACCGCAGTTTTATCATGAGTACGGCAAACTATGATATGTTCCTTGAAAAAATATAAGTTCAATATAATAGTCTTAGGGCCAACTTAAAGAAGGGTAAGTAATCGGCCCGTTAAACAAAAGCGTTTTTTTTACCAGGAAGCTGGACTTTTCGTGTTAATCAAATCAAATCAAAATTCTTTTATTGTGGTCATAGGTTAACAAAGGTGTTCTTAAAATTTAAAAAGTTAGTATCACTATGTCCTGCTAGTGAAGCGTACAATAATATTAATTCTTATATTAAGTTATATTTATTTATAACTACCTAAATCTTTACTTACTGTAACAAAAAATATAACTAAACACTATCATTTAACTAATCTGAAATTGAATAATAAGCCTTATCTATTATTACCCACTTCTAGTTCAACCCTGGTTTGGTAATCGACCGTTTCAGGAATAAAAAACCGGCCAAGTGCGAGTCGGACTCGCGCACCGAGGGTTCCGACCATTGGAAAGAAAAAATACGCAATAAAGTCGCAATTATCTTGTTTTTTCCCGACCGCATAATTAAGTTTGTTTGTAGAGGAAAATTGCTGATTACTAAAAAACTACTTACTAGATCTCGTTCAAACCAATTTTCAATGGAAGTTTGCATGGTAATCTACATCATATATTTTTTTTAGTTTTATCATTCTCTTATTTTAGAAGTTACAGGGGGGGGGACACACATTTTACCACTTTGGAAGTGCCTCTCGCGCAAACTATTCAGTTTAGAAAAAAATGATATTAGAAACCTCAATATCATTTTTGAAGACCTATCCATAGATACCCCACACGTATGGGTTTGATGAAAAAAAAAATTTTGAGTTTCAGTTCTAAGTATGGGGACCCCCAAAATTTATTGTTTTTTTTCTATTTTTGTGTCAAAATCTTAAAGCGGTTCACAGAATACATCTACTTACCAAATTTCAACAGTATAGTTCTTATAGTTTCGGAAAAAAATGGCTGTGACATACGGACGGACAGACAGACAGACAGACAGACATGACGAATCTATAAGGGTTCCTTGTCGGACTACGGAACCCTAAAAATCTCTATCAATACGTTACCCATCGAGAGATGGAAGTTTGAATTTATGGTAAACAGCTGTTTTAATTGGGCCATTATCTCGTCGGTGAACTTGGGCCTTAGTATCATAACAAAACAAGAGGAGCTCGTAGCTAAGTAACAGCCACTCGGGTCGATCGATCTGGGTGCGATCGGTCCGTGCATAGGTACCATCTATGTCATACCGAGACTCCTCCGTGCCTCGGAAAGTACGTTAAGCTGTTGATCCCGGTTGTCATTTGTAGATCTTTGATAGTCCTTACAGAAGCTTGAATGTCTGACAACCAGTCTTACCAAGGGGTATCGTGTTACCCGGTAACTAGGTTGTGGAGGTCAGATAGGCAGTCGCTTCATGTAAAACATTGATACTCAGCTGCATTTATTTAAACTGGAAACTGACTCCAACATAGTCGGGAAAAGACTAGGCAGATGATGATCACATATATACAGACAGTCAATAAATTATTACTACATACAGGTCGCAAGACACCTCTTGATGTTAAGATTCATCACAATCTCACACAAGTGGCACTTAACTAGAAGATTGAAGTGTAAATATTAACTGAGTTGTGGCTCACAGCGACATCTAGCGGTAGTTGGGAGAACTACACTTTCAGTATTTTACAAAAATGCTGATTTATAAGTACTTTTGGGGTTCCGTAGTCGACAAGGAACTCTTTTATGTCAGAGATATTTGAGAAAACTCTGACAATAGGGCTTTTTAGTTTGCTAAAACGTACAGCCCGCATCATAAGAAGGAGAAGGAACCGTTATAGTTTCGCCATGTCCGCTGTCTGTCTGTCTGTCCGCGGCATAGCTCAGAGGTTATTGGTACCAGAAAGCTGAAATTTAGTGTGGATATGTATACTGGTCATGCCGATAAAGTAGCAAAGCAAAACTTTGAAAAATATTTTTTAGAGTACCTCTCGTACATGTAGTGTGGATGATTTCTTTTCTCATATATCCCTTCGCGTGGGGTATCCTTGGATAGGTCTTCTAAAAATAAAGCAGCAGTGTGGAGACCATTTTCCCATTTAGAAACCCTTATTCGAAATATCAAAGTGCATATTTTTGTTAAGTTCGAATGTGGGGATACCCCCTCTAATTTCTGCATGGTTGTTCCTAGGTATGTGAAAAAAATCACCGACATAGCATTTATAACGAACTTAAAAGGAAACCTATCACAGCTTAATAGGTTTTACGGGTTACAGAGTTAAGCCGAAAATGCGGGTTGCAGACCAAGAGCTAAGCTAAGTTAGTTTAGCTTAGCTCGCATAGCTGACGCAGTTTTCCATACTTGTGTGCAGACCGCAAACTATGTGAACTAAGCTATGTGAGCTAACTAAAATATGCGAAGCTATGTTAGTTGTGTATGCCGATGCGCAGCTACGCGAGCTAAGCTATGTCCCTCCCGCCTTCCCCGCACGCCCTTCGCACATCCTTCGCCAGTGCTGTCCAGTGTCCTTTGTCGTACGCACGGTGGTTTCGTAGCGAATATGGAGCAATTTATCGATTGATTTATTTAACACGATAATATATAACTGAAAATATTCATCATCTAATTCGTAAATAAAGTTCTAAACTCTCCACTTGCGTGCCGAGATTCAATGTGTTGACATATCCAAGGTCTAGAATGTCGTTTTCTTATATAATAATAATAAGTCAGTATTAATCTTCTTTTTCTATGTGTAACGTATTCATCATCGGAACTTTCTTCATCGATTATATTCATAGCAAGCGCCTGACGTCCGTCTAATTGAACTCCGCAACACTAACTGAGCTTTGGCTTAGCTCTTTGTGTGCACGCCATTTATTTCTATCTTAGCTTAGTTTGGCTTAGCCTAGCTTCCCTAGCTTAGCTTTAGAATAGCTTAGTTTTCGGTCTGCAACCGGCAGAACGTCCACCACCGGACTAACTTAGTATAGCTTAGCTCGCATAGTTGAGCCAGTTTTTCATACATGTGCGTCCAGCGCAAACTATGCGAGCGTATGTATACAATGCGAGCTAAGCTAAACTAAGTTTAGCCGGCGGTGGACGTTCGGCTTTATAGTCGACTAACTAACGTGTATTAAGGAACTGTATTACGAGTGGCCCGACAAGCACCCGTTAGCCATTAAATTGCTTAAATATGGAGTTAAAAAATACTTCGCATCCATCTCTTACCATTAACAAAACGATTCAAAACTAAAAACCAGCTCAATTGGCAAGTTTCCAACAAAAAATAGCCGATATAATATATTTAAACGATATAGGGTGTCAATAACGACCCGTGTTATTACCGTGATGGATTTAGGCGACACTTTGTGCTTGCGAATAGCTTAAATCTATGTCCATACCAAATATCATCGAAATTAGTTCGGCCTTTTCATCGTGAAAGTGTGACAAACATACATGAAGACAGACAGACCGACTTTCACATTTATAATATTATTAACCAGCTTTCCGCCAGCGGCTTCGCCCGCATGGGCTATGCGAATTCAAATTAAAAATGACAGAGTTTCATACAAACTTTGCGCCGTTTTTCATCCCCTTAGGGGTAGGATTTCGGAAAATCCTTTATTATCAGATGCCTACGTCGTACAAAGAACACACCCTCCAAGTTTCAGGTCTATACGATCAGCGGTTTAGGCTGTGCGTTGATCCGTCAGTCATTCAGGACAAAGCATTTTATAGGCGCTCCATATAAAACACTGGTACTCAGCTGCATCCGATTAAACTGGAATCCGACCCCAACATAGTTGGGAAAATGGCTAGCCAGATGACATTAGAGTCAAACTGCTAGTAGCAAAAACTTATACCATTGCAACTAATAGTTTCGGCCATAATATTTAATAGTCTATATATCGGTGAGCCTGCGTTTAATAGCCATCGATGGACAAATGGCCGATTTTAATGGCCCAGTAATAATATGAAAGCTGACTTATTTTGCTTGGGCCTTTTAGATACTGGAAAGAATGAAGTCGTAGAAAAAATAATCCTACTAATAATATACTAATATATATAATAATACTATATAGATGCTATTTGGCTCACGAGGTTGTCGTTTCAGCCAATGGTTTAATAGCCAAGAGCCTCGACCAACATCTGAAGAGGCTCTCGTTAGATGGCTGGATCAAGCGCTTGATACAGAAAGCGGTATTACTGGATACGGCACGCATAGTCAGGAGGTTTCTCTCTCTGGGGTCCTGACCGCCGGTAGCTTGGACTATGTTCTCGATGCCGGTGAAGTACTAGTTTTATGTTTTTAAATGTATTTTAAGCTATTGCATAGCTTCTATCGCGGGCCTTGAGCGTGGAGACCGAATCCAGAAATTCCGTTACGAAAAAATAACAAAAAAAAAACCTAACACCCCCCACTCCGACCGGCACAGCGGTGATACTTTTTAGTTTTGCCATCTATCGATGATTAGCAGAACTTTTAATGACTTTTAGATATATCACACTTGTCTCTTTAGTTCAGCAACTCGCCTCTAGGTGGCATTGGTTTTTTATATATTTAAAGATGTAAATATTATGGCGAATAAATGAATGAAGGGTATGTAAATGCGAATCTTTGTGATGATATTTTTCTCTTTCACACAAAAAGTACTGAATACATTTGGATGAAACTTGGTACACACATAGTTCGTAACCTGGATTATCACATAGGATACTTTTTGTCCGAGTGCTTGAAGTAGTTCTCTAAGAAGCGAGTGAAACCGCGGCATAGTGGTGTTTGTATTTTATCTGCAACATATTGCTCAAAGATTTTCGAGCTATTGCATTTAATTTATAGCTTGTACACATACAAGCTATTGTGAAATATACAGCTTGAATATATAGCTACATAAAATGTACTATAGTCTGTACCGATTGATTTTAAGAAAAATGTAAACAAACTCGTAACCTATTTTGTTCTAATTCTGCCACAGAAACTAACAAAATGCCGTAAGGATGTCGCATTTATGTTAATTTCAGGCTCTAAACATCATTTAATGCCAAATTTATCTATGTGGGAAAATTAGAACAATAGGTTATGATTTTGTTTACATTTTTCGTAATATTAATTCGTACACAGTTTACATAAAATTTTGTAAAATTATTTAGTAAATAGATGTTTCTTTATGACCACACCCGCATTCTGAAGAAACTAACAAAAAAAAAGAACCGACTTCAAAAAACCCGAAAAGCACTAAAAAGTTAAAAACAATACTGAAACCTACCTATATTAATAAACCTAGCCTAATCTACGATTAAACTTAGGTTACGTTTATTAATATAGGTAGGTTTCAGTATTATTTTTAACTTTTTAGTGCTTTTCGGGTTTTTTGAAGTCGGTTCTCTTTTTTGCAAAAAAATAATTATTGGTAAGTTTTTAGTGACATATTTTTAATCTTATAATCTTATTTAGGTTGTAATAAGCGTGAATAACCAAATTATCTAAGTATTTGGCATAGCAGCAAGTAGAGATAAATTGTTATTTTTGGTATATTTATAAAACGGCTGAACCGGTAGTGATAAAATTTATATGGGACCACTTCGGAAGTATCTCCTTTCGAACAAAAAAAGAATTTTCAAAATCGGTCCACAATTGGCGGAGTAATCGCGTAACAAACATACAAAAAAAAAACATATCGTCGAATTGAGAACCTCCTCCTTTTTTGAAGTCGGTTAAAAAACTATGTGTGTACCAAATTTCATCCAAATCTATTCAGTCGTTTTTGCGTGGCAGAGTAACAAACATACACACGATCATACACTCTGACAAACATAAGATATTTCTTTTGAAACAAGCAATACCTTTATGTGCTCTTTCCTTTTTTTTTACACCTTGTATAAATGCCATAAAAAAACTCCACATTTCAACAGCTGAAGTGTAGTGCGAAAAATGTGAAAATTCCGATCGTTATTATAACATAATATCTTGAACACGTTTGTGGAATATCTCAAAAGTGTGTGGACGTGATTTCACAAGTTAACGCGTCATTTGTTGGCGCACGTGTTGGAGCCAACGTTTTGGCAAATATCCAACGTTGGACGAATGTAAGATGGATTTTAGTATGCTAATCTTCACACTCTACTATTAAAGTCAAAAGTCAAATTTTTTATTTCAAATAGGCCTTTGCAGGCTCTTATGAAAAGTCACACTAGTTGCACGGTTCCAAAGAGTAGATCCTATGGAGAAGAACCGGCAAGAAACTCCATGGATACTCTTTTCAAAAAAGTAATGATGTTCACAATAACTCGGTTACATAATATAAGCTAAGAAAATTATATAATACAAGGTATGCTACACAGTTATACAAACCAAAAACTGAAGAAAACAAAAAAAAAAGACAAAGAAGTGCAAGATGAAAATGTACTCAAATGTCATATTATACGGCTGTTCAATAGTCGCCAGGGAAGCCACACATGCAGAAACAGGTTAGCGCCATACATCCCTATCGTCAACGTAGTCTTGGATTTTATAGTAAGCTTTTTTAATTAAAGTACTTTTGACAACGTTTTTTTATTGAAATATATAGTAATAAAATGTAGTCAAATCTACCCTTATTGGAAGAGCATACTACATATAAAATTAAAGACTGCTAGCTTTCCGCCAGCAGCTTCGCCCGCGTGAGCTATACGAATTCAAGTTAAAAAAAAAACCGGCTAAGTGCGATTCGGAGTTCCGACCTTTAGAAAGAATATTATCTTCTATCTATACTTATAATAAATCTGTAGAGAGGTCAATTCTGTATATGAAATATATTTCCAAAATAACTATCAGGGGGTGATTAGGGATCGATACTGATGCCAAAAATGCAATCAGTAAAATTTTTGTCTGTCTGTCTGTCTGTCTGTATAAACTCTATAGAAACAAAAACTACTCGACGGATTTTAACGAAACTTGGTACAATTATTTGTCATACTCCTGAGATGGTTATAGTATACATTTTATCACGCTACAATCAATAGGAGCAGAGCAGTGAAGGGAAATGTTGTCATTTTGTTTAAACGCGCTAATCTCAGGAACCGCTGGTCCGATTTAAATAATTATTTCAGTGTTAGATAGTCCATTTATCGAGGAAGGCTATAGGCTATATATCATCAGGCTAAGACCAATAGGAGCGGAGCACCACTATTCCACGCGGACGAAGTCGCTGGCAGAAGCTAGTACACAATAAAGTCGAAATTATCTTGTTTTTTTTCTAATTAAAAATCCTTACATGCGAGAGTAACTTTGTCTGTTACGTTTTCATTGTAAAACGGCTGGGCCGATTTGGATGAAATTTGGTAAGGGGGTAGTTTAAAACCTAGGGAAGGCATATAATACTTTTTATCCGTCTGCTTTAAGTAGTTTCTTCAGAATAAAACCGCTGGGAACAGCTAGTTAATTACAATTTCGTTTATCATTGTATCAGTAACTGCCGTCTATACATTTAACGTTCGACCACAGATAATATCTATGCGGCCATAAATTATAGACGGATTAGGCCGCATACTCTATGGTTAACGTTTATATGTTTAGATATTGATGTTTATGTCGGTTAGTCTGTGAATCTTTACTAATATAATAAAGCTGAAGAGTTTGTTTGTTTGAACGCGCTAATCTCAGGAACTACTGGTACGATTTGAAAAATTCTTTCAGTGTTAGATAGCCCATTTATTGAGGAAGACGATAGGTGGAGCACCACTATTCCACACGGACGAAGTCGCGGGCTGAAGCTAGTTTAGTATGAATATCTACAACTAAAGCCGTTTTACATCCTGCCTAGTAGGTATCTCTGTCTGTCTGTCTATAACGCTTTCACAGTAATATCACCGAATCGATCGAGATGAATTTTGGTATCAAGATGCTTAAAACCTGTGAAACATTAGGAACCCTGACAAAGTTCTCGCTATGACATAGACCTGATCCTAACTTGGTTGTTTGTTACGCTCTCACGGTAAAACGGCTAAACCGATTTGGATGAAATTTTCTATGGAGATAGATTGAACTCTGGAAACAATTATATACTATATTTTATCCGGGTGCATTAAGTAGTTCCAACGAGACCCGGGTGAAACCGCGGGAACTTATTAGGATTTAGAATGAACTTGTCAAAGTAACTTAATCTATCGCTTAGATAAAATCGCCGAACCGATTGAGATGAAACTCTGTATGCAGCTAGCTTAAACCCTGGAAAAGGACATAGGATATGCAGATGCGTAGTAGTTTCTTCAGGACGCGGGCAAAACCATGGAAAACTGCTAGTTATAGAAATATAAAGCTGAAGAGTTTGTTTGTTTATTTGAACGCGCTAATCTCAGGAACTACTGGAGCGATTTAAAAAATCTTTCAGTGTTAGATAGCCCATTTATCGAAGAAGGCTATAGGTATATATCATCACGCTAAAATCAAAAGGAGCGGAGCATCAATGAAGAATGTTTCAAAATCGGGGGTTAAAGTTAGCGATAGCCCAAAGTAACTATTCCACGCGGACAAAGTCGCGGGCAGAAGCTAGTCTATCTTCTATATCTATACTTATAATAAATCTGTAGAGAGGTGAATTCTGTACATGAAATATATTTCCAAAATAACTATCAGGGGGTGATTAGGGATCGATACTGATGCCAAAAATGCAATCAGTAAAATTTTTGTCTGTCTGTATAAACTCTATAGAAACAAAAACTACTCAACGGATTTTAACGAAACTTGGTACAATTATTTGTCATACTCCTGAGCTAGTTATAGTATACTTTTCATCACGCTACGATCAATAGGAGCAGAGCAGTGAAGGGAAATGTTGTCATTTTGTTTAAACGCGCTAATCCCAGGAACCGCTGGTCCGATTTGAAAAAATCTTTCAGTGTTAGATAGTCCATTTATCGAGAAAGGCTATAGGCTATATATCATCACGCTACGACCAATAGGAGCAGAGCACCACTATTCCACGCGGACGAAGTCGCTGGCAGAAGCTAGTATAATATAAAAATGAATCGCTGAATATGTTGCTAAGCGCATAACTCGAGAATGGCTGGACTAATTTGTATGAAATTTGGTACGGATATAGAGGGGACCCTGGAAAAGATTTAAGGCTACTTTTGATCCGGTCGCGTTAACTAGTTTTCCCGGGACGCGGGTGAAACCGGGGGCAACAGCTAGTACCTAAGTTATAAATTCTATTAACCTTTAAGAATGCATATCAGTACATTCAAACATAGATGTTTAATCAACGCTATACACCCCTGCTTACCAACTAATGTCCCTAGGGTGAAGTTTAGCAGTACTGCTCACAAACTCTCCAGCATTCATGATCTATACATATAAAATGCTTTGTCCTAAATGACTGACGGATCAACGCACAGCCTAAACCGCTGATCGTAGAGACCTGAAACTTGGATTAGAATTAGAATTAGAATTAGAATTTATTTATTTGTGAAACATAGGTAAAAACAAGCACAGGTCTTACATTAATAAAAAAGTCCGCTATGTTTGGTCAATAAGACATACAAATATTACAATTAAATAATTAAACTATTGCTTAATTGAAATTTACATACTAATTAATAGAACATTTGTTATAAAAAAATAAAAAAATCAAGATTACAATTATGATAATACATTAATAATTATTTGAAATTATATTAGTTTTAAAATTACAAATTGTTAAAATTTAGATTGTCACAATAAGAAGTTTTATAGTAATTTTATTTGTGTTTATATTGAAACGTCATTTAAGAAGTCATCTAGTGTGTAGTAACATTTATCAACAAGCAGTCTATTAAGTCCCTTTTTGAATTTTAATAATGGCATATTTTTAATGACATCCGGTATTTTATTATAAATTTTGGGAGCATTGCCAAAGAAACTTTTATGCATTAAAGATGTTTTACATTTAACATTACAGAGTTTATTCAAATATTGATTTCGTAATGGATTTTTTCTGACTGCAGATAAACTGACAAATAAATGTGGGTTTGTTTTCACAAACAATGCTACTTCCATTATGTACATCGCTGGTAGTGTCAATATTTTTAGCCTTTTGAAATGTGGAATACAGCTATCTGTTGTTTTTAAACCGCACATTGACCTCACACAACGTTTCTGCATCCTAAATACACACTCCCTATTAGTCGACTGTCCCCAGAAGATAATACCGTAGCGTAAAACAGAGGCAACAAGTCCATGGTATGCCGTTAATAAAGTCTCAATATTAACCTTTTTTGAGAGTTGAAATAGTGCATATGCAGATTTGCTTAGTCTTTTACATATTATGTCAGTATGGGTGTTCCATGTCAATTTATTGTCAATATTGATACCTAAAAACTTAGCATTACAAACTTCTTTAATTATCGAATCTTTATAAGTGATATTAATTTTATTATTTTCACGACGCTGATGAAAATGCATGATGTTGGTTTTACTTAAATTAATTTTTAAATTATTTTTATCAAGCCAGTTTATTATTTTCATTAGAGAATCATTAATATCGTTTTCATAATTGTGTATGTCATTACATTTAATTATAGCTGTGCTATCGTCTGCAAAAAGGACCATTTTATGTTTAATTATTTTTGGGAGATCATTAATATAAATCAAAAAAAGAAGAGGTCCTAACACGCTACCCTGAGGTACGCCATATTTTATGTATCTTTGTTTAGACGGATAAATGGTTTCTAATTTGGTTTTCGGGCATAATCTAGAGATTTCGGTACATTGAGACCTGTTAGTTAAATATGATTCTATCAGTTTTAGTGTATTTCCCCTTACACCGTAGCCATATAACTTTTGTAACAATATTTTGTGATCAACATAGTCAAAGGCTTTGGTCATATCAGTAAAAATAGTACAAATTTGTTTCTTTTTATCAACTGATGTCATAATATTATCAATTAAATCAAACAGTGCCATGTTAATATTTGTTTTTTTACGAAAACCTTTCTGTTCACGACAAAATAAGTTATATTTTTCAAAATATGTGTATATTGAGTTGTAGATCACTTTCTCAAAAATTTTGGAGAAGACAGAAATTTTTGCAATGGGTCTGTAATTTTTCATGTCTTTTTTGTCGTCTTTTTTAAACAAAGGTTTAATAATAGTTTTCTTAAGGCTGTTAGGAAATATGCCATCAGCAATACATAGATTAATAATATGAGCTAATGGTTGTGCTATAATTTCCTTTACATACTTCAAGACTTTAGTATTTATGCCATCATAACCAACAGTATTTGTATTTTTTAGATTAGAGATATATTTTTTAATGTCATCATTCAAAACTGGTAGCATAAATAAAGATTGTGAAGAAAGATTATCAAAAACGTTACTATTAGTCATGTCAGTATTTATATTATTTTCAATTGTATCAATATAATAATTATTAAATTCATTCGCTATGTCAATGGGGCGTGTAAAAGTTAAATTGTCTCTGTTTATAGTCATAATTTGTTCCTGTGGTAGATATGTTTTAGGTTTATTAATTACTTGCCAAGCAGCTTTAGATTTATTCTGAGAAGTATTTATGAAATAGTTGTTTTGGGCTTTCTGAGTCAATTTTATAATTTTTTTATAGATGGTAGTGTATTTCCGTAGATTATTCTTATTAACTGAGTTAGGATTAAATCGATATGTCCAAAGTAACTGTCTTTGTTTTTTACTGCATATCTTTATCCCTCGGGAAATCCATTTAGTTTTTTTATTCAATTTAACAGTTATAATTTTTTTTGGAAAGCATAATTTATAAAGTAATAGAAAATCCTCCATGAAAGCATCAAAAGACTCATTTGCATCTTTAGCATTTAAAACCTGTGTGAAAGATAAGCATCCCAAAAGATTTTTAAATTTAATCAAATTATCTTCAGAATATTCTATCTTATTACATTTCCAGAATTTTAATTTGCATGTTTTATTTATGGGCACTTTCAGTATTTGACATGTGTGATCCGATAGAGCTAGGTCTATGATTTCTGCCTTGCAGTCCTTTCGGTAACTATGTGCAAAATTGTCTATGCAGGTGTTGCTACTAAGTCTTGTCGGTTTGTAAAGTGCAAGTTTTAAATTATATTGCAAGAGAAAGTATTCAAATTCGAGTGAAATTTTATTTTTCTTTATCACATCAATGTTAAAATCTCCTGCAAGAATAATATTTTTATTTGACCCAAAGCTGAGCTTTTTCAGTATGATGTCTAATTTTTCATAAAATAGTATATAATTATGTTTAGGTACTCTGTATATAGAAATTATAATAATGTTATAAGATATAAGTTCTACAGCGCAACATTCAAATAGTCCTGAAATCGATTGTTTAGCTACGTCTATTAATACTCGATATTGTAATCCAGCTCTGACAAATATGCATGTACCTCCCCGTTTCGTATTTCTTGAGTAGTAAGCAGCCAAACAGAAATTAGGTATATACATTACATCTTCGTAGCCTGATTCTATAAAATGCTCTGTAATACACATAACATCTATAATAGTTCCCTTATTTAGTAATTCTTCTAGTTTAATCAAAAGTGTGTCAGATTTATTCACTAGACCTGCTATATTTTGATGGAGAATATTGAGACGGTTATAGAAAAAACTG
This sequence comes from Pyrrhia umbra, assembly GCA_963891755.1. Taxonomy (NCBI): domain Eukaryota; kingdom Metazoa; phylum Arthropoda; class Insecta; order Lepidoptera; family Noctuidae; genus Pyrrhia; species Pyrrhia umbra. Next base: position 655,136 of record OY982946.1, read on the forward strand.
GGAATCTTCATGCGGTTGCGGATCTGTTAAAGAGATTTTTTGACTTTCCTGTAAACAGTCAACCTCTAAGTGTGCAGCATTTAGGATACCTATGTCCAGGATGAGATCTTGGAGATCTAATATAACAATAAATAATCCTTTGTTGTTTAAAGTGCCATAACGATAGCTGTATGTGTCAGAAGTATAAGGCAGATTTAAATTTGAATCCAAGATATATGCGTAGTTATATGTTTCCGCATCCATGTAAAGTAGGTTATTGAAAGTATCTATTCGACTATTATACATTATGTTACTATTAACCATATACTTAAACGTAGGTAGACATATTATAAAGTTTGTATGATTCAAATTAACTAGTTTTTCGCGTATAAACGAAACAAGTTCTATATAATTATGAGTTTTTCTAAAATCCACATCACCAATATAAATAATACAGTAGTCTAATTTTGTAAAGTTACGTACTTTTTCGTCAATATTATCTAACAACAGATTCAAACTACAGTTAGGCTTACGATAATGGCATATTTCAAAATTACTTAATTGAGTTCTTTCAGTGATTTTGTATATTCTGTTAGAGGTTTCACTACTTAGGAGACATATCTTGTGTTTCAGAGATGAAATAGTAGTTTGATTCGTCTGCGTCATTTTTTCTTGAGTAGTGTTGGATAGACATATGTTTATATCCTCGGTTTTATTATTCGATTTGTGGCCGTGTGTGGAAGGCTCACAGTTTGTTCTCATGTTTTCTAAAGTTTGCGTCTGTTTTGTTTTTGTGTAATTATTTATATTTTTCTTCGGTGTTTGTTTTTTCTGTTTTGCAGGGCTGTTCGTGATTTTTTTAAAAATATCATTTTTCTTTATCAAATCTTCGTTAGTTTGCCTCAGATTTTTATTTTCTAATGATAGTAATTCAATTTCATTGTGCGCACTATTCAACTGAGCCGTAAGTTTTTCAATCTGTGCTTTTAATATCAATAATTGATCATCTTCATCCTCAGACATGTCAGGCATACTATTCGAAATGGTACAATCCAGTGTTTGTGAAATCATATCACTGTCATTGTTTGGCTCCGATCGAGTGCGAGTACGACGGAAAGTTATATTCTCCAAGAAATTCATTATATTTCTATTAATATTCCAAAATAGCCCACAAAAACAAATTTCTGTTTGAGTCGGATTCGAACTCAGGCCACGTTATGCATACATTGGAGGGTGTGTTCTTTGTATGACGTAGGCATCTGATAAGAAAGGATTTTCCGAAATTCTACCCCTAAGAGGGTGAAAAAGGGAGGCAAAATTTGTATGAAACTCTGTCATTTTTAATTAGTATAGAAGCCGGTAGCGGGAAGCTTGTATCCTATTATAATATAATAAACTAGCTTCTGCCCGCGACTTCGTCCGCGTGGAATAGTGGTGCTCCGCTCCTATTGGGTTTAGCGTGATGAAATATAGCCTATAGCCTTCTTCAATAAATGGGCTATCTAACACTGAAAGAATTTTCAAATCGGACCAGTAGTTCCTGAGATTAGTAGCGTACGCAAAAAAAGTAACTTTTCTGGTTGATTTCTTACACCTTGTGTCCGAAAAACCCAAATATCTTAGGGAACCCTATTTTTTCCAAAATAAAATTTAGCCTATGTTACTCGTGGATAATGTAGCTTTCGAATGGTGAAAGAATTTTTAAAATCGGTCCAGTAGTTTTTGAGCCTATTCATTACAAACAAACAAACAAAGTTTTCCTCTTTATAATATTAGTGTAGATGTGTGTGTAGATGTAAGTATGTTTGATACTCTTTGACGCAAAACTGCTGAATGGATTTCGATGAAATTTGGTACACACATAGTTTATAACCTGGATTATCACATAGGATACTTTTAGTCCAGGTGCGCGAAGTAGTACTCTCAGGAAGCGAGTGAAACCGCGGCATAGTGGTGTTATATCGAGGGCCATGTTCACCGATTGATGGTTTCGTAATCGGCTCGTTAAACGAATAGCTTTTTAACCAGAAAGCGGGAATTTTCGTGTTACCCACTTCTAGTTCAACCCTGGTTTGGTAATCGACCGTTTCAAGAATAAAAAGCTCAAATAATACGTTACCTATCGTAAGTTAGAAGTTTAAATTTATGGTAAACAGCTGTTTTAAGTTAATCGGACCGTTATCATGTCGGTGAAGTTGGGCCTTAGTCTGCAACATATTGCTCAAAGATTTTCGAGCTATTGCATTTAACTTATAGCTTGTACACATACAAGCTATTGTGAAATTTATAGCTTGAATATACAGCTACATAAAATGTACTATAGTCTGTACCGATTGATTTTAAGAAAAATGTAAACAAACTCGTAACCTATTTTGTTCTAATCCTGCCACAGAAACTAACAAAATGCCGTAAGGATGGCGCATTTATGTTAATTTCATGCTCTAAACATCATTTAATGCCAAATTTATCTATGTGGGAAAATTAGAACAAAATAGGTTATGATTTTGTTTACATTTTTCGTAATATTAATTCGTACACAGTTTACATAAAATTTTGTAAAATTATTTAGTAAATAGATGTTTCTTTATGACCACACCCGCATTCTGAAGAAACTAACAAAAAAAAAGAACCGACTTCAAAAAACCCGAAAAGCACTAAAAAGTTAAAAACAATACTGAAACCTACCTATATTAATAAACCTAGCCTAATCTACGATTAAACTTAGGTTACGTTTATTAATATAGGTAGGTTTCAGTATTATTTTTAACTTTTTAGTGCTTTTCGGGTTTTTTGAAGTCGGATCTCTTTTTTGCAAAAAAATAATTATTGGTAAGTTTTTAGTGACATATTTTTAATCTTATAATCTTATTTAGGTTGTAATAAGCGTGAATAACCAAATTATCTAAGTATTTGGCATAGCAGCAAGTAGAGATAAATCGTTATTTTTGGTATATTTATAAAACGGCTGAACCGGTAGTGATAAAATTTATATGGGACCACTTCGGAAGTATCTCCTTTCGAACAAAAAAAGAATTTTCAAAATCGGTCCACAATTGGCGGAGTAATCGCGTAACAAACATACAAAAAAAAAACATATCGTCGAATTGAGAACCTCCTCCTTTTTTGAAGTCGGTTAAAAAACTATGTGTGTACCAAATTTCATCCAAATCTATTCAGTCGTTTTTGCGTGGCAGAGTAACAAACATACACACGATCATACACTCTGACAAACATAAGATATTTCTTTTGAAACAAGCAATACCTTTATGTGCTCTTTCCTTTTTTTTTACACCTTGTATAAATGCCATAAAAAAACTCCACATTTCAACAGCTGAAGTGTAGTGCGAAAAATGTGAAAATTCCGATCGTTATTATAACATAATATCTTGAACACGTTTGTGGAATATCTCAAAAGTGTGTGGACGTGATTTCACAAGTTAACGCGTCATTTATTGGCGCACGTGTTGGAGCCAACGTTTTGGCAAATATCCAACGTTGGACGAATGTAAGATGGATTTTAGTATGCTAATCTTCACACTCTACTATTAAAGTCAAAAGTCAAAAGTCAAATTTTTTATTTCAAATAGGCCTTTGCAGGCTCTTATGAAAAGTCACACTAGTTGCACGGTTCCAAAGAGTAGATCCTATGGAGAAGAACCGGCAAGAAACTCCATGGATACTCTTTTCAAAAAAGTAATGATGTTCACAATAACTCGGTTACATAATATAAGATAAGAAAATTATATAATACAAGGTATGCTACACAGTTATACAAACCAAAAACTGAAGAAAACAAAAAAAAAGACAAAGAAGTGCAAGATGAAAATGTACTCAAATGTCATATTATACGGCTGTTCAATAGTCGCCAGGGAAGCCACACATGCAGAAACAGGTTAGCGCCATACATCCCTATCGTCAACGTAGTCTTGGATTTTATAGTAAGCTTTTTTAATTAAAGTACTTTTGACAACGTTTTTTTATTGAAATATATAGTAATAAAATGTAGTCAAATCTACCCTTATTGGAAGAGCATACTACATATAAAATTAAAGACTGCTAGCTTTCCGCCAGCAGCTTCGCCCGCGTGAGCTATACGAATTCAAGTTGAAAAAAACCGGCCAAGTGCGTGTCGGGCCACGCGCAGTAGGGTTCCGTAGTAGGAGTTAGTTAGTCGACTAAAGCTCTGTAACCGGTTAAGCCTACTTAGCCGTGATAGTTTTCCTTATAATTTCATTACATGTACTACGTCTGTGATTTTTTTCACATTTCTAGGTACAGCCATTCAAAAGTTAGAGGGGGGGGTAACTCGTATCGAACAAAAAATTTCATTTAAAATCTAGATATTTCGCAAATGGCTCGCTTAACTGAAAAATGGTCTTCACACACCCATAATATTTTTGAAAGACCTATCTAACGATACCCCACACGAAGGGGTACGCGAGAAAAAAAATATTCATCCCTACTTTACATGTTTGGGAGCTACCCTAAAAAAAAATATTTTTCAAAATTTTATTTTACCACTTTTTTGGCGTAATCAATATACATATTCATACCAAATTTCAGCTTTCTAATAACAAAAACCACGGAGCTATGCCACGGACAGACAGACAGACAGACAGACAGACAGACGGACAGAGCGAAACTATAAGGGTTCCTTGTCGGACTACGGAACCCTAAAAACGGGCAGTAGGGTTCCGTAGTAGGTCTTAGTTAGTCGACTATAACTCTGTAACCGGTTAAGCCTACTTAGCCGTGATAGTTTTCCTTGTAAGTTCATTACATGTGCTACGTCTGTTTTTTCAAAAGTTAGAGGGGGCGCTCGTATCGAACAAAAATTTGCACTTGAAAGCTTAATATTTCACGAACTTAAGTTAGTAGCTTAATCCTGAATTACGACGTTAAGTAAGGATTAGGTGAGAAATGGTTAAACTTCAGATTACAGGTTTTTTATAAGTAAGACAGGAAGGGTTCCTTGTCGACTACGGAACCCTAAAAAACCATTGCTTCCATAACTCTGAAGTTTGCGAAGCGAAAAATCCTTACATGCGAAAGTGACTGTCTGTTACACTTTTACTGTAAAACGGCTGGGCCGATTTGGATGTAATTTGGTAAGGAGGTAGATTGAAACCTAGAGAAGGATATAGAATACTTTTTAACCGTCTGCTTTAAGTAGTTTCTTCAGAATAAAACCGCTGTAAACAGCTAGTTAATTACAATTCCGTTTATCCTTATATCAGTAACTTACGTCTATACATTTAAGGTTCGACCACAGATAATATCTATTCAGCCATAAATTATAGACGGATTAGGTCGCATACTCTATGGTTAACGTTAATATGTTTAGATATTGATGTTTATGTTCGTTAGTCTGTGAATCTTTACTAATATAATAAAGCTGAAGAGTTTGTTTGTTTGTTTGTTTGAACGCGCTAATCTCAGGAAGTACTGGTACGATTTGAAAAATTTTTTCAGTATTAGATAGCCCATTTATTGAGGAAGACGATAGGTGGAGCACCACTATTCCACACGGACGAAGTCGCGGGCTGAAGCTAGTTTAGTATGAATATCTACAACTAAAGCCGTTTTACATCCTGCCTAGTAGGTATCTCTGTCTGTCTGTCTATAACGCTTTCACAGTAATATGGCCGAATCGATCGAGATGAAATTTGGTATAAAGATGCTTAAAACCTGTGAAACATTAGGAACCCTGACAAAGTTCTCGCTATGACATAGACCTGATCCTAACTTGTTTGTTTGTTACGCTCTCACGGTAAAACGGCTTAACGGATTTGGATGAAATTTTCTATGGAGATAGATTGAACTCTGGAAACTGTTATAGGCTATTTTTTATCCGGGTGCATTAAGTAGTTCCCACGAGACCCGGGTGAAACCGCGGGAACTTATTAGGATTTAGAATTAACTTGTCAAAGTAACTCAATCTATCTCTCAGGTAAAATGGCTAAACCGATTGAGATCAAACTTGGTATGCAGGTAGCCTAAACCCTGGAGAAGGACATAGGATATGCAGATGCGTAGTAGTTTCTTCAGGACGCGGGCAAAACCATGGAAAACTGCTAGTGATAGAAATATAAAGCTGAAGAGTTTGTTTGTTTATTTGAACGCCCCAATATTAGGAACTACTGGACCGTTTTAAAAAATTCTTTCTGTGTTAGATAGCCCATTTATCGAGGAAGGCTATAGGCTATATATCATCACGCTAAAATCAAAAGGAGCGGAGCATCAATGAAGAATGTTTCAAAATCGGGGGTTAAAGTTAGCGATAGCCCAAACTAACTATTCCACGCGGACGAAGTCGCGGGCAGAAGCTAGTATAATATAAAAATGAATCGCTGAATGTGTTGCTAAGCGCATAACTCGAGAATGGCTGGACCAATAATATTTGTATGAAATTTGGTACGGATATAGAGGGGACCCTGGAAAAGATTTTAGGCTACTTTTGATCCGGGTGCGTTAACTAGTTCTCCCGGGACGCGGGTGAAATCGCGGGCAATAGCTAGTAAGTTATAAATTCTATTTACCATTAAGAATGCACATCAGTACATTCAAGCATACATGTTTAATCAACGCTATACACCCCTGCTTACCAACTAATGTCCCTAGGGTGAAGTTTAGCAGTACTGCTCACAAACTCTCCAGCATTCATGATCTATACATATAAAATGCTTTGTCCTGAATGACTGACGGATCAACGCACAGCCTAAACCGCTGATCGTAGAGATCTGAAACTTGGAGGGTGTGTTCTTTGTATGACGTAGGCATCTGATAAGAAAGAATTTTCCGAAATTCTATCCCTAAGAGGGTGAAAAAGGGAGGCAAAATTTGTATGAAACTCTGTCATTTTTAATAGCTATTATAAAATAATAAATGTGTGTGTAGATGTAAGTATGTTTGATACTCTTTGACGCAAAACTGCTGAATGGATTTCGATGAAATTTGGTACACACATAGTTTATAACCTGGATTATCACATAGGATACTTTTAGTCCAGGTGCGCGAAGTAGTTCTTTCAAGAAGCGAGTGAAACCGCGGCATAGTGGTGTTATATCGAGGGCCATGTTCACCGATTGATGGTTTCGTAATCGGCCCGTTAAACGAAAAGCTTTTTAACCAGAAAGCGGGAATTTTCGTGTTACGCACTTCTAGTTCAACCCTGGTTTGGTAATCGACCGTTTCAAGAATAAAAAGCTCAAATAATACGTTACCTATCGTAAGTTAGAAGTTTAAATTTATGGTAAACAGCTGTTTTAAGTTAATCGGACCGTTATCATGTCGGTGAAGTTGGGCCTTAGTCTGCAACATATTGCTGAAAGATTTTCGGGCTATTGCATTTAATTTATAGCTTGTACACATACAAGCTATTGTGAAATACATAGCTTGATTTTATATCTACATAAAATGTTCTATAGTTCGTACCAAATGATTTCACAATAAATGTAAACAAAGTCGGAAACCATTTTGTTCTAATTCTGCCACAGAAATGAACAAAATGGCGTAAGGATGGCGCAGTTATGTCAATTTCATGCTCTAAACATCATCATTCATCATTTAATGCCATTTTAATTACCTATATGGGAAAATTAGAACAAAATAGGTTATGATTTTGTTTACATTTTTCGTAAAATCATCTAGCTCGTCGCTCATAGCTCGTGGGTGTGCGTGCTACCAGCACACGTGTGTCTGCGGCTACGCGTCGCTGTGTCAGCGTGCAGGGTGTGTGCCCGTGTCAGCACACGCGCGTCACAGCACAGCGCTCGCTCTGGACCACTTCGGAGTAATTTGTCAATCTTTGACAGTCGTCGCGATGAGATGGCAGAAATTCTGACAGCTTCTCTTCCTAATTGCATAGCGTGTTACCCGGTAACTGGGTTGAGGAGGTCAGATAGGCAGTCGCTACATGTAAAACACTGATCATCGTTAACCTATATATTGTCTCACGGCTGGACACAGGCCTCTTCTCACACAGAGAAGGCACGAGCATTGATCACCACGTGCGCTCAAGGCGGATTGGCGATTTCAGACTAAGTCCAGTTTTCCTCTCGATGTTTTCCTTCACCGTTAGACAGTGACGTCTAAGACACACCCTCCAAGTTTCAGGTCTCTACGATCAGCGGTTTAGGCTGTGCGTTGATCCACCAGTCATTCAGGACAAAGCATTTTATATGTATGTATAAGATAGATTGCACCAAAAATGCATTGTTAAAATTGTACTTTTGTGTGTTCGTCAGCAACGTTTTAAACAACTCCAATACGTAATTATGTATACCGCGAATTATAGTCTTGATACTTACCTCAGTGAATTTAAATACTTTTAACTCGACTACGGCAAAGCTGAACGGCTGAACCAATTTAGATGAAATGTGGATCAGAGATAGACTGAAACCTGAGGAAGGAAGTAGGGTATTTTTTATAGAGATGCGCGAAGTATATCTCCCTAGGATAAGGGTAAAATCGCGAGAAATAGTTACTGTGTTATATACTAGCTTTTTCTCTTGGTGTCACCCGCGTCCCGAGGGAACTTCTTAACGCACTTGAATTAAAATCATCCTCTAACCATCTCTAGGATTCCATCTATCACCATACCAAGTTTCATCCAAATCGGTGCAGGCAAACAAACATAAACACTTTCACATTTATAATATTTGTTAGGAATTACGAATGACGACACTATTGGCGTAGTAGCTGAGCAATTGGCTACAGTACTGCACTGCGTGTCACGGGTTCGAATCTCATATGTAACACCTGAAATTGTTTCATGTATAATGTATGCTTGTAAACGCACTCACAATACAGGAGTCATTCCTAGAGTGGGAAAACGTTTAAAAAAAAATAGGATAAAAATAATATTTACAACGGGTTGCACCAAACTTTTTATCATTTATACTTTTACGAATATCACAAAACATGATATCAATAATTAGTTTTATTTTAATATTTGTATGATATCAATACAAATATACTATAATAATGATTTAAAACAAACATACGTCGCCTAAATATGTAAAATATGAAAAATTTAGATAAAATAAATTTATCCTCCATTTTAAATGTCAGTTCTTCCGTTTCACGTATTTTTTTGATGCAACCGGCTGTTAGGATTAGGATGTAGAAAGTATTGATAGATGCTCACGCCCACTTTGGTGTAAACACAGGAAAATAGTCCCTCACCTGCTCTCTGTCCCGGCGCTGCGCTCTCTCCTTGCCGCTCTCCTTCTGTCCCGCTACTACGCCGTACATATTATTCACTAATACACCTCACACGTTTGTCCGTCAGTTCACACCTTCAAACACTTCACTTCAATAAGTTAGCTTAGAATCTAAATTGGACATAATAAGTTAGGTACAATATCGATAGCTGCATGAAAATATAAAAAATCTACACATATAAAATGCTTTGTCCTGAATGACTGACGGATCAACGCACAGCCTAAACCGCTGATCGTAGAGACCTGAAACTTGGAGGGTGTGTTCTTTTTATGACGTAGGGATCTGATAAGAAAGGATTTTCCGAAACTCTACCCCTAAGGGGTGAAAAGGGGGGCAAAGTTTGTATGAAACTCTATATTTTTAGGGTTCCGTAGTCCGACAAGAAACCCTTATAGTTTCGCCATGTCCGTCTGTCTATCCGGGGCATAGCTCCGAGATTCTTGTTACTAGAAAGCTGAAATTTGGTATAAATATGTATATTGATCACGCCGAGAAAGTATTAAAATCAAATTTTGAAAAATTTTTTTTTTAGGGTAGCTCCCACACACGGTAAGTTGGTGTATCGTTAGATAGGTCTTTCAAAAATATTATTGGTGTGTGAAGACCATTTTTTGGTTAAGCGAGCCATTTGCGAAATATCTAGATTTTAAGTGCAAATTTTTGTTCGATACGAGCATCCCCCCCTCCCCCTCTAACTTTTGAATGGCTGTACCTATAAATGAGAAAAAAATCATATACGTAGCACATGTAATGAACTTACAAGGAAAACTATCACGGCTAACTAGGCTCAACCGGTTATAGTCGACTAACTAAGACCTACTAACCCTACTGCGCGTGGCCCGACACGCACTTGGCCGATTTTTTTAACGTGATTTCATATAGTCCCCGCGGGCGAAGCCGCTGGCGGAAATCTAGTCTAAAATAAAATTGAATTAACCCTAAATCCAGATATTTTGAACCTATTTAACTGTTTAAGTTTAAACTTTACATCAAAATAAATAGGTTGTTTCATTCAACCGCACCAAGTTTCATGTCTTTCCAAATTACCTATCCCAAATTCCTCAACTGGAGACAAGTAACTTCTACACAGTGACTCTTAACTGTTTTATGAGTACATAAACCAAATTGAAACACGAATTTAAAGGTTTATAGTTTGTAAACATTGAGACGAAATAGGTTTTAGTAGTTGCGGATTTCCCTTAAGGTCCGGGGCTAGCGCGGCCAGATATTAGGGGCCAATCGTGACAAAAATTCATTGATGGTTCAGGCCCAAGTTCATCGCTACATGGCTACGTAATCGCCCCGTTAAACAAAAACGTTTTTTAACCAGGAAGCTGGAATTTTCGTATTACCCACTTCTAGTTCAACCCTGGTTTGGTAATCGACCGTTTCAGGAATAAAAATCTCTAATAATACGTTATTCATCGAAAGTTGGAAGTTTGAATTTATGATAAACAGAACAAAGTTATCTCGTCGGTGAACGTCGGTGAACGTACCTAATTATTCTAAAGTAAACCAGTCTTATCATGGGGTATCGTGTTACCCGGTAACTGGGTTGTGGAGGCCAGATAGGCAGTCGCTCCATGTAAAACACTGGTACTCAGCTGCATCCAGTTAAGACTGGAAGCTGACCCCAACATAGTTGGGAAAAGGCTAGGCAGATGATGACCTAAGTATTCTAAAGGCTCTCGTATGGTGGCCACAATAAAGAAAATTTATTATGTAGCCTATAAGAGGGAGAAGGGGGTGGCTAGTACCTACTTACAACATGGCCTACAATACAAACAGTTTCAGAGTATATTATTACTGTATACAAATATTGTTTATTGATGTCAAATATCTTAACACACAAAATCATTTAATGAGAAGTTGTGTTCATCATTATCTATTCACTATCCCATTGCTGGGCACAGGCCTCTTCTCATACAGAAGGCATGAGCATTGATCACCACGTGCGCTCAAGGTGGATTGGCGATTGAATTAAATTCTTAAATATTTTTATTACAAGTATCAAAACTACACAGTCGCTTTATATAAAATCTTGTTTCAAACTAAAATGTTGAACTCGTAAAACACAAAAGTAAGTTTTTTTTTTTTTTCTTAGCCTGTGCTGTCCCACTGCTGGGCAAAGGCCTCCCCATCCTGCTTCCACACTTCCCGATCCTTCGACCGAGCCCACCAGTCTCGACTGTAAGTGTCTAGGTCGTCGCGCCACCTTTTTCGGGGCCTACCCCGTCTGCGGTGTCCATCCTGGGGTGTCCACTGGGTGACAATAGTCGCCCACCTCTCCGGATGCATTCGGCTGACGTGTCCGGCCCAGTTCCATTTTAATGTTGCCGTTTTTTGCCCTACATCAGCCACTCCTGTTCTGGAACGTATCACGGTATTCCGTATGCGATCGGTCCGCTTAATGCCTAAAAGGCTACGTTCCATTGCCCTTTGGCAAACCTTGAGCTTGGACTTCTGACACTCGGTGAGAGACCAGGTTTGCGCACCGTAGGTTAGGACGGGCAAGATACACATGTCAACTAATTTTCGCTTGAGTGAAAGGGGAAGATCCCCTTTCATGTATTGCTTCATGGACCAGTAGCTTTTCCAGGCGTTTTCGATGCGGCGATCGATTTCCCTCTCTTGCCTGTTTTCGAAAGAAACTAACTGGCCCAAGTAGATGTATTCGTCGACATAGTGTAGAGCTTGCCCATCTACCTCGACCCTACGTCTCGTGCTGTTGGTCATTGTCTGTGTCTTGGTCATGTTCATTTGAAGTCCAACCTCCTGGCTTGCTGTGCTCAGATCTTGGAGCATTTGTTGGAGCTCTGCTGATGTAGATGCAAAAAGAACGATATCGTCAGCAAACCGCAAGTTGGTCATCCTTTTGCTCCCGATGACGATACCTTTAGATGTCCACGGCACAGTGAGTTTCTTGAAGACTTCCTCCAATGTGCAGGTGAATAGATTAGGAGAGAGTGGATCACCCTGTTTTACGCCTTTCTCTATGTAAAATGATGGACCAGGGGAAAGTAGTTTCACTACTTTTAAATTAAGTCAACTCCTTTTGAAATAGAAATTTTAAATTGTCACCAAAGTTTATATTCACAATCTTATTACCCGTAAAATAGAATAGTTTTATCCCGCGGTTTCGCCCGTGTCCTGAGAGAACTAATTCGCGCACCCGGGTAAAAAGTATCCTATATGTTAATCCGGGTTATAAACTATGTGTGCACTAAATTTCATTCAAATACGTTCAGTAGTTTTTGCGTGAAATATTAATAAACATACATCCATTCTTACAAACTTTCGTAATTTATATATAACTAGGTGTTACCCGCGGTTTCACCCGCATCCCGAGGGTAAAAAGTAGCCTAAAACCTTCTCCAGGGTCCCCTCTATCTTTGTACGAAATTTCATCCAAATTGGTACAGCCGTTCACGCGTGATGCCGTGACCAAGGGAAATAGGGATTCATTTTTATATAATAGCCTAGCTTCCCGCCAGCGGCTTCGCCCGCGATATTTTAGCTAATGGATACAAAAACTTGACAAATTATATACTAAAACCTTCCTCATTAATCACTCTATCTATTAAAAAAAACCGCGTCAAAATCCGTTGCGTAGTTTTAAAGATTTAAGCATAGTACATAGGGATATAGGGACAGAGAAAGCCACTTTGTTTTATACTATGTAGTGATATAAAGATATAGTATAATAGATATAATATAGATATTAATAGGATTAGCAGGGAAAAGTCATTATAACGCTTTAAAAAGGTTTAAATATAATTTAAACGGAACAAAAAAATGGTACCGTCATTTGAATGTTGGCACAACGGCCCATTTCCATCGCTTCATCCTATTTGTTTAAATACTTTAAGGATAGGTCGTTAACACGAAAGAATTTGCTAATGAAAAGAAATGCGAAAAGTGAGTTTGTTTGTTACGCTTTCACGGCAAAACGGCTGAACGGATTTCGATGGCATTTGGTACGGAGATAGATAGGATCCTAGAGATGATTATAAGATACTTTTTACCCGGGTGCACACCAAACAACAGCTGGGAAACAGCTAGTGAGCACAGCCATTAAAATTGAGTCAGCCGTTTTACCATTTAAAGGATAACAGACGAACAAACAAAGTTATCTCACATATAATATTAGTAAGGACGATAGTAGTTACTGCCGCCTGACCTCTCTAATAGAATTAATATAATTCGTCTGAATAAAGTGGGTTGTTTAAATATGACTGCAGTAATTTTAAATGTACTAAAACTTAGTTAATTTTGCCACTCTTCTGCGTATAAATAATTAATTAGCTTTAGCATTAATTAGCTTAGAACTTTAAGCTGCATACTTAAATAATTCCTTCTACATTATTATTATTTAATTTTAATTATGATACCTAATTGATCTGTCGTAATATCCGCATAGCCATTAAATATTGCCACTAATTAAAATTAAAAAAACTACCACAAAAATGCGCGGGAATTTGTCACTGTTAATAAACAGCACAGATAAAAAAATATGTCTTATTATTGCATAGATGAAAAATAGGCGCGTTATTTTGATCGCGCGTTCACGACTGGCCGCGAAGGTTTCACTATACATACTGAATTTCGTATGTTGAACAATGCAGCATCCTGGCTACTCTACCAATTTATTACATCAACTATTTCTACTACCATCAACCTTAAGTCAGGCACATAAAGTCTATTTTAACAGTTCATAGCCGCAAATTAAAAAGGATAGTTTGTACACACTGTATAATGTTCTACGAATAATTTTACGTTCTATTCGAACGGATTAAGGTTTGTTTTAGGTTTGTACGGTATCTAAACGATAAAGGACAATATATTTTGGCGGGCTGGACTTGGTGCAGATAAAAATGAATTAATTTTAATTTATTTCCGTTCTGTTAATTGGCTAAAAAACTTTGTGGATTAAAGTTTTCAAGATATACATTATGATTTAAGTTTTTTGGCAAAAATACAGAAATTTCGGTAGTATTATTCACTAGTTTCTGCCCGCGTTTTCTTCTGCGTGAATTTCTAAATGTGTCCAAGTTATAACCTACTATCTTTTTGCTTTTTCTCTCACACCCGAATAAAAACTATCTATGTCCTTTCCCGTAATTCAAGTTATTTCCAAATCAAATTTAATCCAAACACCAGTTACGTTGTTTTTTCGTGAAATTGTAACAGACAGACAGTAACTTTTGAATGTATAATATTAGTAAGGATGCCTTTCATCTAAATTTGTTGAGTAGTTTTTGAGTGTAAGAGTAAAGAGTTACAAACACATCAATGCAGACATTCTCATTAATCTATTATATAATAGTAGGAATTAGGATACAGTCTAAAAATGAGAATTGAAACTTTGTCGAAAACTTACTTGTTGAATAATAGAGATAGATACTGGGCTAGCGAAATTATTGTCTAAACTATTAGATAGCAATTGTTTTGCATTAAAGACTGTTGTTTGCCGCGGCATCAATCGCCATGCACTACGGAAGCTTAAGAGCGGTAAAACAGCTGAATACATTTAAATGAAATTTGGTATAGAGATAGATCCTTGAGAGACCTTGGAAAAAACATAATAATATGACAATTTTTATTCAATTGTATGCATGTAAGAATTTGTCAACGGAATCCGCGTGAAACATAGTTAAACTAATATTATAATTACGAAAGTAAGTTTGTTTGTTTGTTACACTTCCACAGTGAAACGGCTGAATCGCTCTGAAGCCCGTTTTGGGGGCTACCTTATGTAAATATGGCGTGATTTTGAGCCTAGTTTGAATAAATGACTTTTGAAATTTTATGTTGAGACTAGCTTCTGCCCGCGACTTCGTATGCATGGAATAGTAATTTTGGGCTATCGCTAACTTTATCGCCCGATTTTTAAACATTCTTCATTGATGCTCCGCTCCTATTGATTTTAGCGTGATGATATATAACCTATAGCCGTCCTCGATAAATGGGCTATCTAACACTGTAAGATTTTTTAATCGGTCCAGTAGTTCCTGAGATTAGCGCGTTCAAACAAACAAACTCTTCAGCTTTATTATATTAGTATAGATTATAGATAGATAGTAGAAATTTGAGGGTTCGTTAAGTGGGACTCGGGACAGCTAGTCTAGTATATTTTGATTACCAAACAATGACCAAATTGCCAATGCAAGTCTACAGGATTATCAAAGTCAAATTGAACTCAATTTGAACTCCATTTCTTGGTCCACACTAACCGTACAAACACACAAAGAGCAATATTTGAGACAATTTAGAATACAGCACGAGACTAGACCCCCGGGTGCCATTTCCCTGCTGTTTGTTTCCAAGTAATATAACATACAAGGTCTTGTAAGCAGGTGGTCAAGTCTAATCCTGCTTGTTACAGACACTAAGCTACTATATAATATAATGTACAAAGCTAGCTGTGCTCCGTGGTTCGCTCCCTTGCCTATAATTTACATCAAGATGCCCGTGAAATTGTTGCTAAACATTTTTTCTGAGTTTTTGTTCGGTTCCAGAGAGTCATAGCGTGATGTTTAATACCTCCCTCAGGAATTGCGCTATCAAACATAGAAATTTAATACCAGATTGATACATTTTACACTTTAACTCGTTTAAACAAAAAATCTAAAACTATTCAATGTTATAATGTAATTCCTAATTTCATCTTAGAAAAATATCGTGAGGAAACTGGGACTTAAAACATCATAAGAACTGAAATCACCAATCCGCCTTAAGCGCACGTGGTGATCAATGCTCATGCCTTCTCTGTGTGAGAAGAGGCCTGTGCCCAGCAGTGGGATTGCAATCATCGATGTTGTTATCCTTACAAATGATTGCACCCTTAATTTGAACATGAAACTTTTAACAGTAAAAATTTGCCATTTTAACTTTCTCTGCTTCATTCGTTATCTAGTTAGTGTAACTAGTTAGAATTCCATCAACGTTTGAAACTTCGGGATTTTTAACGAGGCAGATTTATATTCGGTTTATGAAGGAGCTCGTGGCTCACGTGGCTGCGACCGGTCCATCTATAATACCGAGACTTCTGCGTTCCTCGGGAAGTACGTACAGGCTGTCATTTGGAGATTTTTATTAGTGATACTGGTAATCAGAAATAAGAAAATCTGACAACCAGTCTTAGCATGGGATATCGTGTTACCTGGTAACTGGGTAACAGCCACTCCATGTAAAGTACTGGTGCTCAGCTGCATCAAGACTGTTAGCCGACAAAAACATAGTAGGGAAAAGGCTAGGCTAGATGATTACTTTTATTCAGTCTGCAACATGTACCAATACCGCTATGAAAACTATCCTACACCCTTCTAAAATTTCATCTAAATCAGTTCACCCCAGACTTTTTTCTGTAAAAGCGTAAAATGTTGAAACGTTATACTATTTTGAATAACGCTAAAAGTATTCTTCAACGTCATTTAAAATAAAATTCAAGATACCTTTCAGAATTCTGAAAGAAAAATAGATCTAGATTCTAGACAGTGTGAGGGCTTTGCGCGTCCATTTCGCCGGCACCGGACGATATTTCAAAACTATTCCGCGAAATGTTCGTATCACAAACAAAAGGATTCGAATATAAAACACACAAGAAGCGAACCGATGCCATAAATAATAGAAGAGTGAGCCTTCACACTTCACACTTGTAACGGGGATTTTCAGAGATTTTTTCGCGTCTGGGATGGCACTGAGTATCTTTTTAAACTAATCCATAGAAAACTCACATTTACTCGCGACTTTTTCCGGGTACGTGTGGGACTTCTCCATATAATACCTTACTGCTCATGCCCCATAACATACAGCGTGATAATTTATAGCTTAAAAACAAACTCAGTTTACAATAGTTTTAGGTAAACAAGTAAAAAAACCCATGAAATCGCAAAACGCGCGAAACCGGCCTGTGAAAAGCAGCTACCAATCACATAAATTAAACGCGCCCAATGATGTAAAACAGCGGCAATCAAAAAGCATAAATACAATTTATGGCGTCATACATTCAGCCATTATTGCACCTCAATTCAAAATGAAATCGTATATTACATAATATGAAACATTACGCCGCTCTCCCATGGGGTACAGCAGAAATAAACAGTTAAACACGCTGATAAAGTTACAAAATAAATTATTTCAGTTCAGATTAAAATTCTAACTTTGTTTCCGATGACGGCGTTGAATATCTAAGTAAGTAACTTGGTTGGATTGTGTTCAACGAATTATTAAAACTTCTTTTGACTTTATGCTACAAATTATGCGGTACCTATGTGTATACTTTTTACAGTTCCGTACCCAAAGGGTGCCAGCATGACATAATTACCAAGCTTGTCTGTCTGTAAGCGGATTGTAACTCATAAACCGAAATTTCTATTGAAATTGTGAAATCAAATCTTAACTAATATTTAAAGCTAAAGAGTTTGTTTGTTTGCTTGAACGCGCTAATCTCAGGAACTACTGGTCCGATTTGAAAAATTATTTCAGTGTTAGATAGCCCATTCATCGAGGAAGGCTATATGCTATTTATCATCACGCTAAGACCAATAAGAGCGAAGCACTGCTATTCCACGCGGACGAAGTCGCGGGCAGAAGCAAGTAATTTAGTAATGCTATCGCTATCAACATCGGCCTATTTATTACCCCATTGCTTAGTAAAGGCCTTTTCTCATCCAGAGTACGCATAAGCATCGAACACCACGCTTGATTAAGGTGGATTGGTGATTTAAGATTTTTTAATCCAGGTTGCCTCACGATAACGGGTCCAGGGGCGACGGACTTGGGAAGTCCCCGCCCCCCAAAAGTCCCATTGGTACTTGCCAGGATTCGAACTCGTACACGATAATAGGTGACTTAACCGTGAGCGCCACCACTACTTGCATTTATTAACATGTTATTTGAAATATTGAAGGACATATTATCTCAAGAAACGTTACACAGCCTAAAGCAGAATGTGTTAGACCAATTAACATATTAGTACAATATCACCATCTGCCTACAACAAAACTACGACAATTTTACGCCATCTAGCGAATGTTGTGTAAGTTGACTAGTTGTAAAGCGCAGCCCTTGGTTTATATTTTTTTATGTGTACCTATTTGTTGTGCTATTAAACTATATACTTTAAATTATAGACACTGGAAATATTTTTTCTGATTATAGAAGCAAATAATTTAAGTAGAAATAAAAAAAACTACTACTACAACATACACACGAAACTGGTCACACTATCTTAACTTTCAAGTTTCAAACTGTCAAAATCAAATTGACATTAATGACGTTACACAATCGTTATCAAAGCACTCATCGAAGTGAAATATTTTCGAAATAATGAATAAAATTGATCGATAATACTCTTAATAGTTATCAAAATGGCATTTCCTAAAATAGACGGGTATGTTGTGACTGAGAAACTAGGCTCCGGCAGCTATTCGACAGTCTACAAGGCGTACGCAAAGGTAATATTTCAATCGTCTTTGTGTACATGTAAACATTGTTTTATTTATTTTATTTTATCTCTGCGAAGCAAATAATATAATTACTCGATCAAATAGTACGTTCAAGTGTATTTTAAAGGTGATTTATCTGGTTTACACCGGAAAGTATAATTTTAAACTGCTTACAGGAGTAATTTTAAATTTCTAAACAGCTGATAGATATTTTGAACATTTTTAGTGAAAACTTATTAGGTATATATATTTGTAATAGCCAAGCGGCTTTTTGACACTTCCTGTGACCCAAAGTCTGGCTTTTATTTTGGTCAAACGCTAAGTATTGAGTGTTTTTTATTTATTTATTAAGAATTTATATGTAAATACCTTTTTAAGTTAAATTTAATTGAATTGAAAAATAAGAAATATACATTTCGAAACCAATTCTTTGGCTAATAACATCAACTCTATTCATAAAAGTACTTGCAACCCCTAAATACATCCAAAACAACAATATAGAATTTATTTTATATTAAAACTTACTGTTTTATCTGGTTTCATAGATGAATCACCAACCAAAAACTTTCCTATATCTTTCCCCAGGTTCCTATCTAATATAAATACCAAATTTCATGTAAATAAGTCCATCCATTCTACTGTCACAGCATTGTAACAGTCAGACATACAGACTTTTGCTTTTTATTATATTAGTAAAAATTACCTAAAAGACTTTCCTATTTGTAAATTAAAATGATTAATTAATTAACAAACTGTGGCTTTAAGAAAGCTTAATATTTGCTGTATAATTTTTGAGCAGTTTTATACTAAATATCTCAGACAAGTTACTCATCATCAGCCTATATTGTCCCACAGCTGGGCATAGGCCTTTTCTCATACAGAGAAGGCATGATTGATTACCACATGCGCTCAAGGCGGCTTGGCAATTTCAGACATTTTAGTCCAGGTTTCCTCACGATGTTTTCCTTCACCGTTAGTCAGTGGTGTCTAAGATACACTTAGAAAGTACATATACATATGACTTTAGAAAAGTCACATTAGTACATGGTTTGAACCTGCACACAAGATGCAGATAATTATATTTTTGAAATAAGTAGTCAAATACATATAAGCAAATAAATAAAATTAAACCTTTTTAATGCAAAATATTGCATGTTGAGGAAAAATATATAATTATGCCATTTTATTTCTGTGTCATATTTTATTTGTCATTAGTTTGAGGAAATAATTACTGCTCAAGTTAGTTACTAAAGTAAACATACCTAAGAGGGTTTTAAACAACAGCTGTGCTAATTAACCTATTGGCGAGGTTAAACTGAGCTTACCGCGGCCAGCGCAATGGTGGGTGACCATATTTAATCGTTGTATATCTCTGCTACTGTTCACCCACTGGTTAAAATTTTGACCATCACACTTCTTAATTTTTTTTTTAGTTGCACTTCTTTTCCATGTAAACTTTAACTTTGACAAATAGGTAGGGTTCCGTAGTCGCCGAATCGGCGGTTCATTATTATAAGTGAAGCGAAGAACTTTTTTACGGTTCCGTAGTCGACAAAAAACCCTTATAGTTTCGCCATGTCCGTAAAACTTCCACGGCTAAGTAGGCTTAACCGGTTACAGAGTTATAGTCGACTAACTAAGACCTCCTACGGAACCCTACTGCGCGTGGCCCGACACGCACTTGGCCGGTTTTTTATTGATAATGTTACGGAAGCCTTCGTACGCGAGTCCGACTCGCACTTCGCCGGTTTTTATGTCTCATTTTTATGTAGGTATCACGAAATTAAATCATTACAAATAGCCAAAATGAAAAGAAGCCTATAACTGTCTCCAGAGTCCCATCTATCTCCATACAAAATTTAATCAATATCCATTCAGTTATTTACTGTGACACACAAACAAACTTAGATTGAAATTTTTAATATTAGTATGGATTACACTTACCACACAGGTGGGCGCTCGATCCATCGTAGCCATCAAATGCGTGGACAAATCCAGTGTGAAGAACTCAGGGGCTGCAGTAGACAACCTGATCACTGAGATCCGTCTACTGAAGACCCTGACTCACCCCCACATCGTGCACATGAAGAACTTCACCTGGGATGACAAGTGGGTACCTTTATCATCTATCTATACATATAAAATGCTTTGTCCTGAATGACTGACGGATCAACGCACAGCCTAAACCGCTGATCGTAGAGACCTGAAACTTGGAGGGTGTGTTCTTTGTATGACGTAGGCATCCGATAAGAAAGGATTTTCCGAAATTCTACCCCTAAGGGGGTGAAAAGGGGGGCAAAATTCGTATGGAACTGTTATTTTTAATTTGAATTCGTATAAATTCACAAATAAATTGAAGTTGTCTGTTTTTAATCTTCTTCTATATCTATACTTATAATAAATCTGTAGAGAGGTCAATTCTGTACATGAAATATATTTCCAAAATAACTATCAGGGTTGATTAGGGATCGATACTGATGCCAAAAATGCAATCAGTAAAATTTTATATAATAACATAAACGTTATAATCATAAACGTTATATACGGAACCCTAAAAACTACTCGACGGATTTTAACGAAACTTGGTACAATTATTTTTCATACTCCTGAGCTGGTTATAGTATACTTTTGATCACGCTACAACCGAGCAGAGCAGTGAAGGGAAATGTTGGGAAAACGGGAGAAGTTGCTCCATTTTAAAAAATGGAGCAACTTCTCCCGTTGAAGCTTAAAAGCTTCCGTCGCGTGTGCAACGTTAATGGTTAAATGTTTTCCTTGAAATTATATAAAAAATATCCCAGGACAGCATATGTCTATCTTTTGTGGTGGACTCACAATAAGAGTTTGTTTGTTTGAACGCGCTAATCTCAGGAACCGCTGGTCCGATTTGAAAAATTCCTTCAGTGTTAGATAGTCCATTTATCGAGGAAGGCTATAGGCTATATATCATCACGCTAAAACCAATAGGAGCGGACCACCACTATTCCACGCGGACGAAGTCGCTGGCAGAAGCTAGTATTAAATAATTGTAAAAGAAATAAATAAATTAGGTAACATTTTTACACATATATAATACTAGCTGTTTCCCGCGGTTTCACCCGAATCCCGAGGGAACTACTTAGCGCACCCGGGTAAAAAGTAACCTATGTTGTTCCTCAGGGTCTATTCTATCTCTGTATCAAATTTCATTTATATCGGTCCAGTCGTTTTGGCGTGAAAGCGTAACAGACAGACAGACAGAGTTACTTTCGCATTTATAATATTAGTAAGGATTAGTAAGGATTAAATAATTGTAAAAGAAATAAATAAATTAGGTAACATTTTTACACATGTATAGTATTGTATATATGGTTGTCATTACAGGAATATCTACATCATAATGGAGTATTGCTGTGGGGGCGACCTGTCTAAATATATACATAGGTACGGACGAGTGCCAGAGAAACAGGTGAGAACTATTTAAAACTTGCTGTTGCCCGCGGTTGCGCCCGTGTCCCGACGGAAGTTTCTCCAGGGAAGAACCTTCTCCAGGGTCCCCTCTATCTCCGTACCAAATTTCAGCCAAATTGATCCAGCCGTTCACGCGTGATGCGATGACCAAGGGAAATAGGGATTCATTTTTATTTAATAGTTTTAACAAAAAAAAAGCATTCATTGTTAGGGTATATGGGCCAAGTGATAAGTCGTGGTGGCCTTGTGGTTAAGGCACCTGCCTCTCGTGTACGAGTGTGCGGGTTCGAAACCTGGCAAGTACCAATGTGACTTTTCTAAAGTCATATGTATTTTCTAAGTATATTTTACACGTCACTAACTAACGGTGAAGGAAAACATCGTGAGGAAACCTGGACTTAAAAAGTCTGAAATCGCCAATGCCTTCTCTGTATGAGAAGAGGCCTGTGCCCAGCAGTGGGACAATATATAGGCTGATGGTGATGATGACTTTTGAGTAATGTTTTTTTTTTATTACAGGTTCTATATTTTCTTCAGCAGTTAGCATCGGCGTTAAAGTTTCTACGAGAGAAGGGTGAGTTTTATCCCTCGACCCCGACCATCCCCAACCCATCGCGCTTTAAATATTCTTTCGCTTCGTTCTTTCTGACTCATTTTGCTCGGTTCCTTAGGCACAAGTTCACCCACGGATGTTTACGTAATCGGCCCGTTAAACAAAAACGTTTTTTAACTAGGAAGCTGGAATTTTCGTGTTACCCACTTCTAGTTCAACCTTGGTTTGGTAATCGACCGTTTCAGGAATAAAAATCTATACTATATAATATAATAAAGCTGAAGATTTTGTTTGTTTGAACGCGCTAATCTCAGGAACTACTGGTACGATTTTTAAAATTCTTTCAGTGTTAGATAGCCCATTTATTGAGGAAGGCTATAGGTTATACATATATCATCACGCTGAAACCAATAGGAGCGGAGCACCACTATTCCACGCGGACGAAGTCGCGGCCAGAAGCTATCTCAAATAATACGTTACCCATCGAAAGTTGGTAGTTTGAATTTATGGTAAACAGCTGTTTTAAGTTAATCGGACCGTTATCTTTTCGGTGAACTTGGGCTTTAGTTTCCTCTAAAATTAGGCTATCTAAGACCATAAGATTTTTCCAAATCAGACTGGTAGTTTTAGAGTTCAGTGCGTTCATACAAACATTATTTTTCAAATCAATTAAGCAGTTTCTGCGTGCTGCTCGTACAAACATACGGACCTTAAAACCGGCCAAGTGCGAGTCGGACTCACGCACGTAGGGTTCCATACCATTATCTATAAAAACAGACAGACAGGCGGACATGGCGGAACTATAAAGGTTCCTTGTCGACTACGGAACCTTAAAAAGGAGCGTTTTGTATGTCCGCGAGTTTCTCAAAAATGACTGATCCGATTAGGATGGGGTTTTCGCTATTTAAATGCATATTTTGCAAGGAAGGTTTTAGTATTAGTAGTATTAATATATTCGGATCTGATGAAGATATAGAGTATATACCCTTATTAAAGGTGACCACTAGACATATTGTAGTTTAAATCTGTACTAATATAATAAAGCTGAAGAGTTTGTTTGTTTGAACGCGCTAATCTCAGGAACTACTGGTACGATTTGAAAAATTCTTTCAGTGTTAGATAGCCCATTTATTGAGGAAGGCTATAGGCTACTACTCCACGCGGACGAAGTCGCGGGCTAGTAAATTACAAACCGATCCACTGAAAGGCGAGAAATATATATGTTTTTTTTTTTTTTTGCAAAAATAGAACCGATTTCAAAAACACTACCAATTGTAAAATAACCAATACATCGTTCTAGAAGTCGGTGGCGAAAATACACAAAACAATATCTAATTGGAGACACCGACTTCTAGAACGATGTATTGGTTACTACCTTCCCGCCAGCGGCTTCGCCCGCGATATTTTAGCTAATGGATACAAAAACTTGACAAATTATATACTAAAACCTTCCTCATTAATCACTCTATCTATTGAAAAAAACCGCATCAAAATCCTTTGCGTAGTTTTAAAGATTTAAGCATACATAGGGATATGGGGACAGAGAAAGCGACTTTGTTTTATACTATGTAGTGATTTATAAATTTGTAATGTTTTTTATTTGTATAGATTTAACGAGAAACGTGTGTATATTATAGGGGTAGTACACATGGACCTCAAGCCTCACAACCTGTTGCTCCACAAGGGATCGGATGGGAAATATATGCTAAAAGTAGCAGATTTTGGGTGAGTACTTAAGCAACTAATATAGTAACTTTTATTTTAATATATTATAAATTTTATATGAAAATAACTCTGTCCGTCTGTCTGTCGCGCTTTCATGGTGGAAGCCAACCCAGACCGCGATCTATTGATGGATAATTTCACGAAATTAATGGTTACGTGCCTGCGTTCTTGTGAGACTAATATTATTTAATTATAGTTATAAGTTTACTTATTATATAATACTTTGGTTTATGTAATTGGTTTCTTAAGCCGTGTAAATCAAATAAATAAATAAATGGGAAAACGGCTGAAACGATTAAGATACAAATATGATTATGGACATAGATTGAAGCTTTGAGAGGATATAGGATGAGTATAGCTTTCAAGGAAAAATGGTTAAACTGATTTGGATGATTGGTATGGATATAACTTAACTCCTGAGGAATGACATCCATACCAAATTTCAGCTTTCTAGTACCAAGAACCTCTGAGCTATGCCGCGGACAGACAGATAGAAGGGCATGGCGAAACTATAAGGGTTCCTTGTCGGACTACGGAACCCTAAAAACCTAAACGATAGGTTATCCATCGTATGGTAGGAGTTTGAATTTATGGTAAACAGCTGTTTTAAGCTAACCGGACCGTTATCTTGTCAGTGAACTTGGGCCTAACTAAGACCTACCACGGAACCCTACTGCGCGTGGCCCGACACGCACTTGGCCGGGTTATTTATTGCGCAACCGGGTGTAAGTGTGTGTGTGTTTTTTTTGTATGGCGTCTTGCAGGTCAACCTAGAAGGTTGTCGACTGCTTAACCGGGCTTGCCTGTGAAGTGCCTTAAATGAATTTAGGGCCTCCAGCCAGGGCTTAACTTACAAAACTAAGCGACTACACGCTAAGGGCACCCCCTAGTGGGGTACGGGCCTCGGCTTAGGGCGTCGCTGGGGGAGGACAGCAAGGGACAGGCTGGATCAGAATATATATGATTATTATAATCAGGAATTTTAAAGCTATTAGCTCAGCTCGCGGGCTAGCTCGTCGAGCTAGGGTTTTTTTTGCGCAACCGGGTGTAAGCGTGTGTGTGGGCATGGATAAGGTAATCGCGACGGACCTCACCTCGGCGGCGAGGTCTATAGCCACACTTCGTAAAGACGCAGCTTTCTAACGGTGAAAGAATTTTTAAAATCGGTCCAGTAGTTTTTGAGTTAAAACTCTACAAACAGACAAACGAACCAACAAATATTTCCTCTTTATAATATTAGTATAGACCAGGGGTCTCCAAACTTTGAAGCCTTGGGGCCATAATATTTTTTTCGGTATGTTGCAAGGGCCATAATAATTTTAATTTTTCTGCCCACCTAAGCTAACATAGGCTTTTATTGCATTTCAATTACTATTGATTGTGTATTGTGACACGTAACGACATCTAGTGTCGAGTAGTGATACTATGTACTGTTCTAGGTACTATCTATTTCAGCTACATATCATTCTGTGTTTTCATTCTCTTCCATTCAACTTATCACAGCAATAGTAACAACAGTAAAACATTGGCTGTCGTGGGCCAGATTGATGACACTAGTCATAAGCTGTCGCGGGCCGGATTGATGGCAGTGGCGGGCCGTAGTTTGGAGACCCATACCAGGGGTCTCAGAGTACCACCGGGTACCAGAGTATAGATAATGTGTGTGCGTGTGTGTGTGCAAGGTTCGCGCAGCTGGTGACGTCAGCGAGTGCTCGCTCGGTGCGCGGTTCGCCACTATACATGGCGCCCGAGATGCTGGCCGGCCACTACGACGCCAGGGTCGACCTTTGGAGCGTCGGTATGTGGTTACAACTAATATTATTCACTAGCTTCTGTCCGCGACTTCGTCCGCGTGGAAAAGTGCTCCGCTCCTATTGGTTTTAGCATCATCTGCCTAGCCTTTTCCCAATTATGTTGGGGTCGGCTTCCAGTCTAACTGGGTGTAGCTGAGTACCAGTGTTTTACATGGAGCGACTGCCTATCTGACCTCCACAACCCAGTTACTGGGTAATACGGTACCCCTTGGTAAGACTGCATGGTTGTCACATTTTTTTGTCAGACTCCTATTGGTTTTAGCGTGATGATATATAGCCTATAGCCCTCCTCGATAAATGGGCTGTCTAACACTGGAAAAGTTTTTCCAAATCGGACCAGTAGTTCCTAAGTTCGCACGTTCAAACTAACTCTTCAGCTTTATTATATTAGTATATAGAAGTGAAAGTCTGTCTGTCTGTCTCACGCTTAAGCCAACTGAACTGATTTTGATGAAATTTGGTTTGAGGATAGCTTAAACCCTGAGGAAGAACATAGTTTTTATCCCAGTGTGGGAATTATATCCCCTGGGATACGGGTGGGACCGTAGTAAACAGCTAGTATTATATATATTCTAAAGTGAGTTCGTTTATTTGTCACACTAAGTTTTTTTTTAACAACTCTGCTTGCCATTACACCCTCTCTCAGAACTAAAATATAATGTAATCTAGCTACATTTTTCTGCCACCAGGAATCGAGATATATCCATAGAGATGCAATCCCGACCATTACGCGGTCACAAAAACGTAACCATTTTTTAGAATGCAGACGTAGCTTTGAAACTAGTAATCATTTTGATGTAACATTATATCTATCTCTCTCACACTAACCGAAACGTAATGTTCATGACATCTGTATGATAAGGATGGCATTTACTACTTTGCCCATACATTTACTACAAATTTGCTCAGATTATTGTTAAAATCGTCCTGCTGTCACTCTGATAGATTCAAGCTGGCTACCAAGTGACAGATGTGATAATTGTGACTGGTACTGGACCTTTATGGCACGCATTTTGCTGGGTGATTGCACATCTAGTTACTTTAGTAACATATATATCTGTGCCACCAGGTGTCATAATGTACGAGTGCCTATTCGGTAGGGCGCCTTACTCCTCGAGCACTTTCAAAGAACTGGTGGATAAGATACAACGACAAGCACCCATAGAGGTATGTCATATATCCATCATCAGCCTATATATTGTCCCACTGCTGGGCACAGGCCTCTTCTCACACAGAGACGGCATGAGCATTGATCACCACGTGCGCTCAAGGCGGATTGGCGATTTCAGACTTTTAAGTCCAGGTTTCCTCACGATGTTTTCCTTCACCGTTAGTCAGTAGTGTCTAAATACACTTAGAAAGTACATATGACTTTAGAAAAGTCACATTGGTACTTGCCAGGTTCGGATCCGCACACTAGTCTGTTTGTTACCCTTTCACGGTAAAACAGCTGAATGGATTTTGATGAATTTTCGTATAGAGGTAGATTGAAACCTGCTTAAAAACGTAGGATAGTTTTTATCCGGGTTTGTGAAGTTTTAACCTGGTTAAATCGCTGGCGTATATAATATGGCTATGGTTCCCAGATTCCGGCGAAGTCTTCGATATCGCCCGGGTGTCGGGATCTCCTGTTGAGATTACTCCAGCATGACCCTAACAACAGGATATCGTATGAGGAGTTCTTCAATCATGAGTATCTGGACCTGCAGCATATGCCTTCCAAAGAAAATTATGAAAAGGTAAGTCCTGCCTAGCCTTTTCCTTGCTATTGTGGTCGGCTACTAGTCTTAACTGGATGTCATCATCATCATCTGCCTACCCTTTTCCCAACTCTGTTGGGGTCGGCTTCCAGTCTAAACCGGATGCAGCTGAGTACCAGTGTTTAATAGAGCGACTGCCTATCTGACCTCCACAACCCAGTTGCCGGGTAACACGATACCCCTTGGTAAGACTGGTGGTCAGACTTACTGGCTTCTGACTACCCGTAACGACTGTCAAAGATCTACAAATGACAACCGGGACCGACAGCTTAACGTGCTTTCCGAGGCACGGAGGAGTCTCGCTATGACATAGATGGTCACCCATCCACGGACATCGGCAAGCGCGTATCCATTAGCTAAAATATCGCGGGTGAAGCCGCTGGCGGGAAGCTAGTCTGAAATAATAGTAATTTATAGCAAAATAAAAGGATAACTTTGAACAAATCAACTAATTTCCTTTACAAACAAACTTAATTATGCGGTTCAAAAAACAAATGATAGCGACTTTTTTTTTAGGCCGTGACTCTGATAAAGAGAGCGATAGAATTAGACTCGGCCGGACAGCTGGAGGAGGCGTTCCAGCTGTACAGGGACAGCCTGCTGTATCTCGTGCCGTGTGTGGGCTGCGAGACCGACTCGCTGAGGAGGGCGGCGCTGGCCGGCAAGTTAAGCAGGTGAGGCTTGGAAATGGATGGGTGGGCAGACAGACAGACAGACTTGTGTGTAGTGTCGTGTGTGGGCTGCGAGAGCGACTCGCTGAGGAGGGCGGCGCTGGCCGGCAAGTTAAGCAGGTGAGGCTTGGAAATGGATGGGTGGGCAGACAGACAGGCTTGTGTGTAGTGCCGTGTGTGGGCTGCGAGACCGACTCGCTGAGGAGGGCGGCGCTGGCCGGCAAGTTAAGCAGGTGAGGCTTGGAAGTGGATGGATGGGCAGACAGACAGAAAGGGTTGTATGTAGTGAGTTTTTATGATTACTTTATTCACATTGACATGTTTATTCTAATTGTTATTTTATAAGCATTGACATTATTACCTACTTTTTAAAGTAGCTCAAATTATTTGATTGTTAATGTGTGTACAATGTGGGCTTTCTCTTTTTTTTTTTCTTTTATTTATTGCCTTAATATTTAGTTTCATTTGCGTCTGACGGTTCGAGTATTTCATGTGGCCTACCCAAATGTCCTTTCTGGGGGTATTGTTCGTTGGATTGTAAGTTCCTAAGTTACTGTTGAGCTAACAAAGACCGACACTTGCGTGCCAACTGAATGGACAGGCCCACTCGGATCTGTATGATTCTTTCTTCAAAAGGTCATTTCAGACTCGAGCCTACGTTGTACATCCATGATGCAATTACATTATGTCTGGACCTTAAAAGAGACTTTGACCCTTGAGTTTGTTTCGGTGTTTCTTCTCAAGGCAGTCAGATAGGAAATACCGGCCTCATCTAGCTTTAAAAAATAATTGACGTGTAAAAGTGTTATTTTATAACCCATTTGCAAAATAAATATCATTTATCATTTATCATTTATCGATATGTGTGGGCTGCGAGACCTACGGTATTAGGAAAGTAAATAGGTGAGACTTGGAAATGGATGGGTGGGCAGACACTGTATACATTTACACAAATGGGTGGATGGGTGGGCGACAAATGTTTTTTCTTTCTTTCTTCTTTACACAAATGTATGTAGACTTTAATCATCATCATCATCTGCCTAGCCTTTTCCCAACAATGTTGGGGTCTTAAGCCAGTCTTAAACGGATGCAGCTGACCGTATGTAGACTTTAATATTATATTATAATGAATTGTCTAATAGAATGATTTACTACGGAAAAGTTTCTAGCGGGGAAATGACATACTTGAAGCTTGGAAATGGATGGGTGGTGGGCAAATTGGGGAGAAAAGTAAAATAATGGGTTCCACGCAAGATTTCCAAACACACATTATATGTTGGTTGGATTAATACAGTGTCTGTCTGTCACGCTTTCACGGAAAAACAGCTGAACCGCTTTGGATGAAATTTTGTTTGGCGATAGGCTGAAACCTGGGAAAGATTGTAGCTTAGTTTTTATCTTATCACAAGAAGTAATTCCCTCAAGATTTAGGTGAAAGTAAAAAATCTTTGTCGCCCACCCATCCACATTTTGACCGCGGAAATTCGCAATTTGATTTCTCTCTCTCTCGCCAGGTACATGGAGCGAGCTGAAGAGCTGAAGGTGTACCTCAAGACCGGCAGCCTGCCCCGGGAGCAGGGCAGGGGCAGTCCTGCCAGCGTTCACGTTAGCACCGCTGCGAACAACTGTAGCTATAGTGAGTATACATATAAAATGCTTTGTCCTGAATGACTGACGGATCAACGCACAGCCTAAACCGCTGATCGTAGAGATCTGAAACTTGGAGGGTGTGTTCTTTGTATGACGTAGGCATCCGATAAGAAAGGATTTACCGAAATTTTACCCTTAAGGGGGTGAAAAAGGTGGGCAAAGTTTATTTGAAACTATCATTTTTAAATTGAATTCGTATAGAACACGCGGGCGAAACCGCTGGCAGAAAGCTAGTCAAATAAATATATTACAAATGCGAGAGTAACTCTGTCTGTCTTTCACGGGTAAAGCTGAACCGATTTAAATGAAAATTTGCTTGGAAATAGACAAAGAATGCTCGAATTAGTCTCCTCAGCGAGTGGTACAGTATGTCTGTCTGTTTGTAAAGCTCTTTACTTAACATATATATCTAGTACTAATGTTTACGACACAAAAAAAAAAGTTTTTTTTGTCTGTTCCGTTTAATATCCAAAATGACAACACCAATTTTTGACAGGACTTTAACTGACAGATCTCTGCTGTTATGATGAGTTTTTCTAATTCTTTGTCTAAAATTAAAGTTAACCTACTTTAATTTTAGACAAAAAGAATAGAGTTTAGCGAAAAAAAAAACCGCCAAAATTCTACTCATATCTTCTACACATATATACTTCTATACTATATAAAGCTGAAGGTTGCTGTTGTTTGTTTGAAAACTAATCTCAGGAACTACTGGTACGATTGGAAAAAATCTTTCAGTGTTAGATAGCCCATTTATTAAGGAAGGCTATAGGCTATATATCATCACGCTAAAACCAATAGGAGCTGACCACCACTATTCCACGCGGACGAAGTCGCTGGCAGAAGCTAGTCTACAATATTACAAATGCGAAATTGAATTTGTTACGCTTTCACGGCAAAATGGCTGAACCGATTTGGATGAAATTTGGTAGATAGATAGAGGAGAGTTTGGAGACGGTTACCGGGTACTTTGATCCGGATAGAATATATATATTGCAGGTCAATCTCGGCCGACGTGTGTGTCGTGTGGGAGCGACGTGTGTAGGTGCACACACGGGAACGGCGTCGTGGAGACACCTAGCAGTGTTGTGGAACAGGTACCTATAGTAATCATTGCTTATCCTTACTAATATTATAAATGCGAAAGTAACTCTGTCTGTCTGTCTGTTACGCTTTCACGCCAAAACTACTGGACCGATATAAATGAAATTTGGTACAGAGATAGAATAGACCCTGAGGAACAACATAGGCTACTTTTTACCCGGGTGCGCTAAGTAGTTCCCTCGGGATGCGGGTGAAACAGCTAGTTATATAAAAAAGAGGAAAGATTTGTTTGTTTGTTTTCTACACTTCTACACTACTATTATACAGAGGAAAGATTTGTATTTTTGTGTGTATGTTTGTAAAGAAAAAACTCAAAAACTACTGTGCCGATTTCAAAAATCTTTTACCATTGGAAAGCTACATTCACCCTGAGTAACATAGGCTACCCGTGCGAAGTCGAGACGGGCCGCTAGTAATATTATGAAAAAAAAAAGATTTGTTTGTAGGGTTTCAACTCAAAAAACTACTGGACCGATTTTAAAAATTCTTCACCGTTAGAAAGCTACATCTTTAGGAAGTGTCATAGGCTATATTTATTTCCAGAAATAATTAGGGATCCCTACTAAAACTTGAATAATATAACCCAAGGTGTAAAAAAAATGTCCAAGCGGGCGAAGCCGCGGGCGGACAGCTGGTTGCTTATAATATAGATGCTTAAAATATGTATTTAAATACAAAACCTCAAAAAAACCCGAAAACAAAAAAAAATTAAAAAGAAAAAACAAGTGCAGGAGTCTATCTACATTATGTTGAGAGAGAGAGTGGAAATCATAGAACATAGCTACTTTTCAGTCGGGGCCCATTATTGTGACGTTTAAGCCGGTCTGTTAGAAAGTCCCTTCCCAAAATGTCCCTTCTCAAAAGGTAATTTTTGTTAATTTTGAAGTAGGGACATTTTGAGAAACGGACGTTTTGGGTGGGACCATTTTAGGAAGGAGATATTTTGAGAAAGGGACTATTTGAAACCAAAGGACATTTTGGGAGAGGGACGAGCCTGAACGGGACATAGTCTGAACCCTAGGGGTAAAAAAAAGGGTAGTTTTTATCCGGGTACATCAAGTACTTCTATGGGTGTGAGTTAACTTAATAAACATTAATAATCCTACTAACCTACTAATGTTATAGATAGGAAAGTTTGTCATATTGATAATTATATTATGTTTATTACTCTCTAACGCAAAAACTTTCAAAAATATCTGGATGTAACTTTATACGCACAAAGTTTGTTTCAGCAGAAACTAAATTTGTGTTTTTTTTTTTTTTGAAGTCTGTTATTTTTCTTTCTTTCTTTCTATTTTGTGTGTGTGACAGACTATCTTTCCCTAGCAGAGCGCGGCCTCCTCACAGCCTAGTACAACACCTAAGCCAACTCGCTTCGGATTCAAGAAGTTATTCGGCCGACAAGCCTCTATACCTTATTTAGACACCAAGGATTCGAGTATAGTACGTCATTCAATTAATAGTATAAGCCATCTGCCTAGCCTTTTCCCAACTATGTTGAGGTCGGCTCCCAGTCTAACTGGACGCAGCTGAATACCAGGGTTTTTATAGAGCGACTGCCTATCTAACCTTGACATCCTAGTTACCGGGTAACACGTTACCCCTTGGTGAGACTGGTTGTCACACTTTCTGGCTTCTGACTACCCGTAACGACTGTCAAAGATCTACAAATGACAACCGGGACCAACAGCTTAACGTGCTTTCCGAGGCACGGAGGAGTCTCGCTATGACATAGATGGTCACCCATCCACGGACCGACCGCGCCAAGCGCAGCTTAACCTTTGATTGGTCGAACCGTGCGGCTGTTACTTAGCCACGAGCTCCTCTCTAGCATAGTAAGTTATTCAACTAATAGTATAAGCCCATACCACCTGCCTAGCCTTTTCCCAGCTGTGTCGGGGTCAGTTCCAGTCCGAATGCAGCTGAGTGCCAGTGCTTTATAGAGCGACTGCCTATCTGACCTCCACAACCCAGTTACCGGGTAACACGATAAACAAAATATTCTAAACTCCTAAATTAATGTTATGATTGTGAAAGTGTTTTTGTTTGCACCATTGTTATATTCTGTATCAATGTTTTGTATAGTACAGTATACAAAAATATAAACAAAATCATAACCTATTTTGTTCTAATTTTCCCACATAGATAAATAAAATGGCATTAAATGATGAATGGTGATGTTTAGAGCATGAAATTGACATAAATGCGCCATCCTTACGCCATTATGTCAATTTCTGTGGCAGAATTACAACAAAATAGGTTACGACTTTGTTTTCATTTTTCTTAAAATCAATGGAACAGACTTTAACAAAATATTATTATTTTAAAATTATTGTATTTGTTTTACAGACTGCAGAAACAACACAAGATAAACAAAAAATAGCTCAAACAGAAAATACTGAGGGATGTCGGATAACATGAGTTTATCTAAATAATATTAATTAATTTATAATTAACCAAAGTGGCCTAAAATTGTCCACTTTAAGCCCACAGCTGGGCAAAACTTTCTCGTATAACGAGCGCTGATCTTCGAAATATGATTTAAATTCTTTTTAAAAAATATTATAGACTCCCTTCGGGGTCTTTGTTCAATTCAATTCAAAAGTCATTTATTCAAATTAGGCTGAAAATCAGCACTTTTTGAACGTCAAATTTACAAAAGACAGCCCCCAAAACCTGCCCTTCACCACTTCCCAACAAACTCCCCAGCAACACATGTCTGTCTGTAAGTTATCATTAGTTTTTGGGGTTCCGTTATCAGACTGTGCTAACGAGACCCTTTTACTAAGCCACCGCTATTACAACATCATAAATATCTGCCTAGCCCTTTCCTATGTTGGGGCTTCTCTACTAGTGCTTTACATGGAGCGACTGCCTATCTGAACTCCAACCCAGTTACCGGGTAACACGGTACCCCTTGGTAAGACTTTCTGGTTTCTGACTTTCACTTTCAAAGATCTTCAAATAACAAAAATAATTAAATAAATTATTAATTAATGATACACATACCTGATTTTTTCCTCGTTCTCATGTCGCACTATAGTAAGATAGAACAGTTAGGCCCAAGTTCACTGACAAGATAACTTAAAACAGCTGTTTACCATAAATTCAAACTTCCAACTTTCGATGGGTAACGTATTATTTGAGATTTTTATTCCTGAAACGGTCGCTTACCAAACCAGGGTTGAACTAGACGTGGGTAGCACGAAACTTCCAGCTGCTTAAAAAAGCTTTTCGTTTAACGGACTGATTACGAAACCGACAGTCGGTGAACTTAAGCCTTAAACTCGCACTTGGCCGGTGTTTTCGTTCATCCACCTAGCCTAGCCTTTTCCCAACTACGTGAATTTCATAATAATTTTCTTGCCACTATTTTATAACACGGAACTCCTTAAAAATTGTAATTTGTATGACAATTAATAAATGACGGTATTCAAAGAAAATGTAAGTAATATATTTTGAATTGTCTGTGAATATATTGTGAGGTAATTAATAGAACAATTTATTGCATAATATTGTTAATTAGAGTATTATTTGTTTTTAATTTAATAAAAAAATGTAATTTAATATAATAATGTTGATTTGCTAGCTTTGTTATTTTTTATTTAAGTGTCTATGTTTAGACCATAGACAACCTACTTTTTTAGGGATGGGATGACTCCCCCCGCTGTGGGAGGGAGTGAAGTATTTTCCACAGGATGCGTTTGCGAAAAACCACTGAAAACAGTAGTATGCCATGATTGTATATTCAGAATCAGAGTGATCTTAAATATGTACACGAAATTACTAGGTATTTATTATTTAATAAAATATATAAAACAAAGTCGGGTTTGTTCGAACACTTATAACTCGAGAACGGCTGGACCGATTTTCATGGTTTTTGATTTGTTGTATTTGTCTCCGACCCGAATAGCAGAATAACTATTAAAACATCGGAAAAACGAGGGGCGGGGGGGGGGGTTAACAATTTTTGGTGGTACGAAGTTTGCCGGCCCGGCTTGTTGTATATGTGTGTATATAAGACGTTTGAAGTATGGACCGACAAAAAAATCGAGGTTCATGTAATAATTCTGATCCGTAAACAAAAAAGTAATTTGACTTTTTTGTTTGTGGTCATATTTTTTTATATAATAAGACCGCCTATTCCGTCAGCCTTTATAACTATTTTTTTGGTGCATAGCTACAATAAAAAATATCCTATCCTATTGACCTGCCAATCCCTAATTTTTTGTGGATCCATATACCAAACAACATATATTACATTAATATTATAGCACACCTGTGATTTTCATAATAAATAAATACATTATTTTTGTTTTATTAAATTTCTGTCTTATTTCTGTAAGTTACTCTCACGCAAAAACTACTTTTCAAAATTCAAAAGTCATTTATTCAAATTAGGCTGAAAATCAGCAAACTTTTTGAACGTCAAATTTCAATTGTCAAAAGACAGCCCCCAAATCGCCCGCCCTTCACCACTTCCTATGTGTTTTTGCTGGGAAGAAGTGGCGCAACAAACTCCCCAGCAACACATATCTGTCTGTAAGGTTTGACGAACCTTCGTTTATACAATATTAATAAAAAAGAATTGTTACAATATTGGCAAATGAAGTAAAATTATATAATTAATATATTATTTAGTTACCTGTTGGCTAGCACACACCTTTATACCTATAATAACTAAGTTCTCAAGCATTATTGAATTATTTACTTACTAGAAAAAAAAACAATGTAACTAAAGACTGAATGGATTTGTATGTAATTTGGTATCTACATAGTTTATAACCTGGATTAAAACATAGGATACTTTTAATCCGGGTGCTTTAGTTCCTTCAGGACCGGAATAAAAAGCACAACATATAAAATGCTTTGTCCTGAATGACTGACGGATCAACGCACAGCCTAAACCGCTGATCGTACAGACCTGAAACTTGGGGGGTGTGTTCTTTGTATGACGTAGGCATCCGATAAGAAAGGATTTTCTGAAATGTTATCCCTAAGGGTATAAAAAAAGGAAGGCAAAGTTTGTATGTAACTCCGTCATTTTTAAATTGAAAGGCGGAAAGCTAGTCTACACTAGTATTATAAAGAGGAAAGATTTGTATTTTTGTGTGTATGTTTGTAATGAATAAACTCAAAAACTACTGTGCCGATTTCAAAAATTCTTTCACCATTGGATAGCTACATTCACCCTGAGTAACATAGGCTACCCATGCGAAGCCGGGACGGGCCGCTAGTATAAAATAAAAACAAAACAATTAAATTGTATCCATATTTTTATTTCATTACTTATCCTAGACACGTTTACGACTTCTCATTCAATACTTAATTAAAACGGACGTAGAATTTCTGACTATATCCATAAAGACATCTACCCACTTCAACGTACCTTATCATCACTGTACTACGAACGTATTGGTAGTACGAGCACCGATGATGTCGACACATTTATCGATAAAATCATCTTTGACGATTACAATCATAGATTTATTTTGCCCACATTTTTTTTCGATATTGAGTAAAGTTCATATTTTGGAATTTGAAAAAAAAATCTGATTCCGACTATGTATTTAAGTTAATATCGAAAAAAAAATATACCCCCAGACAAATAAAATTGCATCAAAGTTTTTGTTTAAAAAAATTGAATGGCCCTTTCCAGTATACAAACATACACTTAGGGATAATGATACTACGCTGTTATGAAGTTAACGAACCAAACTATAGGTTTCAATTTAAATTTGTATAAAAAGTTGGAATACTTGATTAAAATGTTTTTTTTTTTCAAATGTAGGTACGTGTTGAACATTGATGCAGTTTATTAGTCCGTCAGTGTAGTTACGGCGTTTTTTCACTAGCGTTAGATTGGCAATAGAGTCAGTAGGGCGAGTCCAAAAAAGTATACTAGTGTGCGTGTAACGTGCATTTTCTTTCCTAGATGAATTACAACTAGGTACAGCACACGTAAGCATAATTGATTGCGTCTATTAACACCAAATTTTCACTTAAACGCGAGATTAATTTAAAATAAGTGGCATTTCGTTCACAACTGGCGTTGGGCCGATACAGGCCGCTAGCGTGTCAGAAACGATCTAGCATAATCTCTAACTATTTAATAAAAAAAAAAACACGAACATACAATCATACGGACGAATACAGAACCTTGTCCAAAGTCGGTTAATAATCTTTTTTGCCTCATACATTCTAGCACGGTGACAATATGATACGATTTAGTGAGTAGACTGCTTTACAACCACGCTGTTTTTTACTGCCAAACATTTAGAGAGAATTCCACCACTCCCTGCCAAGTACCCGTTGTATTTATCTGTCAGATATATTCACACTGATGACGTTGTAATTATGAATTAATCTCCACCCTTATTTCGTGAAAAACCTTTCAAAAACAATTTAATATTCATCGCTGCATATGTTTATCTTATTCATTCTTATAACAACGCAATGTATAGTCCAATCAATATTTCGAATAACGTAAACAATTTCGTAACCTATTTAGTTCTAATTCTTCAACAGAAATTAACTAAATGGCGTGAGGATGGCGCATTTATGTCAATTTCATGCTCTAAACATCATTTAATGCCATTTTATTTATCTATGTGGGAAAATTAGAACAAAATAGGTTATGATTTTGTTTACATTTTCCTTTAAATCAATTCGTAAAACTATAGCAAATTGACTTAAATAAAATAGTGACTTCACTAGTTTGTATTGCCATACAAAATGTATGAGAGATTCGCGTTTTGATAACTCATAAAAAGTTTTTTATTAGATTGGTGGTGCCATCTACACAATTGTCGAGTTAAATAATATTGCAATTGTACATCGAAAGATACGTAATGAGGGTGTAGCTAGATAATTCCAATACAGAAATGGTGAAAACCACCTCTAAATATATTTTTAAACTATTATAGGTATACATTTTGACGTTAGAATTGAAACGAAATATCGTTGTCGTATAAAAAACTCCTCTTTTAAAATACAGCACAGTTTTTGTGATCTAACGACATTTTCTTTCTTTCTTTCTTTCTATATTATACGCGCGGGATTCTAACGTCAAAATATATGGGATGTTACCATATTCAGAATGCAATTTTAAGAGAATTTCTTTTATTATAGTTCTTATTACAATAACAGACAGACTGACTATTATTACTAGAGATCGAAATAGGTATATTTACCTAATCAACAAGAATGTAATTAAAATATGGTGTTTAATGCGCCATTGCAGCGCGAAATTGCCATAATCTGTGGCGTTTTGACGTAATATTATTTCATTAGTGCTATCTTTTTCTGGCAAGTACTTTTTAGACGCCATTTTTTTAAATATTTCTCTTCATAT
Source organism: Pyrrhia umbra (assembly GCA_963891755.1). Lineage (NCBI taxonomy): Eukaryota > Metazoa > Arthropoda > Insecta > Lepidoptera > Noctuidae > Pyrrhia > Pyrrhia umbra. The sequence goes on from OY982946.1 coordinate 693,870, forward strand.
TTTCATTACAAGGGTACCGGACTTATTTTTTAATGCGAAAAGCCGCAAGTATTATTTTGTTTGCAAACTTTACAAACTCGTAGAACAACAGAGGGCCGATTCTACTATTTTAACACCGATACAAGTTCAATTCCGATTCGACAGAAGTTCGAATCCGATTTTCGATTGTAACCTTAAAAGCTATTCTACTATTTGTATGGCAAAATCGCAACTGAACCACAACTAAACTTCTATCGAACATCAACAATCGTAGATCGAAGTTGAGTTCAACCGCTAATTTTGACAGCTGTAAGATTGAAGCGTATCTACACTAATATTATAAAGAGGAAAACTTTGTTTGTTTGTAATGAATAGGCTCAAAAACTACTGGACCGATTTTAAAAATTCTTTCACCATTCGAAAGCTACATTATTCACGAGTAACATAGGCTAAATTTTATTTTGGAAAAAAAATAGGGTTCCGTAAGATATTTGGGTTTTTCGGACACAAGGTGTAAGAAATCAACCAGAAAAGTTACTTTTTTTGCGTACGCTACTAATCTCAGGAACTACTGGTACGATTTGAAAAAATCTTTCAGTGTTAGATAGGCCATTTATTGAGGAAGGCTATAGGCTATATATCATCATGCTAAAACCAATAGGAGCGGAGCTTCACTATTCCACGCGGACGAAGTCGCGGGCAGAAGCTAGTGTTAAATATATGCGCGATAGAAATGGACATGTTTCGACCGATCGTTGGCGTAAACTGCATCGTTGTCGCTGCTGGACCGTTAGTCCATTAGTGGAATAACAAAACGCTGTACGGTAGAGGTTTAGCTGAGGTTAGATTGCAATTTTGTTACAATTATTTTAGTGGAATTGGCCCCCAGTTAGTTTTGGTTGCAGAATCATGTCTCCCGTTCATCCTGTCAGCCTTTATAATCTAAAGTACGGATGGTTCTGGCTGGAGAAGCCGCATGGGACAGCTAGTATGTTTAAATAAGGACAAAATTTTGAAGAATGGACGATCAATAATGTAGTACACACAGACATGTGTCTAAATAGACAAGGCAAGTTCCGTCATTTGTATGAAAACCGAGCGTGTTACTTTATGACAACTCTCTGTGAGAGACAAGAACGTTTTAATGATTTTCTTCAACTAGCTAACATTTTAAGTAATTTACGCAGCTCAATACGGCACAATTATACATGTTTCTAGCTTTCATCATCATCATCAGCCTATATATTGTCCCACTGCTGGGCACAGGCCTCTTCTCACACAGAGAAGGCATGAGCATTGATCAACACGTGCGCTCAAGGCGGATTGGCGATTTCAGATTTTTAGTCCAGGTTTCCTCACGATGTTTTCCTTCACCGTTAGTCAGTGGTGTCTAAGATACACTTAGAAAGTACATATGACTTTAGAAAGTCACATCGGTACTTGCCAGGTTTCGTACACGAGAGGCAGGTGCCTTAACCACTAGGCCACCACGACATTCTAGAAAGAGAATAGCTTTCGGTTGACGCTAAATTTAGACTTAGGTGCACTGCACTCATCTGTTACACGCGACTCACACTAGCGTCGTCTACTTAAATACACGTCTGTGGCTAGTATTTCTGATGCCGTCTTAATTAATTAAAATATTCTAATTAATAATTATAATCGTCGCCGTTCGTGTCCTCAGGGTTGTATTTGTTTTCGTCTTCATTCGGTTCCTGTTTGATTTGAACGTCCAGCGGCGCCATACTGAATTCTGGATAATCTGCGAAATTAATGCTCAAAGTGAAAATCTATACATATAAAATGCTTTGTCCTGAATGACTGACGGATCAACGCACAGCCAAACCGCTGATCGTAGAGACCTGAAACTTGGATGGTATGTTCTTTGTGTGACGTAGGCATTTGATGAGAAAGGATTTTCCGAAATTTTACCCCTAAGGGGGGCGAAGTTTGTATGAAACTCTGACATTTTTAATTTGAAATCGTATAACTCACGTGGGTGTAGCCGCTGGCGGAAAGCTACTCATTGTATATTTAGTCTTTAATTATGCAGCTGAGTACCAGTGTTTTACATGGAGCGACTGCCTATCTGACCTCCACAACCCAGTTACCGGGTAACACGATACCCTTGATAAGACTGGTTGTACTTTCTGGCATCTGACTACCCGTAACGACTGTCAAATATCTACAAATGACAACCGGGACCAACAAACATGGTTTTCGAGCCACGGAGTGACAAATGGTCTCCAAACCATATTGACCAGACTGGCTAAAGCATACCACATTCTCTGGTCAAAGCTGTAGAAACTCACCATCAATAAACTCCTTAACATCCCCATGCTTGATTCTCGCTTCTATCCGGCAGCGGTCAAAGTGCAAAATGAACGGTTAAAGTGCGAAATTACGGTTAAAGTTGTATAAAATCGTTTGTATTTACCAAACTCACCGTCCATCGGCTCTTCTTTGATCTTAATGTCCTCTGGCTTGACCTTGGGTTCTTTGCGTTCCTTGTCGCGGCGGGAACGCTTCTTGTCGCGGTCGCGTTCGCGATCTTTGTCGCGGTCGCGTCGCTCGCGGCGGCGTTCTGAACGCGAGCGGGAACGCCGGCGACGGGCGTTTGTACTGTGTGACGAGGTAGATTTTAAAATTGATTATTGGCAAGGAAATTCTTAAAAGTGCTGTATTTTTGTGGCATTTCTTCATGTAAATAAGGTTCACTTATCTTTATTTTCAACTAGCTTTTCTGGCGATCAGTAAACTACTACTCTTACTAGGAAACTTATTTATATGGGGTTATTTATTGACAGAAAGTATTTACATTATGTACAATCGACAAATTTGAATCATGACCCACTTTGACGATAAATCGTTTGAAACCGTCAAAATAACAAAGATTTCCATCCTTTACAGTGCATACACTTAGGACGTTTTAAATATTAAGCAAGCTATGTCAATACGGGTTGGAGATCTATGCAATTTTAACCTTTGTTATCACTACAATAGATAATATTTTCTATAAAGCATTAATAATCATATTTTGAATCCAAACACTTTGAATCATTTTTTTTTTCTTTTTAAAGACCATGTTCGAACTCTTTCGATTATAAAATGACAACGTCAAAAAGTCACTCAGCAATTGGTGTCAAATAATAATTTCTATGAAAATATAAAGTAATTTGTTTATAAATTTATATCGCGTTACCATGGAGACGTATGTTTACGCGAATGTCAACCTAACTGTATTTGAATGTATGTAACAATATAACCTTATGGTGGGTCATAATTCAAATTTGCTGATTGTACATTACAAAACATAAAAAAGTAAATATTCTAAAAATTACTAAAATATGGCGTCAAAAAATTGATCCTCATCGCCGTCAACTGGAATCGTACCCAAGAGGCTGGCAGCATTGTCACGTTGGATGGCAATGCTAAGCTTTTGGCCAAAGTAAGAGCCAGACTTTGGGTCACAGGAAGTGTCAACAAACCAAATCAAATTGTTGTAACTTGTATATATATATATTTTTTTTGTATAGCATCATTTGAATTTTATAATCTTCTCAGAGATAACCTGTACTGTAAAAAGACTATTGTAAACATTTCCTTTTTTTGCCGCTTCTTCTCTATAAGACTCACACCTTGGAACTGTGGAAACTAGCTTGACGTTTCATAAGTGCCTGCAAAGATCTATCTGTATCTAATATATAAAAATTAATCCCTATTTCCCTTGGTCACGGCATCACGCGTGAACGCTTGGATCAATTTGTCTGAAATTTAGTGCAGATATAGAGGGGACCCTGGAAAAAGTTTTAGGCTACTTTTTGTCTGGATGCGTAAAGCGTTTCCTTCCAGACGCGGGAAACGTCTAGTTAAAATAAAAAGAAATGAGTTTTGAATAAAATAAATAAAAGACTCACCGCTCAGCATCCTCAGGCTCGCGTTCCCGCGCCTCGCGGTCGCGGTCACGCTCGCGGTCGCGCTCGCGCCGGCGCGTGCGGGACGCCGAGCGACGCCGCGAGCGCGAGCGGGTCCTTCGCCGCCCCCCACCCGGCTCTACGGAGCGAGGGATATCGCTTTATATAAGAGTTGCAGGGGGATTCACAATATGTCGTTAAGGGCCTAGAGGTTTTGATACTTGCTGCTGCACACATTTACAGGTACCCGTCCCTGCCATGTTCCGTCAGAGACGGGGAAAAAACCGGTTACATACAACTTGTACGAACTCGGTCACACATCTCCGTGTCAGGGGCATTCAAATCGTCAGTGTCGGACGCACGGACGCTCTGACAGGGCTATCCGATTTTTATCTAAGTACATTGACAGCCGTTTAATAAATATACGTTTGCCGGCTGATAGTCTTCTTAATGATCTGCTTCTTCGTCCAGCGCTATTGCAATCATTGCTAATTCTTCATTGTTAAATAAAGACATCTTGTTTGATTAAGAGTGACGGGTGGCACGTCCCGACGGGAACACTGACACGGACAACTCGGGACACGGATAGCACTGACCCGGAAATGTGTGGATTGCGCCTAAAGCATGAATGTGCAGATCTTCCTCAGCCCTTTGTCTTCCGGGGGCGCGGTAACTCTTTCGAACGTCCCGCAGCCCCGGCAGGCAATATTGTAAGCCTGAAGTTAACACAAGTACTTACGTGCACGGTCAGCCCTGGCGTCATGCCTCGGTCGGTCGTCTCTCTCCCGCTGCTCGAGGCGGTATCGCTCCCTCTCCCTCTCGTTGTCCTCGCGGCCGGAGTGCTTGATGTTGACGTCAGCTCCACCTCGCCGGGTACCGCCCAGTCCTCCGCCTGGCGGAATATTACAGGATTATACCGGGCCCAACCACATTTTCTATTTTAATTGTTAGTTTCTGCTTAAGACTTCCCTGTCTTATATCATATATGCAAGAAAACGCTTAGAGATGGCTTATATCACTCAGAAATATCGTAGCTTCCTATCAATGAAAGATTTTTGGAATCGGCCCAATAGTTCCTGAAAACAGACCCTAAAAATTACTTTTTGTTCATCTCTATATATAAAATGCTTTGTCCTGAATGACTGACGGATTAACGCACAGCCTAAACCGCTGATCGTAGATACCTGAAACTTGGAGGGTGTGTTCTTTGTATGACGTAGGCATCCGATAAGATTTTCCGAATTTCTACCCCTAAGGGGGTGAAAAAGGGAGGCAAAGTTTGTATGAAAGTCTCGTCATTTTTAATTTGAAATCGTATAGGACATGTGGGCAAAGTCGCTGGCGAAAAGCTTGTCTTAATAATAACTCCTATGTAGAAAAGCACCCAGAAACTTAATAACAAAGTTTTTAAAAAGAGCATATTTTGGTGTTTTTAAATACGCCATTCACCTGAAGATTCTTCCAAACATTTCATCTCGCTGTTGCAAGCTAAGGACTAGCCATATGTGTAGTAACTCACTTCTTTCCAGCAACAACACATAGGAAGTGGTGAAGGGCGGGTGTTTTGGGGGCTGTCTTTTGTACATTTGACGTTCAAAAAGTGCTGATTATCCGCCTAATTTGAATAAATAGCTTTTTTTTATTAATTATTCTTTTGAATAAGACTCTTGAACTGGGACATGGAACAAGCAAAGATTATTTTTTTGTGGCATCTCGCAAGTCAACCTAGAAGGTTGTCGACTGCTTAACCGGGCTTGCCTGTGAAGTGCCTTAAATTAATGTAGGGCTTCCAGCCAGGGCTTAACTTACAAAACTAAGCGACTACACGCTAAGGGCACCCCCTATTGGAGTACGGGCCTCGGCTTAGAGCGTCGCTGGGGGAGGACAGCAAGGTACAGGCTGGATCAGAATATATATGATTATTATATAATCGGGAATTTTAAAGTCAGCTCAGCTCGCTGGCTGACTCGTCGAGCTAGGATCGGGAGGGCATGGACAAGGTCGTCGCAACGGACCTCGGCGGCGAGGTCGATACGAACGCGGTCTGTGTTTGTATAGAGTGCTAGTGGACCTCCTACTCTCTTGGAAGAGGGTTATATATCGATATGTTGATGTATGTATGATTTTCAGCGTTATTTGAAGAAGTATTCTTACCCAGTCTCCTCGGCAGCCATCCTTTGACGGTGCGAGCTCGCTCAACGTCAACGAGTACTCTCTTGCCATCGATCTTCTTACCGTCGGCATGCTTGTACGCAGCTGTAATACGAGGTGACGCTGTAGGAGTGCTTACAGCGGACAGAGCCACGCGGCCGGACTAGTTGCTACACCTTTTTGTTGTATAAACTCATTTATAGGCCGCGAAGAGTTTTTGTGAAGGTTATTTTACGATGGTTTGAAGTAATTTTAACCCCGACGAAAAATGAGGGGTGTTATAAGTTTGACGTTGATTTCTGTCTGTCTGTCTGTGTATCTGGCTGTGGCATCGTAGCTCTCAAACGGATGGACCGATTGAGATGCGTTTTTTTTTCATTTGAAAGCCAGATTCCTTGCGGTGGTTCTTAGCTTCGTTTGGTTATATTGGTTCAGCAGTATAAGAGTATGAGCTGTTTTCCGAAATGATGTAAGACATTTTTGCGTAGGGAGTTATTTAAATTTTTAATAATAATTTTATCTTGTTATTAAGGAAAAAGTTAAAGATATTCTTTTTGTTGACTGTATGCGAAAGGCGGAGGACTTGATGGTGTGGGATAGGTTTATGTCAAACATTTAACTTCGATATGATGAGTTGATTGATTGAAATTTTTATGCAAAACAGCATTTAGAGATTAAACATTTTAGGATCAGTTTTGTATGAAATACATCACTAGGGCCATATTTTGATCTCTATTTTTTATACAAACAGCGAATCTTCTGTTTTTTCGTTATTTTCATCTTGAGATACATACAAAAAGGTGTCAACTGCATATATTTATTAGCCGCGTGGATCTGTCTCTATTTATGTAAATATCTTTTGTGCACATTAAAAAAAAACTCAATACAATTTTACAGACAGAAATGACAATATTTTTAGTTTTTACATCTTAGTAATAAGTAGTAATTTCGAGTAGTTACGCAGTGTTTAAGAATTATCAACTTTGCCCGTCAAAAATGTGCACAAAAGATGTCAATATTAGTTTAAAATGGACATTATAATTGTGATATTATTACCTATAGCATGAGAGTAGTTGTCTGTCCGTGTTAAAACCATATCAAATATATCAGTGTCTAAATTGAGTTCAAAATAGAAAAAATCAAAAATTCATCATCGTTTTTTAGATTAAAAATTTACATTTTTAGACACGAATACAATATATTGGTTTGTTTTAATTGTTATTAAGTAATACAACCTGTAAAGACATTCACTTTCCGAGTAATGACCAGTCCAAGACTGATACCGTCCAACTTTCGACTTTGACTAGTCATTTCGCGAAACGGCCAGTCAAAGTGACCACATTAATAATAATAAAAAAGTTTTGTATACCTACTTTTTTTATACCTACCGACCAAGCCGAGTGACCATAGTTAAAAACTCTATAATATCAAAAAAAAATCATACCCACCATTTTTATACCTACCGTATGAAAATTTACCACTTTTTTTTATTACTTACAACCCCGCGCTTTTTATCCGTTTAACGGCGAATGTACACATTACCTGGTGCGCATTACTTACTTTATCCGTTGCGCAATTAAACATAATTACTAAACACTTATATCAATTATTAATTATTTAAAAAAAACTACATTTTTTCTCGTCATTTAAGAATTAAAATACTAATTATTAAAAAAAAAACATCGACAAAACTACGGTATTTTTTTAACGTTATTTTTTTTTTTGCAAATGACAACACGTTATGCCACCCCGACACCTCGATGGCCGTTTACACAATGGCCCATCGTTGCCTAATATATATTATATTTTTTTGTATGTATGTTGGCATCTTACCACATACAAACCTATGGGTGTAATCTCGAATGTAGGTCTACGGCCAGTCTGGTACGAAAAGAAAAATTACTTATTAATCATGTATACCGAAGTGTGGACGCACCTTTATATTACACTCTCGGAGGAGACCGTGGTATTGGAAAAACCGTCATTAAAAACCGGTGTTTTGGTTAAAAAATAATATTATAAATGCGAAAAAAACTCTATATATTCGTAACTTTTCATGGTTAAGCGATTTGTATGGAAATGAATTGAAAACGGACGTTCCTTCGTGTAGGAGAAAACGCGGGAAAAAAGCTTAAGTTTACTTTTAAAAACTCCAGTCAAATGTTGCCATTGATAAAAAATATACAAAAGATGGTAACATTTTTTTGTGCATTTTAGTTTTGTAAGTCGAATATAAAAATTGAGGATATTCGGTAAAAACACAAAAATCAGAAATTGAAAAGTAGCTTGGTCAGGCAGTTATTATTATTATATGCCTTTTATACATAAACTAATAAAAATATAATAAAATAAATAATTTTCTTCCAAATAAATTGAGATAAAAAGACGAAAAATATATCTCATTATGTACGTGATGGTATGTAATTGAGTTATGTAAAAGTATGTAACAATATGACACAATTAAATTTAAGACTGAAAAAATCAGTTAGTATTTTTTTTTATAAAATCCAAAAAAACAATAAATCCAGAGACAATCTCCTCCGAGAGTGTCTCAACTCCCGCGCAATTATCGATAAACAGCGCTAGGAGCAATCACCATTGTAACTTATATTAAAATAAAAAAATGGTAGAAATCACTTAGTAGAAAACTATGAAAAAATACTGGCAACATTTTTTTGCAATTATTTCGAATTCAGGTTTTCGTTATAATGGTGATAGATTATATAAAAAAATAAATATATTATTAAACAGATCGTCGTGCTGATAGTGTGGAGCCGTTTAAAGTGATTGCACCAGTCTAGATCCTAGCCTGTCTGTCTCTAATCAAGATCTCATTGACCAAAAGTAGTTAGAATATAATAGTACTAGTATATGCTTTATTACAAACCAATATTAATGTACAAATTCACATAAATACAATTTAAATTGACTTCACAACGGCAGTTTTATTTAATTAATGTAATTACGCTTCATAACTTTAAAAACCACATTGATTTACATTTTACCACTCACACACTGTGCAATTTACCCTCCAAAACTACACTTCTCATCAAAAAAATCGAAACACTTTCGTTTTTATTGTTTTTGTCCTAATTTTTTACAAAAGAGAATTAATTCCATGAAAAAAAAAACATTATTGTGTAGCTGGCAGTTTGGTCATTACAGTAAGAAGAAAAAAATCAAAATTCGAAATTAGAATTTCATTTGTTTATCCTATAAATGAAATTAATCACTGTTTTGAGACAAATGTGTATTTAGGGTTGGAGTACGTTTCTCGTTTAAAAACTAAAAATTAGCGCTTGTCTTTAATCTTTTTGTTTCTTATTTCATTTACTGTGACTTTGGGACGTCTGAAAAAACTTTTTTTTCTAAAACATATGGATACTTCGCCCGCAGAAGCCGCCCAAGTGGTGGCATTGCTGGATTCTGGACTTAGTCAGCGTGTTGTGGCTGCAAGATTGCATCTAAGCTTATCATCTGTTCATAGAGTCTACAAACGCTATCGGGAGACTGGTTCGTTCACGCGCCGTTCAGGATCTGGCAGGAATCGGGTCACTTCTGAGCGAGATGATCGATTTATTGTAACAACTTCTTTACGAAATCGACGCCTTAACGCTTTTCAAGTGCAGCAGCAGCTTCGCGTTGTACGAAGAGTAGCTGTAAGTGACTCTACAATAAGAAGAAGGTTGAAGGAACGCGGATTGGCACCGCATAAGCCAGCGAATGGGCCGAAATTAACTGCAGACCATCGAAGAGCGCGCCTTAACTTTGCACGCGAGCACCTAACTTGGTCATACCTTCAGTGGAGCAAAGTACTGTTTTCTGATGAGTGTAAAATTATGCTGTATGGTAACGACGGAAGGAACAAGGTCTACAGAAGAGATGGAGAACGCTTTGCACAATGCTGCATTGAAGAAAAGGTCAGCTATGGTGGCGGTTCGTGGACGGTTTGGGGAGGAATCAGCGCCGACGGTAAGACAGAACTTGCCTTTGTGTCTGGGCCACGGCTGCCTGCACTAAACTCTCATCGGTACATCGAACAGTGTCTTGAACCTCATGTGATGCCCTATGCACATTTTATTGGCAACGACTTCATATTCATGCACGACAATGCTAGAGCTCACACCGCGGGCGTCGTACGAGATTATCTTACCGAAGTCGGTATCTCCATTATGGTATGGCCAGCAAGAAGCCCGGACATGAATCCCATTGAACATCTATGGGATGAATTAAAGAGACGAATTCGAGCAAGAGATCCAGCCCCAGAAACACTTAGCCAGCTGCAAAATGCAATCCAAGAGGAATGGGATAATATACCACAACATGTGATCGTGACTCTCATCCGATCGATGAAGAACCGTATGGAAGCAGTAATAAGAGCTCGCGGAGGGAATACAAGTTATTAAATAAACGTTTCTTAATTTTTTTTTTCATTTACGCGTGTTGTTTTACCCATTTCCTTCATATTCCATACAGGGTAAAAATTACTCATTATACAAAATACGAAATCTATGAAGACTTAATTTGAATTTAGAACAATAACATTAGGATTTAAAAACCTCATACTACTCACTATTAAATGACATTTTACATTTATTCCTAAATATACACATTTTTCTGATAATCCTTATCAAATCATAAACTGCGAGGTGTTTCGATTTTTTGATGAGAAGTGTATATTTTACCCTCATTAACTTTACGTGTGACCCAACACGACTTTACGTGTTACCCTCGCATGACTTTATGTGTGACCCTCGCAAGACTTTACGTGTTACCCTTCATCACTTTACGTGTTACCCTCGCATGACTTTATGTGTGACCCTCGCAAGACTTTACGTGTTACCCTTTATCACTTTACGTGTTACCCCTCCACGACTTTACGTGATACCCTAGCGGACTTTATGTGTTACCCTAGCACGACTTTACGTGTTACCCTTCATCACTTTAAGTTTTACCCTTCATCACTTTACGTGTTAGCCCCCCACGACTTTACGTGTTACCCTAGCACGACTTTACGTGTTACCCTTCGTCACTTTAGGTGTTACCCTCAATAACTTTACAATTTACCCTACCTAACCCTATTACCCTAGAGCGCAGATCACAATAACAGCACCACACTACCATCACCGTCGTCTGCGCTGGCCACCAATTGGAATACAACTCACAATGCATGTCTCGTTCGTGTTCATACTCTATGAAGGCGTAACCGCGAGGCTTATTGTTGTCCTTGTTAAATATCATGCATATCTGTGGAGAGAGAAAGAGATGACAGGTGTTATTAATAAAATACTCAATATTGTTTTTTTTTGTATGGCATCTCGCAGGTCAACTTAGAAGGTTGTCGACTGCTTAACCGGGCTTGCGTGTGAAGTGCCTTAAATTAATTTTAGGGCCTCCAGCCAGGGCTTAACTTACAAAACTAAGCGACTACGTTAAGGACGTCGCTGGGGGAGGACAGCAAGGGACAGTCTGGATCAGAATATATATGATTATTTTAATCGGGAATTTTAAAGCTATTAGCTCAGCTCGCGGGCTGGCTCGTCGACCTAGGGTCGGGAAGGCAACTCAACATTTAAATAACACACATTTATACATATAAAATAGTTTGTCCTGAATGACTGACGGCTCAACGCACAGCCTAAACCGCTGATCGTAGAGACCTGAAACTTGGAGGGTGTATTCTTTGTATGACGTAGGCATACGATAAGAAAGGATTTTCCGAAATTTTACCACTAAGGGAGTGAAAAAGGGGGGCAAAGTTTGTATGAAACTCCATCATTTTTAATTTGAATTCGTATAGCCCACGCGAGCGAAGCCGCTGGCGAAAAGCTAGTAGGTTTATACAATGATGTTGTGATTATATTATCATCAAGAAAAAAGGCTCGTATTATATTAAAAAGGCGCCCAAACTCTCTGTCTGTCCGTCTGTCTGACAGAAGGCTGTACAGCCCGTAAGTGGCTTCCAACTCGCACTTAGCGTGTTTTTTTCTACAACAGTGACAAGCATATACATCTAACCATACCATAAATAGCTCAGTAATCTCATGTCTAGTAAATACAAAAACCACTTACTTTTTTAATTGTCCCATAACCTTCAAACTCTCTCCTCAGCTTAGACTCCGAAGTATCATAGTTCTGTGAACAAATTTACATTGAATTTAAAACATGTTAGTTAGTTAGCTGGTCATTAGTAGATCTTTGACAGTCGTTACGGGTTGTCAGAAATCAGAATATATGACAACTATCATCATCAGCCTATATATTGTCCCACTGCGGGGCACAGGCCTCTTCTCACACAGAGAAGGCATGAGCATTGATCACCACGTGCGCTCAAGGCGGATTGGCGATTTCAGACTTTTTAAAGTCCAGGTTTCCTCACGATGTTTTCCTTCGCCGTTAGTCAGTGACGCCTAAGATATACTTTTTGTTCGAATTTTCCCACATAGATAAATAAAATGGCATTAAATCATGAATAATGATGTTTAGAGCATGAAATTATCACAAATTCGCCATCCTTACGCCATTTTGTTAATTTCTGTGGCAGAATTAGAACAAAATAGAGTACGACTTTGTTTACATTTTTCGTAATATAAATTGACAACAGATAGGCGGTTGCTCAATAAAATCAATGACCAGTAGCCAACAAAACCTATACTTCATTAACAATAAGATGAGAAAAACTTCCAAACTCTTTTTGCAGCTTATTCAACCGATTTTAAGTTCTATTCCCTACTGATAAGGATGGATGAAAGCAAAATAATGTTTACAATAACAAATATATTCTGCATCTGTTTTGTCATGTCACCTTTGCAATGGAGCTCAAAATCGTTTGAACAAACGGTAAATGTCTAATCTCATAGTAAATGGAGTATAGATAGTTGGGAAAAGGCTAGGCCTATGAATATAGCAGTACTTACAATCCTAGCCACAAATAATGTCTTGAAGGGATCCATGGTGGCCCTGGCATTGGTCGTGGGATCCCATAGCGCGATCTCTTGTTCTAGCTTGTACGCTGTCTGCTCCGCTCGCTCTCTCCGTCTCCTCTCCAGCCGCTCCTCCCTGGTCTCCACACGGGTCGGTGGTGGAGTCTCTGATGGGTGCTGTGGGGAGAATGTGATGATCAACATGTTTGTACTGGTGCCGGGGCTGTGGGATGTTCGAAAGAGTTGGCTGAGGATGGAACATGGATGGGTTTTAGTCAGTAATCGTCTTACTTATAAAATGCGATTAATTTTTAATCCGCTGCTTAGCGATGGGTTAGCGAAAATCTCTCTGAAATGCTGTTTAGCGTTAATCCAAACTTAAGTTAGTAGCTTAGTAAATCCCGGATTACGACGTTAAGTAAGGATTAGGTGAGAAAGGTTAATTTCAGATTACAGGTTTTTTATAAGTAAGACAATAAGAGTCTGATACCAACCCACATACAGCGGAAGGAGTCATTTGATGGTTTCTTATCCGAAAAAAAAAAGACTTAGATTACCGGTACAATGATTAACAGGTGTAAGGAGTAGCTACTTAAAATCCTGGAGATTTTCAGAGTTTTGTTACCAAGCTCAATATATTGGACTCGTGTAAACTATGTAGTAATCACATGAGTCAAAACTCGATGGGGTTACTGTAGACTACTATCCACCTCCTGGGTCTATCATCAGATAAGCTTGAGATTTGAGATTAGTCCCGTGCATGGCCAAGACATAAATAGGCTGATAGTGTAATAATGTAATCTTTACTAATATTATAAATGCAAAACTCGTCTGTTACACTTTCAAGGTAAAACAGCTCAATCAGTGACAGTCTGACACTCCCTTCCGCCCCACCCACGGCGGGAGGTCATTTGATGATTTCCCATCCAAAAAAAAAAAGGGGAAAGCAGCTGAACCGATTTGCATGAATTTTGGGTTTCAGAATGCTTTAACCCTGTGGAAGGACACAGGATAGTTTTTATCCAGGTGCGTGAAGCAGTTCTCTCAGGATATGTGTAAAAAAAGACTAATAAAAATTTCACCTTAAACAATGAAATCTAGCACCCCCCATATAATTTTTTTGTATGCCACCTATCTAAAACACTTGGACTAATGAGACAAGTCTAACAATACCTTAATTAAAGAAATCCATTGAGTGGTTTGGAAGATATGAGGGAATCACTATCTATATATATAAAAGAAAGTCGTGTTAGTTACACCACTTATAACTCGAGAACGGCTGAACCGATTTGGCTGAAAATTGGAGGGGAGGCAGCTTGGAACCAGGAAAAGGACATAGGATAAAAAAAAAAAAAAAGGAGTTGGGTAGGAGTTGGGTAGGAGTTGGGTAGGAGTTGGGTAGGAGTTGGGTAGGAGTTGGGTAGGAGTTGGGTAGGAGTTGGGTAGGAGTTGGGTAGGAGTTGGGTAGGAGTTGGGTAGGAGTTGGGTAGGAGTTGGGTAGGAGTTGGGTAGGAGTTGGGTAGGAGTTGGGTAGGAGTTGGGTAGGAGTTGGGTAGGAGTTGGGTAGGAGTTGGGTAGGAGTTGGGTAGGAGTTGGGTAGGAGTTGGGTAGGAGTTGGGTAGGAGTTGGGTAGGAGTTGGGTAGGAGTTGGGTAGGAGTTGGGTAGGAGTTGGGTAGGAGTTGGGTAGGAGTTGGGTAGGAGTTGGGTAGGAGTTGGGTAGGAGTTGGGTAGGAGTTGGGTAGGAGTTGGGTAGGAGTTGGGTAGGAGTTGGGTAGGAGTTGGGTAGGAGTTGGGTAGGAGTTGGGTAGGAGTTGGGTAGGAGTTGGGTAGGAGTTGGGTAGGAGTTGGGTAGGAGTTGGGTAGGAGTTGGGTAGGAGTTGGGTAGATGTTGGGTAGGAGTTGGGTAGGAGTTGGGTAGGAGTTGGGTAGGAGTTGGGTAGATGTTGGGTAGGAGTTGGGTAGGAGTTGGGTAGGAGTTGGGTAGGAGTTGGGTAGGAGTTGGGTAGGAGTTGGGTAGGAGTTGGGTAGGAGTTGGGTAGGAGTTGGGTAGGAGTTGGGTAGGAGTTGGGTAGGAGTTGGGTAGGAGTTGGGTAGGAGTTGGGTAGGAGTTGGGTAGGAGTTGGGTAGATGTTGGGTAGGAGTTGGGTAGGAGTTGGGTAGGAGTTGGGTAGGAGTTGGGTAGGAGTTGGGTAGGAGTTGGGTAGGAGTTGGGTAGGAGTTGGGTAGGAGTTGGGTAGGAGTTGGGTAGGAGTTGGGTAGGAGTTGGGTAGGAGTTGGGTAGAAGTTGGGTAGGAGTTGGGTAGGAGTTGGGTAGGAGTTGGGTAGGAGTTGGGTAGAGGTTGCATACCACGCGAACGAAGTCGCGCGGGGCAGCTAGTATAGTATAAAACAAAGTTGCTTTCTATGTCCCTATATCCCTATGTATGCTTAAATCTTTAAAACTACGCAACGGATTTTGATGCAGTTTTTTTTAATAGATAGAGTGATTAATGAGGAAGTTTTAGTATATAATTTGTCAAGTTTTTGTATCCATTAGCTAAAATATCGCGGGCGAAGCCGCTGGCGGGGAGCAAGTAAAGAATATTACAAAAGTAGGTGTGAAAAACATAACCCTTTCGTTGCAGTCAGGTAAAAATAGCTTCTGATATATAGATCACTATTACCTGTGGCCGCTTATCAGTATGTTATGTACAATTTGTAATATTATCCTGCACAGCATAGGGAAAATAAAGAGCAATGGTGGCACTGTAGCCAGTGCCAATAGATTAAATGAAAACATAATCATCTAATATATAAAATTCTCGTGTCTCAGTTTTCGTTGCCATACTCCTCCGAAACGGCTTGACCGATTTTGATGAAATTTTTTGTGCTTATCCGGTA
Organism: Pyrrhia umbra; assembly: GCA_963891755.1. Taxonomy (NCBI): domain Eukaryota; kingdom Metazoa; phylum Arthropoda; class Insecta; order Lepidoptera; family Noctuidae; genus Pyrrhia; species Pyrrhia umbra. Next base: position 709,718 of record OY982946.1, read on the forward strand.
TCTATGAGAATCGGCCAACATCTATTTTTCATCCCCCTAAATGTTAGGGGTAGTCCACCCCTAAATTTTTTATCTTATTTTTTAGACAAAATTTTTAATTTCTATTTTTTAGGGTTCCGTAGCCAAATGGCAAAAACGGAACCCTTATAGATTCGTCATGTCTGTCTGTCTGTCTGTCTGTCTGTCTGTCTGTCCGTCCGTATGTCACAGCCATTTTTTTCCGAAACTATAAGAACTATACTGTTGAAATTTGGTAAGTAGATGTATTCTGTGAACCGCTTTAAGATTTTAACATATAAATAGAAAAAAAGCAATAAATTTTGGGGGTCCCCATACTTAGAACTGAAACTCAAATTTTTTTTTTTCATCAAACCCATACGTGTGGGGTATCTATGGATAGGTCTCGAAAAATGATATTGAGGTTTCTAATATCATTTTTTTCTAAACTGAATAGTTTGCGCGAGAGAAACTTCCAAAGGGGTAAAATGTGTCCCCCCCCCTGTAACTTCTAAAATAAGAGAATGATAAATCTAAAAAAAATATATAATGTAGATTACCATGCAAACTTTCATTGAAAATTGGTTTGAACGAGATCTAGCAGGTAGATTTTAAGTAATCAGCAATTTTCCTCTACAAACAAACTTAATTATGCGGTCGGAAAAATACAAGATAATTGCGACTTTATTGCGTATTTTTTCTTTCCTATGGTCGGAACCCTCGGTGCGCGAGTCCGACTCGCACTTGGCCGGTTTTTTTTTATGATGAAACATACAAAAATACATACAATCCTCAATTTTCACCCTTACGATCAACCCTTATTTTTTAATTACTAGGAAATTATTTATATACATGTTCGCTGAGAACAGAGTTGCTGATTTCTATGCTCTTATGAAAAAGCTCAGGGCGTCGTTCTTTACACGAGTGGCAGCAAGCACCAATGAGCTTGTTGCTGCTATGTATAGCACTGTACATCTGCTCAGGGGGACAAAGCAAGTGTAGCCTGCCTGTTAACTGGGTACATTTGATTTGGTTACCAGGGTGTGATATTTTAATTTTATTATAATGATTTTTATTATGATCCTTCTTTTAAAAAATTTATTGTTTTGTTCCTTAATTTGTAATTTTAATATGGGTGTCAATGCCTGAAATAAACGATTATTATTATATTATTATATTTTTCTAAAAAATCCTAACTAATATTATTAATTCAAAAGAGAGTTTATTTGTTACACTTTCACGGTAAAACCGCTGAACCGATTTGGATGAAATTTGTTATAGATATAGATGGGACCTTGGACGGTTTTAGGCTCCTTTTATCTGAGTGCACAGTTATTTCAGGGCGGGGTAAACAGCAGGAAAATATTAATAGAACTATCAAAGACAAACATGTCCATATAGTTCTACTATCAGTCAAATGTTGTGTAAAATACTGCTGAGCAGATTTTAGTGGAATGATTTTCAACAAGTATAATTATATTGAGAGCAGTGTTGCCAGGGCCCTTAAGTCATAAGTTACGTTTCGTTTCCTGAAATGTTACATTTTTGCTGCAAAAGTTACATTATTGTTTTTATTTAAGTGTTTTTGGGGCGGAGGCAAAATTATTTCAGCAAAATAGCGAAATTTAAATGATATTATGTCTAATGAATCATTCAATCTTATTAACCGACTTAAAAAAAGGTGTTTGTTTGTTTGTTCGCGTTTTTATCAAAAACTACTGACCCCAATTGGATGGAATTTTTATTATTTAAATGTGTATTATTCAGGAAGGTTAAGATTAAGCATATAGTATATTAGTATCTGATGAAGATCTTTGGAGATAGCCAATATAATTCTTCAATTATAAAAGCAAAAGACCCACAATTGCTGCGATTGAATGCCTATGTATATTTTTAACCATTCCATAACATAACATCACTCCTCTAAGCCTTGAAGGGGAAAGCAGAGCCATAGAGTACAACCTTATTATTGGTATAACACGTGAAACGCGAGCGAAGCGAGCGCGAAATTTTTTAAAGATTTCAATGTCTTCCGGACTTCTTACAATGTGTTTTTTTTTCTGACAATCCTTAACCACGTTAGCCATCGTTTGCATTTATCATGGTGGCATTATATCGGATAAACAATAGGCCCTACTTATGTAGAAAGCGCGAGGGAAGCGAGCGCGAAACGCGAATTTTTTAGCATGATAATTATAGGGAATAATATTTTTCAATTAATTGAAACGAAAACAGAATCTGAAAAGAAATAAGAATACGAAATTAAACGATGGAACCCTAATAAAAATGTTGAATCTAGTTTGAAAGAGACAAACATATGTAATAAGTACGTATATTAGATTTACAATGCAGTAGGCAAGTCGGTAGTAGTTGTAATGAGGTTGTGGGTATGATGTCAAAAACTTTCTCGATGTCACATGTCGGGGCCCCGTATCACTGATACGGCTGATACGGTTATAGTTACGCCCCTGCTTTAAAGCTAAACTTACCTACCAAGAATAAATTGTAATCACCGGAAATTCAACGCACTTTTCTCACAGTTGTAGACAACAAACATTATCACAACAACGAAACTTTTACGAAGTAAAACTCTTACGAAATAAAACAAACCGCGAACGGCGCGATCACGCGAAGTAGGAAACGTGCGCGCTCACGCTCAAGCAAAATCAAGCTTTAAGTCGTCTACAATACGTATTATTTTGTCATGGCGCGTTCCATTCAGAGCCATCTCTGAGAGTGTGGAGTGAAATAATTTTGGGCGCGACAGTTTTAGGAGTGTTCGATTTGGATTATTTTGGATGCGTTGGCGTTTGTAAACTGCTTACAATAAAAATCTAGTATTACAAATTTCATTGTCCTCAAAAGTTACGAAAATAGTCCTAAATATAAAAATTACTTACATGTTACGCGATGGGGTCAAAAGTTACGAAAAATGTAAGAAATGTAACCTTCTGGCAACGCTGATTGAGAGCAGACAATACGCAAAAAAAAAAAAAAGAAAGTGCAATGAATTTCATTTCTTTGTTGGCAACTTTGCACCAATAAACGCTTAAAAATATTGATCGCCTCATAAAAAACAAGTTCTTTATAACTATCGCATGCTAATTAATTTTGCAAAATGCCATTATGTAGGTATGCACACACAAAATGGATTTTAGCATAACTAACCTCAAAAATGTTGAGAAACGCCCCGACGCCATCGTAGCCCTTTTGTTTCTTCTCGTGAGGGAGCTTTGCGGCAGGCGGCAGGTAAGGGATGGGGTCCCGAGCCGCAAATAATGCTAATAAATTAGGTGGCAAAAACTGCGTCATTTTGCCAAGCCACTAATGTCCATCTATTTTAAACACCTTACAACACACTACACACACACATTACATATTCCCAAAGGAAGTTTATACCCTAACTTAAATATTTAAACACGAATTGAAATTAATTTAATAGTTTTTTAATCAATTTTCACTAAAATTGTAGATGAATTCATAACACGCTTTCGGCGGCCATTGGTGCTAACTTTTTTTATTTAAAATAGGGTTACCAACATTAAATAAAAATACAAAAGTGAATAAAGCTGTGAACAGACTATTAACGTTTCACGCTACTAGCTGCAACGCTTAGCTTAGCAACATTGCGCTATGCGTGTGCGTTACTTTCAGATTTATAAAATAAACAACGTCATTACATGAAAATGAGAATCGAAAGGGATTGTACAAGTCACACACATTACGGCATAGAATAGGCATAGGTGGAAAGACGTGACTGCATTTACCATCACTCACGGCACAGTAGTCACTCTTATTTTTATGTCGTACCAAGCAAAGACAGGCTAATGAATGTTTAACATCAATGTAGGTAGGTCTATTGTAATTTGACACCATTACATGTTTTTTTTTCGGTACTGTAATATCATTCATGTTAACGCAAATAAAAATATATTTATCAATAAAGCTAGCTAAAAAGGAAACAAACGACAAACATAACATGATTTATTCTTCATTCACTGGTACCGAGATACCTCCAAATAACTACAATAAGAAGTGTGACAGACAGACACAGTATCAACACAAGCCCTAACCCCCATATCACTCGCATGTTCCTTCCGAAGCAGGAGTTTTGGCCATGCAGTGGCCCGCGGAACCTGAAGGCATTTTGATAAGCCGGTCCGTACACAGGGGTAGGTTTCTCCATGCAGTCTCCACTGTTGCCAAGTTCTGATAAAAATCTGTGAACATTAAACTAAAGAAACTTTACTACAAGCCGTCTAACCAAACCTAATAGATTCGTGAAGGTTCAATCAATAAAGTTAGCGTTTGTATATAATATGCTTGATATTTCAAGCTTAGATCTTGTCTTAAACATAGATTTGGAGCCATTGAATCCAATTTTATCTAGTCATTATATAATGAAATGTAAGACCAAAGAAGCAAGCTTCTAGATACCCCTTGAAAGTAACTAATCAGTCTCTTATATTATTTGGTTTCTACCCATTTTAGAAATATCTCAATTAGTTGAAGTAATATAGGGTGCGTGTTTATAAAACGTCTGATAACTGTCCAAGTACCAACTTTATTGACTGTTGCATTGCTTTAAGTTGAATAAGGAGAAATAAAACTGGTTCGACGTATCACATGAGACCTTATGCTAGTGGTATAAGCTCTAAATTTTGATTACGAGAATATTTTTGTGCTAGTTTAGAAGTAAATGGCATACTGCACCGACCCCAAATAGGCATGGGGGCAAAAAAATACCACACTTGAAACATGACGTCACCGGATAATTATGTTATTTTAAGTCTTAAAGGTACACAACTAAAATTCAATTTGATGAAATTGAAAATTTAACGAAAGCAAAGGAGAAAAGAAAACAGCGAACTAACACAATCTGTTTATTACCGCTTTACTGGAATGTCTCTTTCTCTCAAAATCAGGAATATTAACATTACACTGCCAATAGTAAGGCATATAGCGAGCCCTATTCCGTGTACCCATTTAATATTTCTGCCGAAAAAAGTATTTTCTCCTAGTTGTCCTTGGAAGAAAGTCTGACGCGGAGGGCCGGCCATTGGAGCGAGGTTCTTTTTAAAATCGCCACTTCAGTGACAACAGAATCCAGATATTGGTCTGCAAAAGAAAGCTGAGAATGATGTAAGACATGTATTGTCGTGTCTTGAGATAAGACTAACGACTCGTATTCAACGGCATGACGCTCGCTGCCACCATGCCAACTGTTTTGCGGTAAAACGATTGAACCTATTTAGACAAAATTCGTTTTGGGAAAGGACAAAGGATAGTTTTTATTTGGGTGCGTGAAGTAGATCCCGGGATGTGAGTAAAACCTTGGGAAACAGCTAGTATTGTATACTTCGTAGCATCTCCGCGTGGTTGAAAGGCACATCTTGGTGTGTCTTGATGTTTTACATCTGCTAAGTCTCCTATGACGCATCCTAACTAATATTACAAATGTGAAAGTGAGTTTGTTGGTTTGTTACACTTCACTTCTAAACCAATTTGGATGAAATTTGGCACGGAGATATATCGGACCCTGGAGACAGTAATAAGCTACTTTTTATCCGGGTGCATTAAGTAGTTCCCTTGGTACGTGGTTGAAACTGCGGGAAACAGTTGTAAATAACCCTTCGCGTAGACACTGGCCAATACCACGTTTGCTACACTAGAGACTAGAGACATCACACAGACAAGCTGACATGTCTCATGAAATGCCTGTATTTGCACATTTAAAGTAGACACAGAAAAGCCTACGAACTTAGTTCCTCCCCGGGAGTTATTTTGTACAGTGTACAACAATGCAACTCTATCTAAAAGGTACCGTTATTTTATTAAAAAAGTAACTTCAAGAACTCGTTTTCCATTGTCAGATTTTTATGAGAATACTTATGTATAAGGCACACAATTTGGAACTGCTCGCTATAATCTGGCTTAACATAGCATGGAAATGAATGGCATCTTAGTGATTGTTCTTCAACTATTGTAATTAAATATTAAAATAGAGAAATTCAAACATATTTACTGCTCAATGCATAACACTAGTTTAATTTAAATATAAAAGAATAACAAAAGACAAATTATTTTTTTACAATATATAACTTTCAGATCACTTTAGGACAAATTACTACACTTTACTGCTATTTTATCACATTTTTCTGCAAAATCACGTTACATATTTATCATTTAAACATTAAACCCTTTTTTAACAAACTCTTATTACTTAGAGTCGGAGTTTTTAATAAAAAGCACCATAAGGACAAGAATTGTTAATAAAGATCCAAAAATAATGAAAGAAGCGAGCCAAAACAGAGCTTGTTTCTTGTCGGCATTCGGGTAATAGCTTACATAGTATTGAGGATTGCCCATCACTGGGAACACTGAAAATAATACAAAATAATTAATAAAATCGAAAAATATAATAAATACAATAATATGGAGTAATATATTCGCAATAAAGCTTCTTAAACGTCGTGCATTCATGAATATTAAATTGCTTTTTTCCAAAAAAAAATACTTTAGTACAAATCTTACTTAATACTTAATCTTACTGTAGGACATAGGCCTCTTCTAACATCTACTTTAGCAGTTAATTTTCAACTTGAACATAACTTGTCGAGTGTTTAAAATAATAAAATGTTTGACTTTCAAATGTTGACTACACGTCTACGTGACTCGCGCGTCTAACAGCGCAGTGTGTTACAAATGTGTTCTCCGCATCAATCAAAAAACTGACAAAATATTTTTCCCACTTACCGCATCCTGGACAGGTTCGCGGCATTTTTGAACTTATTTATCTAGAAAATAAAATTTCACTGTCTCATATTCAGTTGAATTCAAAACAAGCTGAAGTTATGAGATGGGATTTCATGGCGATGGCCGAACCCGTGAAAAACTACTTTTTGTACACAATAGAGCAATTTTTGCTTGAAATCCCATCTCATCGCGATAACTCAATCATATCGATTAATTAATAAGTAAAATTCATGGACCATGCATGAGTAACATCTCTATTATTTGGCGCCAATTTTTTAAAAAAATATCGGCTATTCGGTTTTTTTAATCCTGTGCAAATTGTATTATTTATTTAAATTAATTTGTGTAGTTTGTTGTTTTATATCAGGAAATGGGTTCCTACTACGTACGTACGCGCTTATGCATTTAAAAATGCGTTTTAACTAGGTCTCATGTGATAAACAGTGAACGTATTTTCATTTTCACGTATAAAATATTAATAGTAACTAAACTACCATTTATTTACATTATAAGTTGAGGTAAATCTTTCATATTGCTTTATTGTTAAAATGATTACCCCATTAAAGTTTATAAATTAATTTTGTTCAGAGCCTCAGAGGTGTGCTATTGTACACCTACTATTTTTCGTTGTATTGTCGCTATTTTTACTTTTTATTTTAAAAAGGCAATACGCCTATTAGCGTTATATTATAGAGTTTGCAATGTAATTATGAAACTTCTCACTGTTAGAAAAAAAACATTGTACCAAACCTTTCTTTACTTAGAAATAAAGAAAACAATCTACTCACATGATAGGATTTTTTTCACTGTTTTTGCATTCTGGCATTTCATAAGGCAGACGAATATTTACAATTTACGTTTGTAGAATAAAGACGTAATAGTTTTACACGGACCTAAACGAATTATTTGTATTATTGATGTGTTTCTATTTACTCACAATTTGACAAGTTGATGTAATGTCCAAAGAGAATACAATAGCTACTACCTATGTCAAGAACATTGCGAGTTCTTTTGTATTAAGAAAGAGGCTAGGATGATTTAAAATTTATTTAATGAGTTACAGCTTGGCAAAAAAGAGTAGAAATTAATAGGGGCGCCACTTTACCGTTCGCGTGGCAACCCGCTGCGACCGTATAGCGTACCATCCTATCGTCTTGATACTAAGCTGTATTTCTATAATTAATTAAAATCAGTAAGTATTATAAAATGTAATAACAAGTATTCACGTCATGTAACTGAATACAAATTACTTATAAGCACTAATAATGTAAGCACTCCTGTGTTTACAATTTTTTTTGGGTATAAAAAAAAGGCGTATGAATATAGCGTTATTATATTTGATTTCAATAAATCTTCCTCTAAATATTCCACGTCCGTCACATCCATGTCTTGGCTAGAGCTAGCCATAAACTCATCTGAGTCACACTCAGATTCAAAGGCACTGCGCTATCATGTTGGAGATTGATTCCTAAACGTTTTATGTCCAAGTACGAGCCCTCTCATAAATTCATAATACTCCTTTTCTATTTTGTTAACATGCTGGCATGAATTTTTTTGAACTCCTACTCGGTTATAGATTGAAATGCACGTTCGGTGCTTCCTATAAAGATAAAAAATTTGATTAAACCTCTATCAATATTAAACGTAAAAAGTTTACGGTACCTATTTTTTTTATGATTTTTAAATGCTAGTTATAACAAGTATTATATTATCTTGTGATCACACTCATAGATAAAGTTATGTAGAATTCGAATTTACATATTGCAGAGTATCAAGGCTCAAGCCACTCAAGTATCAATATTATCTAGTCGCGCTATACCAAAGTGTCAAAGACAAAACGTAAACATAACCTATATGCTCGATGTTTATTGTTCAAAATTTCACTTATTTCGTATTCAAGCAATTCAAAACTAAATAGAGATCATAAATTAACACTTGATACAACTAAATACAACAAAACAAACTCATACATACCTGTCATAATGGCGGTACTTTGGTAAATATCGTCGAGATCGGAAAGAAGAGTTTAAGCCTCATGTTCGACCAGATATCGCCTATAAACATTATAAATTGTTTCCTTGCTAGTACTCCGAATGGTTTTATTTATTATAACGTGGTTTTTTAACGTTTTGATGGTCGAAATAAAAAAATAAGTAACTCGCGAACTTTGTTTACATCGAACGACACAGAACGACATTAATTGCCAGCAATAAAAAAAATTAGTTCCGTTTCTAGACTTTTTTGCCAAGCTGTACACGCTAGTAAGGTCTTAGAGAAACAACCCAAGCTCAACAATAAATAATTTAAACAAATAAATACGCTTTTATAAACACTAAAGCAGTGTCCACTGGCAATAAAATTTGCGGAATTTGACTTGCGCAAGTGACTTTCAACGTGTAAACGCTCGGGCAAGTTGACTTCAGCAAGTTTTAGTGACTTGCGGAACTTGCTGCAAGTCGCACGTGTGTAGAGAGCACGTGCATATAGAGAAATTGCAGTCAGTGGAAACAGTTGTCAATATTTACTTCTGCAAGAAATTGTGGAAGTTGCTTGCCAGTGGACACTGCTTAAGACAGGACAGTTAGCTGGTATAATCTAATACTTATCGAACTATACAGTATATCTGCCATAATTAATCAGCAACGTCTAAAAAATTTCGACCTTCATGAATAATAATGTAGAAATCCACATTAAAAACGCTCGCAGCGAAAGACCCGCCTTTTTAACACTTTTGTAACAGCCGCACTGGTCAATTGATCCAAGATCGAAGGTAAAGCTAGACTTGCCGCGGTCAGCATTTGGATGGGTGACCAGACCATCTATGACATACCTAGACTTCTACGTGCCTCGGAATGAACGTTAAGCTGTTGGTCCTGGTTGTTGTTTGTAGATTTTTAGTCTTGTTAATCCAGAAAGTCTGACAACCAATCATATCAAGGGGTATCGTGTTACCCGGTAACTGGGTTGTGGAGATCAAATAGGCAGTCGCTCTGGTAACACTGGTACTCAGCTGCAACTCAAGATATTTGGGAAAACGACTAGGCAGGTAAGTAAATCAATATAAAGTTGATAAAGACAAATATATTTGGTTCTTATTCAAGTACTTTTATTTACAACAATAAAAATTAATCCTACACTAATAAAAAAATATATAACTTATACTAGAATACATAAAATATGTATGGGAAAAGATTTAAAAAAATAACAAAACTATTTCACTTCTGTCCTGGGTAGAAGACACCATCAATCAATTGACACACTTTTTAAGAGCTGTCAAAACGCGAATCTTCCATAGAATTTGTATGGCGATACCGACTGTTTACGTCACTTAGGGGGCGTCCATTAACACGTGATGTTTTTTTTTTACCCCCCCCCCCTACCGCTTGGTGATTCATGGTGAGGTTTAAGACTAACCCTATATCACGTGTATTTTTGGTACCTACAATCTTATTTTTCTTTTTAATATTTATAAAATTTACAGATATAAATATGACTTCATTTTCGGTGTTTGCCGAAAAAATGAACACACGTGATATAATACTACACCCCTCTGCCCCTTGTGATATTTCGTGATTTTTATGGACCCCCCTTTTCGTGCCTCACGTGATTAATGGATAGCCCCTTATTTGGTGACTCAATAGACAATTTATTGAATTCAAAGGCAACTAAGACTCTAATTAATACAGTGAATTCAAAATTAATGTAGTTTTTAGGGCTATTGGCGCGTCTTGGCAGCTCAGCAGATATTTCACAGAACATCAAAAACATTTATGCCGTGAGGGAAAACGGCTAGACACTCACTATTTCCGTATGTGTGTGTGTGTGTGTGTGCGTGTCGCGTATACGAGGACGACGTATATGAGGACTACAAAGTACATACTTTGTAGTCCCCAGGTTACGACCTATTTTCCATACCAAATTTTTGTCAATTTGTTCAGCCGTTTTGCCGTAAAAGCATATAACAGACAGACAGACAGAGTTACGTTAGTTATTTATAATATTAGTAACGATTGGTGTCAATTACCCAATTATATTTTAGAAAATACTTAAACATCAAACTGCTTATTACATAAACATATTAATGCTTAAGAAACGAATCTAAGTAATTCTATAATTTCTATTTTAACCTATTTAAAATCAATTACTTTATAACATATCACAACTGCTTTCGAAAAAAAAAAAAAAACAAAAAAAATATATATATAAAAAAACTATTTTTAAAATCACGTATAAGAAAAAAAAGTATTTTTGCTGAAACTCTTGCAGAATGCTAAAAAAACTCTAGAAGTCGGGTGTCGAAATACACACAACAGTGCGTAAGACATCGACTTCTTACAGAGAAGGCATGAGCATTGATCACCACGCTTGCTCGAGGCGGATTGGCGATTTCAGACTTTTTAAGTCCAGGTTTCCTCACGATGTTTCCTTCACCGTTAGTCAGTGGTGGCTAAGATACACTTAGAAAGTATATATGACTTTAGAAAAGTCACATTGGTACTTGCCAGGTTTCGAAGCTGCATGAGAGATGCATGTGCCTTAACTTTTAGGTCACCAGGATAGTTCTCATCTAAAAAGAAAAAGCTTACCATGACTGGTAAGTATAGAGAATCGCCTTTTCCTTTAAGTACAATCGACAAAATTGAATCATGACCCACTTTGACGATAAATCGTTTGAAACCGTCAAAATAACAAAGATTTCCATCCTTTTCAGTGCATGCCGCACTTAGGACGTTTTAAATATTAGGCAAGCTACGGGTTGGAGATCTATGCAATTTTAACCTTTGTTATCACTACAATAGATGATATTTTCTATAAAGCATTAATAAAAATATTTTGAATCCAAACTTTTTGGAACAAAAAATTGTTCTTTTTCAAAACCATGTTCGAACGAATTCTTTCGATTATAAAATGACAGCGTCAAAAAGTCACTCATAAAAAGTATATAAATTTATATCATGTTACCATGGAAACGTATGTTTACGCGAATGTCGACCTTATTGTATTTGAATGTATGTAAGAATATAGCCTTATGGTGGGTCATTGTCAATTGATTGACTGTACATAGAAATAATAAACTTCAACATAAATCTATAATATCAATTGTTTGATTTTTTTGTACCCACTCGTGTACTGGCGACTTTTGGGGTATCGGTATATGGGGTCTCTTGGCCCCTGCTGTCTCTGGGGTCTGGATTAGAGGGTTGTTGGGGTCTAAAGCATCCTGGAATAAAAAAATATGGTTAATTTTTGGTATTATAATTAGTGGTTTTGCTTTTATTTTTTTTAGGGTTCCATAGTCGACAAGAAATTAAGGTATAGTTTCCTCATGTGTGGTTAAAAAAAATCATTTCGAAATAAAATTATTATATACGAGTGTCCCCCCCTCTAACTTTTGAAAGGCTGTCTCTAAAAATGTGAAAAAATCACAGATGTAGCACATGTAATGAACTTATAAGGAAAACTATCACGGCTAAGTAGGCTTAACCGGTTACAGAGTTATAGTCATCTAACTAAAACCTACTACGGAACCCTATTGCGCGTGGTCTGACACGGACTTGGCTGTTTTTTTTAAACATACAATACTAGTTATAAACTAAAAACAAAACACACTACTCACCACAAAGGAAATGACATCCATTGGTATTTTATCTTCCCAGTCAATTCGACTTTTACCAGCCTCCTCATTTTCTGGCAACCCTTTAATTTTCTTAACCGGTGTTGCCACCTCACCCACCGGAGAATCCCTTTTCCCCGGTTCTTTATCCGCCATTATATTCATCATACCACTACTTTCAGAGTTCTGTACACAGAAAAATGGATTCGGTTGCATTTTTTCCGGGTGCATACCCAATGTATGATCATAATGAGCCATAGGTATCATCGGTTGGGAATTACATATTAAGACCCCATTTATGATTTTAGCATCTAGAGAGGGGACTGTTGTGACCCCCTCTTTAATCGCTATGGGGTGCAATTGTGGGGGCCCATTAGCGGCCTTAATAAGTAAACTATCGCCAGTAAAAACTTCTTTGGGTTTTTGTAGGAGTATCTCTAGGGGTACTAGTCTTGGGGTGGGTTGTTGTTGTGGGATGTTGACGATGGGACCCCCTAAGACACCACTTAGGGGGTCTTGTGACGCTCGGGACTCGACCCTCGCTATTCTGATGTTCTGTTCATTTGCGGTGTCCTCGTCCAAGATAAGTAATGTTTCTGATATGGTTGGTTCTAGCGAGCTGTGAAAAAAATATTATTATGCAATTGACAATTGAAAAAAACTTTTCCTTAAAAATACATCTCACTTCCAATATAATAATAAAGATGATGATGATTTAGAAGCCCATATAGACTATATTATAGAACTAGCTTCTGCCCGCGACTTCGTCCGCGTGAAATAGTAACTTTGGGCTATCGCTAACTTTAACCCCTGATTTTGAAACATTCTTCATTGATGCTCCGCTCCTATTGATTTAAGCGTGATAATATATAGCCTATAGCCAGAAAAATTTAAATCGAAGTAATTCCTGAGATTAGCGCGTTCAAACAAACAAACAAACTCTTCAGCTTTATTATATTGGTATAGATTCCAACAATATTACAAACGGGACGAAATCACAACCTCCTTTTCTATGAAATCGGTTAATTAATATGATGAGACTAGCTTCTGCCAGCGACTTCGTCCGCGTGGAAAAGTGGTGCTCCGCTCCTATTGGTCTTAGCGTGATGATATATAGCCTATAGCCTTCCTCGATAAAGGGACTATCTAACACTGAAAGAATTATTTAAATCGGACCAGCGGTTCCTGAGATTACCGCGTTTAAACAAAATGACATCATTTCCCTTCACTGTTCTGGGGGGCTAGACAAGTGGCAAAACGCTAACGCTAACGCTATAGAATAGAAAACAAAATGTATGGGAATGACATATAGCTAGTCGTAAACGAATGTCATTCCCATACATTTTGTTTTCTATTCTATAGCGTTAGCGTTTTGCCACTTGTCTAACCCCCCTGCTCCTATTGATTGTAGCGTGATGAAAAGTATACTATAACCATCTCAGGAGTATGACAAATAATTGTACCAAGTTTCGTTAAAATCCGTCGAGTAGTTTTTGTTTCTATAGAGTTTATACAGACAGACAGACAGACAAAAATTTTACTGATTGCATTTTTGGCATCAGTATCGATCCCTAATCACCCCCTGATAGTTATTTTGGAAATACATTTCATGTACAGAATTGACCTCTCTACAGATTTATTATAAGTATAGATGACGATTCTTTAAAATTCTATTACCTGAGCATTGAGGAATCATAATTTTGTATTTCCTCTACTGTGTTTTCACTGTCAGGCGGCGAGATTCTGCTTTTATCATATCGAGCCGTCAGAGCGTCAGCGGCGGGGTATGAGGTCACACCCCGCGTGCGGACCGTTATGTCCGTCACTTGCCCGACGTTGTCGCCTGGAGGCGGGTCATCGGGGATCAAATATATCTCTTTTGGAGGGGGTGTTTTTGTTTCCTGTGGCTGTAAATGTAAAATTTAATTTAGAAGGGTTGATGCGATCCTGTGGTTCCTCATCAGGGACATGGGGCTCTAAGAAGAGATAGGGAAGATTAGCCTAGATTAAGCCAATTTTTCACACTAATTTGTAATTGAAAAACTACATCGGCCTATGTATTATCCCACTGCTGGGCACAGGCCTCTTCTCACACAGAGCAGGCATAAGCATTGATCACCACGTGCGCTCAAGGCGGATTGGCGATTTCAGACTTTCTAGTCCAGGTTTCCTCACGATGTTTACCTTCACCGTTAGTCAGTGGTGTCAAAAATGCACTTAGGAAGTCGATATTACTTTGAAAAACTCACATTGGAGTACCAATGCAAGGTTTCGAACCTGCCCTAAACCTAGGCCATCAAGGCATTAGGTTTAATGACACAAATAATCTTTATTTGAATGAAATGATCTAGCACTAGCTACGCCACTCGGCTCCGCGCGAGTATTAAACCATTTTTAGAATACAATAACTGTTTCCCGCGGTTTCGCCTACCGAGAGAACCACTTCACGCACCCGGATCAAAACTTACCTATGACCTTCCCCAGGTCAATCAAAATCGGTTCAGTCAGACCATGAAAGTTAGCAGACAGACATACATTTGCGTTTATAATATTCTAAGTGCTAACTCACCACAGCCACATCAAAGACCAGCGCCTGCGTCTCACTGAGGGTGGAGGCCTCCCGCACCGCGGTGAACTCCGCCTCCCAGCGTGCCGGGGCCCTTCTGTTCGCACCCTGGACACAGAGGCGGCGTAAGGCGGTGCAAAGCCGAAAACTTAGAGACACCGACTTCTAGAGCGATGTATTGGTCCACTAACGTTTAAATAAAACTTATTTTTCTCTTTTCAGTATTTTTGGAAGTCAGGAGAAGAAAAAAAAGTATATTCCCTTCTTGCACCATCAGAGCCTCGCAAAATGTACCTTGCCCACATTAAGTTTAGGTCTTGCGCCACTGCCTGGACAGCACAACTGTAGGTCAGGTCCGGGAGAACATAGTCCTAGGCGTGGCAGAGATAACCTATCCTATCCACTTTCAGCTATAGATATAAAATGCTTTGTCCTAAATGACTGACGGATCAACGCACAGCCTAAACCGCTGATCGTAGAGACCTGAAATTTGGAGGGTGTGTTCATTGTATGACGTAGGTATTGGATAGGAAAGGATTTTCCGAAATTCTATCCCTGAGGGGGTGATAAAGGGGAGCAAAGTTTGTATGAAACTCTGACACTTTTTTTTTCAATTCGTATAGCCCACGCGGGCGAAGCTGCTGGCGGGATGTTAGTATCCAGATAAAAACTACAGCTTCTCTTTCCTCATGCTTCTGTGTTATCTCATAGGTACCAAATTTCACCTAAATCGGCTCATCAGTTTTACCGTGAAAGTGTAACATACAGAATTACTAGCTATTTGCCACGTTTTCACCCGCATCCCAAGGGGACTACTTGACTCGGAGAAAAAGTAGTCATTAACCATCTCTAGGAATGAAATTAAATTGTTTATTTTGCAAATTGGACATGGTATCAGTTTTACACGTCAATATATATATATTTTTTTAAAGGACATTGGCGCCGGCATTTCCTAACAGTTAACGCTGAAATCTAGCGCCGTGGACTGGTGCCTTTGTGCCCGGGCCACTGCATTATGCTGAGCGTTAGTTTCGCGTAGTGGTGATTTACTAGATAGTTTTATTATTATACCTATGCCTAGTTTTCGATGATACACCCATTTGTTTTTCGTCTTATTTTATGTTTCGTATGTGTGTTGCTGCACGCGAATAAACTGTTTTTCTTTCTTTCTCCTAACTGACGACTCCTGAGAAGAAATTTAATGATCTGCTCTGCATTTTATTTTATATTCATGAAAGCGAAACATACAAACTGCGAAAGTACATTTATAATGTATCCTATGATTAGGGCTGCCATCACCCAAATCGTCGACCCTGGATAAAAACCCCGGACATTTTGAATGAGTTTGATTTTTTCCCTGGACACTTTTTATTATTTGTTTTAATTTTTGTTCACCTTTCAATCAATCGGGATCGGTTATCAGGTAAAAAGTGTCCGAATTTTCTCCGGACGCTCTTTGAAAACCCGCCCGGACGCACCCCGGACGCCCTCTAAACTAGGACAAATCCAGGGAAATCCGGACGAAATCAGCCCTACCTATAATGTACCCTTCCTTAGCTGTACTATAGTCCAGTAAAAACCACTAACCAACCCAAACTTGTCGACTATCCTCCTAAAGTTCTCCTTCTCAAACACGTCAATCTTCTGAGATTTCTTCTGGTGCATCAGCTCAGCTAAGATGGTGTCGAAGGCTGCAGCAAAAGTCACCGCTTTGAAGAACTGCAGCGCTATCACCGCTTGACCTTCGCACATGTAGCAGATGAAATAGTCCTGGAAGAAGTTAGAAGAATGTCTCATCAATATTTTTAACCGACTTCAAAATAGCAGGTTCTGTATTCAACCCGTATGTATGTATGTCCGATTTGGATGACGTTTTCGTTATTTAAATGCATATTTTGCAATGAAGGTTTTAATATAATATAGTATTAGGATCTGATGAATATCTTCGGAGATAGGCAATGGAACTCTTTAATTACTAACAGCAAAGGACCAGTGATTGCCGCAATCGCATAACTATGTGTTGCTTTTACCATTCCAATAATATAATAAATCAGCGCTGTAGTCTCACACACACACACAGCATTAATGCTGAGCGCTGACCTTTTCACGCAAATAATGATTCATTAATTTTTTATGTTATGTTAGTGTTTTTTAAGTTTCTTTTCTTATGTACTTTTTCTGTTATAGCGTCTTTTTTGTGTGAATGTTTTTTCTTTCTTTTTTTCTTCTTCTCTTTCTTTCATGTAGACGAAATCAGTGGCAGAAGCTAGCCACTGACACGATATAATTATTTATCAAAAGATTTCCAAGGTAAGGTAGGTAGTTCTTCGTGATTATATTAGAATACACATACATACTTTCCAAATTTTCTCCATATTTATAGCTTCGGCAAACATTTTCAGGGCAGAATTATTTGTTAATCTCCTTTCTTTCTGTGTCCTTAAACATATTACACAGTAATGTGTGCCTCGTTTTAACTCTGAAATGAATTTATGCAATGTAGGCGCTTCGACGCTACCGGGTTTTTTAGCTATTCGACTCATCTTGAGCCCGTGAAATGATCGTAGATGATAGTAAAGCTTATATTGTTGAAGAATAAATAAGTTCGTATATTTCTAAATCATTTTTAATTGCTTTTCGCAATGATTCTCGTAATAAAACAGAAAACTGGAACATGGACGAAAATATTTTGACAGCACTGTTTGACAGTTTCAAAAAAACTTTCAACTAGCGATACCCTAGGTCGGATAGGCGATACGTATAGTTTAGTGAATCGATACAACTAATTGCGATGCTTCAATATTTTGAATCGATTAAAATGTCAATGCAATGTTTTGCTGTATCGTATAGCTTTGTTGGGATAACGAAAAAAATAATTAATTACAAAGATTAAAAAGGTTAACAAAACATGGCTCGTATTACAGAAGCGGACACAGAACTCAAGTAGTACTACAATAATAAATAACCAATCAAATGGCTGCAAATCTACTATGTTTAACATTTAGACAAGGCTTGAATATCTTTCCCTATTATAATATAACCTAGATTATAATTATTGTCGCGATAAGTCATACTTTGGAGTTGGTACCACATAAATTTTATCAACATCGGTTCAGTCGTGTTCTAAATATATTAATTTAATAGGTCTTAGGTGCGGGGATCGAACCCACAGCGGCAAATATTGGCTTAAACGCTTAAAAATAAATGGGTTTACAAAGGAACAAGGAACGAAAATCCAAAAATAAAACAACTATAAATATTAATTCGATTTAATTAATGGTTAAAACCTAAATATTATTAACAAATTGTATAAATATTTACATTTACAACAAGATACAGTGAAAATATTTCTACTTGATAACAGCCAAATTAAGAGACTACTAGCTTCTGCCCGCGACTTCGTCCGCGTGGAATAGTGGTGCTCCGCTCCTATTAGTTTTAGCGTGATGATATATAACCTATAGCCTTCCTCAATAAATGGGCTATATAATACTGAAAGAATTTTTCAAATCGTACCAGGAGTTCCTGAGATTAGCGCGTTCAAACAAACAAACAAACTCTTCAGCTTTACTATATTAGTAAGTATAGATTTAAATCCCCACCAACGACTCTCCTCAGTTAAGAAGCCAGTTTCTCAAGCTGAAGAGTTCAGGTTCAATACCTAGATAATATTGATGTGGCTTTTTCGAAGTCATATTATGTACTTTCTAATTGCAGCTTAGACACCAGTTAACACCACTACTAACGGTTAAGGGGGGTTAGACAAGTGGCAAAAACGCTAGAAGAATAGAAAACAAAATGTATGGGAATGACATTCGTTTACGACTAGCTATCTGTCATTCCCATACATTTTGTTTTCTACTAGCGTTTTTGCCACTTGTCTAACCCCCAAGGAAAACATCGTGAGGAACAATGAACTATTATACTACAGACTCGTCACGTCATCATCGCGGCTTTCAAAAACAGCGTAAATAGGATAGCTTTAATAATACTTATACGCGCGAAGGGAAAGAAAATAAATGGCATCGTGTGTATCTGTTAGAGAGAGATGACTATATACATCGTTAGTTACGTTGCGATTGATTGCTGCATTCTTATTGGTCAATGGAATTAGGTCAATTGCCTTCATGTCATGTTGACATTTTTGAGCGCGGGAAACGCATCTTTTGTTTTTTATTATGTCATTGGTGAGGTAACCTGGACTTAAGTCTTAAGTCGCCAATCTAGTTTGAGCGCACGTGGTGATCAATGCTCATGCCTTCTCTGTGTGAGAAGAGGCCTGTGCCCAGCAGTGGGACCATACAGTTGTTGTCATAGTGGGGCTCGCGTGCCTCACAGATTCAATAATTTTGACTTTATACCTGAGTGAGGAGCTTGTAGTCAAATAAAATCGATAAAAAAATGCTTGGGGTCATCGTACCGTATATCGTACCGAGACTCCTCCGTGCCTCGGAAATCACGTTAAGGCTTAAGCTGTTGTCCGGGCGGTCATTTGTAGATCTTTGACAGTCGTTACGGGTAGTCGGCCAGAAAGTGTGACAACCAGTCTTATAAAGGGGTTTCGTGTTACCCAGTAACTGGGTTGTGGAAGTCAAATAGGCATTTGCTCCATGTACTCAGCTGCATCCTGTTAGACTGGAAGCCGACCCCAATATAGTTGGGAAAAGACTAGGCAGATGTTGACCTCAAAGACTTCGGCAACCTGAGAGATTTATCCAGGTTTATAAATTTTTCCTCCTGGAATGGCGAAAACCCTTACATAGTAGTACAAGTATAAATCTATACGGATCCCAGGACATTTCCTCACTTCCTCTTCCACCCATGAGCGACCTTCAGATGCTGTGTCAAATTAATCCGGGACTTAAACATCTTGTTGGGACAGTGTGGACACTCTACTGACGCCGACTCCGGCGGGTGGACATATTTGCTGTGCTGGTGGAGACAGAGTCTGGACTTGAATTCTTTGCCACAGACCGAGCATTTGTGGATCTTGTCACCTGGGGAGGGAGGATGGTGGTTATTGAGTGATGTTGTTTTGTTTTTAAGCCCGAAAATCCCGGCAAAACGTCTCACTTATAAGGTCCGATTAATTTTTAATCTGCCGATTAGCAATGGATTAATAAAAATCTCACTCATAAATGCTGTTTAACGTCAATCCGAACATAAGTTAGTAGCATAATCCTGGATTACTACGTTAAGTAAGGATTAGGTGAGAAATGGTTAAACTTCAGATCACAGGTTTTCTATAAGTAAGACGGTAAGTGTTTGTCGGGCCACGAGCAGTAGGGTTCCGTAGTATGTTTTAGTTGATCGACTACCTAGCTGTGAGTTGTCATTTTAAGTTATGTGTGACTGTATTTTTTGGCATATCTAGAAACAGCCATTTGGCAGTAGGAGCATAAGGGGGGAGGGGGTCGTATGTAACAAAAAAAAACCGGCCAAGGGTGTGTCGGAGTGGGACGACGCTCAAACTACATGAAAGTAATATAAAAAATCATAATTTCTACCATTTGATAATGGAAACCCAACTCACCTGATGGATGAACATTCCTCTTATGATTAGACAGATACTTCAGCGATCTAAACTTCTGTCCGCAAAGCTCACACTCCTCCGAGTCCTCCACCGCCTCGTGAACCAGTTTCACATGCTCCCTCAGCGTCAACTTCGACTTAAAATTCCTATTACATCGTCCACAAGTCAAGATAACGTCCGGTTTCCGATGCTCATTCAACAAATGTTCCTTTATACAGTACTTCGGTAAATCCAGCAAACATATCGGGCAAGAAGCCGGTTCTAACAGATCCTGTTCCTCCAGAAAATACTTGGCTTCTACATCCCTCATGATCTGCTGGAACGTTTTACGTTTACGGACCTTCTGCTCCGGCCGGCATTCTTGTTGGTGTATAGTCAGGAGTTTGCGCTCTTGAAATGTGTTCTGACATACGTGGCATTTAAATAGGACTCTGCGGTAGTTGTGTGCGTTCACCATGTGGTCCGATAGTAAGTTGGGGTCAAAGTCCTCGAGGCAGTGTAGGCAGATCATGAGTCCGGTCTTGGGATCCATCATGGCGTCTGTCGAGTTAAACTCGATTGGTTCTTGGTTCGTTTGCACGCATTGTGCGAGTTCTAGGAGTGCCCTGGAAGATAGAATCCTTCACTTTTAATCTATCTATCTAGTAGTGGATTTATTGATTCTAAAAATATTAAAATACTAGCTTTCCGCCTACGGCTTCGCTCGCATGGACATTTTTTTTTACGCTTTGGGTTACATTATTCAAGTTTTAGTAGGGATCCCTAATTATTTCTGGAAATAAATATAGCCTATGACACCTCGTAAAGATGTAGCTTTCTAACGGTGAAAGAATTTTTTAAATCGGTCCAGTAGTTTTTGAGTTAAAACCCTACAAACAAACAAATCTTTCCTCTTTATAATATTTATATAGACTAGCTGGTTGTTGCATTTCAGAAATATAAAGATGGAATATTTGGTCCAATATTTGTGCCATTTCCGTAATACAAAGTGAACATTATGTAGCTACTAATAGGGTTTACTTTAGATTATAAAACAACGCGAATAATTGGACAAATACGCCAAGTGTGCCGGCATAAAATTAAACCATTGGTAGTATGCGTATAAAAAACTCATCTTACATTGTATTGAAGTGTTCATCTTCGTCCTCCTCCTTAATTTCTGCCTTCACAGTCACTCCGAGCTCGTAGCTGCTACCCTCCAGAGGGTCAGTATCCATTTCCATGATGATTCTGATTTAGTATTTGCGAAAAAAACACGAAAAACAAACGTTTCGTTTGGTAAAAACACCGATCCCAATCCCAAAATAATCAATTTGACAGATAGTGATGTAGTCGATTTGTTTGTAATGAACAATAGTTTTATCGACAACTGTTTTAGTCAGTTTGAGAGGGTTATAGTTTTTGAAAAGTCTTATTAAAAACTTAATAAGATCATTGGCCTGATATTTTTTTGGTTCATTTGTGCACAAAATACCACAGATGTAGTAAGATAGTTATATTGATTTTGATGCATACCGATACTAGTGGAATCTGACCCTACAACTCGAACAGAATTAAACCTCATATGCAGTTTTCTTAAAATAAGATTAAAAAAAACTTCAAATTAATAATGATATTTTGCTTTTTTTATTTTATATAAATAAAATTACGGGTTACATCTTATACATCTTATACTGAACGCCTATAACGTAGGATTTGTTAAGAATATCGCATACGGCGAGGAAGTCTTCCTTAGTGCGGTACTTGTAGTACGCCGTCTCAGACTTCCATTTCGAGCTGAACCTAGGGTCCGAGAAGAATGGCTCGGGCGTCTGAATGTCTAATGATTCTTGTGGTATTGGTAGCACGAGCCTGCAAAAAAACATTTCTATAAATTATCGTAATCAATCTATCCTTACAAATATTGTAAATACGATCTACCTGTCTATTACGCATTCACAGTAAAAACCGCTGAGCCGATAGAGATGAAGTTTAGTATGGCGACTAGTAAAATATTATGATAATAATTGCAAAAACCTTTTTAAGAACCAAATCCAAACTAATAAGAAAAATAGCTCATTGGTATTACACGGATTATAAATAACCTGGTGGCGTGTAAGAACATCCTGTGAGGCATGCTGTCCCTCGTGCCGCTGTACGTGTAGTCACCGAGTATCGTGTGACCGACCGCACTGCAATGGACGCGCAGCTGGTGACGGCGACCTGTATATGACGGGCTAAATATTTAAAAACTGTTTCCAGCGCACCTGGATAAAAGTAAGTAGTAGTATTTAACCGTCTCCAAGGTCCCATCTAACCCCATAACATTCATTCAAAAAAGCATAGCAAACAAACAAAAAGTGCAAGTCAAAAGAAACTATGTTATCGTTTCGTAGTGGTTGCGAGCACGACTGCTTTAGCTGTTTGTAGTGGCTAGTCTTTCAATTTACAAACAATACACAGGAAACCGAAAAGTCCCTTCCTTGTGCACGTGACTGGCATAGTAGTCGTCATCATCATTGACTCGTTAGCCAAACAAAAACAAAACACAAACCATACTTAATCTACCCTTTGCTATGCGCAAACACAGCGTCGAATAAGGATTTATTGAGTTTCATTTTGCATTGCTAAGGTGATCCTTGATATTTGATATATACCTTACTTACCATAATATTGTTTTAAATAGAATTACCTGTAATAGGCTTCAGTAACACAACAGACACGGGGCTGTTGTCGTAATATCCTGTCTCCAGCCTCAACGCGCGCGTGTGCGCGTGTCGAGACTGCAAGCACCTGTCTGAAGCTTCACTCGTCGTGAGCGCAGACATACGATGGCTGGAGTCCGCCGTAGTTGGGTCTACACCTTGAAATTTAGATAAACATGTGTTCATCATCATCATAAGCCTATTTAATTAGTCCACTGTTGGACATAGACCTCCACTATAGTGTGCTATATCGCCCAGACTTAAGCGTGATGAATCCAACTTCTGGCAGCGTTTCGCAGATCGTCACTTCATTTTTTCGGCAGGCGCTCTACACTTAGCTTAACCGTGATCTCAGTTTTAGAACCCGTTGAATAAGAAACGTATTAATCATTCGCGATGAGACTATCCGACACAGAAACAAAGTTACACACATAGCTTATGAATGAGTAAACTGACGTAGCAGTATTTTTTTCAAAGTACTGATGGACGGATCAAAGGGTTCTAGATTACGACTAGGCAAGTGTAGGATGCCGGCCATCACTACATTTGTTGGTTTTACCCCTAAAGGCAAGCCAATAGATCTTAGTCTTTGACTAATACAGACGAAAAACCAAAAACCATAGTTACGTACCCACATTAAACTCAATATCAGCGACTTCAAACCCCACGTGCCCCCTCACAACCGCCAGATAGTATTTTTTGGTAAGTCGCTGTTCAAAGAGCTTCCCCGCCCGGGCCGCCGAGGACTTGTTCTTGGCTATGCACAGCACGCCGCTGGTCGCGTAATCCAGCCGTTGGACGAAGTGGAGGGGGAACATCGATGAAGACAGGTGCGAATCGGGCGAGGCTATGTGGTAAGTTACGGTGTTCTGAAAGTTAATAGTCATGTAGAAATTTGTTTTGCCTGGCTTTTTGTAAGGAGCCAGTTAGGAACCGCGTTGAAAGTGCAACGTAACGACTTGCGGCATAATCAATAAACTACATGATGTGATTGCCTACAAACTTACGAATCTCAATAATTCTTACAATAAAAATTCCAAGTTTTACTCAATCGAACCAATTGAAATCACAGCATGGGCTCTCATTCATACATCTAGCATTTCTTTATATTCTCTATTTATTGATTTTTGCTTGGTTTTGAGAATGATTATCGAGTAATACCGTCAGTGAGTACGAAGCTTTAGGGTACAAAAGTGTGGTATATATTTACATGAATGTATAGCTAAACTCCTCAACTCAAAGAAAACATGGTTTTCAATGACAGTGAAATTACACTATCGATATCGGTAAATTATGTCGATACTAACTATGACAACAAACTACCAAGCACTACACTACAATGTTTACTATGCAGGAAAACAAACATAACCTTCAACAAAAGCATTTTAAGTAAACTCTTTTATGATAATAGGCTTACCTTTTCACTCTCATCGTCAGAGTTAATGTACATATCAAAAGGTTTATTTACAATCAAAAAATTTTCGCTTTCAAACAGCTTTTCCACCGCCATGTTTGTTGACATGTTACCTCTCAATTTTCCAATAAAACGCGTTCAAATACAACAGTGATCTAGTAAAATATTATGATTCATTATCCAAGGACCTTTTAATTCTAAAGACTTATGATCATTCAAAATTTTCATGGACGGAATACACTTCGATACCCTGGGGCAAAATATCATCAAGAGGGATTTGAAAACAGTTTGTATAGCCCTGTCTAGGTAATTATCAAACATATCCTCTAGTGGCATTTTGCCCAGTGGATACCGAATAATATTTTAATTTTAGTTACATATCATGTACGGAAGAGCACACACAATTTTGCTTTTGACAGAACTCCGAACAAAACAAAAAGAAACAAATGATGGCGAAATATTCTTCTCTTTTTTATTTTACAGAGATGTTATTGTAGAAAAATACCTACCCATGCATGACCTTTTTGGAATATCTTGAACGCATCCTATTGCTGTCAAAAGTGACATAATTCAAATTATTACGTGGCAAAATTACGAAGTGCCTGAATTTGAGTACATATCTTGAGAAACGATAACCTACTAAAATAGTTTGGATAATATCTCAATCTTATTGTTTGTATGTATTGTAAAACACGGTTTTTAATAGAAATTAATAAAGATGAAGCGTGTCAAAAGGCACAAAGTGAAAACAGAGGCGCCGGAAACTTCCAGTTCCCATAATAGAGAGCAAGAAGTCCATGATTTGGCGTATTATATTCACGATCGAGTCGAACTCATGCATCAGGTCTTCTCAGTCATCAAGTACAAGGAGTTGAAGGCTATGGTGCCCGCCAGCATCAGAAACATATCTATAGACGACCTACAGGAACTGTGCACCGAGGAGGTATGAAATTCCATACTATACGCTTTAAAATTGCTATTCATTTTCACTGTTATTCTTATTAGCCTTTTGACAAAAAATTGACTCCTAAATCAGTCTTCACCACTACGAAACCATACCTAAACACTGAAAACTAACAGAAACACAGTTATTTCATAATTTTTTAAGTAGAAAATCCCAAAAATTCCATCAACGGGCACCTTGTAACTTTAAATATATTTCCTTACAGCTACTAGGCATAAGTTCAAAACGTCTATGTGCGATTCTCGATGGGGCCGACCCCCCCTCAGACACCGAGTCTTCCAGCCCCTCTCCTCCACCGGAACAGATGGAGACCATATCCCTGGACAGCATATCCTCAGATGATGAGATTCTAAGCCAGTCTAGCAGTAAGAAGAAGAAGGTATGTTGTGAATGTGATCAATGTGAGATGAACTTGGTTTTATGTATGTACTAATTTCATCCATGTTGTATTTGCATGGAAGAGTTTGTATAATACAATACTAAAATAAAAAAAAAATATGAGGAGCTTGTGACTAAGTAACAGCCTTCTCTCTCTCTCTTCTCACACAGAGAAGGCATGAGCATCTATCACCAAGCTTGTTCAAGGCGGATTGGCGATTTCAGACTTTTTAAGTCAGGTTTCCTCACGATGTTTCCTTCACTGTGAGTCAGTGACGTCTAAAAGAGACAATACTTATTATCATAATTCTAATTGGGTATTCAACACCACCAATCAATTGACTTACTTATAATCTGTCAAAATGCGATTCTCCCGTATTATATTTTGTATGAGATTAGCAAATTTTTTGATTTTGGATTTTGATGTTTGAATTGTGACATCACTAATTTTCCAACTCAATTCACTATTTATTGATTCAAAAGCATGTGAAAATACAGCTAATTAAAAATCGGTCGTATTTTCATGGGTAAAATAAGTTGGTGGTGTTATACCCCAAGTTGAGTAGTTATTCCTGCCTGCTATATTAAAAGAAGTTGTTACAATTCCATGTCAGAGGCCGTCAGGTGGATTTGAGAAAACTCTGCCACTAGAGCTTGTTAGGTTGGTAAAAACTACAGCCCACATGATAACAAGAAGAAGAACTTTTATTGTTGTCAACTACACAATTATGACATATATTCTTATCCAGCACAAACACCGACGCCACTCCAGATCGAAGTCCAAACGCAAGAAGTCCAAGGAACAGGAGGAAGGCGAGGCGGACAAGAGCAAGGCCTCCCGCGCCGGGCTCACAGTGCTGGAACTGCTGGAGCTGCAGGCCAGGGCTCGGGCCATCAGGGCGCAGCTGCAGCAGGAGCAACAGAACAGTGAGTTAGCCTGAATACCCTATCTCTTCAGGGAGTCATTAAATGATTGCTGTTGTAGGCTGAGCGGGAGGTAGTTCCAGACTCTTATTGAGTAAAAGCGGTGGTTCTTCTTTTGCCTATTGAGTTCCAGGGCAATGATAACGCTTTCAGATAATCCCACAGACCCTGCAGCCACTAGCCGTAGGGTGTCCTAACTAACATTTTCATCATCATCAGCATCAACTATCCCACTGTCGGATAAGGCCTCTTCTCATACAGAGAAGGCATGAGCCACACTTGCTCAAGGCGGATTGGCGAGTCAGACTTTTAAGTCCAGGGGGCCTACTCTAACTCACCGAAACGATACTTCGGAACGATCAAGAAGTGCGGTAAGGTGCGATCTGATGCTCTGTACAAAGAGAGATGTACTTATACTATCCATATATAACAATTGTTTGAACCTTACCGCCCTAAAATTGATAAGGAAAGGTTCAGAATTTCAAACGAAACTTCGTTTTCGTTGAGTTACAGTAGCCCCCTCTGGTTTCCTCACAATGTTTTTCTTCACTGTTACTGGTGTCTAAGACACACTCAAAAAGTACTTATGACTTTATAAAGGTCTTATTGGTACTTGCAAAGTTACCTTAAAAACTACCACAACTGCCATTTTCATTCCTGTTTAATATTTTCAGTGAGATTCCTTATTTATTTACAGTCTTAAACTATTTGTTTGTCTGAACAGAGTCTGTATCGGAAACTGCATCTAAGGAGCCCCCCCACTCCTCCGACAATGAGGTAGAGATAAAAGAAGAACCGGCAGAAGTGGTGGAGATCAGCAGTGATGAGGAGAAGCCCAAGGTTGAAGAGTTGCAGAAGAGTAAGTTCATCATTACATACAGTTATTTAATTAGACATACTTATACTTAACCAACTGACCTGGTAGGCGTTGTAATTACCGATCGCAGCGCCACCTATTAGGTCCAATTGTGATTCTAAACCATCTATACTAATATAATAAAGCTGAAGAGTTTGTTTGTTTGTTTGAATGCGCTAAGATCAGAAACTACTGGTACAATTTGAAAAATTCTTTCAGTGTTAGATAGCGCATTTATTGAGGAAGGCTTTAGGCTATATATCATCACGCTAAAACCAATAGGAGCGGAGCACCACTATTCCACGCGGACGAAGTCGCGTGCAGAAGGGAGTTTAATATAAGATTAGAAATTTAAACGCACCCTTTGCCTATTTGCGGTTCGTTCAAACGATTTTAAGCTATATTGCTAAGTTGACAAGACAAAAAATAGATGAAAAATACATTTGTTATTTTACACATTATTTTGCTCTAAACACCATCCTTATCTCTACGGAATAGAACTCAAAATCGGTTGAATAAGCTGCAAAAAGAGTTTGGATTTTTTACAGCTTTTTTGGAGCTTACCCAGAAGAAGCCTGTTCTGATTATTTCTTAATATTCTATTTTTTTTTTCAGAAATAATTCAAGAGAAAGAAAAAGAATCTGACGTGCTCCAACAGCCGGCCACGGCAACGAAACAAATAAAAGATTTAGTCATAACAGTACCACAAAAAACTAAACAAAAAATAAAATTAAATCGAAGTAAATCAACTTCCGTTTCCACTGATACTAACAGTGTTGCTAGCAATAACACCAGTGTTGCTACAGCACCTAAACCCGACCCTCAAAGTGTAGCCACTACAAAAAATGTTGACCAAACACCTGAGAAACGGGAAGAAGGCAACAAAAACGTCACCAAAAAAGATAAACCTAGGAAAAAGAAAAAAGATAAAAAGAATGTAAGCAAAGACGACATTGATAATGACGAGATTACTCTGCAGTTGTCAGATACAGAGAAAATGGATCTTTTAGAAGATTTAGACAGGAAGAACTATGATAGTGTCAGCTCTTGCTCTGATTCTAGCTCAGAATCTAGCGATTCTGATGAAAATAAAGAAGAAAAGAAAAATAAAGATAAAG
The DNA here is from genome assembly GCA_963891755.1 of Pyrrhia umbra. Classification (NCBI taxonomy): domain Eukaryota; kingdom Metazoa; phylum Arthropoda; class Insecta; order Lepidoptera; family Noctuidae; genus Pyrrhia; species Pyrrhia umbra. The sequence goes on from OY982946.1 coordinate 738,523, forward strand.
AAAAAGATAGCAGTCTCAAAGAAGAAAACAAAACACCTGAACCTAGCAAAGAATGTGAGGAAAATAAGGAAGAAGTTACTGCTGAAACTGAAAAGATAGAAAAAGACTCCAGTAAAAAAGATTTGGAAGATATTGGTAATGAAAGTCCTGTCAAAGCAACTTCCGAAATTGCTACAGAAGATTGTAGCCAGAAGACTGAATTAAATGCTTCTGAAAATAATATTAATGTTAAAGACGACAAAATGGACACCGAAATTGTACATCTTAATACGAATAATGAAACTAATCTCGATAATGAAGCAATTATCGTTGAAGATCTGAGTGACAAAGATCCACCCGTAACTTTGAAAGATAATGCACCAAAAGATACAGACACTACACCTAAAGATACACCAATGGAAGCTAAAAAAGATGAAGAAAAAGAGTCAAAAGATAATGACAACAATTTATCAGAAGGAGAGTTGTCAGACCGAGAGAGTTCTGAAATCGAAGCTGTCGACCTAAAACCTGAAGTAGTCTGCATATCAGACGAGGAAGGAAGTAAGAAGGCAAAGAAGAAAAAGAAAAAGAAAGAGAAGAAATCGAAAAAAGATAAGAAATCTAAGAATAAGGATTTTCGTGAAAGCGCCGATCAGAATTTTTATAAAGACGTTATTGAAGATACGTCTCAAGAAGAAATCGAAAATCCAACTTCCATAGAAGTCATAGACAACACTAACATTAACAAACTACATACAACAGAAATCAAAGACAAAGTAGATTTGACTACAGATTACATAGCAAATAAACTTTTAAAAGAACAGATTATAGATGAAGAAATAAAACCAGAGCTTCCCACAGATAATCCTGCCCTTCCAGACGATGATATTGAAGCTGTATATGAAATAATGGAACTATCAGACGATTCCTCTTGCTGTGAAGTTGAATGCACAATACTATCAAAAGAACCCACCGCTTCAGAGATCGAAGCGTTATCAGCTAAAATTGACGAAATGGACAGATTTGAAATTATCACTGATAAAGAAATAAGAGAATATGAGAAGCAACAAGAGAAAAAAGATGATTTAGATGCTGTATCAAATATATCGTGGAAGGACAGATATTTGGATAGCACGAAAGTGAAAAGAGTTTTAAACACTGCAAATATATTGAACGCTATACGAAAAAAGAATCGAGATTTAAAGAAGAAGTTAGCAGAGTCTAAAAATGAGGAAGAATGTGTCCCCCAAGTGGAGAGTGAAAAAGAAGATAACACAGTTTTAGAAGAAGGAACTATAGATCATTATAATACTTTAGAAACATCGAATAAATACGTTGATCCTATCAAAGAAGTTTCAAAAGATCTCAAAAAAGACGCTAAATTACTTCTCAAAATGTATAAAAAGTTACTCAAATACAACGACATGAATAAGCCAGAAGACCCTGCTAAGAAAAAGAAGAAGAAAAGAAAAAAGATTAAGAAAGATAACAAGAATAGAGACGATGGAAAAGATATGGCAGGAAATAAAGATGGATTTAGTAATTCAGAAGTGAGTTTATCCAATAAAGATTTAAGTGTTGAATCCACAGAAGAATTTAGTAATAAAAGACTTGAATTAGATAATAAATAAAGAAGAATAAATAATAATGACTCTACGTTGTTGTCTAGTGGTTATTAGCACGACTTTTAAAAGCGAGCTTTGAAGTTTGGTGTCCATGTCGTGCAATGTGTAGTATTTAAACAAGTAATTTATATAAAATATGTTTTCCATCAATTATATCTTCTATAAGAACAAAATAAACACTTCGTTTTTAATAGTAATTTTTTTTGTATATTTATTTATCTTGGTTTAAAACGTAAAAAATACACCATACGTAATTTAAATCTCTCTCTCGGGATCTACGATTCAACCATTTGTATTAACATACGATAAATCAGCCATCTTGACTGCGTGATCCAGGATTAATGGCGCGCCATATATTTCACCATAATCATCATCATTGTCCTGCCCTTATCCCTAAATGTTCCAGACATCTCTATCAGCAACCGTATCATCACTCGCCCTCTTTCTAGCCATATCATCTAAACATTATAAAATGCTTTGTCCTGAATGACTGACGGACCAACGCACAGCCTAAACCGCTGATTGTAGAGACCTGAAACTTGGAGGGTGTGTTTTTTGTATGACGTAGGCATCCGATAAGGATTTTCTGAAAGTCTACCTCTAAGGGGATGAAAGTTTGTATGACACTGTCATTTTTAATTCAAAATCGTATAGCCCACGCGGGCGAAGCTAGAAAGCTAGTATTATACAAGTGTCCAATGCTAATAAATTGTCCAATTTCATTTCATGCTGACGATATACATTCAATTATTGTCTTGTATGACCACCATCAACTACAACACTTCTATTCCCCAGCAAAAGAGCTTGAATCAGATTCATTTTCAAAGACGCCTCTTCATCACTATAACTGGAACCTTCCACAATCTTCCGAAGCAGTTCAGCTTTCAGTTTAACACTTTCAGCTTCTTTCTGCGCTTTAAAGCGCTCTTTCACTTGATGGTAGAAGAAAGCTTTATCTTCTAAAGCTTTCCTAGTTCTCACTACGTCTATCCTGTCTTTATCGTCATCTGGGTGTATTAGTCTTTTATAATTAGCTTTGTGAACATCTCTGGGGTCGCGAATTAATGGGATAGGTTTATTGTAGCTTCGTCCTCTATTCCTTTCGATCAGCGCTTGATCCTTGGTCGGTCGCGTCATCAAGTTGATGTAGTATCTAGTCGTGGACCGAACCTTCATCTGTCGGAAATGGTATTTAGACGTGACGATGCTGTAGCGCTTTTGAACGGTCGACATTGTTATTGGTTTCATGCTCCTCAGGATTGGGTATTCGTATTTAGTTCTCTCGCGGTATTGTCTTCGTTGTATGTTATGGTCGCTGTTTGTTCTGTGTCGACGGTTGTGTTTGCGATGTCTCGGTGTGTGGCGGTTACGTCTATTTGATCGTCGCGTGCGTTTTGTTTTTCTTTGTGCTCTTGAATGTGGTGTTGGTTCATCGTGAGGGTCTCGTATCCAGGGTTCTAATCCTGTGAAATTTATATGATAATTTTTAATATATTCGTCTTATTTCCAAGAAATTTGGAATCAAAAGTTTATCCACATTTAACGAGATTTCAATTACGAATTGGGTTTATTTGACCATTGCTAGGCAGGCGTTGTCATTCTAGCTGTCTCCTGTCGGCTCATTCAAAACTTGAGGGAACTAGCAATTTACTAACTTGCAGAATAACCTTGATCTTTCAGGCCTATTTTCTTATTTTACCTCTATGACGAGCTATCCGTCAGCGGCATCGCCCGCGTGTGCTGTACGAATTCAATTTAAAAATGACTGAGTTTCATACAAACTTTGCCCCCCTTTTTCACCCCCTTAGGGGTAGAATTACGAAAAACCCCTTATCGGATGCCTACGTCATACAAAGAACACACTCTCCAAGTTTCAGGTCTCTACGATCAGCGGCTTATGCTGTGCGTTCATCCGTCAGTCATTCAGGACAAAGCATTTTATATGTATAGAAGATAATTCTATCAACGTCGCAAGCTTAACACGTTTACAAGACATACCTCCATCGAGTACTCCAAACTCTTCGTTAAACCGTCTCAGATCATATTCGGGGAACCTCGCTATTAGAGCCTTAGTCACTGAGTCGACCAACTTCTGTCGCTGTTCTACGGGCCCGAGACGTTGATACGGCGCGAGGAAACTCTGTATCAGGCCATCGCAGATCCAGTAGCCTTCTTTTGACGCTGAAAATAAGGATTTTAACAGATACAATAACAATATCTCATACAATATATCAAATATTAAAATCGGGTTGGTCATCATCACCATCTGCCTAGCCTTTTCCCAACTATGTTGAGGTCGGCTTCCAGTCTAAACCGGATGTAGCTGAGTACCAGAGTTTTACATGGACCGACTGCCTATCTGACCTTCACAACCCAGTTACCGGATAACACCTTGGTAAAACTGGTTCTCAGTTTTTCTGACTACCCGTAACGACTGCCAAAGCTCTACAAATGACAACCGGGACCAACAGCTTAACGTGCTTTCCGAGGCACGGAGGAGTCTCGCTATGACATAGATAGTCATCCATCCACGGACCAACCAACCCAAGCGGAGCTTAACCCTTGATCGGTCGAACCGTGCGGCTGTTACTCAGCCAGCTCCTCCGTCGGTATTGGTAGGATAAAGCAATACTCACTATTAGGGTAGTCTCCAAACTCCTTGACGGTATCATAGAGCAGCTTCCCCTCCGAGGGCTCGTACAGCGACTGCGCGTAGTCAATGATGGAGTTCACTTCCTCAGACAGCACCAGCTTGCGCTCTATGAGCATGCGGTGCAGCATTGTGGCGTAACCTGGTCGAGGACATTCCAAAACCACTTCAGTCCTCATATGCCTAGCCTTTTCTTTATTCTTTACTTAGGACGAGACCAACAGGAGGTAGAGGTTGAACTTAGTTTAAAAATCCCGGACTTTTTTGTCTACGATATAATGTGTCTTCTTTCAAATTATCTATTAAAACAGTTCGCAGCTCAGTTCTTCTGTTTGGGACTAATAATACCACAGCCAGATAGCCACACTTTAAACTAATAACAATCCTATTCTTCAGTCGGGGCTTTAAAATTGAGCCCCCTGAGAAGGCCCTCATGAAAGGCCAAAAATCTAACTAGTTGCACAGTTCCAAGTAGTTACTAAGAGGAAGAACCGGCATGAAACTCCATCAAAAGTGCTTCAAGACTTATGATAAGTGGCTCACGGACATCTGCTATACCAAAAGCAATGCTGTGCTGTGTGCCGCGCGTGTACTGACACCGGCCCCCAGTGGCGTAACTATACCATCTGGGGCCCGTGGCAAATTCTTTTGATGGGGCCTTATCAGTAAGGCCCGTCACGTTGTACTTAGTTTAATTTTAATAAACCACTTAAAGTAGTAATCCAACAGTTAATAACAATTTTATTTTCAAGAGCATGGGTTTATACATTTACATTCAGCGGCGGCCTTAGCCATTGCGAGGCTCCGGGCGGCAGGCCTTTGCGAGGCCCTTGTCTTTAGGCTAATTCTAATAATAATCACATTCTTTACTATGCACGGGACTACAGAGTCCCGGACCTTTGGGAGGCGAACGTGGGCCCGAAGCCAACACGCAGAAGCCCTTTCAGATAACTTTTATGAAATGTGATCATGACTTATGACCGGTTATTGTACCTGTATACACTATAGAAAGGCACCCAGGGACAATCCCCGGTTATATGTTTGATAAGAAATGCTTAAGATTTATACTTAAATAAATATTTTTTTACGTTTTTAAATGTTCAATATAATATCTATATATATAAAAGAAAGTCGTGTTAGTTACACCACTTATAACTCGAGAACGGCTGAACCGATTTGGCTGAAAATTGGAGGGGAGGCAGCTTGGAACCAGGAAAAGGACATAGGATAAAAAAAAAAAGGTAGGAGTTGGGTAGGAGTTGGGTAGGAGTTGGGTAGGAGTTGGGTAGGAGTTGGGTAGGAGTTGGGTAGGAGTTGGGTAGGAGTTGGGTAGGAGTTGGGTAGGAGTTGCATACCACGCGAACGAAGTCGCGCGGGGCAGCTAGTATAATAATAATATAGTATTGGTTGATTTAGAATAGTTAACAAACACAAAGAGCAACTTTTCCTAAGACTAAATCTTCGGCGGCCTCTTGGGCCGGGGCCCTCTTGGGTCGGGGGCCCGTGGCATTTTGCCAGCCCTGCCACCCTATAGTTACGCCACTGCCGGCCCCCACACCCTGCACACTGACACAGCGACGCGTAGCCGCAGACACACGTGTGCTGGTAGCACGCACACCCACGAGCTATGAGCGACAAGCGCTTACTGTTCCTATAGCACTAAGAATGACTCACTCTGTATGACATCAGTTTCGTTAGTAGATATGAATACTGCCAAGTCGATGGTGATCTGCATCAGGGGCCGACTCAACCAGAGAAGGTAGCCATTTTGGTTAAAACTGAAACAGATCGTTGAAGAAATTTTTTGTGCAAGCTTGGAGTAGCTAACCTTGTTTCCAAGATTTCAATTTTCAGGATTAAAATTACATTTATAGGCCCCAAAGGGCAGCAGTCCCCAAGCAGAGGCGTACCTTCAAGTCATCTGTCTAGCCTTTGCCCAAGTATGTTAGGGTCGGCTAGTCGGCAGTCGGGTAGTGCGATACCCTTTGGTAAGACTGGTTGTCAAACTTTCTGACTTCTGAGTACCCGTAACGGCTGTGAAAGATTCACAAATACAGTTTACCGCTGTTTACAGAGGCAAGTTATCCGGATCAAATTCTAGATTATGATACTTTTAATCCTAAGTAAAATATGACTATAGCATAAGAGGGAAACCAGGTGTGGTGGCTTAGAGGTGTATAAGCCTGCTTTTCAAGTCAAGTTTGCTCAAAATCTGGCAAGTACCAATGTATTTTTTTCAAACCGTACCTTGGACACCACTGACTAACGGTGAAGGAAAACGTCAGGAAACCTGGTCTAAATATTCAAATCTGCTATTTGCCTTGAGCAAACATCTTGAACTCTTTGAGATAGGACAAATAAATAGGCTAATGACGATGATGATTCGGGAGTCAGTTTAAAAGGCAAGATAACTCCAATAAATGATAGGTACAAGTATATAATCGGCTCTGTGTGGACGATGACTTCATGCACTTGTGCGGGCTCCTTCAGCGCGATGAGAGCCGTCAGCTCGATGAGGAACACCATCATGTACCCCTCGTGCAGCGAGTCCATCACGTCTTGGTACGCCAGCGTCGTGGTACTCGAAGGTTCACCCACCGTGATGTCTGGGAAACGGTATTTGAACATCATCATCTGCCTAGTCTTTTCCCAACTATATTGGGGTCGGTTTCCAGTCTAACTTGATACAGACTACCAGTATTTTGCACGGAGCGGCTGCCCCTCTGACCTGATCTGACTTCATAACCCTATTACGGGGCAACACGAAAACTTTTTGACTAATTATTAGAATTTGCGGATTCTGACGGACATCATGACTGTCAAAAATTTAAATGTGACCAATGACATAACGTGCTTTCCAAGGCACGAAGGAAATGGCCTAGGAACTAGGCCAAACCATCTTTTTTTCGGGTGGAAATTTTCAAAAATCAAATTTTAAGACTCCTCCCGCCATGGGCAGCGTCGGAGAGAGTGTCAGACTCTTACGCCTTTTATGTTCAAACATCCCGCAGCCCCGGCTATATGCTGACGTTTAGTCACTGAACTGATTTAGATACATTTTTCGATAGAAATAGATTAAAAATAGGAGGAAGTTGCCTCCGGATGGAAACTTCAAGAAACAGTCACTTAAAAAAACATAAAAGGAAAAATACCAACTTCCAAAAATCGCATCTCCGAGCGAAGTCGCGTCGGTACTCCCCGGCTGTTCGGGTGGGTGTCTACTGGGGAAGACCAAGCTACCGTCTTCATGAAGCCAGGGGTTGCTCTGGACTGGCAACGTGTGGAGCCAGTGTAGACTATCAGTCGGCCAGGTGGGGGGAGGCTGCGAGCTCGTCTGGGTCAGGCGGGTCGTAGTCGTTGGCTTCAGGGTCGTGGTCGTCACTCGTACTGTTGTTGTTGTCGTTTCGTTAGCTGCTGAAAAAATATTCTTGATTATAAGATTTGACATGGAGTAAGCGTGGTCATGGTTACTTTGTATTATGGTAGCTATCTCATCTAACTTTGTCGGCTATACAGCTGAGGGAATACGTTTCTAGCCGAACATTGTTTCCATTCCAGGTGAGCAACAAGAGGACGTTTAAGGGCCAAGTTCTTCGACACATGGTTACGTAATCAGCCCGTTAAATAAAAATGATTTTTAATCACAAAGCGGGAATTATCGTGTTATCCACTTCTTGTACAACCCCGGATTGGTAATCAACCTTTTTAGGAATAAAAAACCCAAATGATAAGGTATCACAAGACAAACGTTAATAAAACAGGTGTTAATCCGGGTTATAAACGTATGTAATATGCGCAATGTAAAATGTAGTGTAATATGTGTGTACAAAATATTATTCAAATTCATACTTACACTTCACAAACTTTCGCATTTATAATAATATTAGGATAGTCAGATTGGATGAAAAAGTTTCTTACTTGCATTTTCAGTTAAAAAGTCTGGCTCCGGTAGTATATAGGTGACACCATAGGAATATGTGTGGTTTGCTCTCTCCTTCAACCAGTTCTTCACGAACTCACTTAAATTCGGCACCGCCATCTTGTAAGTTTGACGAGCAGTCGATGGGATCACGGCCTCCGTTTCAACAGGAGTACTTGAGGACTCTTCAGAGGTAGAAGTCACTGGGTAGGATGGCACAGGAGTATACGTAGAAGTGAGGAAGCTTGGGGCTGGACGGATGGGTTTAAATGGTAGATCAAACCCAGGAAATCCATGAGTAAACCTAGTTTCATTTGGTTTATATATATACATGTTATCTTCAGGTGGGGGATAGACGGTTGTTGTTTGGGGGTTGAGAGGAAACCCTGGAGGAAGCGGAAGGTCAGGGTATAGAGGATGCATAGGCGTTGGTGGTAATGTAATTTCGAGTTTCGGATAATCTGTTACGGTGGAAGGAATGGGGAACGGGAACGAGGGTCGAGTTGCAAATGCAGGTGGGAGGTGACCGTCCTTTTTGGTGGTAGTAGAAGATGTAGGGAACATATCCTGAAGTTCGAAAGGTACTGTCTGCTCTTTAGGTAGGGTGTACTTGAACGTATTGTATTTTTCTGCTGTAAATTTCCCGTGGCCCATTGGAGTTGGCAGGAAAGTCGTCTGCAAGGTTACCCAGTATCCTTGCTCTAACCCTGGACTGTCGGTCCACCATACATTGGTGACGTGATAGTCTAGGAAGTCCTCGTTTGAGGGCGTCTCGTGTGTTTGTCCCATTGTTCGTAGCTTGGGTCTGTGTGTCTGCACTGTTTGTTGAACCCCATCAATGAAGGCGTTCACTTGAAGAACTTGCTGGTGGTGCTGTTCCATTAAGAGGGCTTCGTTGAATTTCGCTGAAAGTAGCGGATTATTTTAAAATTATAACTTTGATTCGCACAGCACCTTACCTGATGTTAAGTGAGGCCGAAGGGGTCACTTAAGCTCTTACCGTCTTAATAAAAAATCTGTAATCTGAAGTTTAACCAGTTCTCACCGAATCCTTACTTAACGTCGTAATCCAGGATAAAGGTTCTAACTTAAATACGGATTAACGCTAAACAGCATTTATGAGTGAGATTTTTACTAATCTGCTGCTAAGCAGCGGATTAAAAATTAATCGGACTTTATAAGTACACTATGGCCGTCGATCTTAGCGAACCTGAAGTTAGCTGTTTGTCTGCGCAATTACTATTTTAGGAACGAAATTGTCTACTGCGCAGCTAATCGGCTAACTTCAGGATCGCCAAGATACGCCGGCCGTTCTATAAGACTGTTATAGTGCCTATTCACTCTCGCCTTGAAAACTCCTAGATTATACAAATCGGGGAACACAGAGGCTGGCAGAGAATTCCACTCCTTGGGCATTCGCGTGAGAAATGAAGAAGCAAAACACTTCGAGGAGTGGAAACACCCCCCTCGTCGTACAATATTGGAATGGAGAAGGGGGTATGGGAGGTTTAAAATCAATCTCAAAGGTTGATTCGGCGCAAAAAGAGGGGTGTTACAAGTTTGACCGCTATGAGTGTGTCTGTCTGTGGCAGCGTAGCTCTTAAACGGGTAAACCGATTTGAGTGCGGTTCTGTATGTTTAAAAGCAGGTTTTTTAACAGTGATTCTTAGAAATGTTAAAAAATTAATAAATTTGAAACTCATCTTTTTTGACTTGTGGTGTGTTTTTTTTTGTTCGGGCATTTTTTATTGAATTTCTTTACAGTATTTAAAGGTACTTCATTTATTTAAATGCACTAAAAATCAGACTTAAAATTGTTAAGGAAAGTATCTTTAAAGGATGTATTCATAGTCTTTAAAATGATTTTCCTTTATTATGAACAAAAATCCGTACTATGATGAAGAAAAACTTGTGCCAAATTAAATTAAATAATTGCTAAAATCTACCTATTTTGAAATAGATATACCTACCCAAAAAAAATACAAGCTACGTACCTTTTCTATCGCTAGTAATTAATTCACAATGTAAAAACAAATGTAACAGTAATACAAGCATTTTTTGAAAATTAATTACGTTTAAAAATATCTTAAGTCACTTTTATATTTCGTAATTTTTATTTGACAGGCATCCATCTTGGTTGGTGTTTATTTTTTTTTATTTATTACATTTCAAAGTTTGCTGAATAATTTTAAAGCAGAAATGATTATATTTCTGTGTTGTTCATTTATTAAATTAAATTTTAGTTCAAATAGATTTTTGCGATGTTGACTGTTTGAGTGAAATAAATTACAACTATGTTGTTAAAATGGTAATTAATTGTTGTAAGTAGATATTAGTATTTATTAAATTATATTTTTATACATTTTTAAACAAATCAAATCAAGTATGTCCTTGCCAAGCTTTGTCGTTTATTGAAATGTCAGAAAAGGCAAAAATAAACACCGTTTTTTAAAAAATCGCTTTTAAATTCATAAAAAAAACATTAAACTTTAAATTTTGTTTAAAAGTAGTTACTATTTCAGTTTTATTAACAATAAAATGATTGTAACATCTTTATCGGATTAGAAAATATAAAAATATTTGCATATGCAATGTAATACAAGTTTTACGATTCCATAAAAATGTTAGTATTTTCACATTAAAATGAAAGTGTGCACTTGTTTTCTGCTGTTCACGATATTTGGTAGTTATTGTTGTGTTCATTTTAATGATGATTTTGACTAAGTTTCTCGTAGGTTGTCTTGAAACAATCAATCAAAATAATAGTTCAAATTGAAATAAAATAGTTAACTTATTTTGAAAATCAATAATACATAAGATATCTTAAAAAGCACCCATTCACTTTCAAAATACAGCATTTCTTGCGTTTTGATCTTCTCAAAGCAAAATAGTATCATCTGCCAATACTACTTCTATAATATAGAATTCAATTTCACCTTTCAGCATACACATATTCAGCAGCTGAAAAACCAACAAGCAATAAGAGAACTCTCAACCTCGCACTAAAAACAGTCGTAGAATTCGATAACAAAGACGAAACAGATGTAAAATTCTTAAACAATGTACAACAATTCATATCGAAAGTTAAAACTGTTATGGACAGACATAAAAACAGAAAACAACACCTTAGACGCGAGTTCCGAGAGCCAAAGGTCAATACATTCACAGATTTTATACAAGAAGCCATTCACATACTCAATGGCTACAAAGATGATGCATTTGAAGATTTCTTCAAAATTCTTGATGATGAAATAAGAAAATACCATTACAGAGGCTGTAAGTTTTATGAGTTGACTGAGAATTATGATACCAGGAGGTTGCTTGCTGCGAAGTTAGATCTGATCAAAGGCAAACCTGTGGCTGTAACTAAAGCAAATATCAATATACTAGCAGATATCTTAAAAGATGAAATCTACGACAGGAATGTCAAAGAATTTCTAGACTACATCAATTCTCTGTACAGACAGGATTCTGAGCACAAGTTTCAGAAAGTTTTAACTGAACTAGATAAATATGGAAAGTCTAAAGCTAAAAGGAATTACAATAACTTGGTTAAGATCGTCAGAGATGGCGTGCGGTCCATCATCTTCAACCATTATACAGACCTCAATACGAATGCTAGACGAGAATTGAAAAACAAGATAGAAACGTTTTGGAATCAATTCAAAGGTACTGCAAAAGCTAGAGATGTTACTCACACAATCACAAATAAAACTAAGATTTCCGAAAATAAAATTACTGTAGGCAAAGATCTTAAACCTATTAGGAATTATACTGAAATTACAAAAGAGAATAAAAGAAAGGACATATCAAGACTAGGCGATGACTCACAATCTCTAACTGATGAAAAAACAATAGAAATTCACATAAAAGACAGCAACTACGAACATCAGAAGCATTCAAAATACATCAGTTCAGAAAAAATCTTTTCAAGCGATTCATTTGAGGGGAACTCCATAGAATTCTCTCTAGAACGTCAACAAGAGTACAACAGACAAAGATACGTGACACTGTACACGGAATCAATAACTCTAACTCCTCGAAATACCACGAAGAAGAAGAAGAAGACGCAATGGAAGAACATATCGCCGCGAGAGTCGAAGAGTTCGTCAAAACATCGCTCGAAGCACAAAGTGAAGCACACGACTAAGTCTGTGACAGAGTTCGACATACATGAGACGAAACCGACGCCTAAGCTGAAGATAAAGAAGTCAGAAAAGGAATTGAAGCTTAAAAAGTATGACATAGCGAGGGCTATGCCTAAATATAAGAATGCACGATTATTCAGTGAACATGATGCTATTATAGATGTTCAGGCAGGTGATATTAAAATAGAAGAACATGAACGACGGTTAGATCAAGTCCGGATGGATGAATTGTAAGTTTTATTTGAAAATATTTCAAATATTTTCATGGTAAGTAAGGTACAGACCACCGCCGCTTATAGACTTTTTCAATACACCACCAAATAAAATTGCTTTATATATCATCCACACAGTTAAACTAGCTTTAAATGTATTAATCTACATCTGCTCACAATTTTTCAACTTTATCATTTTAAGTATAATTATAAGTAGGGATAAGTATAATAATATACATAGATTTAGAGAAGCGACTTGTTATCACTTCTCGTGATCCAAAGGTTTTACTTTGGCCAAAGGTTAAGCATTGCCATCCAACGTGGTAATGCTTCCAGCCTCCGTGGTATACTTCCAGTTGACGGCGTTGAGGAAAAATGTTTTGACGCCATATTTTTCCCACTGTAAATAATGTAATTACTATCTATACTTATCTATACTTATAATAAATCTGTAGAGAGGTCAATTCTGTACATGAAATATATTTCCAAAATAACTATCAGGGGGTGATTAGGGATCGATACTGATGCCAAAAATGCAATCAGTAAAATTTTTGTCTGTCTGTCTGTCTGTCTGTCTGTCTGTCTGTCTGTCTGTCCGTCTGTCTGTCTGTCTGTCTGTCTGTCTGTCTGTCTGTCTGTCTGTCTGTATGAACTCTATAGAAACAAAAACTACTCGACGGATTTTAACGAAACTTGGTACAATTATTTGTCATACTCCTGAGATGGTTATAGTATACTTTTCATCACGCTACAATCAATAGGAGCAGAGCAGTGAAGGGAAATGTTGTCATTTTGTTTAAACGCGCTAATCTCAGGAACCGCTGGTCCGATTTGAAAAATTCTTTCAGTGTTAGATAGTCCATTTATCGAGGAAGGCTATAGGCTATATATCATCACGCTAAGACCAATGAGAGCGGAGCACCACTATTCCACGCGGACGAAGTCGCTGGCAGAAGCTAGTAAAGAATAAAGATCTAGTATAATAATATTAATCATCATTATAAATCAGTTCCAGTTCGGATATCTCATCAGACTCAGACTCTGAACACACCAAACCAACAAGATTTACTACACCAACCACACCTGTTCATCCGAGACGTAAAGCGCCACGAATCATAAGGTTACAAGCTCAACTAAGAGAGAAACCGACTCGAATGACATCATACAATCCCACCACAAGATCTGCTCACACTATTCAGTATAGATACAAAGACTTCAGGAAAACTAATCCACCTCCACTGTGGTCCAACGAAGGTCTCTCCATCGAAGAATTTAAAAGAGAAAGAGATGTAGAAGGATCTCTGAGAAGGAGTCCAAACCATACCTCGGCTCTTAGAGCTGCTGAACTAATCGTCATCAATAGAATAAACGAGCTGGAAAAGGAAATAAATGAAGTTAAAAATAAAATGAACAATAATACTGATGAAGTTAACATTACAAACGTGACAGATAAGAGTGAAGCTAAAGATGAAAACAAAGGAAGCGATGTCAATATGAAACTTGTTAATGTTAACGTTGATCCTACTAACGCAGAACAATTCGAAAAGGAAGCCGAAATGATTACGTCCAAAACCAACAAAAAATCGACAAATAACATCACAAAAGCTACACAAACTTACAAACAAACAAATTCAGTAAAAACACCGACAGGAACAACAAGAAACAAACCAATATCTATCTCAAGTACATCATCATCTAAACCCTACAATTTTGTTAAGAAAAACTCAAGCAACACGACGGTTGATGGCAAGAAGAACAATATGCCTAAAACTACATCAAAAGTCTTTACTGGCATCAGTAAAACTTTCAACGTCACCAGTAATGTCACTGAGAAGTTAACCAAAGACACAGTAAATAACAATAAGCAGTCTACTGTGAATACTGTCAATGTTAAGAACACAACTAAACTTTTAAACGTAGTTAGATCGTCTGCTAGGACTAGGAGAGTGCTGGCATATTCCTCTCCGCCAATTTACTCGGATTTCGATCCATTTGATCACGTTAAATTCGGACTAGATGATAAATTATATGAGCGAATGCCGTACAAAATTAAAAATGAATTTGGATAGAAGATCATAATACTTTCATTTCAAAGTTTGAAGTTAAAATGCGTTTTTAATCTTTATGTAGAAAGACACCGATGCTAGAAATAAGTGGGTTTGGTTTAGTATTAAACGGTTTATTAAATTAAATGATAAGATTAACTCTTGATTGTTTTATTATTCTTAGGGCGGATTCGACCAATCAGGAATAAATTTTATTCTCGGCGTAAATCGCTTATTTCTCGAGAATACATCAATTTCACGTTTAACCAGCTACAATTACGAGTCTATTCGGGAATAGTTACTATACCACCATTTTGCATGGAATAAGAAGCTAATTCCAGGAATAAAAAAAATGACATTAAATGATAGCATAATTCACTGACATTTTTTTTAAATATTTTTTTTATTAATTTAAAGGGCTTTGTCGCTTGGCAGCTACTTTTCCACACTATAATACGACAAATCAGAGTTGACATGAGTTATGCTTCTGCAACCTCCCATTTCTAAAACAAAATTTTTTGGCCGCGTATTACATTCGTTCACATTCACTTCGCTATTCGTGAGTAAGCAACTCCAAGTATAGCTAGATTGCATGGAAAAACGACTGATGATTTACTCGAGAATAAAATCGTGGTATATATTATTTTCCGTATAGTTATTCTTGTATAAATTCAGGTTTGGTCGAATCTACCCTTAATGGCCTTGAGAGGCTATTGAGAATAATCTCTCGGATCGATAGATTAGCAAGATTAAGCTGCGCTAGTCGCGGTCAATCCATGAATGAGTGACCATTTTTAACCGACTTCTAAAAAAGGAGGAGGTTCTCAATTCGATCGGTATTTTTTTTTTTTTTTTCTATGTATGTACACCGATTACGCTGAGATTTATGATCCGATTTACGTGATTCTTTTTTAGTTTGATGCGGAATAGATGCCATTTGGTCCCATAAAAATTTCACATGGTTTGGCCCAGTAGTTTTCATTTTGTGAACATTTTTTACATTTTTGTTTACATCGATGACGTAATTGTTTCGGAGTCGATTTATATTTTCCGTTCCCGTTTCTTGATCTATATTGTTTAAAGCTGCACCTTTCGTAGGCCTACCCATAGCTACTTAAAAAAAAACTATTTAACATATAATTATGACAATAAAAACAACGAAATGTTATAGCCTTCCTTATGTAATCTATAAAAATCCTGTAAAAAATACTGTAGTTTACAGAGCAACTTATTACAGACACTAAAAAGTAAAAAATAAATTTAAAAAAACTACGTTTAAAAAACCGACTTCAAAAAAAAAACTAAAAAGTATTAAAAAAGTATAAAATAACTTAATAAAGATTTAACACAAACCTAATACCTTTAATATTAATAAAACACCATTATTTGTATGTGTTACCTATTGACAGGTTTGAAGTCGGTGCCAAGTCCTAAACAAAATGAAATTCCTAAAGATTAACCTACGTAAATAAACTTAAAGAACAATGTGAATTAATGTGAAACAGATGAAAACTTTTTAATACCTGAATGAGTAACACTATTACATTTGGCTTGGCACCGACTTTAAACCTGTCAATAGGTAACACATACAAATAATGGTGTTTTATTAATATTAAAGGTATTAGGTTTGTGTTAAATCTTTATTAAGTTATTTTATACTTTTTTAATACTTTTTAGTTTTTTCTAAACATAGCGAGACCCCTCCGTGCTTCGGAGAGCACGTGTCGCTGTCGGTCCTGCGCCTGCTCTCTCCCCGGTCGTGTCGGATTGCAGACCCATCGGACTATGAGAGTGAGGGAATAGAGTCCACCTGTGTCTGCACAAGCTTGCGTGCACTATAATATGTCGGCACGTTTGACGTAGTGACTGAGCAATTGGCTGCTGCGCTGCGTGTCGCGGGTTCGTTTCCCGCACGGGACAACTAAAATTGTTCCGGGTCTGGGTGTTTGTGCATGTGTAATGAAAGTTTGTAAACGCACCCACGACACAGGAGTAATTCCTAGTGTAGGCCAACGTTTAAAAAAATATATATGTCGGAGGAAATAGCACGACTATCGAATTGATTGCTGGTTACATCGCGAGATATCCATTGTTCTATAAAAACAATACTTTGTAAAATCCTTATTTAATTTAATTTGAATTTTACAGTTTTATTAATTTTTACAATCTGATTAATATCTTTAGTTATTTTATTGTATTACGTATTACGTCCAATCGAGGAGCTCGTGGCTAAGCAACAGCCGCACGGATCGACCGATCAAAGGTTAAGCTGCGCTTGCCGCGGTCGGTCCGTGGATGGGTGACCATCTTTGTCATAGCGAGAGTCCTCCGTGCCTCGGAAAGCACGTTAAGCTGTTGGTCCCGGTTGTCATTTGTACATCTTTGACAGTCGTTACGGGTAGTCAGAAGCCAGAAAGTCTGACAACCAGTCTTACCAAGGGGTACCGTGTTACCCGGTAACTGGGTTGTGGAGGTCAGATAGGCAGTCGCTCCATGTAAAACACTGGTACTCAGCTGCATCCGGTTAAGACTGGAAGCCGACCCCAACATAGTTGGGAAAAGGCTAGGCAGATGATGACGTATTACGTCCAATCAGAGCAGAGGTTACGCCTCGAGCGGGGTCGAGGCGCCATCTTTACGTTTTGCCGCGTTTTTTTGACATCGGTGTGTTTGTGTTTGTGGATTGAGGTGGAAAAGTATTCTTGTTTTGATTTCTTACGGTGAAGTTAGATCGGTGTCGCGAACCCGCTGCTCAGATATAATTGTCTTGTAAAACATTTTCAATTCTACTAATTGTCAAGTAATAGTTCTTTTATTGACTCCAATATTGTTAAACTGTGATTAAATTGTAAGAAACAGACAATACATTGTTTTGTGCTCGCATACACCCTGATGACGTCCACTAGACCCGTGATCACTAATGACGATGTCACACATCTCCTGCGTATTTAGTTTATTAAGATTGGCCGTCGTGACCGTAATCGGTCTGAAAATTTATTTTTAATAGCCTATTTATTATTTGTATCTTCTATTCTTGTATGTATATCAAGAATATCCAAATTCTGTTAAGATTTTATGGAAATGCTGAGAAAACAAAAAGACGCGTTTAATTTCTGTATAAATTAAAATCAGCGCCTACATTATTTGCGTTAGCTATATGTTGTGAGTTAGTGAGCTGTGTACTTTGCTAGTAATATTATTAACTTGAATTTGTCTAAAAATTTAAACATTTAGCACGTTTATTTATAACTATCTAGATACTCATAAAATGCTTTGTCCTGAATGACTGACGGATCAATGCACAGCCAAAACTGCTGATCGTAGAGACCTGAAACTCGTAAGGTATGTTATTTGTATGACAGGAGATGAAAAAGGGGGGCAAAGTTTATATGAAAATTTGATATTTTTAATTTGAATTCATTATATCCCACGCGGGCGAAGCCGCTGGCGGAAAGATGCGTGTCTTGTGTAATTTTTATTATTTTTGCATTTTTTTTCATGATGGTACATCTATCTATACTTATAATAAATCTGTAGAGAGGTCAATTCTGTACATGAAATATATTTCTAAAATAACTATCAGGGGGTGATAAGGGATCGATACTGATGCCAAAAATGCAATCAGTAAAATTTTTGTCTGTCTGTCTGTCTGTCTGTCTGTATAAACTCTATAGAAACAAAAACTACTCGACGGATTTTAACGAAACTTGGTACAATTATTTGTCATACTCCTGAGGTGGTTATAGTATACTTTTCATCACGCTACAATCAATAGGAGCAGAGCAGTGAAGGGAAATGTTGTAATTTTGTTTAAACGCGCTAATCTCAAGAACCGCTGGTCCGATTTAAATAATTCTTTCAGTGTTAGATAGTCCATTTATCGAGGAAGGCTATAGGCTATATATCATCACGCTAAGACCAATAGGAGCGGAGCACCACTATTCCACGCGGACGAAGTCGCTGGCAGAAGCTAGTTTTCTAATAAGGCTACTTGGTTTACAAATGAATACTAAAAATTAAACACATTAAGGTAAATTAGATAACACATTTAATTCAAGTTTATTTACAAAATAACAATAAATAGCTAATCACACTGCAAATGCGGAGAATTAAAAACTTCGGCCAACAGAAAGAGATGGCTATAGTCCATTTTGCATAGCGCCGTCCCTGTCTTCAGGCGTCATGTCGCTCTCGTCACTCGGCCGAACAATTTCCATGCTTTCTATACCTGTTTAAAAGCACAAATAGTTTTTAGTACCAGGAGACACTAACTTGTTGATCTTGCTATTACAAATCTTGTAATTGAGGGGCTCGTAGCTAAGTAACAACCGTGCGAATAGAAAGTTTTTTTTTTGTGTGGCATCTCGCTGGTCAACCTAGAAGGTTGTCGACTGCTTAACCGGGCTTGCCTGTGAAGTGCCTTAAATGAATTTAGGGCCTCCAGCCAGGACTTAACTTACAAAACTAAGCGACTACACGCTAAGGGCATCCTCTAGTGGGATACGGGCCTCGGCTTAGGGCGTCGCTGGGGGAGGACAGCAAGGGACAGGCTGGATCAGAAATATATGATTGTTATAATCGGGAATTTTAAAGCTATTAGCTCAGCTCGCGGGCCGGCTCGTCGAGCTAGGGTCGGGAGGGCGCGAATAGAGAGAGCATGTAGGTTAAGTAGCACTAGCCGTGATCGATTGGATGGGTAACCATTTTCCAATCATAGCAAGAGCCTCCATAGCTCGGAGAGCATGTAAAGCTGTCGGTCCTGCGCCTGGTCTCTCCCCGGTCGAGTCGGATTGCCAACCCACCGGACTATGAGAGTGAAGGAATAGATTTTTAAACAAACTGAACTAAACTACTTTGTTCTATGTTCTCTCTCAGGTTACATTCTATTTCCATATCAAATTTCGTCTAAATCTGTTCAGTTGTTTTACAGTACAAGAGTTACTCATCATCTGCCTAGCCTTTTCCCAACTATCTTGGGGTCGGCTTCCAGTCTAAACCGGATGCAGCTGAGTACCAGTGTTTTACATAGAGCGACTGCCTGTCTGACCTCCACAACCCAGTTACCGGGTAACACGGTACCCCTTGGTAAGACTGGTTGTCAGACTTTCTGGCTTCTGACTACCCGTAACGATTGTCAAAGATGTACAAATGACAACCGAGACCAACAGCTTAACGTGCTTTCCGAGGCACGGAGGAGTCTCGCTATGACATAGATGGTCACCCATCCACGGACCGACCGCGCCAAGCGCAGCTTAACCTTTGATCGGTCGAACCGTGCGGCTGTTACTTAGCCACGAGCTCCTCAAGAGTTACTAATTACCATTATAACATTTTCATAAATAAATACACTAGCTGTTCCCACAGTTTCACCCCCATAAGGGAACTTCTTCCATCCTCTAAGTTTATCCAGCATAAAACCAATTTCATGCTAATCCATTCATTGGTTTTTCCGTGAAAGAATAACAAACACACCCCACAAACTTTCGTATTTGCTATTTTAATGTAGGACTAGCTTTCAGACAGCGGCTTCGCCCGCGTATACAAACTTTGCCCCCATATTTCGCCCCCTTAGAGGTAGAATTTCGGAAAACCCTTTCTTATCGGATGCCTACGTCATACAAAGAACACACCCTCCAAGTTTCAGGTCTCTACGATCAGCGGTTTAGGCTGTGCGTTGATCCGTCAGTCATTCAGGACAAAGCATTTTATATGTATAAATTAGTAAGGATGTATTTCACTCACAGTACCTCTCATAGTCTCCTCAACTGTATCAACAGATGCTGTCACAGTCGTGGTCTTCGTCTCAACATCATCTAGAACGAAGCTCCTGTTCCCGTGCAGCAGAGCCTGGATCAGATTCATCTTCAGCGACTCCTCCTCATCACTGTAACTCGAACCTTCGACGATCCTTCGCAGCATTTCAGCTTTCAACTTCACACTGACGGCTTTATTCTGCGACTCTTCTATAGAGCGCTGTTTCATCTGTAAGTAGATTGATTTCGCACTCTTCTGTTCTGTCTTCGCAGTACCTCTGTGTCGTCCAGACTCGTCTCTTCTATCGTCAGCTGACTCGCTATGTCCTTCATCGTCAGATCCAACTGTTCCTGTGTCGTGAAAAAACTGTGTTGGTGTGCTCGTGTGTGTGGGTGCCCCGCTGTGGTAGTCGGTCGTCCGTCGTGTTTTTATGTTCTGGTATTTGGCTTCCGTCTGCGTGTTCATCCCTCTGAAGCGATGCTTCGGAGCTATGATACTGTATCGTTTCTGTAGTTCTGTTATTGGTTTCATGCTCCTCATTTTTGGGAATACTTCAGTTGGTGTGTAGTGTCGTCGGTATAAGCTCTCGTTGCTGTATTCAACGCCTCTATTTGTAGTTGTGTGTCGATTCCTAGTTTGCCTTCCTCTGTGTGCTGCGTGGTGGCGTGTTTTTTTAATTATATGTTTTATAGAACGAGCCGATTTATTATCTTGTTCTGTGAGAATTAAAATGTCATTAAAATATACTTTTTAGTGAATGTTTTGTGGTATTATATAATTTCTGCTTGCCCCCCTGGGGGAATAAGCATGAATATGAATAGGAACTCCAGTTTTTCACATATATCATTATCATCATATCAGCCTATCGTTGTCCACTGCTGATCGTAGGCCTTCCCTAAAGAGCGCCAACCATCCATATTGGGCAGGTCACATCCATCCATTGCCCCGTCACCTTGTTTAAGTCTAGCCGTAAGTAATTATAATGGTATACTAACTTACTCTGGCTAAAAATCGTCGCTGTATCAGTGACAGAACACAGCTTTAACTCAGGGGTGGCACGCGGCAGCATTATCATACGATGCCTCCTGTATTCTTGTATTGCAGATAAGGCGATGGCGCCCAATAGCACAGATATTGACCCGTTAGCTATTGTTTCACACACATACCTTCTTCGCTCGTATCTTCATTAGATCTCCTCAAATTAGTGAATCTCGGGAATCGTATCTTCAAGGCGTAGTTGACAGAGTCCAGCAGCGCCTGGCGCCGCTCCGAGTGGTACAGGCGCCGGAACGGCCGCAAGAAGTTCTCTATCAGACCGTCGCACACTTCACGACTGGTCTTTGTTGCTGGAAGCAAAGTTTGAAATTGCAGTACCATTAATCAATCAGTGCAAATGATACATTATATGACATCATCGTCTGCCTAGCCTTTTCCCAACTATGTTGGGTTTGGCTTCCAGTCTAAACCGAATGCAGCTGAGTACCAGTGTTTTACATGGAGCGACTGCTTATCTGCCCCTCCACAACCCAGTTACCGGGTAACACGATACCCCTTGATAAGACTGGTTGTCGCATTTTCTGGCTTCTGACTACCCATAACGTCTATCAAAGATCTACAAATGAAAACCGGGACCAACAGCTTAACGTGCTTTCCGAGGCACGGTGGAGTCTCGCTATGTCATGTCACTCATCCACGGACCGACCGCGCCAAGCGCAGCTTAACCTTTGATCAGTCGACCCGTGCGGCTGTTATTTAGCCACGAGCTCCTCGTCTATCTATTATATGATAGTATTATAGATATATAGTTTACTGAGTACAGTATGATCATTTCGGTGCACCTACTGTTAGGGTACAGCTGGAACTCGATGAGGCTGTCGAAGAGCATGTAGCCCTCCTGGTACTCGTACAGCAGGTCGGCGTAGTCGATGATGGAGTTTACGTCCGTCGCCAGCGCCGTGCGGCGCGTCTGCAGCAGGTGGTGCATCATGCTCGCGTAGCCTGAGGGCAGGACGCTCACTAAGCCACGAGCTCTCAGCTCATACACAAACTAAACATTCGTCTGCAGACAGCGAGTACTCACTCCGCACGATGGCTATCTCCCCCTCAGCGAGGAACCTGCCCAGGCTTATAGTGACCTCGGCAAGTGGTTGGCCGAACCATGCCAGGCGCGCTTTCTCGAACGACCTGAAATTTGACACGAAAGACCATTAACATAAGAAAATTCTTTAATAGAAGATAGTAGAAGTGTTAGTGAATATGTAGGACGGATTTTAGGAGCAAGAAGCATATAGTGATGTAATTAGTAACAACATTATTAATCATCTAAATGGTCTTAGTAGTAACATCGATGCTTTGGGGAGCTTTCGTGAGATACTTGATGAGCTGATGACGAACAAGTCTTGGTAGTAAGTATTAGTAAGTAGTCACCGGCATCAATAGGTAGACATTCGTAATGCTAGTAGCCCGTGTCTATGCGGTGCTGTGTCTGTGTGAAATATATGACGACGCATAGCCACAGAAAGAAGCGTAGATTGCAGTTTGCATCCGGACGAGCTTCACAAGAAGTGACAAAAGGTAATATCATCTCTTCTCTACTTCTGCAAAATAAATATATTGACTACATACTCGTTGGTGATAATCTTTGCGTGTCTGATGACGTCATACACGTGCTTCGGGTCCTTCGAGGCCACGAGGCTGGTGAGCTCCAGCAGGAACACCATCATGTATCCCTCGTTGAGCTGCTCCATCATGTCGTCGTAGTGCTTGTAGGGCGACGCCACTCTGGGGCTTGGCGCCACCATGGCTGGAACACCGAGGCTGTTAGTTGAAGACTTCCTTTCATAGGAACATATAACACAAACACTACAAACCTCTATGAAGCATATCTCCTGCAGTAGACGCAGTGGTCGGCTCGTACGGCTTGTATACTGGTCTTCCTTCTGCCATCGTGGTCCTTGTGTGCTCACCCTCATCCGGAGCAGTTCCCAATTGTACGAACCCGAGCTGGTCGTCCAAGAAGAACTGTTCTTGGCCTGTTGCTATTGAGAACCCGTAGTCTTCGGGTTGAGTGGGAGTGTTAGGCAGTGAGATGCCCTGTCGGTGGACGGCTGGTGAGGGCCTGGAACTGGTCTTCAAGTGCCTGTTTCGGACCCTGGGTCGTACTTTACGAGTAGATGTAGTATATTTGATCTGACTCCTTTTACCTGGTGGAATAGTTTTAATTCGAGAGTTTTTTTTGAGAAGTTTCAAGACCTAGTTTCCATAGAATTCTTGTCGGCTCTTCTTCATAAGACCTTACTTCTTGCAAGCGTTCAACGTATGCTTTGAATTACTTAAATGCCTTGGGAAAGATATGAAAAAGGTTTAATCGTGGCAAAGTGAGACAATAAATACATTTTGACACAGCAGCCGTTTCCCGCAGTCTCTGAGGGAACTATTTCGCGCACGCCAACCAAAACCATCTTATTTCTTCATCCAGATTATAAACTATGTGTGTACCATATTTCATACAAATCCATTCAGCAGTTCTTGCGTGAAAGAGTAACAAACATACAGACAGCAGCATTACAGCTTTGATTGAATGGGCACTTATCTGCGATGAGTCTGATAATGTACTGATAATGTCACGGTTGTGACCTTTCCAATCTTTTGGGCTGTTGGATTTCATCATCATCATCATCATCAGTCTATATAACGTCCCACTGCTGGGCACAGGCCTCTTCTCATACAGAGATGGCATGAGCATTGATCACCACGTGCGCTCAAGGCGGATTGGCGATTTCAGACTTTTTAGGTCCAGGTTTCCTCACGATGTTTTCCTTCACCGTTAGTCAGTGACGTCTAAGATACTTAGAAAGTACATATGACTTCCTAAAAGTCACATTGGTACTTGCCAGGTTTCGAACCCACACACTCGTACACGAGAGACAGGTGCCTTAACCACTAGACCACCACGACTTGTTGCATTTATCTCCCATCAAATTACAAACCTATAGAGGCTCTTTTGAAGTAAATAAAATTCTTACTCGTGTAGTAGCTAGGCGTCATCACTTTCATAGTCAAACTATGCAACCTCTTGTCCACTGGTGTGTAGTTAGTCATCTCATACAGCCAGATTTTAATGTATTTCGTGTTCGGTGACGCCGAAGTCGGCGGCTTCGATACTTGAGTCGCTGTCTGTTTAGAACTAGTTGGACTCTGAGTTCTGTCGATCCCTCTCTGGAAAATTACTGGACGACGCGTTGAGGAGGGATGTTTTTGATGATGGAGCGCTTCTGGACGCGTTACCTTGGGTCTATGAGGGCTTGAAGGGGACTTATAACCATTTGGAGTTTTGGGGAGTACAGAACTTGGACTTGGAAGTCTAAACTGTTGGTATAAAGGCACGTGTGGTTTAGGCTTACTCGGCAGAGAAGTTTCTTTAGGTGGGTGCACAGGGTATGGGTATGGCGGCTGGTGCTCTGGGCCGCCATCTTCAATAGGACCAAAACTTGGTGGAAACAGAGGGGGGTAAGGTAGGTAGGTACGAGCGACTATAGTTTCGGCTGTAGTCTTCCCATAGCCTGCAGGAGTGGGTAGGAAGGTGGTGTGGGGGTTTGCAGTGCCGTTCCACCAGAGATTCGTGATGCTGTAGTCTAGGAACTCATTGTCTCCTGTCGGTTGGTGTTCGAAGGCTCTTAGGACTGATCTCTCTTCATGTATTTTATGCTGTACATCTTTGAGGAACTCGCTGACTTGACGGAAATGTTGGTGGTGTTGTGCAATCAGTTGGGACTCGTCGAATTTAACTGGAACTGACAAATTTTATGGTACTATGTACTGAATCCATAATTTATATTTTTGGTCCTTCGATCTAAAGAAAATTGGTCCTCTGATATTAAGCAGTGACAGTGTATTAGTCGAAAGAGCTAAAGTGGTTTTGAATGAAGGTGAAACATGCTCACACTATTTTCCAAAAATTATTTAGATAGCTATTGATATTCTTACCAGTTTTAATATAGAGACGTTTAGGGGTCTTATTTTATCTTTAAAGCTGAATATAGAGCATGACGGACTATCCTTCTTTTGTTGAGATTTTCTTGTCCAGAATCTGGTCCTTCCGTCCGATAGAAATTATATAGGTAGAACATATTGCATCAAAAATAAAACTTACTTTTACCATCATTTTCGCAATTAACACAATTCACAACTAAAATTAACAACAAAAGTAGCATAGTTGTTATCACTTTGAAAATGATTATTGTTTAAATAATATCTTCATTATCATAAAAATCTGTTTTATTATGGTTCCCATATTTGAAACGATGAAACAATAAATAGTTTATTTATTTCTTGTGATCAAGCTCATTTATTTTAAAAACTACAAACAGTAACCGTATTTTTAAAAACCGTTAAGTTAAAATTTACAAAAAAAAACATGAAAATTTAAGTTCTATTTAAAAGTAGTTACTATTTCAGTTTTATTAACAATAAAATAGTTCTAACATCTTTATCGGATTAGAAAATATAAATATATTTGCATATGCAATGTAATACAAGTTTTACGATTCCATAAAAATGTTAGTATTTTTATATTAAAATGAAAGTGTGCACTTGTTTTCTGCTGTTCACGATATTTGGTAGTTATTTTTCAAGAATCTTTTTTACAGAATCTATCATAGGAAACCTAACAAAATAGTGTTAAATATTTTAAAAGGTTTTTTTATTGTCAACCAAATTAGAATGGGGTAAAACAAACCAGTATTATCTTACGATTATCGAGTCGTTGAGCCAAAAATATACAAAGAATCTTATAGTCCTATATAATCTCTAAAAGACACACAACATTTTTAATTTGCTCATACAAACTATGTAGACAATTCTAGTTTGATACCATGCAAATTAAAATTATACAAATCATTTACCAAAATGACAAGGCATTGGTTTGGTCCTTGGGTACAGGAAGACGAAAATTAAAAAAAAAACAATATAATTTTATCCATAAAATCTAATTACGAATCAAAATTCTCTTACAGCGCTCTCAAATTCGATATCACAGAATAAACAACCAGAAAACCCGAGAAGCGTAAACCTAGCACTAGAAACCGTCCTAGAGTTTAACAACAAAGCAGCAGACATAAAGTTCCTAGACGATGTACATGAGTTTATATCTAAAGTCAAAACTGTTATCGGTAACAATAGGAACTCCCGCCGTGACTTCCCGGCGCCGAGACCCGCCACCTTCACAGGGTTCATTCACGAACTCATCAACGTAATCAGCACGTACGACGACACAGCATTCGAAGATTTCTTCAGCTACCTAGACGATGAAATCAGAAAGTACCACTACAGAGGCTGCAAGTTTTATGAATTGACTGAAAATTATGAAATGAGAAAGTTACTAGCAGCTAAACTAAATATGATCAAAGGCAAGCCTGTTATAATCATGAGAGCGTACATCAATCTACTGGCGGATATGATAAGGGATGAGGAATATGATGATAATGTCAAAGAATTTGTGGATTACATAAACTCATTGTACAGGGAAGATGCTGAACAGAAGTTCCAAAAAATCTTATCTGAACTAGAGTATTACGGCAAGTCAAAATCTAAAAGGAATAACAATCATTTGGTGAAGATCATCAGGGATGGAGTGCGGTCCGTTCTGTTCGACTATTACAGCAACTTAAACCCTAATGCTAGAAGAGAATTAAAAAGCAATATAGATGTGTTTTGGAGGAAACAATTCAAAGAACCTCGTCCACCAAGTGCAAGCACGAGACCGAATGACATTCCTTATACTGGAGCCGTTGTTGATCGGTTCAAGAATTCTAACAATATCATTGTGGAACATAAAAATCCGGTAGTTTTTACAATAAAACAGCTCACGGTTACAACTCCTAAAAAAGAAGAAAACACAACCGAAGCAACTAAAAGCTATAAAGATGTTAAAGTTAATAGGATCGAAATCAAAAAGTCTGACTATAAAAATACTGGCATAATAGTAGATAGAGAAAACGATGAAAAGAAAGGATATAAAAACACCAGATTTGATGCTATCAATAAAAAATATCAAGGCAAAGGTACAACAGCACAAACTCCTAAGCAAGACGAGCAGAGAGCAATAATTGGAAATCAAAACCAGTCAAAAGACTTTAGTTCAGACGAAGTTATATCAGACAATTCATTCGAGAGCAACTCTATAGAATTCTCACAAGAGTTACAGCGAGAATATAACACGAAGCCATACATGACGCTGTACCCAGAGGAAATAAACAAACCAACGACGACAACAAAGAAAGTATCTAAAAAACACGTTCACAGATCTCACAAGCTGACAACGGCAAAAACAAAAGGTGTGACAATGTCCGCAGAGAGATCGACAGGGAAACTACCGAAAGCTCTCGCTGGAAAACTGACGACTAAAAAGAAACATCACTCGAAGCACAAGAAGTCTCATAAATCTAAACATGGATCGAAACACAGTGATAAGAATGAAAATAAACATAGAACACGACATGGGAAGGAACATAAACTAACACATAACAAAGAACATCGTATGAAACATGACAAAAAGCACAGCTCCAAACATGAAGTAAAACAGAAACAATGGCACAAAACGAAACAGAAGCATGAGAAGCATAGCAAGACAGATTGGTCGATGCCTGAACATGGAAAAGCTAAAGTGTTCAAACAAAATAAGGTTCTATCAACAAATATGGAATTGTATGAATACAAGAAAATGTTTGGACCGGTCAGGGTGGACATCATGTAAGGCTTTTTATAATATATTTAGAAATTAGGTGATCCTCGCGCTTTCTCTCGTATCCTGAGATCGAATATAACGTATCATATTTCCGTCCCCCAGTTTCAATCTATTTCCATACCAGATAATATAGATCGTTTCAGCGTTGACCTTGTAATGATCAACTTGGTTTGCTACTTGTCTACTGGTCGTCGACTACTTCTGAGTAATTTCAACAGTTGCCATTACATTAAACATGAATATATTTGTTTCAGTCCCAATACATCGGCTACTACAATAAACACAAGAGCTTCTACACCATTAAAGTCTACTACAACAACCAAACCAGCTCTACTCAAACGAATTTATGCGCCAACGAGACAATTTCCTCCAGTACCTCCGAGATTAAGAGCAAAGATAACAACAATGAAGCCCACTCAAAGGACTACACCGTCCCCACCTGCAGCAACTACATCGCGCTGGTTAATTACAGCAATTAATAATGAATACCCCAAGCCATCTAAACAGACAGCTGGAAAAACAAATGGAGAATTAAGAAAAAGTGCAGAATTTCGCATACGGTCTAACGAAGGCATGTCTATCGAACGATCTGAAACAGACAGAAAAATCAGACGTAATACCAAATCTTCCATAACAACTCCTGGCCCAGAAAAAGTCCAATATGTCATCAAAAGAATAAACGATTTAGAAAAAGAATTAAAAGATGTCAAAAATCAGATAAGTGATATAAAAATTGGTGGTTTTAATGTCAAAAGGGATACAAATAGGTTTGGCGCAAAAGATTTCACAGAAAAAGGTAAACCATCTGAATATCAATTTGGAACGTATCTTGGCATAACGCCGCTGAGTTTTAAGATAAGGAAAGATAATTTCAAGCTCACAGGCACAGCAGAAAAGAAATACGAAGACAAATACGCAAAACAAAACAATTATAGCAGCATGACTGATAAAACTGCCACTAATAATAAAACCTTAAACGTTCTTAAACAGCCTGAAAGAACAGAAGATAATAAATCAAAAGTAATCACTCATACGAACTTCCTCTACAGTATAACATCTAAAACAAAAGTCACTAAAGGAGTCAAACTTATGATAGAAGACCAGGATTACGTCAACGCAAAAGACCCGAGAATTGTAATGGATTACCATGGAGTCGACGAATGGCATGAGGCTCTCAAGTTCGCAAGGATTAAAGCTAAAAGTTCTTCTGCTAGAACTACAAAATCTACTACCGTTACTACACCTACATCTAAATCTACTGCTAAGCCTAGTACAGCAGTAACAACTGCTGCTACACTTGCAGCTGTACCAGTTTCTTCATCATCGAAGTCAACAGATGCTGTGAAGAAGGCTCCAGTGACTACAACAGTTCATCCTAACACAAACATATCTAAAACCACTTCATATCTGACTAGTGACGTCAGTGAAACTTCCACCCTCACCACTAAGGTTTTAAAAGAAATACAAATTAGTAATATGACGTCTGATGTGAATATTGTTACAGTTACAAATTCAACGAAACTTGAAAGCGTTGTAACTTCTTCCATTTCTACTGATAGTAAAAGGAGTTATGTTGTTTACTAATGAAATAAATGTGTTAGTTTTTTTTATTTATTATCTTCATCTGTCTAGCCTTTTCCCAAATAAATTTGGTCGGCTTCCAGTCTAACCACATGGAGTTTTGGCCATGTTTTACAGAGAGCGACTATAGCCTACCTGATCTTCACAAGTCAGTCACTTGTGACCCAGTAATTACATGACCCGTTGGTAAGACTGGCTGTCACACTTTCTGCCTTATGACTGCGAGTAATGACTTTCAAAGATAAAAATGTCAACAGAGAAGTCTCTAAGGGCGTACCCAAGGTGGGGCAAAATGGGGCAAAATGGGGCACTTACTCCGTTCTCTTGGTAGTTAGTAATCAAAATAAGATTATTTACGTCACAAAATTTTCCCGCTGTGGGTCGAGCGGGAGAGAGTGTTAGACTATTACCGACTGACTGACAGGTGTCCATGTTCCTTCCTTCGCTCTTTGCATTCCAGAACCGCGGTAACTCTTCCTTTCTCTAACAATCCCGCAGCCGACCTCATAAGCTAAAAAAAACCGGCCAAATGCGAGTCGGACTCGCGCACCGAGGGTTCCGACCATTGGAAAGAAAAAATACGCAATATAGTCGCAATTATCTTGTTTTTTTCCGACCGCATAATTAAGTTTGTTTGTAGAGGAAAATTGCTGATTACTAAAAAACTACTTACTAGATCTCGTTCAAACTAATTTTCAATGGAAGTTTGCATGGTAATCTACATCATATATTTTTTTTAGTTTTATCATTCTCTTATTTTAGAAGTTACAGGGGGGGGGACACATTTTACCACTTTGGAAATGCCTCTCGCGCAAACTATTCAGTTTAGAAAAAAAAAAAACCGGCCAAGTGCGAGTCGGACTCGCGCACCGAGGGTTCCGACCATTGGAAAGAAAAAATACGCAATAAAGTCGCAATTATCTTGTTTTTTTCCGACCGCATAATTAAGTTTGTTTGTAGAGGAAAATTGCTGATTACTAAAAAACTACTTACTAGATCTCGTTCAAACTAATTTTCAATGGAAGTTTGCATGGTAATCTACATCATATATTTTTTTTAGTTTTATCATTCTCTTATTTTAGAAGTTACAGGGGGGGGGGACACATTTTACCACTTTGGAAATGCCTCTCGCGCAAACTATTCAGTTTAGAAAAAAAAAAAACCGGCCAAGTGCGAGTCGGACTCGCGCACCGAGGGTTCCGACCATTGGAAAGAAAAAATACGCAATAAAGTCGCAATTATCTTGTTTTTTTCCGACCGCATAATTAAGTTTGTTTGTAGAGGAAAATTGCTGATTACTAAAAACTACTTACTAGATCTCGTTCAAACAAATTTTCAATGGAAGTTTGCATGGTAATCTACATCATATATTTTTTTTAAGTTTATCATTCTCTTATTTTAGAAGTTACAGGGGGGGGGGACACACACATTTTACCACTTTGGAAGTGCCTATCGCGCAAACTATTCAGTTTAGAAAAAAATGATATTAGAAACCTCAATATCATTTTTAAATACCTATCCATAGATACCCCACACGTATGGGTTTGATGAAAAAAAAAAATTGAGTTTCAGTTCTAAGTATGGGGACCCCCAAAATTTATTGTTTTTTTTCTATTTTTGTGTCAAAATCTTAAAGCGGTTTACAGAATACATCTACTTACCAAATTTCAACAGTATAGTTCTTATAGTTTCGGAAAAAAATGGCTGTGACATACGGACGGACAGACAGACAGACAGACAGACAGACAGACATGACGAATCTATAAGGGTTCCTTGTCGGACTACGGAACCCTAATGATATTAGAAACCTCAATATAATTTTTCAAGACCTATCCATAGATACCCCACACGTATGGGTTTGATGAAAAAAAAATTTTTGACTTTCAGTTCTAAGTATGGGGACCCCCAAAATTTATTGCCTTTTTTCTATTTTTGTGTCAAAATCTTAAAGCGGTTTACAGAATACATCTACTTACCAAATTTCAACAGTATAGTTCTTATAGTTTCGGAAAAAAATGGCTGTGACATACGGACGGACAGACAGACAGACAGACAGACATAACGAATCTATAAGGGTTCCTTGTTGGACTACGGAACCCTAAAAAGCTCAAACGTGTTTGAGCCAATTTTATTATTTTTAAAGCATTGATTGACACAACAAGATTACATTGAAGTTAATTATGTCTGAAAAAAAACCCTTCATGGAAGACATTAATTAGTACAAATACTAAAGGATAAACTCGCCAGACAAAGTTAATGAAATTTTAATCGGTCCAATGTCTTCCCTAACCAATAAATGATAATTTTCAAAATCATTTCAGAATTTACGGAGGAACACATACAAAAATAACATATAGAACGGTAAAAGTTATAAATACTGAATCTAGACCTAAGAATTCTACAAAAGACACTGAAAAACGTCTAACATCTGTATAATTGCACATAATATTTTGTTCATAATGCCAGCGCCTGCCGTTTTTGTGTTAGCTATATGTAGCTTTGTAGTAAGTAGCATTTTCTATGAGATTAGACATTTAAACACACCCTATTTACAGTTTCTTCAAACGATTTTGAGTTCTATTCCGTATTGATAAGGATGGTGTTGAAAGCAAAATAATGTTTACTATAACAAATATATTCTGCATTCTGTCTTTGTCATGCCACAATAGTGCTCAAAATCCTTTGAAAAGTCGGTAAAGGGTGCGTTTAAATGTCTAATCTCATAGTAAATGGAGTATTGTTTGGTAACAAACGACGTACACGGCTTGTTCCCACTAGTTTCAATATTTATCTAAAAGAATTGTCTTCAAGATTTGTATGAAATTATCAAATGGCTTGTCCCACTGGGGGGAAAACTATCGTACCACTAGTACGATAGTACGTCTAGATTGGGCGTCAGTCGGTCAAGGTTGGGCGTCGGTCTAGGGTCGGCGTCGGTCAAAGGTCAGCGTCGGTCTAGATTGGCGTCGGTCTAGATTGGGCGTCGGTCTAGGGTAGGCGTCGGTCTAGGGTCGGCGTCGGTCTAGATTGGGCGTCGGTCTAGATTGGGCGTCGGTCTAGATTGGGCGTCGGTCTAGGTTCGGCGTCGGTCTAGATTGAGCGTCGGTCTAGGGTAGGCGTCGGTCTAGATTGGGCGTCAGTCTAGGGTAGGCGTCGGTCTAGATTGGCGTCGGTCTAGATTCGGCGTCGGCCTGTATAGGCATCGGTCTAGATTGGGCGTCGGTCTAGGGTAGGCGTCGTAATCATCATCATCATCATCGTCATCAGCATCACCATCATCGTCAGCATCAACATCGTCATCATCATCATCATCGTCAGCATCAACATCGTCATCATCACCGTCATCATCATCATCATCATCGTCATCATAATCATCATCATCGTCATCATCAACATCATCATCATCATCATCGTCATCATCAACAGCGTCGTCATCATTTTTCGATAAAGTGTAATTTATTAATATGACTAGCAAACTAGACTGCTCACTAAGTCGCAACATAATATAGCTAACGCACAGAATGCAGGCGCTGATATCCTTCTTAATATAATAAATGCGAAAGTAACTCTGTCTGCCTATCGCGCTTTCACGCCAAAACTACTGAACCGATTTCAATAAAATTTGGTACACAGATAGTCTAGAGCCTAAGAAAGGATGTGGACTACATTTTACCCGGGTGCGTGAAGTAGTTCCCTCGGGATGCGGGTGAAACCACGGGAAAAAGCTAGTAATTAATAAATGCGTTTCTGTTTTTATTTCAACATTGCCATGAAATCTTAAGAAGCCTAGTTCTTCTTATCGTGTGGGCTGCAGGTTCACTAACCTAACAAGCCCTAGTGTCAGAGTTTTCTCAAACCCGCCTGACGGCCTCTGAGAGCAGCGCATAACGTGCCCGTGCTCTTGTAAAGTCACACACAGTGTTGTAAAGTCCACAAAGCGATTTCGGCCCGACCCAGGGATCGAACCCGAGACCGCGTTTACAGCAGTCGCTTATGCGACCGCTAAACCAACGGATTCTTTATTAAAATCAAAGGTTTTTATTTTAGTAGACCAATTTACAGGTACTTATAAAACGTCAAAACTAGAAACTAGGTGCACGGTTCCAAAAAGTGGGTCCTATGGAGAAGAATCGGCAAGAAACTCCATGGATACTCTTTTAAAATCAATTGTTCTTGTTACAAATAGTCGTGTAACGTGAGGATCATGTAGATCAATGCATATATACATGCAAAAAAAAGGAACTGAAACATTACCTAACAAACATTTAAGAGGATATAAAATAATATACCTAAAATGCTTTGTCCTGAATGACCGACGGATCAACGCACAGCCACTGATCGTAGAGACCTGAAACTTGGAGGGTGTGTTCTTTGTATGACGTAGGCATCCGATAAGATGCGATCGATTTCTTAAGGGCGTGGACCAGAGGACGAAAGTTTGTATGAAACTCTGTCATTTTCAATTTGAAGTCGTATAGCACACGCGGGCGAAGCCGCTGGCGGAAAGCTAGTAATCAATAAAACAAACAAAAGTAGATCTTATTGTTTATTTTTATGAACCATTTAAATACTTATCCAAATCCACTTATTTAATTTATTATTTCTAGCATCAGTATCTTTCTACTTATAGAATTAAAATGCATTTTAAGTTCAAACTTTGAAATGAAAGTAGGTATTGGTGTCGATTCTGACTTACACACGACTAAACTAATTTTAAAATATCATGCTCTTTTTCTATTGCGAAATACAAGAAGAGGATAGCAAGTAATTCAGTGCTGTCAAATTAAATGACAGATGACATTTTGTTCGTACAGGTTTGTTAATTTAGTCGAGATGTTACGTCGTGATGTTTAAATTTGTATGGAAAACTATTTTTTTCTAATTTTACAGGTGTTAAAAGTTTGCTATCCCTTTCTTATATTTGTTGATGGAAAGAGAGAATTATAGAGTAAATTTAATTTAGATGGTGTCAAGAGAATCGCGGCCATTATCTTCTATCCAAATTCACTTTTAATTCTGAATGACAATCGCTCAATATACATTATCATCTAGTGCGAGTTTAACGTGATCAAATGGATCGAAATCCGAGTAAATTGGAGGGGAGGAATATGCCAGCACTCTCCTGGTCCTAGCAGACGATCTAACTATGTTTAAAAGATTAGTTGTGTTCTTAACATTGACAGTATTCACAGTAGACTGCTTATTATTATTTACTGTGTCTTTGGCTAACTTCTCAGTGATATTACTGGTGATGTTCAAAGTTTTACTGATGCCGGTAAAGACTATTGATGTAGTTTTAGGCATATTGTTCTTTTTGCCATCAACTGTCGTGTTGCCCGCGTTTTTCTTAACAAAATTGTAGTGTTTAGATGACAATGTAATTGGGATAGATATTGGTTTCTTTCTTGTTGTTACTGCCGTTGTTTTTACTGAATTTGTTTGTTTGTCAGTGAGTGTAGCTTCTGTGATGTTATTAGTTGATTTCTTGTTTGTTTTGGACGTAATTATTTCAGATTTCTTTTCGAATTGTTCTACGTTATTAGAATCATCGTTAACATTAACAAGTTTCATATTGACATCGTTTCCTTTGTTTTCATCTTTAGTTTCACTCTTATCTGTTATGTTTGTAATGTTAACTTCATCAGTATTATTGTTCATTTTATTTTTAACTTCATTTGTTTCCTTTTCCAGCTCGTTTATTCTATCGATGACGATAAGTTCAGCAGCTCTAAGAGCTGAGGTTTGGTTGTTTGGATTCCTTCTCTGAGGTGCTTCTTCATCTCTTTCTCTTTTAAATTCTTCGATTGAAAGTCCTTCGTAGGACCACAGTGGAGGTGGATTCGTTTTCCTGAAGTCTCTATATCTATACTGATTAATAGTGTGAGAAGATCTTGCGCTGGGATTGTATGACTTTTTAAGCTTTAAATCCTTTTCTGACTTCTTTATCTTCAGCTTAGGCGTCGGTTTCGTCTCATGTATGTCGAACTCTGTCACAGACTTAGTCGTGTGCTTCGCTTTGCGTTTTGAGCGATGTTTTGACGAACTCTTTGACTCTCGCGGCGATATGTTCTTCCATTGCGTCTTCTTTTTTTTTCTTCGTGGTATTTCGAGGAGTTAGAGTTAATGATTCGGTGTACAGAGTCACGTATCTTTGTCTATTGTACTCTTGTTGATGTTGTTGTATGCTGAACGATGTAATAGAATTCTATATTGAAAGGAGTATATTATAGAGAGATATACTTGTAGGGGATATTATTTTCTTGTATAAAATCTGAAAGAACGGAATTTTGGAAGTGAGTGCATGCTAGAGGCTGTTCTTCTTGTTCACTTTCAAATTAGCTATACTTATTTTCATTTCACTTTTAATTCTTATTATAACTGCTTCTCTTAAGAAGCTTCTAGACAAGCTACTTTACCGGGAGTTTAGTTAAAATGAATCCCAAAATGAACACAAAATAACTACCAAATATCGTGAACAGCAGAAAACAAGTGCACACTTTCATTTTAATATAAAAATACTAACATTTTTATGAAATCGTAAAACTTGTATTACATTGCATATGCAAATATTTTTATATTTTCTAATCCGATAAAGATGTTCCAAACATTTTATTGTTAATAAAACTGAAATAGTAACTACTTTTAAACAATAGTTAGACTTTTATTATTTTTTGTAAATTTAAAATTACGTTTTAAAAAACGGAATAATTTTTAGTCTTTTTTTACTTTTAATTAAACGGCAAACCTTCATGAGGTCAAGTAGTGAATTGATTTGTTTGATAATATGTAAAAATATCCATTTAGTATTGAATAAATCAATCTCAAAGTGAATCAATTTTAAATATTGTACTTACATAAGATAATTAATTCTCCATAACAGAAAAAATCATAAAAAAATAATCATTATTTATTCATTTTTAATATTAGATTAATAAAAACAAAATATACCGTTTTAATAATGTAATTTCTACTATAACTTAATAAATAAACTATGAAAATTAATATAAAAACAAAAATCTGCATTTTTCAACCATAAACAAAGATGGACGTCTTTCAAACAAAAATTACGAAATACAAAAGTGACATTACAATTATTAAAAAGTAATCAATTTACAAAAACGATGCTTGTATTACTCTTTCATTTGTTTTTACATTGTGAATTAACTACTGGAGATGGAAAAGGTAGGTTTATTTTTAATAAGTCATCTGCCTAGACTTTTCCCAACTATGTTGGGGTTGGCTTCCAGTCTAAACCGGATGCAGCTGAGTACGTTGGATAGGTCTTTCAACAATAATGCAGGTGTTTGAAGGTCATTTTCCGATTCTTAAATCCATTTGCGAAATATCAAGCTTTTAGGTGCTAACACCTTAAAGATGGAAAGGTTCTGACTAAATTTTACGTCTGGCCTTTAAGCCCCATTGGGGCAGCTGTTGTTGGTAGAAAGCGTAAGGTATCTTCCACACCAGACCAAAAATCCTAAACCTTTTAAATCTCATACTTCCAGCAAAATTCGACGAAGCCCTCTTGATGGAACAGCACCACCAGCAGGTTCTTCAAATCAAAGCCTTCATTGATGGATTTCAGCACAGAGTAGCGACACACAGACCCAAGTTGAGAACAGCAAGAGAAACACACGAGACGCCCACAGACGAGGAGTTCCTAGACTACCACGTCACTAATGTCTGGTGGAACGATACCTCAGGGATAGGACAACACCAGATAACACCACAGACCTCGTTCCTTACGACTCCTTTTGGCCATGGAATGTTTCCAGCGGAGAAGTTTCCCACTTATCCGTACACCCCTCCGAAAGAACCGACAGTTCCACTCGAACTTCAAGATATATTCCCACCCTCCACTCCTTCAACTAAAAAGGATAGTCACCTCCCAGCTCCGTTTTTAACTCGACCCTCATTCCCA
Organism: Pyrrhia umbra; assembly: GCA_963891755.1. NCBI lineage: Eukaryota > Metazoa > Arthropoda > Insecta > Lepidoptera > Noctuidae > Pyrrhia > Pyrrhia umbra. The sequence continues at coordinate 776,101 of OY982946.1, forward strand.
TTTCCAATTCCATCTTCAACGACACTAGATCCTCCACAAGCTCCCCATATTGCGTTCCCGCCAACTCCAATACACCCTCAATACCCTGGCCTTACGCCCCCTCCAGGGTTTCCTCCAGACTTTAAGTACCCAACCATCTACCCTCCACCACCTGGAGAGAGTATTATACCAAATCAAACGAGACTTACTCATAAATTTCCTATGTTTACTTTACCAGATATACCTGATCGTCCATTCCCAAGCTTCGTAACTCCTACATACACTCCTATGACAACATTTGATGATCCTGAACAGTACTTTAACACCCCTGTTACGACGGAGGATGTTATTCCATCGTCTGTACCTCATACCACAACGACAATGATCCCCAAAATCAGTGAGCATGTGATGAAGTGGTTGCAGGAGCAAGCTAATCGTACGGCTGGTGTTACCTGGAGTATTGGAGTGCCAGCGCCTCTGGTCATACCAGCATATACACGTAAGACTTGGGTACTCATCAGCGTCATTGCCTGTGGGCCTAGCACGAAGAAAATCGGTGATCGTAACGTTAATGTAAGCCATTTTCAAATCATAATTGCAACCATATCAAATAAAAGCCGGCTGCGGGACGTTCGAAAGAGATACCGCGCCCCCGGAATAAGGCTGATTAAGGAACATGGATGGGTTTTAGTCGGTAAGAGACTGACACTCCCTTCTGCCCTAAAAAAAATAAAAAAAATAAACCACACATTCCAGCATTTAAATAAGAAGAATCAATTTAAATTAATAGTTTGTTAGAAGCATTCAGCAGAGGATATTCCATTCAAAAATCATTCGAAATGAATATTTTTTCTAAAGTCGTTCGCGCTAGGCCTAATAGAGGTGGAGTAGACAACATGTAACCTAATAGACACATTCTGAAGGTACAGAATCGAATATCGTTATTTTTAACAACTATAAGTACCCTTGTTGTTTCACACGTGTCTTGAGGGAATTTCTTCATGCTGCCTTATAAAATGTTACCTATAACCGTTTACAGAGTCCTCGATGTCACCGTAAGATTGTGTTAATTGACTTAACTCGTGTCAAAATGTGAATGAACTTTAACCACATAATCTTAATTATGATGACAATGCTTATGATGACGATGATTAAACTACTGAAAATAAATACGTAATATTGTAAACAGTTCACAATTTGTCGAAAGTTCATAATCTTGCGAGATCTTATGCGTTAGATTATGAATTAACGGTTTTCACAATTTTACGGTGACTGATACATCTTTGCCTAATATGTAACCAAGTACCTTCCATCAGCAGCTGATCAAACTTCAATAGCACGAGTAGGGAACGCCTTGAAGCGAACGACCCACCTGTACCGGCAGGCGAGCTCGGACCCCCCTCCCGCCAGGATGCCTGATCTCCTCTGGCTACATACGACTACAGTCCAGAGCGACCCCTGGCTTCATGAAGACGGTAGCTTGGTCTTCCCAAATAGGATGCCTTCCGGAAGACCAGCGCAAAAGCCGGGGGATCCTGACGCGACATCGGCCGGTTATGCGATTTTTGGAAGTTGGTATCTTTGCTTATATCTTTTAACGTATCCTCAGTTTTTACCAATGCTAGCTGTTTCCCGTGGTTTCACTCGTATCCTGGAGAAACTATTTCACAATATTAAAACTAAACAGAATGTGTGATTAAATAAAACTAATCTAACCGCATCCAGCTGAGTACCAGTGTTTCATAGAGCGACTGTCCTGTCTGACCTCCACAAGCCAATTAGCAGGTAACACGATCATTATAAGCCTATACACTCGGCGTCACAAAAATCGCACCTCTTTGAATATGAGTTTTAAGCATGCCCCGCCATCAAGGAATCAATTGAACCCAATTAATACTAGTATCAATTGAAAGTATATTTAATGACCTTTAATTTAACAATAGTTAGAATTCCCAAACACATCAAATCTCATTAGCACGTAACGTTAAACAAAATGTTGTCAAAATACGCATCACATCATCCACTAATTGCACCCCTCTAGAAGGGTATAAAACGGGCGACCCGGGTTAAATGTGAGTCATTCGCTCTCCAACCGTTGAAGTGAACACACGTGAACAGCTACATTAAGAAAAATACCCCTGAAGATGGATACCACTGCAGATGAAGCCGCTCAAGTCATTGCACTACTGCAATCAGGGATGCGGCAATGTGATGTTGCTCGGCAACTGAACTTGAGTCGATTTTCCGTTCGACGAGTGTTCCAACGGTTCCAAGAGACTGGTGGCTATATTCGAAGACGTGGATCTGGAAGACAACGCTGCACATCCGAAAGAGACGATCGCTTCATTGTTTCGACGTCTTTACGAAATCGGTTCTCCAATGCTGTTGAGCTGCAACAACAACTCCGATCAGCTCGCAGAACTTCTGTGAGTGTCTCCACGGTTAGAAGAAGGTTGCGGAAGAAGAAAATTGCAGCTCATAGGGCTGCTACAGGGCCAAAATTGACTGCACAGCATAGGAGAGACCGGTTACAATTTGCTCGGGAACATGTGGATTGGACAATCGAACAATGGAGGACTGTGCTCTTCTCAGATGAGACAAGGGTTTGTCTTTTCTGTAACGACAGGAGTAGGAGGGTGTACAGAAAGCAAGGGGAACGATTCACACATGCCTGTATTCAAGAGACAGTAGAATACGGGGGTGGCTCGTGCATGTTCTGGGGCGGCATGTCAATCGACGGCAAGACGAACCTTGTGTGCGTTTCTCGGACTGGAGGTGCTCGCGGGCAAGGGTCGCTGACTGCTCCTCGGTACATAACAGAGATCTTAGAGGAGCACGTGGTCCCTTATGCGGGTTATATTGGCAGTGGGTTCATGTTAATGCATGATAACGCCCGCTGTCACACCGCATTAATTGTAAGGGACTACCTGCAAGAAGTTGGGATACCTGTTATGCGCTGGCCAGCGAGAAGTCCAGACCTGAACCCAATTGAGCACCTTTGGGATGAACTGAAACGGCGAGTACGGGCACGGGATCCTGCCCCTACCACGCTTCAGGACCTCCAAGATGCCGCCGTAGCAGAATGGGACAACATTCCTCAGGAGACTGTTGTAACATTAATTAGGTCCATGAGGGAACGCATGGAAGCAGTTATCAGGGCTAGGGGGGGCAACACTAGGTTTTAAGTTGTTTTTAAGGACTCTTTTGTATATTTTTTTTTGTTGTAAATAAACATGTTTTAGTCATTTGCATAATCAACTTGCTTTTTTTTATTCCCTGGTAAACAAAAACGAAATCTTTTGTTTTATTCTTAAATTTAAATAAATTACCTTTGGAATGATACCCCATAGTCATATGTCTACCATTGATTAATAGGGTTAAAATGACTTTGAAAAGAATTCTTGATGAGGTGCGATTTTTGTGACGCCGAGTGTATATTGTCCCACTGCTGGGTACAGGCCTCTTCTCATACAGAGAAGGTATAAGGTAACACGATGCCCCTTGGTAAAACTGGTTGTTATACTTTCTAGACCTTGATAAAGTTGGGAAAAGACTAGGCAGGTGATGATGATCAAATACTGTTCCCAGACATCACGGTGGGTGAACCTACGACCAGCACGATGGTGGCGTACCAAGACGTGATGGACTCGCTGCACGAGGGTCACATGGTCGTGTTCCTCATTGAGCTGACGGCTCTCATCGCGCTGAAGGAGCCCGCACATGTGCATGATGTCATTGTCCACACCGAGCCGATTATATACTTGTATTTATCATTCACTAGTACTGATTCACCGCCTTTTGTATTATCATCATCGCCCTATTCACTATTCCACTGCTGGGTACAGGCCTCTTCTCATACAGAGAAGGGTTGAGCATTGATCACCACGCTTGCTCAAGACGGATTGGCGATTTCAGACAAAATCAATTACTTTAATCACAACTGTTTTCACTGAAAACAGAAAATTAGCAAAAAATATATATAAAACTGTCTTTAAAATCATTGATATCAGAAAAAAAAAATTGCTGAAACTCTTGCAGAATGCAAATACATCGCTCTCGAAGTCGGTGTCAAAATACACACAACAGTGCCCTAGCGTAAGACACCGACTTCCTACAGAGAAGGCATGAGCATTGATTACCACGTGCGCTCAAGTCGGATTTACGGTTTCAGACTTTTTAGTCCAGGTTTCTTCACGATGTTTTCCTTCACCGTTAATCAGTGGTGTCTAAGATACACTTAGTAAGAACATATAACTTTGACAAAATCCTGCAACTCCAACGTAACGTAGTTGGGGAAAGACTAAGCAGATGACTTTAGGTTCTTTGGGGACTACAAATTCCCTATTTTCTATATGTATGTATAGAAATCCTTGAAGTTACTTCTTTAATTTATCTGTTACAGTTTTTCTAAAAATGGCTACCTTCTCTGGTTGAGTCGGCCCCTGATGCAGATCACCATCGACTTGGCAGTATTCATATCTACTAACGAAACTGATGTCATACAGAGTGAGTCATTCTTAGTGCTATAGGAACAGTAAGCGCTTGTCGCTCATAGCTCGTGGGTGTGCGTGCTACCAGCACACGTGTCTGCGGCTACGCGTCGCTGTGTCAGTGTGCAGGGTGTGTGCCGGTGTCAGTACACACGCCTCACATAGCACAGGATTGTTTTCGGTATTGCAGATGTCTTTGAGCCACTTATTATAAAGCTTGAAGCTTGTTTGATGGAGTTTCATGCCGGTTATTCCTCTTAGTACTTGGAACTGCGCATCCAGTTTGGTTTTTAACCTTTCTTAAGATCCTTACAAGGCCAATTTGTTTGCCCCGACGAACAAATAGGATTGTTATAAGGTAAGCATGCGTTACTGTGTTTCTGTCTGTGGCATCGTAGCCCCCAAAAAGATAAACTGACTTAAAAGCTGTTTCAAATTATAGTTTGAAAGATTTTTTAAAATCATCCAGTAGCATAGGTAGTCACAATATACCATAATGGTCCCTTGAGACGTTTTATTATGAACAATAATGCGCTATAAGTTTCTAAAATGCATCTTCAACCTCTTCCTCCTTTTGGTCTCTTCTAAAATCCTCGACTAAGTAAAGAAAAGGCTAGGCAGATGAGGAATTGAAGTGCTTTCGCTATTTCTTCGACCAGGTCACGCTACAATGCTGAACCGCATGCTCATAGAGCGCAAGCTGGTGCTGTCTGAGGAAGTGAACTCCATCATTGACTACGCGCAGTCGCTGTACGAACCCTCGGAGGGGAAGCTGCTCTATGATACCGTCAAGGAGTTTGGAGACTACCCTAATAGTGAGTATTGCATCTTCATAATAGACCATCACTTCATCTCCAAAAAGTTTCACAGGAGGACTTTTATGTAGCATACATCGCCAATCCATCTTGAGCGCACGTGGTGATCAATGTTCATGCCTTCCTTGTATGAGAAGAGGCCTTTGTCCAGCAGGGGGATAATAAATAATGATAAAAGATTAAATGATAACGATGATGATGATTATAGTGTAGAGGAGCTTGTGGCTAACTAACAGCCTCACGGTTCGACCGATCAAAAGTTAAGTTGCGCTTGGTGACCATCTTTGTCATAGCGAGACTCCTCCGTGCCTCGGAAAGCACGTTAAGCTGTTGGTCCCGGCTGTCTTTTGTCGTTCTTTGACAGTCGTTACGGGTAATCAGGAATCAGAAAGTCTGACAACCAGTCTTACCAAGGGGTATCGTGTTACCCGGTAACGGGGTTGTGGAGGACAGATAGGCAGTCGCTCCATGTAAAACACTAATACTCGGCTGCATCCGGTTTAGACTGGAAGCCGACCCCAACATACTTGGGAAAACGCTAGGCGATGATGATATTATTTTATTAATTGAGACCTTCTTCATTTTCAGCGACGAAAGAAGGCTACTGGGTATGCGATGGCCTGATACAAAGTTTTCTCGCACCGTATCAACGCCTCGGGCCCGTAGAACAGCGACAGAAGTTGGTCGACTCAGTGACCAAGGCTCTAATAACAACGTTCCCTGAATATGATCCGAGACGAATCAATGAAGAATCTGGAGCACTTGAAGAAGGTATATCTTGTATATAGTATTCTGCACTGGCAACGTTGCCGTCATAATCAGGCGTTCGTAATTTATAAAAAGATGAAAAAAAAAATAATATTAATACAACACAAGACAAATATAATATTATGCAGGGGATAATAATGCCAAAAAAAACAATCAATAGAATATCGTTTGCGTTCATGTGTTTTCTACCTTGTAGATTCATCATAAACAGTTAATACCTATCCTTTTCCTAACCATGTAGGTATCGATTTCCAGTCTAAACCGCATGCAGAGTACCGGTATTTTACATGGAGTGACTGTCTATCTGATATCCACTACCCAATTACCGGGTAACACGATACTCCTTGGTATGACTGGTTTTTAAGACTTTCTGGCTTGTGGCATGACAGCCGGGACCAACAGCTTAACGTACTTTCCACAAACTAGTAAGTAAGGGTACTTTCCGAGACGCTGACGACTCTAGCTGTGACATAGATGGTCCCACCACGGACCGACCGCGTTAAGCGCAGCTTAACCTTTGATCGGTCGACCAGTTCGGCTGTTATTTAGCCACGAGCTCCTCAAAGTCATAAATAGGTATTATAGAAAACATAATTAAAGAACAGAAGGAGGTCGCGCCTCAAGCGCAGCCAAACAGGTCGATCACTTGCTACGGTTGGTTTGTGGATAAGTGACTATCATTTATAACCGAAACCCTTCTAAAGCCCTTAATTTTTTTTATCTGATTGCATGAAGAACCCTTCGGGTTGTGAATAATACCACGGGATAAAGCTAGTTTAATGTAATGATAATGACAACAAAAGATATAAACAAAATCATTTGAGTGCCTAGCGGTGGTCAAATAGACCCAATACGCAAATAAAGTATCGAAAAATGTGAAGAAACTTTTGATCCTGAGCATTATGCGATAGCCCTTGTTAAATTTTATCATTTTAATTCCACAGGATCCTGGATACGAGACCCTCATGATGAACCAACTCCACATTCAAGAGCACGAAGAAAAACAAAACACACGCCGCAATCAAATAGACGTAACCGCCACACACCGAGACATCGCAAACACAACCGTCGACACAGTACACACAGCGACCATAACCTACAACGAAGACAATACCGCGAGAGAACTAAATACGAATACCCAATCCTGAGGAGCATGAAACCAATAACAATGTCGACCGTTCAAAAGCGCTACAGCATCGTCACGTCTAAATACCATTTCCGACAAATGAAGGTTCGATCCACGACTAGATACTACATCAACTTGATGACGCGACCGACCAAGGATCAAGCGCTGATCGAAAGGAATAGAGGACGAAGCTACAATAAACCTATCCCATTAATTCGCGACCCCAGAGATGTTCACAAAGCTAATTATAAAAGACTAATACACCCAGATGACGATAAAGACAGGATAGACGTAGTGAGAACTAGGAAAGCTTTAAAAGATAAAGCTTTCTTCTACCATCAAGTGAAAGAGCGCTTTAAAGCGCAGAAAGAAGCTGAAAGTGTTAAACTGAAAGCTGAACTGCTTCGGAAGATTGTGGAAGGTTCCAGTTATAGTGATGAAGAGGCGTCCTTGAAAATGAATCTGATTGAAGCTCTTATGATGGGGAATAAGAGTGTTGTAGTTGATGGTGGTGATACAAGATAGTAAATTGAATTACTTTTCGGCATAAAAGCGAGATGAAAGATTGTTACGGCCGTGCAGAACGAAATGTTAATTTTAAGTGAATTTAACTTGCGTCACTCACTCCAACGTTTTTAAAGAGGGGTTTTAACGCTAGTAGAATAGAAAACAAAATGTATGGGAATGACATTCGTGTATGACTACCTATCTATCATTCCCATATATTTTGTTTTCTATTCTACTAGCGTTTTTGCCACTTGTCTAACCCCCAGGAATATTCTAAATACTGTGATCCTAGTTTTTTGTTACTTTGTAAATATTAAATGTGTGTTGTTATTATTATTGTTTTTTTTACTTTTTCATATAGAGAGTCTGTAACAACATACAAGTGAATACCTGACTGATGATAACCTTCAGCTGCACTTGCAGCGATTGGTCCGTGGATTCTTCTATGTCACACCGACCCCCCGTGTCAAGGAAAGCAAGTTATGCTGTTGGCCCCGGTTGTCATTTGTAGATCTTTGACAGTCGTTACGGGTAGTCAGAAGCCAGAAATTCTGACCTTCAGGTTAGCTTGTTACTTAACCAATGGATTGTGAAGGTCAAACTAGTTACTCAGCTGCACCTGGCTATTCGAACCCAACTCCAACATAGTTGGGAAAAGGATAGGCAGATGAAATTAAAATTACGAACAAAATCATTATACAGGTTAGCCAGTTAGTTTTGAGTTAGACAAACGAGTATTCGATAAAGAGGAAATAAAACAAATATTGGACGAAATATTAAATTGTATTTACAAAACAACATTATCTTTAATTACTTAGAAATAATCAAATACAAATTAATTAGTGTAACATAGAGATACTACATAATATTATTAAATTTTAATAGCAAGTCAACTCCTGCACAATACCTACGCGCTGTCTACGTGAGATGCCTACGCGGGCGTACCGGTACGTGAGCGCAGCCGGCCGGTACTGCCGTAGGCGTCGCGGGCAGAGGGGGGACACCCCTCTCCTCCATACCACGCGGCATTTACTCTGTCGAGACGCCGACTTGACTCACTATTTGAAGTTATTACTCTCTAGCTTTACGCCAGCGGCTTCGCCCGCGTGGTCTATACGAATTCAAATTAAAAATGACAGAATTTCATATAAACTTTGCACCCCTTGTTCACCCCCTTAGAGGTAGAATTTCGAAAAATCCTTTCTTATCGGATGTCGTTCGTCATACAAAGAACACACCCTTCAAGTTTCAGGTCTCTACATCGGTTTAGGCTGTGCGTTGATTCGTCAGTCATTCAGGACAAAGTATTTTATATGTGTCTAGATAAAATTCTTCGACCATCAGAAATAGATGGAGAGTACATTCAGTTCAACTGTGTTTCAATGCTGTCTCCAATTTTCGTATCAATAAATGTATGAGGCTTGGCCTGATTGTAGTTTGTCCTGTGACAGAGAAAATATACATTAGATACGATCTGTTTCCCGCGGTTTCACCCGCATTTTGAGGGAACTACTCCACGCACCCGGATTAAAAATAACCTATGTCCTTCCCCAGTAGGACAAATGCGTTTTCTCTAAGAGCCATAGATAAAGGATGTAGAAAACGGGTGTGTCTACCCCGTGCTAGGCCGTCACATTCGCGTAGCGTGGTGATCAATGATCATGTTCTATCTGTATGAGAAGAGGCCAGTGCCCAGCAGGCCATTGTTGTAGTCAAAAGATATGTTCTTCTTATCATGTGGGCTGCAGGTTGCACCAACTTAATAAGCCCTAGTGTCAGTGTTTTCTCAAATCCGCCTGACGGCCTCTAATATGAAAACTACTATCAAGATAGCAGCCTGAGACGATGGTTTAACGATCCAGACACGGGGGTATAACACTACCGTCTTCCTGATTCCGGCAGCAGGCTGTTTAGTGAAATTTTCTAAAATCCTCAAAGCTATTTCGGCCCCGAGTCGAGCCGAATCCGAGACCTCATTTACAGCGGAGGACTGATGGAACAAGTCAAGATCAGGGGGGTTAGACAAGTGGCAAAAAACGCTATAGAATAGAAAACAAAATGTATGGGAATGACAGATAGCTACTCGTAAACGAATGTCATTCTCATACATTTTGTTTTCTATTCTATAGCATTTTTTGCCACTTGTCTAACCCCTCAAATGTTAATACTTACCTTCTCATCTTCACTATCATCAGTCGTATGCACATCAACTCCAAAACTCCTATTCCCATTCAGAAGAGCTTGAATCATATTCATTTTTTTAGACGCATCTTCGTCGCTATAATTCGTGCCTTCAAATAGTTTCTGTTGCATTTCAGCTTTAAATTTCTCCTTCTCTACTTCTTGAGTATCATCTTTTGACTCCCTCCCTTGGAGGTAAATAGACGTCACATGTTTCTTGCCTTTCTTTTCAATTCTATATTTTTGGGGGTAACTTGGTTCAAATGCTTTTACGTCATCATGATTGTTATGCGTTGTTTTACTGAAGTGTGAATGTTTATAGCTGTGAGAGTAATCAGTTGTTGGTCGTGGGAGTAGGTGTAAAAACTCGGCGTTTGTCGTCGGCGCCCTCATGCCTCTGAAACGATGCTTTGATGCAATGATGCTGTATCTTCTCTGTATTTCTGTTATCGGTTTCATGTTCCTCGTTATCAGAGCGTTATTTTCCATGTGGTGTCTCCGTCGTGGTTGTCTTTTTGTTTGTATGTGTGCGTATCTGTATCTGTTTGTTCTGTGACGTTTCCTTTGTTGTAATCGTTGATGTTTTTTGTTAATTCGCGAATGAGGTTTGATAGTCTTGTGGTGGGAACGTTTGCGTTTGTGGTTTCGATCTGTGAAGTATTTATTTTTTATGTAATAGAAATTGAAAATCCTTACTTCCTTACTAATATTATAAATGCGAAAATAACTCTGTCTGTCTGTCTGTTACGCTTTCACGCCAAAACTACTGGACCGATATAAATGAAATTTGGTACAGAGATAGAATAGACCCTGAGAAACAACAAGGGCTACTTTTTACCCGGGTGCGCTAAGTAGTTCCCTCGGGATGCGGGTGAAACCGCGGGAAACAGCTAGTAATAAAATAAAGCTAAATATGTTATCTGGGACCGTTGACCGTGCGGGCGTATCAATGTGACTTTTTAAAAGTCATATATGTAGACCAAGACGCCACTGACTAACGGTGAAGATAACGTCTTGAAGAAACTAAGAATTAAAACTCTGAAATCTCCAATCCGCATTGAGCAAGCGTGGTGATCAATGCTCATACCTTCTCTGTATGAGAAGAGGCTTATGCTCAGTGGTGTGACAATATATAGGTTGATAAAGCAGGGTACAACGGCAGTCTTATCGCTAAGTGCGATATCTTCCAGACAAAATTTGTATGGAGGGGAAAGGAGTTAAGCTTCTTGTAAATAAACACAGCTTTTGTGTGACAAATAATAGTAGCAAAGCTAAAAGTTTCGTTATTTAAAATAAGAATATACCATTTCCACTCATAGACAATTCATCCTCGTTAGATCTCCTCATATTAGTGAAACTCGGGAACCGTATCTTCAAGGCGTAGTTGACGGAGTCCAGCAGCGCCTGGCGCCGCTCCGAGTGGTACAGGCGACGGAACGGCCGCAGAAAGTTCTCTATCAGACCGTCGCACACTTCACGACTGGTCCTTGTTACTGGAATCAGAGGAACATGAGTTCTTGTCTTTTCCACTTTTTTAAGGACGGGTAATTATCAAATGAGTCTACGCGCTCTGGGTGGAGCGGGAGAGAGTCCATCTGCTTAGCCTTTTCCCAACTATGTTGGGATTTAGTTTGGTTTCCAGTCTAAACTGGATGCAGCTAATAATAATAATAATAAAAATTGTTTATTGACGCCAAAAACCCTTATTACAAAAGTACTTACAAATTAGGTTGCAGATTAATACAGATTTGCAAAAGGCTTAAGTAATGAAACCCTGCCTCCCAAACTAGGGGGAACCTGTGACTTGGGAGTCAGTTTTCTACTGTTACTTCGTGTACAAATAATCCTTTTATTTGTGTGTTGTTCTATATGAAACCCAATTACATAATATGTATCTCAGTTTAAGGAAATTAGCAAGATTATATTATACATATACAAGAGTCGTTTGGTAGAAGCTCGTGGCTAAGTAACATAAATTCGAACATATGTAAGGTATGTGTGCATGCATGCATGTGTGTGTGTGTGTTTGAGTGTGTGTGTGTGTGTGTGTGAGTGTGTGTGTGTGTCTGTGCGTGTGCGATGTATCTATAATGCAACTATTTACATATCTGATTTTTGTAAACGTGTTTGTTAAGCTAGATATGAACTATGCCAAATTGTGTAATGTAACAATACATGTATGTAAGTGTAACTGCGTGACTACTGTCTGACAGTAAGTAAACCCTCTGTACTGGAATAGTCCTGATCATACAGCCAGTCTTTTAATTTAATTTTGAGTTCGTGCTTATTGAATTTATTTATTTGGAAGAGTTTGCTTATTTTTCTATAGATTAATGGGCCTAAAACGTAGAACTGGCGGCTAGCGAAAGCTGTTTTATGGGATATAACTAGGCAAGTAGTTATGTCTTTACGTTTGGTGGGATCTGGTAATGGTACCCGACTATGTGTCCGAATGGTGGCTTTGAGCACAAAGAGCTGCCGCACAGTAAGAACCCTGCAGTCCGCATATAGTTCGGTAGTAGGGAATCTATACGGCCTGCTAAGCATCACCTTGAGCACAGCTCTCTGTGCTCGTTCCAGCCCAAGCAGCTTGGATTTACCGGTGCCACCCCAGACCGGGATGCAATAACTGATAACGGACTCGCAAAGTGTAAGGTACACCATTTTTAGTGTTTTATAATCTGCGCATTGCCTTAATGATTTGAAGATGTATATAAGCTTCCTAACTTTTGAGATTACGCTATCAACATGGGTGTGCCACTTTAGTCCGTCATCAATCATTACACCCAGGTATTTAGTGTGAGTGACACGAGCAAGAGACGAACATGTGCATGAAGAGGAAGAGTCGGCACATGTATGTGCTGTGATGGCAAAGTCTGGGGGGGGCCTAGTTCTGTGACCAATGGAAAAGGGAATGAAGTTTGTCTTTGTCAAGTTCAAGGAAAGCAAATTATTCTGAAGCCATCTCATAACCATTAGTAAAGATTGTTCAGCGTGATACTTCACATCGGGCCAAGTATCACCATGCACGACAATAGCTGTGTCATCGGCATATGTGAAGATCGCTGAATTCGTCAGGGGCAGTGTGCAAAGTTCATTTATATAAACTAAAAATAAAGTAGGACCAATCACACTGCCCTGCGGAACTCCGTATGAGATGATTTCTTCGTCACTCATGTAGGTATCAATCTTAACACTGATTTTTCTATTTTGGAGGTAACTTTTGAATAAATCATGGGTTTTACCGCGAATGCCTATGTCCTCCAGTTTGGATAAAAGCAAGGGAACAGAGACTGTATCGAAGGCTTTTTGTATGTCCAAGAGTATGGTAAGGCATTTCTTTTGATCATCTAGCTTCCTTGAGACGAGTTCTGTTAAGTCGGTAATTGCATCTTCTGTAGAAATTCCTTTTTTAAAACCATACTGATTGGGCGCTACGATGCCGTGTTTATTTAAAAAATTTAGAAGTCTGCTGTTTATCAACCTCTCCATAACCTTGGAAATCGCCGAGAGCACCGAGATTGGTCTGTAGTTGTTCATACAGTCTTTGTTCCCGCTCTTGAAAATCGGATGTACTAGGGCTTTTTTGAATGGTTCTGGGAAAATTCCTTTGGCTATTGAGATATTTATTATATGCGTTATTAAGGGTACAAGCGTTTTCCTACACAATTTTAAAATAGTACCAGGTATTCCGTCCCAACCAGTGGCACTGTCGGGTCTTAAGCACATAATGGTAGACTCAACCTCAGCGTTATTGACGTCAAGAATGACAAAAGAGTTAGAAGAAGATTGTTTAGAGATAGGTGGCTGTGAGGGGGTTGGAATTTTTGACGCTAGGTCTGTGCCTATAGTGGCAAAAAACTTACATACATGGTTAGCTGCAATGTTTGGGTCAGTGTGGGTGTTTAAGAGTTCCAAGGGAGGTACACATCTCTTTTTTGTGTTTGTAATTTCTTTTATTTTGTTCCACAATGTTTTTGTGTTTAGTTTTGCTTTATCCAATTCAAGTTTTTCATGCGCTGTTTTGAGCTTTCTGAGAAGGCTATTGCAATAGTTCCGGTATCGTTTATATGATTTTTTTATGATGTCGTTGTTGGGTAAGTTACGTGCCTTTTTGTGAAGTTTGTCGCGATGACGAATGCAACGCAACAAACCTGGAGTAATCCACGGCTTTAGGTTTCTCTCTTTTTTGGGAATATTTACAAATTTTGTGTGTTTTTTTAAAATAGATTGGACTGTACTAATTAGATTGATGGATGCTATATTTGGGTCGTCCGTGTCAGTCACCTGAGAGAAATCTTGACATTCTATGTCTCTTATGGTATTCTGGAAATCAATTTTAGGGATTTTAAAGGCAGGAACTGATTGTCTTAATGATCCTGTATCGTGAATTTCTACTAGTAGTGGAAGATGATCGGTGATATGAGATTCTAGAACAAGAATTTTTGTAGTTTTTGCAGATTTTAAAATAACGTGGTCAATACAATTATTAATTCTAGTCGGAAAGTAGTGTCCAGGTAAGAGGCCATGAGTAGCGTTAAGTGTTAGGTAGTTGGCGCAACGCTCGTCTGTATTGGACGGTTTGATGTCTATATTAGCATCACCAATAAGATAAACGCTATTTGATTTATTAAGAGACGAAAGCACAGCATCCAAACTGTCCAGGAAACCATCAAATTCAACTTTTGTATTGTATGAGGGCGACCGATATAGGCCTATGATAGCTAAATTGTTATTTATTTGACAGGTGAGACAGTTGCCATAGCTAAAAGCTGGTTCCTGGACGTTGCATTGGATGTTGTTTTTTATGTACAATACCACTCCTTCATTCTGGTTTTTGTTTTGTTTGGTGTAGTGTGAGTTATAGCCATCTAGCACGGGAAGGTTTGCAATTTTATTTAACCAACACTCAGTTAATATCAAAACATCGCACGATATTTTAATTAGGGATAGTAATGTCATAAGTTCGTATGTTAATGTGCAGAATTTTAGTAGAATTGTTTGATATATTTAAATATTTTATGCAGTCATCCGGAATACAAGTGTAAGCTTTTGCAGCTGAAAAATCGTCCAAGTCTGATAAAATGTTATTAACTATATTAGCCATTTGAAATATAGATATTGCACGATATTTTGGAACAGTTAAAAGTATTATAAACCATCTGCGTGACTACAAGCAAGTATGTGTGTAAATAATAGAAAATTGTGGTAATTAGACTGAAAAGAGAATATGCGGGTGTGAGTGTAAAGTTGTGTGTATGATTTGAATGTGTGTTGTTTGGTATTGTTTGACGGTGTAAGTGCATGCGTTGATTAATGTTTTTTAAAGTAGGTAAATTATTTAACAATAAAAAATTAACAAAAAGGTAGGGATATAACAAATCGACGGATAAGGTAATTAAGAACTGAAATGCATTACATGACATGTTGAAGAGAATGTTATCCAGTACAGCAGGGTAGCGTAGTCAGTCCTTCTCTTGTAGTTCTTTAAGGGTGGCTTCAGACTTAATGATTATTTGCTGATGCCCAGGTTGTTTGCGCAAGAAGACATTACCGTTTGTGGCCCAACAGAACTTATAACCACGTTGTTTTGCGTACTCTCTTGCCAAATAGAATAATTTCTTTGTGGAGCTCGACAAATGTTCGTCCACGTACACGGGGCATTTTTGGCCAGTTATTCCCAGTAATTCCGAATTAAGTTTATTTTCCTTACTTGGTTGCTTATTGTTGAATACACGTACACGGGAGATAAATTCAGTCTTGGTTTGTACACTTGTGAACTCTGCGACGATCGATTTATTGGTGGCCGATTTCCCTGGGACGCGGTAGACGTCCCTGATACATGTCGGTGATATAGAGAGATCAACTGTGTTTGCAATAGCGGTTACGATCTTTGTGAGGTCAGTAGTGGACTCTTTATCCTGGCAAGGAATATTCCGTATTTCGACACTTGATGTTCTAGACTTGTATTGAAGATCCCTTACCGTTTTTTCCAATGACTCTGTGTATTTCTTATAGTCATTACACTCATCTTGAAGCTGCTTCATTTGACACTTAATTTCATCATAGAGATCGCTAACCATAGAAATAGATTTTTCAATTTCAGTATTTGTTTTCTGGATTTGCAAGTTTTGATGTTTTAATTCGGTCATGTCTGAAATTAACTTTGTCACCAATGCTGTTTGTTCCGCCATAACTTTCGTTATAGTTTGGTCTTGTTCCGATTTCCAGGCCGAGAGCATTTCTTTAATTTCTTGCTTGAATTCTTGTAAACAGTCACTTGTGGATTCGTCTAGGCGTGGGCGTTTATGACGGACGCTTATATTAGCAAATTCCGGGTCATTCACGGCCTGAGTTATATTCGGTACTGACTGCGTTTGGTCCATCTTAGTGTTCTGGCTTGTAGGTGATTTATTGCGTGTAGAACGTTGCATTTTTCGATGTAAATGAGTATGTTATTACAAGGAAACTATTGTTAAGTCGTAGCACACGTCGAAGGTTCGTAGTCGATAGCTATCGCGTAGCACTGATATGCAGATGACGTAACACAAGCGTAGCAAGTAGTTCGTAGCAAATACCGGTGCGCGTAGCAATGTGACGTAGCTGTCGCCGCCGCCGCTCGAAAGATATTCACTGTTTCAACGTATGCGCTTAATGACCGCGTGACTCAGCGGCCGAGAGCGCGAACCCCACCGCCGCCGTGCGCCTGTGGTCGTAGGATCGAATCCCGCCAATCGCTATGAAGTGCACCTTCTGGGTTTCGAGATGCAATGTTCGGAAATCACTTATCTCTTTCTAGGTCCGCCCAAGAGGTGTGGCATCACCATTAAAACACTTAAAGAGTGACAGAGATTTGAAATTTAACTAATTAACCAATAAGAAAAAAGTAAAAGGGAAAGCACAGCACACGTTCGCACTCAACCGAAGCAACTAGCAGAATCGAAATGGCTGAATCGAAAGCTGGGTACATACCAGTGTTTTTGCCGTTTGCGTTCCAGGGCCACGGTAGCCCTTACGAACAATATCGAAACCTTGACAGACCTGCCTTTCCCCTTCTTGCATACTTCATATTTCATTTACGTCCGCATAAGTTCCTAATTATGTTAATATTTGATTATCTAGTTTGATTCTGGGGGGTTAAATAAGTGGCAAAAACGCTAGTATTATAGAAAACAAAATGTATGGAAATGACATTCGTTTACGACTAGCTATCTGTCATTCCCATACATTTCGTTTTCTTCGAGCGTTTTTGCCACTTGTCTAACCCCCCTGATCTCGGTCAGTGTTTTAGATTGTTTTAAAGCAGCCCTGAGAATATGTGCTAGAATAGGACTTCACCATGATGATGATGCGATCCTGTAGTCCCTCAATAGGGACATAGGGCTCTAAGAAGAGATTTCCATTTTTTGCGATCTTGTGGACTTCACCATAAACTAGCAAAATGAAAGGAGTGCTATAGGGACACTTCTCTGCTTATCCCTTCGCGAAAACAGTCTACCTACTGTTAGGGTACAGCTGGAACTCGATGAGGCTGTCGAAGAGCATGTAGCCCTCCTGGCGCTCGTACAGCAGGTCGGCGTAGTCGATGATGGAGTTCACGTCCGTCGCCAGCGCCGTGCGGCGCGTCTGCAGCAGGTGGTGCATCATGCTCGCGTAGCCTGAGGGTAGGATGCTCACTTAGCCACTAGCCCGTCTCAGCTTATACACAAACTAAACCTTACACAGCGAGAACTTACTCCGCACGACGTCTATCTCCTCCTCAGTGAAGAACTTGCCCAGGTTCATGGTGACCTCGATGAGTGGCTGGCCGAACCACGCCAGGCGCGCTTTCTCGAACAACCTGGAACACTAGTAGTGTTACCGATGACCGACACTAAGTATTTGACAGACCACGAAAGCCTAGAAGTCGTTGCAGACCAGCTCGTGGGCGTGCGTGCTCCCGATACACGTATGTCTGTGTGCAACGTGTCGCTGTGTCAGTGGGCAGTGCCGATGTCAGTACACGCGTGTCACGATTGGGGATTGGAATGAACAACATGTTTGATGACCAAGGGCCAGACTGGATTTTGGTAGTCAATCTTTATGGAGACTTGCCAACTATTCAGGAGATATTTATTATAGAGGTGTACATAATTCGACATAACCAGTTACCCAACCCCAAAGCTGGTGCATCAATCGCTACATCATCATTAGCCTAGCCTTTTCCCAACTACGTTGGGGTCGGCTTCCAGTCTAAACCGGATGAAGCTGAGTACCAGTGTTTTGCACGGGGCGACTGCCTATCTGACCTCCATAACCCAGTTACCGGGTAACACTCCTTGGTACGACTAGTTGTCAGACTTTCTGGCTTCTGACTACCCGTTACGACTATCAATGGTCTAAAAATGACAGCCGGGACCAACAGCTTAACATGCTTTCCGAGGCACGGAGGAGTCTCGCTATGACTTGCATCAATCTCTACCTCTAACAAATAAATAATTAAGGACATACTCGTTGGTGATAATCTCAGTGTGTCCGATGACGTCATACACGTGATTTGGGTTCTTCGAAGCCACGAGTTTGGTGAGCTCCAGCAGGAACACCATCATGTACCCCTCGTTGAGCTGATCCATCATGTCGTCGTAGTACTTGTAGGGCGACGCCTCGAAGGGACCAGGCCCCACGCCGGGACCAGGCCCTACGCCGGGACCAGGCCCCACGCCGGGACCAGGCCCTACGCCGGGACCAGGCCCTACGCCGGGACCAGGCCCTACGCCGGGACCAGGCCCTAAGCCGGGACCAGGCCCCACGCCGGGACCAGGCCCCAAGCCGGGACCAGGCCCCACGCCGGGACCAAGCCCTACGGGTGTGGACACGACGATAGCTGGAACACCGATGCTGTTAGCTGTGGTGAATTCTTTAAAAGTAAAATACAACATGAGAACTACAAACCTCCATGGAGAACATCTCCTGCAGTAGACGCAGTGGTCGGCTCGTACGGCTTGTACACTGGTCTTCCTTCCACCATCGTGGTCATAGTGTGGTCACCCTCATCCGGAGGAGTTCCTAATTGCATGAACCCGAGCTGGTCTTCTACGAAGAACTGTTCCTGTTGGCCGGTCGCTACTGAGAAGCCGTAGTCTCCCGGCTCGGTGTAGGCGTCAGGCAGTGAGATGCCCTGGCGGTGGACAGCTGGCGAGGGCTTGGAGCCGTCGGTCTTCAAGTACATGTTGCGAACCCAGGGTGGTGCTTGAGAGGGGATGAATTGAGCTTGGGGAATTCGCTTATCTGATGGTGGAAGTATTTTGGTTGATTTATGCAGCAACACACGGAAGGTCCCTTAATTCTACTAAGTTATTTGATTACAAAGAAGGCGGTTTTTATGAGGGTACCTGGCCACCTCGCTCATACCCTGCACACTGACACAGTATCACCAGACGTCTTTTTGTCTCGTCCTGATGTATTAATCAATAAAATATCTGAACTGGCTTGAATCTTTTCAATAATGGGTCTAGAGGTGTGACTTTTTGACAGAATTAAACTAATGGACATGTTTTATTCGTTTCAGTTTTTCTGGCTATCGGCTTTTTTTAGGATTCCGAGCAAAAATAGTATAAAAGGAGCCCTTATGGTTTCACTTCGTCTGTCTGTCCGTCTCACACAGATGATTATTTCAGGGGGGTTAGACAAGTGGCAAAACGCTAACGCTAACGCTAACGCTCAATGTATGGGAATGACATTCGTTTACGACTAGCTATATGTCATTCCCATACATTGAGCGTTAGCGTTAGCGTTAGCGTTTTGCCACTTGTCTAACCCCCCAGGAACCACTAATGCTATCGATATGATATTTGAAATAGTAATAAAGAACGGTTATCCATGTATTGCAAATGAAAAAGTAAAAAAAAAGTGCTTTTATGGAAAAAGTGGGGGTTTAAAATTTCAAAGTATAGTTACTAGGTCATTTCTAGATCTTTGACAATCGTTACGGGTAGTCAGGAGCCAGAAAGTCTGACAACCAGTCTTACCATGTGGTATCGTGTTACCCTGTAACTGGGTTGTGGAAGTCAGATAGGCAGTCGCACCAAAACACTAGTACTCAGCTGCATCCAGCTTAGACTGGAAGCCGCCCACAACATAGTTGAGAAAAGGCTAGGCAGATGATGACACTTACTTGCGTATTTGTTCCTGGGGATTACCGTCTTCAGAGTCAAGCCCCGCAGCCACTTCTCCATCGGTGTGTAATTAGTAGTCTCTTGCAGCCACATCTTCATGTATTTAGTATTAGGCGGAGGGGAGCCCAAGCTCCGGTCGATACCTCTCAGGAAAAACACGGGACTAGGTGACTGAGTGGTTGGTGTCGACTGGTCGGGAACTTTCGGAGGACTGGGTGGTGGTGGCGGCAACGTTGGAATATAAGTTTGTATCGGCGGTGGGGGGTAGAGAGTGGGAACACCTGGCTCAGGAGTCACACCAGGAAACAAAGTGTAAATGGGACCACTGAAAAAACGGGATGGAGAACCAGGTTGGTAGGTTACTTCAGTCATAAATGGATCACCAGGGTCGTGTTGGGCAGGTGGTTGGTGGTAGTAATCTGGAGTTGGGATGGTAGGCGTCCAGGGAGCGTCAGGATTGTACTGTGTCGGCACGTGCAGTGGATGATTAGGTGGATACTGACTAACAGTGCTAAATGGGGGTATTGAAAAGGGATAGGAAGGCCGAGTTATGGCCGATGGAGTCGGACGACCCTCAGGAGTGTTAAGGAGAGACAACGTAGGACGTGGTGCGAAAGTCGTAGTATCAGTAAGTGGATAAGGATAAGTAGTTTCAGGAGCAATACCAAAATCTGGGGTCGTTACAGGGGGATAATATCCTGGGTATGGAGTAGGACTTTGTTGAGGGTAGTCTGGAGGATCTGGGGAACCAAGTGTTCCAGTATCGTGTCCAGGCCAGGGTGGTGTAATAAACGTTGGGGGGCTGGTTTCTTGGGTAGGCCAAGTCAATGGAGATTTTGTGTAGTGGTTTCCAGGAGTGGGGAGAAAAGTGGTATGGGGTTTACTGGGTCCTGCGTGATGCTGTCCAGGGGAGCTCCACCACACGTCTTTAATGCTATAGTCCATAAAGCCGGGGTCTGTAACAGTCTCGTGCTCATAGTCCACGGTTTTTAAAGCGCTTCTATCTTTGTGCAGCTCATGTTGGACATCTTTCAGTAATATTTGTATTTCTTGAATGGATTTGTGCAAATGTTCCTTCAGTTGAGTTTCGTTGAATTTCGCTGGAAAATAAATCGATGCTAACTTATATTATACTAGCTGTTTCCCGCGGTTTCACCCGCATCCCGAGGGAACTACTTAGCGCACCCGGGTAAAAAGTAGCCTATGTTGTTCCTCAGGGTCTATTCTATCTCTGTACCAAATTTCATTTATATCGGTCCAGTAGTTTTGGCGTGAAAGCGTAACAGACAGACAGACAGACAGAGTTACTTTCGCATTTATAATATTAGTAAGGACTAGCTTCTGCCCGGGACTTCGTCCTCGTGGTATAGTGGTGTTTAGCGTGATGATATGTAGCCTATAGCCTTCCTCAATAAATGAGCTATCTAACACTAAAATATTTTTTTAAATCGTACCAATAGTTCCTGAGATTAGCGCGTTCAAACAGACAAACAAACGTACTCTTCAGCTTTATTATATTAGTATAGATTGAGAAGCTCGTGGCTAAGTAACAGCCGCACGGTTCGACCATTCAAAGGTTAAGCTGCACTTGGCGCGGTTGGTCCGTGGATGAGTGACCATCTGTGTCATAGTGAAACTCCTCCGTGCCTCGGAAAGCACGTTAAGCTGCTGATCCCGGTTGTAATTTGTAGATCTTTGACAGTCGTTACGGGTAGTCAGAAGCCAAAAAGTCTGACAACCAGTCTTATGAAAGGTGTTACCCAGATTCGGGTTGTGGAGGTCAGATAGGCAGTCGCTCCATGTAAAACTGGTATTCAGCTACATCCGGTTTAAACTGGAAGTCGACCCCAACATAGTTGGGAAAAGGCTAGGCAGATGATGATGCTAACTTCGTATATTATAAATGCTAAATTTTGTTAGATTATAAAATATGTATGTTTATTACAGGCACCTGCCTCTCGTGTACGAGTGTGCAGGTTCGAAACCTGGCAAGTACCAATGTGACTTTTCTAAAGTCATATGTACTTTCTAAGTGTATCTTAGACGTCACTGACTAACGGTGAAGGAAAACATCGTGAGGAAACCTGAACTTTAGTCTGAAGAGCGGGATATACGCCGATGACCTTGCTCGAGTGGGCGTAACCAAGGAAAATACCCCGCGCAGGCTCCACACCTCCCCTGACAAAAATTACGTACGCGCAGCGCATGGCACGGCAAAATAATAATCCAACCATTTGCACAGCACGATAGGGCTGCCGGCAGTATTTCTGCCTACTTGAGTTTCTTTCTATTTTTTTAATGTTAATATATTTTTTATTCAATTTGTGGATAGTGAAATTAATAAGAAGTGTTCAGTTAAAATATTTTTGTGTGCTACCATTTATTACCCTCATAAATACCTACCATTATTACCACATACCAAATACCATCTTTTCATAATCATTTCATTATTTTATTACCAATTCAATTCAATAATATAGTAAGTCGCTAAGTGCCTACCTATATAAATAGATAGCCCAGCCTAGAAAACCTACAAGTTTTTTCACGAGGTAACATTTCCGTGCCTATGATGTTACTTTATTAGGTACTAGCTTTTGCCCGCAGTTCCGCACGCTTTCTTCCGGGATAAAAAGTACAGCCTATGTTTGATTCCAAGCCTAGGACTACCAATATGCAAAATTTCAGCCCAATCCGTTCATTAGCGTTCCGTTTTGGCGTGAAGAGGGAACAGACATCCATACCACGGTAATATTATCTATACAGTATTCCAACTTCATTCAAACGGATGAATCGCGAGCTATGCCTACGCGCCTCGATCTCGGCATGCAGATAGTCGCGACTGTGCCGCAGTGACGAACGGACGGTGTGTTGTTTTTAGGGTTCTGTACCAAAAATGGTGTAAAGGAACACTTATGGTTTCAATTCGTCTGTCTGTCTGTCCGTCTGTCACACTGACTTGAAATTTGGAACAGTTATAAAGAACAATTGTTCATGCGTATTGCAAATGAAAAAAAAATAAAAATCATATTGCTTTTATTGGAAAAGTGGGGGAAAGTGGGTGTTTAAAATTTCTAAATATAGTTACTAGGTCATGTGGGGTATCATATGAAAGGTCTTTATTTGCACATTCTAATTTTTTTTTTGTTTTCTTGTATGTCTTTTAATTTTCGAATAATAATGAAATCCGCACAAAAAATTACAGGGGGGAACGGTCATTTTTATCTCCGTAATTTGAGAAGGGAAAAATCTGAAATAATAATGATTGATAGACATTAACCTAAATATTACAGGGAAAATAAAACTATGAATTTAAGTTTAACAGTTTTTAAGTAATCAGCAATTTTCCCCTACAAATAAATTTAATTATGCGGTCGAAAAAAAACAAGATAATTAGGTATTTGACCACCAACTAAAATGTACTAAAATGCTGTTTCATTAAAAAGATTCCATAGAAACAAAACGAAGTGTCGAAAAATAAATTAAATCAATGTTCAAATAAATAACATCCATGCTTTTAAAGTTTTTGGAGGAGGAATTCTCTATCCTTGTCACGCGAAACATAATTTGTTCTAGGAAATGTCGAGTTATACAGCGTTTGGACATAATGACGTCATAATTGCATCGTGCTCTCTTTTTCTAGCAATGACTTTTTAAATGCTTATAACTAGGCCGTTTTTTAGGATAATACATTCGTATTTTCACTGTTGTTAATCTTTTCGTTAATTAGTTATGTATTTCTAATAAAAAAAATACAGTCAAATAACCAATTGCGACTTTATTGCGTATAATATTCTTTCCAAGTGAAATTTATTATAATTTCAATTTAATATTGGTTTTAAATTAATTTTTTAATTTTGATTGTAACTTTGATTTTATTTTTTTATTATGATTTTAATTTTGATTTTAACTTCGTTGTATTTTGATTTTAACTAAGTTAGCTTCACTTTTGGTCTGATATTAATTTAAGCATGTGGTGTTCACTTATAAGTGATTGTTACACTGTAATATTATCGTTAAGCATGTGATTTATAATTGAAATGGTGTAAACAATTGTTGGTGAATTTATTATAATAAAAAAAAAAAATAAAAAAAAAATCCAAATGTCGGAACCTTCGGTGCGCGAGTCCGACTCGCACTTGGCCGGTATTTTTTAACAATTACTGCGCGATTTTTTCACTAAAAATAAGTTCAAGTGCTTATTTAATATGTATTGGTTCCTTGAATTCATCAATAACATTTTTAAATTACCTGGATACTCCGGAAGGTATAACTATAATTTTTGGATATGTCTACCAATGACGTAATCTGTTTTTGCTTTTAATAGGCAGATATTTCGATTTTTCCACTGATTAAAAAAACCCAGATTAATTAATAAATAAGAAGATAGGGCGTAAAAAGTGCGCTTACGTTAAAAAAAAAGTAGTTTCCCACTCTAGGCTATTTACTTACTTATGTAATTAGCTATTTATAAACATACATATTATTGAATTAGGCGAAATATCGTTATGAAATGAATATGTGAGTAATAAATGATAGGTACCAACCTAGTAAGATTTACATGTATTTTTATTGAACACTTCCTATTTCATTTACAAAAAAAAACATTTTTGAAAATAATAATATATATTATTTACATTCACAAAACAAGAAAGAAACTCAAGTACGAGTAGGTTGATGAAATTAAAACACTATAGGCAGGCAGCCCTATCGCGTGTGTGAGTACCGCGCGGCTGTAGGTAGTTATATCCCGAACAAGGCCGAGTCACAATACTGTTAGATACCTTTACCGTGTCCATACATCCATCCAAACTTTCGCATTCCACAAATAAAATAATAGTGCAGTTTTTGGAGAAAAGTGTCGTAGGTCCGTTCAGCACAGCGTCTCGTCCCGCACTGATTCTTAGGACGGCAGAGGGGTGCTCACGCGAATAAAGAGTATCGATTACGTAAAAAAATCGTTAAAAATAATTAGGGCATTAATCTGGAAAAATAAGAAGAAGGTTCCCTCGGTATTCTTTTATTTAATATAGTGATGACAATAAAATAATCCTGAGATTGATAGTTTACGAGAAAAACCGTAGTAACTAAGAAAACAGATGATACTTTGCTCAATTATTTTTGATATTTAAATAGATTTTTTTTTATTTTTGAAAAGAAGGGGATCTGCCTTGTATGGCATAGATTATTATGTATTTTTTTCGAAGCATTTTCGATAAAAATGACGGAGAAAAAACGTTTTAATGTAACACAAATTACACCTATTTCACATATATCGCCGCCTGAAATCGCCAATCCGGCTTGAGCAAGCGTGGTGATCAATGCTCATGCCTTCTCTGTGTGAGAAGAGGCCTGTGCCCAGCAGTGGGACAATATATAGGCTGATGATGATGATCATGTTTATTACTCTTTCTCTCAAAAACTACTGATTGGATTTTAATGAAGATTGATACACACATAGTTTATAATCTAGCTTAAAGGATACTTTCTATCGGGGTACGCCAAATACATAGTTGCCTTAGGATGTAGGTGAAACCAAGGAAAAACAGCTAGTCTATACTAATATTATAAAGAGGTAAAATTTGTGAGTTTTGCAGGGGGTAATCTCTAGATCTACAGAACCGATTTAGATAAAATTGGTACGAAGATAAAGGGGACCCTGGAGAAGGTTTTAGGTTACTTTTTATCCGGGTGCGTGAAGTAGTTAGCACGGGACGCGGGTGAAACCGCGGGGAACAGCTATCTAAATATATATAAAACACAAAGGTGACTGACTGACTGACTAACATAGTGATCTATCAACGCACAGCCCAAACCACTGGAGGGATCGGGCTGAAATTTGGCATGCAGGTAGATGTTATGACGTAGGCATCCGCTAAGAAAGTATTTTGATAAATTCTACCCCCAAGGGAATAAAATAGGGGATGAAAGTTTGTATGAAACTTTGTCAATTTTAAACCGATCGGGCTGAGAATTCATTTAGCCCACGCGGGCGAAGCCGCTGGCGGAAAGCTAGTATATTATAAATACGAAAGTGAGTTTGTTTAGTTGTTATACTTTCAAGGTAAAACCGCTGAAGAGATTTCGATGAAATTAAGACCTTGAAGGACCTTGGAGACAGTTATAGGGTATTATTCGGGTGCGTTAAGTTATTCTTTCGGAAAGCATGTTGTGAATCCACGGGAAAAAACTAGTACACAATATTATACTCATAACATTCAGAGTAAGGGTAGGTCCCATCCGCCCCGGTGGTCCTGGCCCGGTAACGGGACGGTTGGGAAAAATTGTTGCATCGACCCCGGTAGTGCCGGCCCCGTCGTTTAACGGGGTGGATGGCACAGATGAAGTATCATCTACCCCGGTATGTTTTTCTAACAGGACGGATAGCACAGATTGAGTAGCATTCATCCCGGTAGTGTTAAAAGCGGGGAGAATATAGTATTATTATATACACAAAACACATGAACTGAAAAATAAAAAAAAGAGTTTGTATGTAACAATCAGGTTTATTGGTATAAAAATACATATTAACTATTAACAATCATATATTTAATAATTTGTTGGTTGGTACAGTTCAAATCTATTGGAATCAACACAGCCTAGTGTAATCATTGCTGAAGTGTTTACATCGGGACGACTTTAACCGTGATGAACTTTAGAATTTATGGATGAAAAAATATGATTGATATAATTGTTAATATGTATTTTTATACCAATAATCCTGATTGTTACATACAAACTCTTTTTTTTTATTTTTCAGTTCATGTGTTTTGTGTATATAATAATACTATATTCTCCCCGCTTTTAACACTACCGGGATGTATGCTACTCAATCTGTGCTATCCGTCCCGTTAGAAAAACATACCGGGGTAGATGATACTTCATCTGTGCCATCCACCCCGTTAAACGACGGGGCCGGCACTACCGGGGTCGAAGCAACAATTTTTCCCAACCGTCCCGTTACCGGGCCGGGACCACCGGGGCAGATGGGACCTACCCCAGAGTAAGTATTTCATTATATCAATTAAGTGTTCACGTTCTAATTAAAGAGTACTAGTTGAACTTTCGGATGAAACAATATTTGCAGCTGATAATTTTCTTTAGATTTAATTAAATTTAATTGTAATTGAAATATAGGTTAGCGCTAATTAAAATTCAAAGCAAAAAAAAACGGTGATTCAAAAGACCAATCTTCGGATGTAACCAAGGACCAATCAATAAAATATAATATATTTCAGCCAGACCGATTTTACGTTTTACCGTGAAAGCGGAGCAAACAAATTTACACTTTTTCGCATTTTTTAGTCAGGAAGATAAAATTAGGATTTAAATAAACAGGATATATTGAATCGTGCACCCGTAGTTATTTTTTCTGTTTGGCTACTAAGAGTCATAACGTGATCTAAATAGTCTATAAACTTTATCCAGAATTGAGCTTTAAAAAATAGTTTTTTTTTTTATTTACCAGTAATGATTAATTGACACAACTAATCAATTGATGTAGTTTTTATGAGCTGTTGTAACGGGATTGGCCATATTTTGAAAGGCAGGACATGACGTCACATTTTTTTCAAGTCAATTACCTAACCATTTATTGATTTCAAAGCAATTATAAATACATTAAAAAAAAATTGAAATGTTATTGATATCATCCACTTCCGAATTGATCACATACTCGTCTTCAGATTGAAATATAATTAAGTAGAAGTATTGCAAATAAAAATTACCTTTACGATGTTCACTGCAATTAATTATATCATAATAAAAAAATAAACCTAACACTAGTAGTAGCATTATTTTGTGTATCGCTTTAAAATTTAATATTTACTAAAATATTTGCCGGTTTTTTTGAAGTAAAATAATTTTCGCGTTTGTCAACCATTTTGACATTCAACTATCTAAATGAATTGTTTAATAACTCACTCACTACTTAAGCATTATCAAACACAAAACGTTGTGTACTTTTCGGAAATAATTGCACACATTATTAATGTAAATTGTAAGTATATAGTATTAATATGTATAATGTAAGTAATAGAAATTGTTTTATCTACAAAGTAAATTGAACAATGATAGTATAACAGATTGATTATAAGAATAAATATTATTCTATTCCACACGTGTCTGACAGCGTTATTTTAAAAAACAATAAAGTATAACCGTTATTTTAAAGAACCGTTACGTTTAAAATTTTTAAAACGTTAAACTTTAACTTTTGTTTAAAAGTAGTTACTTTTTCAGTTTTATTGACAATAAAATTATTGTAATATCTTTATCGGATTAGAAAATATAAAAATATTTGCATATGCAATGTAATACAAGTTTTACGATTCCATAAAAGTGTTAGTATTTTTATATTAAAATGAAAGTGTGCACTTGTTTTCTGCTGTTCACGATATTTGGTAGTTATTTTGTGTTCATTTTATGGATTGTTTCGACATATTTTCCAGAAAATAATACTATTTAGGTCTCTAAAAATAGTGTTTAATATAGAAAACATATTTTTTATTTATTAAATTAATTCTTCCAAGGAAAAATATACTTTTCTCGTACCGAATGTCAAAAATTTAAAAATATTTTCATTAAAAATGAACCATGACCGATATTACTAATATACCTACAGATATTTATCCGTTTTAGCTTAAATCTGAGGAGTAAATGTCCTATTAATTTAATCAATTTCCTCATACTAAATAGCGTATGCGATGACGTCATAAGTCTAGCAGTCAAACGCAATTACAGTGATTGAGGTCTTGGGCTTGATTTCCGGATCGCGCCGACATCACTTTATGGATGAATTCCATGTCAGAGGCCGTCAGGCGGATTTGAGAAAACTCTGACACTAGGGCTTGTTGGATTAGTAAGTCTGCAGCAGACACGATAAGGAAAAGAATATTAGCATTCTAGGAATCGGTTACGTGTGTACATTTAAATAATTAATAGTTTAATTTTGTACATAAATTGTTCTTTATTCTTCAAGGCCTCAGTTCTGTAGTAACTACATATACTGAAAAAAAATCTTCTTAATTGAATTACTCTCCTGAATTTTCTTACAGCATATACACATTCAACCGTACAGCAGAGTCCACAAAACCAGAGGAGCGTCAACCTGGCACTAGAAACCGTCCTAGAGTTTAGAGACAAGGACAAAGCAGCAGATCTGAAGTTTCTAGACAATGTGCAGAACTTTATAACTAAAGTAAAAACTGTTATCGACAAAAATGGTAAAACTCACGACTTGCGAAGGGACTTTAAAACTATGAGAGGTGTAACCTTCACAGGATTCATCCAAGATGTTGTGCAAATACTCAATACCTTTGAAGAAACTGACTTGAAAGAATTCTTCAAAGTTCTAGATGATGAAATCAGAAAATACCATTACAGAGGATGCAAATTTTATGAACTGACAGATAATTATGAGACTAGAAAGTTTTTAGCTGCAAAATTAGATGTGATTAAAGGCAAGCCCGTACCCGTTATAAAAGCTTACATCAATATTCTCGCTGATGCACTGAGAGATGAAAGCTACAACGATAATGTTAGAGAATTAGTTGACTATATCAATTCTTTCTATAGAAAGGATTCGGAACAGACGTTTCAAAAGGTCTTTTCTGATTTAGAGGGTTATAGCAAGTCAACAAAGTCTAACAAAGCTAATGATCTGGTTACAATTGTTAGAGATGGAATCCGATCTACGATCTTTGATCATTATAGTAGCTTACATCCCAACGCTAGACGGGAATTGAAAAACAAAGTAGAAACGTTTTTGAAACCACCCAAAGTAACTACAACAACTACCACTAAAAGAACGGATATATTTTATTCGAAATTTGTGAATTACGTCAAACCTTCCGAAAATATGGTCACTGAAGAAGAAAAGCCGAAACTTGTTACTAAAAAAGAACCAAAATATACAACGAGTAAAAGAGCCGAAGTCAAAAAAGAAACGAGTAAGAAGCATGAAAATACTAAAGCTGCTAGAATCATTATCAAAGAGTCTGATTACAAAAAACCTATTATCATGCGAGACGGGTCAGTAGATGAAAAGAAAGGATACAAATATACAAGAGCGAACCCCGTCCAAATACCACTTCAGGACAAAGAAATAACACTTTCAACAACCCAGGATGACCACGAACAACGAGCGAAATACGAGAAATCACAAGAAACGTCAAAACAGTTTAGTTCAGAACAAGTTGTATCAGGCAAGTCATTCGAGAGCAACTCCATTGAATTTTCTCAAGAGTTACAGCGAGAATACAACACAAAGCGATACATGACACTGTACCCTGAAGAAATAACATACAGACCGACGACTACAAAGAAAAAGAAAGGAAAAATCGTCCACAGATCTGAGAAAATAACGACGACAAAGTCTAAAGTGCAGACGCTGTGGATAGAGGAATCAACAGGGAGACTACCGAAAGCTCTTCTAAATAAAATGACAACAAAACCCAAGTCGCAACCTAAAAGAAAACCAAGAACATCGCATGAGACCAAAACCAAGTCGAAACATGTATCTAAACATGTTAAAAAGCAAACATTCAAAAACAAAACCGAACATGGTAAAAAACAAGCAATGCGTCACGGAAAAATATACACGAAAAAATATAAAAGCAAGCACGAAAAACCCAAAACAACACATAGTAAAAAGAAAGATGTAAAATATGTCAAAAAACATGATACTAAGCATGAAAAGAAGATTACATCGAAGCATGAAACTAAACACAGTTATAAGCATGAGCCGAAAGGAAAGAAATACGTTAAGCATTCCGAGCAAAGCCAGTCAGAAGATAGAGAATATATCTTCAGACAAAATGACGTCAAGTCGACCAACATGGAGTTGTATAAATACAAGAAAATGATGGGGCCAGTGAGAGTGGAGCTGAAGTAAGACCATTTATATTCTCATTTAAATATTCTTTGTTATATTTCTTTACTAATATTATAAAGTATTAAAAGTATTTATAGAAATGAATTGACAAATAAATAGCAATAAAAGTACCTAATTTAGTATTTCAAGTAAATTATAGGAGTGTTTAGCTTACATTTTAATTCTTTTTTTTTTATTGAAAGTGCCCAACAAGTACCTAAATAAAATTAACTCGGTACAAAAAATCTTGTTGATATTTTGTATATTAATTTTGTTCTGAAAGAATGCAATTATTATTTCCAGACCTGACATCAAGAAACCAGTTCCTTCAAAAACCACTAAAGCACGTGTCTATACGAAGTCCTATAAAACAACGAAACCTTCTTTACCTCGCAGACATCAAGTTCAAACGAAACAAACTATTCCCCCAAGGCCTCCAATACCCCCAAGATCAAGAGCAGACAAAAGACCAATGAAACCGACTCAAAAGACCACACGCACTGCTAAAAAATCTACCGCAGGACCATTGGCTACAGCAGCATTTGCACCTAAAGGAAAACGATACGAGCTGATGAGTGGGAAGCAATTCATCCACTTTAGGAAGAGCGCGGAACTCCCATTATGGTCAGATGAAGGCTTATCCATAGAACAATTTGTGAAGGACCAAAAGGCTAAAGAAAAGTCTCTTCGAAA
Organism: Pyrrhia umbra; assembly: GCA_963891755.1. Classification (NCBI taxonomy): domain Eukaryota; kingdom Metazoa; phylum Arthropoda; class Insecta; order Lepidoptera; family Noctuidae; genus Pyrrhia; species Pyrrhia umbra. The sequence continues at coordinate 807,684 of OY982946.1, forward strand.
AAGTGCTAGCTTAGAAAAAGACCCAAGTGTCATAAAAAGAATAAATGAGTTAGAAAAAGAACTGAAAGATGTTAAAAGTAAGATAAGCAACATTACTGTTGGTGGGACTACAGTGAAAAAGACAACGGATGTGTATGACGCAAAAGTTGTGACAGAAAAAGATAAAAAGTCTGAATTGAATTCGAGAACATACGTTAACACGCTGGCGAATGATCTAATAATAAAGAAAGACAGCGTCAAGCTAACAGGAAAAGAGGAAAAGGCTCCACAATACAAAACTGAATTCAAATACGTTAAAGGAAAAGAATCCGTTTTCAGAGAAGATGCATATGACAATGATAATAAAACAAAACAGCAAGAAACTACGAAAGACAACAAGACGAGCAGTCACGCTAAAGTCATCGAAAATTCTAAAGGAAACATGAAAGCTGAAAAACTTTTCAGTGAAGATCGAAACTATGACAGTGAGAGAGAAAATAATTTCGTACACAATTACGATGAAGTTGACGAATGGAAAGAAGCCTTCAAATACGACAGAATAAAAGCTACTAAAACCACAACGAGAGCCACGAAACCTCCTACAAACACACCGAAAGCTGTCATAACTGAGAGACCTACTGCAACAATAACAAAAACTGCATCTTTGCCACCAGTTACGTCTCCCAAGTTACAAAAAGATATGAAAAATGATGCTGTAAATGCTACATTTGACAATAATCCTAAAACTACGGCACAAGTAGCTAGTGATATCAGCAAAACCATTTTTAACGTTACCAATACTTACGCTACTGTGAATAAATTAGGTGTTACTAATAATGTGACCTCAACAGTGGGAGCAAACACAACGGTTTTTGAACCTATAGTAACGTCTTCTAGTAATGATATTAATAATAAAGATGATGGTTATTCAACTCCTTCCGTTTTCTACAGAAGAGTAAATGATGATATTATATTTACAGATCCTTGATTCAGGATTTTTAGATGACAGATGTAAACACTTTTAAATGAGACGTATGTCGTATTGGTAAATAAAAATAAAATACATTCATTGATTTTAGTTTGGTTTTAATTTTGACACCCTATTTGGATATGGGTTTTAAAAATAACTGGTGATAAGAAAGTCTAGTATATATTTTTATGCTTACCTTGTGTGTGAAAACGTTATGATTTTTTTAGATAATTCCGTGACACGAAGGACCAAAATTAAGATTGAGGCTCAAAGGACCAAAACGGACCAAGGCTAAAACTATGTATTTAAATAAGTATTTGTAATTTGTTTTTTACTAGTTACCATGCAATCAAAGGGAGAACTATATAAAAACCAATATTGGTAGTTCTGCCCATTTTTTTTTCTTTTTAACTACCATTTTGCGAATGGCAATGGCAGCAGTGTATAATAAACTTTCAAACGCTGGCAACTCAGTTGATATTTTTTTGACACGCCTAGGTGATACTCGTCAGTGATTTTATTAAAATTTGTGTGATTTTGTGTGTTATTTTAGTTAAACTAAGTGAAATAGTGTGTATTACGACCTGTTACATCTAGTTTATATTGTGTTGTGTGATTAAAACACAGGAATCGTTGCAAACAATCAGGTAAAAGTTACTATACTATGTTGTCAAGGTATAGTCCTACCAAATTGAATAAACCTCTTTTAAAAGCAGTATTCGTATAATTAAAATACTTTCAAATTCGATTGTATTATACCGAGATATTTGTTGTCCCCATTTTTATTTATTTATAGCTTAAAAACTTAGTTATCGATTAGATCAAATAGGTATTTTAGTAAAATGTTTTCACATTCTCATATTTTAGATATAATTTCGTCTTTATAATGATTAAAAGTGTGAGAATCCTAGCCAGTGACTCATGCATTGTTAGAACTTCAAGAATAAGTACTTTTATACTGTTATCTTTGAATTATACGTTATTTGCATGGTGTTTCATACAAACTCCGTGGTATTTCCCGAAGCTTTGTCTAAAAAACTTTCTCGCCTCGTCAGAATCGTAAAACCTTGACGGATTATTTAGAATTCGAAGGCGTTATTCATTTGTTTTATTGTTGTTAAGTACATAATTAAAACAAAATAGCATAGAATAATATACTAGGTACTTTTTTGTTGTTTGATAAACTTATTACCAAGAAAAAAATATTTATGTAGAATTGTTGTCTTCTAAATATTGACTTCCAACTGGTCTAGTTATCAGGATAAGTATCCTATGTGTAATTCCAGGTCATAAACTTGCTGTATGCCAAAATTGATCCAAATCCATGCAGTAATTTTTGTATGAAACAATAACAAACATTGAAAAAATTGTTCGCATATTTTATAACTCATTGTACACCGCGGTTTCGCTTAAACCCTGTAGAAACTACTGCTTAAACCTAGATAGTAAGTATCCTATGTCTTTCCCTAGGGATCGAGCTACCTCCATACCAAAATCCATCTAAATTGTTTTAGTCATTCCCATGAATAAGTTCTGTCCAAGTTTCACTCACTTTGGCCCATGATTTCACGCGCCTACTGGGTCTATTACACACTAGCACGACTAGACAAGTGGCAAAAACGCTATAGAAACGCTATAGAATAGAAAACAAAATGTATGGGAATGACATTCGTTTACGACTAGCTATATGACATTCCCATACATTTTGTTTTCTATTCTATAGTGTTTCTATAGCGTTTTTGCCACTTGTCTAACCCCCTAGGTCCTAGTGCATTAAGGAGTTCTCTATCTATCCTAGTGACTAGGATAATAAGTATCCTATACCAGTCTCCAGGTTCCCATCTGTGGGCTGCGGGATGTTCGAAAGAGTTACTGTACCCCCGGAATGCAAAAGGAAGGAACATGGATGTTTTAGTCATTAATGTCTGACACTACCTCTTGCCCCACCCATGGCGGGAGGGGTTATTTGATAATTTCCAAAAAAAGGGTGCCATTTAACTCCATAGCAAATTTCATCTAAATGATTTATGCCGTTTTATTGTGAAAGTGTAACAAACAAACTATTAGTCAGGATGTGATTCCCTCTGCATTTTTTCTAGCATCCATTGACATGAATATGAATGAATGAACAGACAATAGTAATTATCTGGTTATTGTGATATTTTTATGAAATTAACAATAGGATTGCTTTTATCTAGGATCTTATTTATCGGGTTTCCTATTTTAGCCATATGTATATGTCGTACTTTATTCTATCCTCTTCTACTTTTAGTATTAAACACTAGATTTCTTCCAGTGGATACGTCCCCATGGGATATACAATTCAAATTTAAAAAACTATTAAAATACATGCTAGAAAACAAAAAAATATATTAAAATGTGAAATATCAAGACTTTTCATATGATACCCGCATGACCTAGTAACTATACTTTGAAGTTTTGAATCCTCACTTCCCCCCACTTTTTCCATAAAAGCAACTTTTCTACTTTTTTCATTGCGATACGCATGAACAATTGTTCTTCATAACTGTTCCAAATTTTAAGTTGATAGATGAGTAGTTCCTGAAATAGACAGACGGACAGACAGTTGAAATGAAACCATAAGGGTTCCTTTTTACCATTTTTAACCCCTGACGCAAAAAGAGGGGTGTTATAAGTTTGATTTTGATGTCTGTCTGTGGCATCGTAGCTCTAAAAGTAACGGACCGATTTCAATGCAGTATTTAGGGTTCCGTAGCCAACTGGCAAAAAATGGAATCCTTATAGATTCGTCATGTCTGTCTGTCTGTCTGTCCGTCCGTATGTCACAGCCATTTTTTTCCGAAACTATAACTATACTGTTGAAATTTGGTAAGTAGATGTATTCTGTGAACCGCTTTAAGATTTTGACACAAAAATAGAAAAAAAACAAAAAAAATTGGGGTTCCCCATACTTAGAACTGAAACTCAAATATTATTTTTTCATCAAACTCATATGTGTGGGGTATCTATGGATAGGTCTTCAAAAATGATATTAGGTTTCTAATATATTTTTTTTCTAAACTGAATAGTTTGCGCGAGAGGCACTTCCAAAGTGGTAAAATGTGTCCCCCCCCTGTAACTTCTAAAATAAGAGATTGATAAAACTAAAAAAAATATATGATGTAGATTACCATGCAAACTTCCACCGAAAATTGATTTGAATTAGTTTGAAAAATTGTTTTTTTTAAATAATCAGCAATTTTCCTCTACAAACAAACTTAATTATGCGGTCGGAAAAAAACAAGTTATGTAATTGCGACTTTATTTGCGATTTTATTCTTTCCAAAGGTCGGAACCCTCGGTGCGCGAGTCCGACTCGCACTTGGCCGGTTTTGCCAAGCTGTAACTCTTACTACGGAACCCTGCTCCGCGTGGCCCGACACGCACTTGGCCGGTTTTTTCATTTGAAATACAGTTTCCTTGGGGTGATTCTTAGCTATGTTTGGTTAATATTGGTCCAGCAGTGTAAGAATATCAGTTCCTTTCCAAAATGATGTAATGCATTTTTTACGTTTAAGGACTTTAAGGGTTGTTCCTTAAACTATTTAAAGTATTTTTTGTGTAGGGGGCTTTTTTATTATTGGTATTGAACCCTAATACATGCATATTCCCTATTATAAATTAAAGATAGTAAGAATAACCACCAAAACCCTTGTTCCAGCAACCATGGCTACCATGACAGACCAGTACGGCACCACGGGGACTCTGACCCTAAAATGGGACCCCCGCAACCTGGAGATACGGACCATGTCTGTGGAGAGGACGTTGGAACCGCTTGTGCTGCAGGTCACCACGCTGGTGAACAGCAAGGACCGGGACGCTAAGAAGAAGAGGCGTGAGTTACTTTTTGCCCGACTACAGTGATGATAATGATGCGATCCTGTGGTCCCTCATCAGGGACATAGGGCTCGAAGAGATTTCCATTTTTTGCGATCTTGTGCGGCGACTTCAAGGTCCTTCCAGCCGAGACCAGTTGATGCAGCCTCTTTTTCAACTGATCGCCTCCAGGTGGTACGGGGCCGGCTCGGCTTCCTCTTCCCATACGCTTGCCACGTCAACCCTTGTTTGGATAGATGGTTGTCTGGGGTTGACTACAGTGAAGCAAAAAATGATTGTATGTTTAAGAAGCTCGGGTTTTAACTAGCACGCAGTTTCACTTGAGTTCTGAAGAAGAAACTTCTCAAAAATGGTTTCGAAAACGGCCGAAGGGGTAAAAACTGCCCTGTGTCCTAAAACAAAAAGCCCTAGTGTCAGAGTTTTCTAAAATCCGCCTGACGTAACAACAACTGCTATCGAGATAGCAGCCGAGGATGATGGCCGTCCCAGGCACGGGGGTATAACACCACCAACTTCCTGACCCCGGGCTGCTTTGTGAATTTTTTAAAACCCACTAAGCGATTTCGGCCCAACTCAAGAATCAAACCCGCGCTACTTTAAACGGGGTCTCCCCGTTTAAAGTAGTCGCGTTACGCGACCACTAGACCAACTAGAGCATACAGTTTAAATAGATGCAGCTGAGTACTATTGCTTTACACGGAGCGACTGCCTATCTGACCTCCACAACCCAGTTACCGAGTAACTCAACACCCCTTGGTAAGACTGGTTGTAATACTTTCTGGCTTCTGAGTACCCGTAACGACAGTCCATCTACAAATCACAGTCACAGGGACCAACAGAAAGAAAGAAAGAAAGAAAAACCATTTATTCTGCGCGCGCTAAGCTACACCTTTGATAGACCGACCCGTGCGGCTTTCACTTAGCCACTAGCTCCATCGAAAGCGAACTATGACATCGGTTTTTTTTCTAGCTGGCAAGTCGAAGCGAGCCAGCGCCTTAGTGGCGACGGTGGAGCGAGCGACGGAGATCTTCATCGAGCGAGGGCAGACGATAGCCTATGAGAACCCTGAGATCACTCAGCAGATGCTCACGGCTGTTGAGGAAGTCAGGAAAGCTGGTATGTGGATATAATAATACTAGCTGTTTCCCGCGGTTTCACCCGCATCCCGAGGGAACTACTTAGCGCACTCGGGTAAAAATTTCATTTATATCGGTCCAGTAGTTTTGGCGTGAAAGCGTAACAGACAGACACACAGACAGAGTTACTTTCGCATTTATAATATTAGTAAGGATGAATTTATTGGGATTCTTTGTTCTAAGGTCAGCTATGCTGGCTTTTGTGCATTTGTTAATCATAAAATATATATATAAGATTGTGTGTCATGTATAAAGCAATACATATATATGAAAACTTTTAAGTTTAATTTTAAGAGGAATACAACAGTAATTTTAGCTATATGAGAGGTTAGGTTCTCAGAGAAAGGTCAGAGATTATGGGTAATTGCTAGGGATTACTGTGGGTATTGTAGAAAGATGTTCATGATTTTATTTGGTTTTGATTATTTGGGTAGTTTGCGGAGATTTGTACATATTTAGGGTAATCCTCAGATACAAAGAGTAATTTAGAAACACTATAACTTTCAGATATTAAGAGTAACTTTGATAACTATTATACCTTTTACTACTTTACTATTAAAAGATTACTTCCAGAGACTTAGGCCCTTTATAGACGCGCACACACGATTTCTGTATAAACGGTACCGTGATGATTGAGGAATGCAAGAATAAATATACAAGATGTCACATTCAAACTGCCATTTATACGCAAAACCGTGTCTGTGTGTGTGAAAACAGCTTGAGGGTAACTTCCAGCCACTAGGGTAACGTCCAGAGACTTAGGGTAACTTCCAGAGACTCAGGGTAAGTTCAAGAGGCTTAGGGTAACTTCCAGAGTGTTAGGGTACGTTCAAGAGGCTTAGGGTGACGTCCAGAGTCTCAGGGTAACGTCCAGAGACTAGGGTAACGTCCAGAGTCTCAGGGTAACGTTCATAGACTCAGGGTAACGTCCAGAGACTTAGGGTAACGTCTAGAGACTAAGGGTAACATCCAGACACTAGGGTAAGTTCGCCTTGTCCCGCCACCAGGCGCGGCCATGTCCCTGGCGGCGCGCGAGTTCTCCGAGGAGCCGTGCGCCTCGTCGGTCCGCGGCGGCATGGTCCGCGCCGCGCGGGGGCTGCTGTGCGCCGTCACCCGGCTGCTCATCCTCGCCGACATGGTGGACGTGCATCTGTTGCTGAACAAGCTCAACACGGTTAGTGACCCACATATACCATAACTAATCATAATCACCATAGTAGAAACAAATGAGTACCATCTATCTATACTAATAATAAAGCTGAAGAGTTTGTTTGTTTGAACGCGCTAATCTCAGGAACTACTGGTACGATTTGAAATTTTTTTTCAGTGTTAGATAGCCCATTTAGTGAGGAAGGCTATAGGCTATATATCATCACGCTAAAACCAATAAGAGTGGAGCAACACTATTCCACGCGGACGAAGTCGCGGGCAGAAGCTAGTATCTTCATACGCACAGAACACGGTTTGTATGTGAGCGCGCCGGACGTGGACGCACGCACACACTGACAAAATTTATCGCTGCTTAAGGTGCGCTAGTCGTGGCTACGCCGCTGGTTATACCGCCTGCGCCCACGCACGCTACGCCGCTCGTAATTATTTGAACGTGTCCCCACCTACCTCCATTAACTACAAATTATAAGCGACAGCCCTACGTGTTTAGGCTATATCTCGCTCGCACGGGGCTTAAGTTGGCATACTTATTTGTTTCTACTATGCATACACTTACACCCAGTTTCCTTAATTTTTTTGCCAAATACCATATTAACAATACCAGCCGAATATGTCCATCGAATATTCGGCTCTATCTCATCTCCATCTCGTAGGAAATCAATGAAATCACTTTTTCCCTCCCAGGTTGAAAATGATTTGGACAAATTGAAGTCAGCATCCTCACAGTCGGAACTCCTGGAGTCAGCGCGCCAGTTCGGGCGCTCGGCCGCCGAGCTGGCCGCCCAGGCTGCTAAAAGACAGCGAGAACTCAAGGAACCGAGGATGAAGGATGAACTGGCAGCCGCCAGGGCCGTGCTGAAGAAGCATTCCACCATGCTGCTCACAGCTTCCAAGGTAACCAAGTCATCATCAAAACTCAAATGTTTTTTATTTCAAATAGGTCTTTGCAGGCACTTATGAAACGTCAAGCTAGTTGCACGGTTCCAAGGAGTGGGTCTTATGGAGAAAAACCGGCAAGAAACTCCATAGACACTCTTTTCAAAAGGAAATGTTTACAATAGTCTTTTTACAGTACAGGTAATCTCTGAGAAAGTTATACAATTTTATTTATTTATTTATTATTAGGTACTTCAACGACTTATCCACTATAATATATTTATACATAACACATACATTTAAAATAGCATCATTGTGAATTTGTCACTTAAAGAAGTACACATCGCTTTCGTAATATTAAAAGCCTAACATTAAATAATAATACATATAAGGGAACAAATTGAATTAATTTATATTGGAGCCAATAAGGGAATAAAAAACCAAACAAAACAAAAATACAAAAAAAAAACCCAAAATATTAGAAGAAAATGGATTCTTGATCCAGAACAAATCAAATAATTACTTAAAAAAAAAAACTAAATCATTACTAATAGGTATGATAACGAGTGCAATAATAATATATTGGTAATTAAAAATAAAACAATTAAAAATAAAACAAAACAAAAAAGAATAAAACACAACTTGGGATAGGCTTGTCCTTGACTTGTCGATATCAACAGCGACTAGGGCTCTCGCTCGCTCTGTCTCTGTATGGTGAGACTACAAATCACTAGCAATGCCAACAAGCTTTCCACGATATTGATTATAATTATCGGAAAAAATATCAATATTTTTGGGGAACTCAAATTTATTATACTGGACTATTAGACGATTCATTGGTGCCGATTGGCCAAGGTTAGTTCTAGATGAAGTTGTCGTAAAGGTATTTAGTTTGCGTTTCGATCGTATCGTGCAACTTCTAGGTACAGTGATATTAATTTGTGATAATAGTTCAGGCACGTCAGCTAAATTGTGAACTATTTTATAGAGCAAGAACTGATCAGTCGTTTTTCTACGTTGCTCTAATGAAATCATCTTGTAATGACTGAGTCTGTCTGAATAGCTAGCGTCGCGAGGACAATCCGCGCATCTAAACCGTAAGTACCTAGTAAAGCTCTTTTGTATACGCTCTAGTCTATCGTTATGTACTCGATATGTTGGGTTCCAGACCGGAGATGCGTAATCAAGTATACTTCTGACCAGAGTGTTGTATAATAATTTAAGAGTCAGGGGTGACCGAAAGTCCGAACAGATTCTCTTCATAAAGCCTAACATTTTCGATGCTTTGGCAACAATCAAATCAATATGGTTATGGAAAGTCAGCTTACTGTCAAGTTGCACACCCAAGTCGCGTATAGTGTCAACTTTTTGCAGTACAACTCCATTTAATGAGTAGGACGATGGGAGTTTATTCTTTTTTCGGGTAAAAGTTATGTGAAAGCATTTACTCGCATTGAGAATCATCATATTTACTTTACACCATTCGCAAACTGCTTCTAAATCTTCTTGAAGGAGTACAACATCTGATTCCGTGTTTATTTCTTTGTACAGCTTTAAGTCATCTGCAAACATGGAGCATTTGCTGTGCTTTATCACACGGACAATGTCATTGATGAAAATCAAAAAGAGAATCGGTCCTAGGTGGGAGCCCTGTGGCACCCCTGAGGTTGAAATGTAAAGAGGTGATTCAAAGCCCCTAACCACCACTCTTTGTCTCCGGTCTGACAAATACGATGCAAACCACAATAGCAGCTGACCGAATATGCCGAAGTGTTCGAGCTTTTTTATAAGTAAATTATGATTGACCTTGTCAAAAGCACTGCTGAAATCGGTATAGATTGAATCTATCATTTTGTGAGAATCCAGAGATCTAGCAATGTCGTTAGTATACTGCACTAAATTAGTGGTTGTAGATTTACGAGCACAGAATCCATGCTGCTGGGGAGTCAGCTGGGTTTTGATATGAGGTGTTAGAATAGGACATATAAGCGCTTCGAACAATTTTGCAAAGACCGATAGGAGCGAAATAGGGCGATAGTTTGCGGTATTGTTGGCTTCTCCCTTCTTATATATGGGGATAACATTGGCGATTTTCCATTCTGAGGGGAACTTCGATTGTAAAATTGACCTATTGAAAATCAACTTGAGTGGTAGGGATAAGTAACGTGCACATTTCTTAATAAGTAACGGAGGTAGGCCATCTGGTCCAGGTCCCTTACTTATGTCGAGTTTTTTCAGCTGTTTGAGCACTTCTCTTTCAGTGAAAGTAATTTTACCCAAGGCAAACTGATAATATTTTTTTAAACTGACACTTGGAACATTCGAGTTGATAGAAGTAGGTATAAAAGTAGATGAAAAGTGCGTGGCAAATTGTTTGCATATTTCCTCACCGGAAGTCGCAACATTCTGTTCTAAGTACATGGTGGAAGGAATGTCGTTCGATTTAGATTTTTTGGCTTTAACAAAAGACCAGAACAGGCGAGGGTTTTTCGTGATATTTTTTTCAGTGTTTACTACATATGTTTTATAACAGTCTTTGATCATTTTTTTGGCACGAATGTCTAATAATTTATATTCGTATTGATCCCTAGGATTTTTATATTTCCTATAGCGAATCCTAATTTTTTCTTTCTCGTTTAGAAGTCTTATAAGTGATTTGGAAAACCAAATCGGATATTTGCTATTAGGAACTTTAGAGGGAGGAACACACTCATGGATAATATTATGGATATGTGAATACAACAGCTGAACCATGTCATCGACATCAGAAAGTTCTGAGAATTTCTGAGTCCAGTCTATGCCTCTAAGTTTCGTATTAATTAACTCGTAATCTGCACGATGGAAATTAAGTTTCGTTTTTTTCTTGGTTTTCAAAAGTACTAGTGAAATATTACTTATGGCTATCTCAAGGGGTGGATGATACACATCTACTTTAGATATTGGATTATTGCACTCGCTAACACTTCCACCATAAAAGTTAGTAAAAATAAGGTCTAAGGTCTTATTATAGCAGTTTTTAACGGTATTAATCTGCAGCAAATTGTTTTCCGACATGAAATCAATTAGAGAGTATCCCAATCTACTCGCATAGTTGGTCGCGACTGCACATGGAGAATGACCCGGAGTATTATCAATGTCCCAGTTAATAGAGCTGAGATTGAAATCACCTGCTATTATGGTATCTTCTCCTGAACATTCCATCAATGTTGACACTCTGTCTAGAAATGAATCTAAGGCGACTTGTTGTACTGGTGGTGGCAGGTAGATAGCACATATATATAGATTGCGGTGACTTGTTCCTTTGGTAACTTTTAGTTTAACCCACAGATTTTCGGCTTCTGTTTCCCATTTAGGAATACGCTCAGAATCAATAGTTTTGGATACTGCAATCAGCACCCCTCCACCTCTCTTCTTTCCTAGCGCAGTTGAGGCCCTATCTCTGCGGTAGACTCGGTATCTAGTATCAAATATTTCGCCGTCGTTAACACCATCATCCAACCATGTTTCGGTACCAATTATTACCTCATAGTTGCCCAGTTGAACAGCCATCCTAAATGTATCAAGTTTGGTTTTTAGACCTCGGAAATTTTGGTAGTAGATATTGAATGAGAAGCCCTGGTGCACAGTATTGTTGCTAGTGAGTGATCGAATCAAAGTAGTGCAATAGCATCCAAGCTTTTTATGTGCTTCGCTTGGTGGCCGTCGGCCTTTCTCACGAGTACTTTACCGTCTCGCACCCATACATATAAATAACCCTTTTCGCGTGCGGCTTTTCTTGTAGCTGCGTGTATTTTCTTATTCAGTGGCGAAAGGTGTTCTGATACGAAAATTGGTCTGGTAGGGCCTCCGTAGCCTAAGTGTTGAGAGTTCAATTTTTCTTTGGAATTTGCTCTGTTAAACTGTAAGACTGATGTTAGGACTGTATCTCTCAATAACGTGCTTCGCATTTTGACGACTACCGCTCTTGGGTTCTTATTCTCCGAGTCAAGTTTCCGCACGCGTACAACAGATAAAATGTCTTCTTCCTTGATCGTACAAGTCACTGTGTTTCCTATTTGCACAATAGTCTTGACTAGGTTTTCAGCCTTATTTTCGGGTACGCCGTTGATTTCGAGGTTTTGCTGGCGTGAGTTTTGTTCTATTATGTTAACTCGCTGCGACAATTCGGAGACTGTAGCCTTGAGGACCTCATTTTCCTTTCGAACATTCTTGCAGTCGTTTTTACAAATATCGAGCTCAGTCTTCATATGGTCGAACTCCTCGCTCATGAAGGTGACGGACTCTTTCAGATCACGGAACAATTCCTTAATCTCTCCTATTTCATTCTTAAAGCAGGTTTTCATGTTCACTGAAATCTCTGACGATAAGATTGTACGTATTTCTTCACGAATTGTTTCCATCAGTTCGTTTGAGATCGATTGGTGAAATTCTCTATTGACGTTAGTGTCAGGGGAACAATCAGTGCGTGGGCGTTTCTGTCTTACGGATATGTTGGATCTATCAGGTGATCCAGAGAGGACTGCTGGAATATTAGGTTCTGATTGTACTTGAGTTAAGTTTTCAAGGTCGTAATCTCTAGGCGGAGTGCGCAACATAGTCTCCTGCTATTGGATATATACCGGGGCAATAATTTCAATGAAAAGATCAATTAAAAATCCCAACAAAACTTAATTAATTATAAATCCAAAAACAATAACAGGTGCTTCAACTCCGGTAAATTAACCAAATTTCTACTACATTGAAAGATATTTTTTTTTGTGGTATTACTTTCAGTTCTTCTACTTGCCACTTGAGGTCGTAATGGCGCTAGTGGTACTTTTGTTTTTTTACAAATGGTAACACTTTAGTTCTTCTACTTGCCGCTTGGAGCTGTAATGGCACCAGTAGTATTACTTTTTATTACGTCTATTCACCACTAGAGAGAATTATGGCGCTAGTTGTATAGTCATAGCAAGGATCAAAGTCCAAATTTCAAAATAATTATCGTAACTGTTTTCGACTTAATTCTTTTCTGTTATTGCTGGTAAATATTCACTAAAAGTTATTGCTATCGTCACTGTTTGAAAATAATTAATGTTGTATTGTCACGAACACACTTTGATTGTTTATAATAGCGCTTAACACTGGAAAACTGATCCTTGAATAGACTATTATCTTATTCACTTCCGGAGTTGTCATAAAGTGTCACAAACAATATCACTCGTAAATGTTGAGTACTGCACTCTGTTACACCACTATTTATACAATTATAATGGTTATTATTATTTTTGCGAATTTTAAAATATGCGGTAAAATGTCACTAGGCCAGTGTTGCCAGCATAGTTCAAATGATGCTATACAAAAAAAACAATAAAAAATAATTAAACAATTAAATTTAAATTCATCATCATCTGCCTAGCCTTTTCCCAACTATGTTGGGGTCGGCTTCCAGTCTTAACTGGATGCAGCTGAGTACCAGTGTTCTACATGGAGCGACTGCATATCTGACCTCCACAACATGGGTATCGATACCCCTTGGTAAGACCGGTTGTCAGACTTTCTGGCTTCTGACTACCCGTAACGACTGTCAAAGATCTACAAATGACAGCCGGGACCAACAGTTTAACGTGCTTTCCGAGGCACGGAGGAGTTTTGCTATGACATAGATGGTCATCCATCCACGGACCGACCGCGCCAAGCGTAGCTTAACCTTGATCGATCGACCCGTGCGGCTGTTACTTAGCCACGAGCTCCTCGAAGGTTCCAAGAAAGTTCCAAGGTAACCAAGTAACAAGAACAAAATTTAAAATTTAAAAAAACCCCTACGCAAAAATGCCTTACATCATTTTGGAAAAGGGCTGATACTCTTACACTGCTGGACCGATATTAACCAAACATAGCTAAGAACCACCGCAAGGAAACTGGCTTTCAAATGAAAAAAACATCGAAAGCATTGAAAACCGTCCATCCGTTTGAGAGCTACGATGCCACAGACAGACACACACACAGACAGACATCGATAATTTTATAACACCCCTCTTTTTGCGTCGGGGGTTAAAAATACACATTGCAACAGTTGGTTGCATCAAAAAAATATCAGGTTACTTATACGTGAAACGGAAGAACTGTCATTCAAGATCTATCAGAATCGAGGATAAAGTTGAATAATTATGCTATTATTTTATGTGTTTCTTCTTAAAATTTATGATATAGTTTATTTAATTGTTATATCTATGTACTGGTATCATGTTTTGTGATATTCGTAAAAGTATAACGTATAAATGATAAAAAACTTATTGCAACCGGCTGTTAGTGTGACAATTATTTCTCATATAGGTGTATGTGCGTCACCCCGAGCTGGCGGCGGCTAAGGCCAACCGCGACTACGTGCTGCGAGCTGTGTGCTGCGCGGTGGACAGCATCTCCGCCGTCGCTAAGGGACAGCCGGCGCCCGGGCAGGGTTAGTATGCCAGTGGCATTATGCCCATGACACGTCATTGCTTCGGGCATAGATACTTCGGGACTTATTGATACTAAAACACATACTATAGACAGTTAGGGACATGCCATAGACAGTTAGAGACCGCCATACAGACTCATGACGTGCCACAGACGCTTAGGGACTTGTCGTAGACGCTTAGGGACTTGTAGTAGACACTTAGGGACTCGACATATACACTTAGGGACTTGTTATAGACAGTTATGAGACGTGCCATATTCATTTATGGACGTGCCATAGACACTTGGGACGTTTTACAGACTTTCAGGGACATGCCATAGACAGTAAGGGACGTGTCATAGATAATTAAGGACGTGTCATAAGCAGGGACGTGCATTAGACGGTTAGGGACTACTGGTATACATGAAAATTCTAATGATTTATTTTGTTTTTAGGTGGCAATCGTCCCGTGGAAGGACCGGGAGAGCTGGCACAAGCGCTCGATGATTTTGATGTGAGTTTAAAAAAAATAAAAAGTAATTTTGAGTCGGCGCCTTATTAAGTGAATTGTGGTATTACAAATAATCCCCCCCCCCCCCCAGGAGCGCATGGTGATGGAGCCGCTGTCGTACTCCGAGCTGCGGACCCGGCCCTCACTCGAGGAGCGCCTGGAGTCCATCATCTCCGGCGCCGCACTCATGGCCGACAGCTCCTGCACCAGGTACTCCTGGAGTCCATCATCTTGCGCTATACGAATTCCAATTAAAAAAATTACAGTTTCTTACAAACTTCTTACTTCTTCTTTTTCACCTCCTTAAGAGTAGAATTTCGGAAAATCCTCCCTTATCGGATGCCTACGTCATACAAAGAACACACCCTCCAAGTTTCAGGTCTCTGCGATCAGCGGTTTAGGCTGTGCGTTGATCCGTCAGTCATTCAGGACAATAGATTATTCAATTATTTTTTTGTTGTTTGAAGAATTATTTCTTTCACAGGGATGAACGTCGCGAGCGCATCGTGGCCGAGTGTAATGCAGTACGGCAAGCGCTGCAGGACCTGCTGCACGAGTACATGGCTAATGTGAGTACCATCTTCTGCTATGGGGCTACGGGGCTCGTGGCTAGGTAGCAGCCACGGCTGTGTGTCAGTCTATCAAGTAAAAAACACCTATCACCTACCTACATTCTCACAATTTTTTGCATTTACAATTTTAGTATGGTAGATCTATTTATCTGCCTAGCCTTTTCCTAACTTTTTTGGGGTCGGCTTCTAGCCTTAACCGGGTGCAGCTGAGTACCAGTGTTTTACATGGAGCGACTTGCTATTTGATCTCTATAATCCAGTTACTGTGTGACACGATATCCCTTGGTAGGACTGGTTCTCAGCTGCATCCGGTTGGACTGGAAGCCGGCCCCAACATAGTTGGAAAAGGCTAGGCGGATGAATGAAATACTCAAGAAAGGTTTCGGGTAAACAAATAACATCGTGTATATTTTTATAAATACCAAAAATTTTGTGTCGCGTTGGTCTAGTGGTCGTATAACGCGACTGTTGTAAAGATACCCCTATCTGGTTCGATTCCCGGGTCGGGCCAAAATCGCTTTGTGGGTTTTAGAAAATTTCACAAAGCAGCCCGGAGCGAAGTTGGTGGTTTAATAAGAATAAATTTTTTGAAAGAAAATAAAGGTTACTAAGATTTGAATTATGCTTAAGAATTAAATTTCTTTAAAGAGTTACAGACAAGATAAATTTCAAAGACTTCCTGCACTAGGCTGAGCCTGTCCCGCGGGAAGCTTACATATAAGACTTTCCTTGTCAGCACAATAGTATGCTTAATCGCAGAGTAACACTGAGTGAAATACAAATGTGTACTAATATGGTGGAATAATGATGCAATACAATCTAAGAATAGAATATGAATTTTCAAGCTTTCCGCCAACGGCTTCGCCCGCGTGGACATTTTTTTTACACCTTTGGTTGCATTATTAAAGTTTTTGGTAGGGATCCCTAATTATTTCTGGAAATAAATATAGCCTATGACACTTCTTAAAGATGTACCTTTCTAACGGTGATAGAATTTTTAAAATCGGTCCAGTAGTTTTTGAGTTAAAACCCCTTCAAACAAAGTATACTAAAAAGAGTGTGGGCCCTAAGATACTGCCCTGGGGTACACCGAGGTTTATGTCGTGTGTGTTCCTTATGAAGGAATTAGTCTTCATGTATTGCTTTCTATCGGTAAGATAACTGCGAAACCATTCAAGGCAAATACCTCGTACTCCGATAGATTCCAGTTTCCTTAGAAGAATGGGGATTGATACTGTATCAAAGGCCTTCGCCAGATCAAGAAAGACTCCGATGCATGACGAGCCTTTATCAAGGTCATCAGAGATTATTTTTATCAGAAGTGATACAGAATGTACAGTGATGACAGTGGAAACCAAATTGATGTTTTAAAATATATTGTTTGACTAGCTTCCCGCCAGCGGCTTTGCCCGCGATATTTTAGCTAATGGATACAAAACTTAACAAATTATATACTAAAACTTTCCTCATTAATCAATATCTATTAAAAAAACCGCATCTAAATCCGTTGCGTAGTTATAAAGATTTAAGCATACAGAGGGATATAGGGACAAAGAAAGCGACATTGTTTTATACTATGTAGTGATAGTGATTCTAGGAAGCAAGTGAATTGTTTGTAAGCATTTTTTTCAAGCATTTTAGAGAAAGAACTTAATAGAGAGATAGGTCTGAAGTTATTGGGGTCATCAATGGTACCACTTTTATGTATTGGCGTCACAGCAGCCACTTTCCAGATATCTGGAAAGGTGCCACTGGATAAGCTTAGGTTGTTAATGTGCGTTAATGGTTCGATGATATAGTTTTTATATGTTTTATCATTCGGCTAGTTACTCCATCTAGACCTGGGGCACTAGTATCATTGAGTTGGAGGATAAGGGATTCCACTTCATCTGTATTTTTTGTATGTAGAAAGAAAGAGTTTAGAGAAGAGTCAGTCAAGTTATTTTTAGAGGCTAGAGAGTCCTGTGTCTCGTTGAGTTGAACTAAGATTTGATTTGCAAGGCGCTTTCCGACGTGGGAGAAAGATTGGTTACAGAAGTCTAGAGCGTCAGTTTCATTATCTTTAATTTTGCAAAGGTTGTGCGACTCGTTTTTAGTTGGAGCATGGTTTGTGATTTTTTTGATTACATTCCGTAGTCTGTTAGGATGATCTTTGTTGTCTTCTAATGCCTCTTTGTCATATTGATTTTTCAGTTTACGAACAAGATCCGATAAAAGTTTATGTAGCGTTTATACATAAGGTTTTTAGTTGGGTCATTGGGATTCTTTTTAGCCTGCATATGTAGCTTATCTCTATGCACAGAACGTGCATAGAGATAGAGAACGTGCATGTATCTGATCAAACCAGGAGTCATTCAGGGTTTAAGTGTAAGGTTGCGTTTGATGATTTGCACAGTTGCGTTCTATTATACATAGCATTCCGTCCGTGGCATCGCCCGCGTGGACATTTTTTTTCACACCTTGGGTTATATTCTTCAAGTTTTAGTAGGGATCCCTAATTATTTGTGGAAATAAATATAGCATATGACACCTCGTAAAGATGTAGCTTTCTAACGGAGAAATAATTTTTAAAATCGGTCTAATAGTTGTTGAGTTAAAACCTTACAAACAAACAGACAAATCTTTCCTCTTTATAATATTAGTGTAGATGACAGGCTAGACATGAAATCTACAACAGCAGCGTTCGGACAAGATTTGCTAATTATATTCGAACAATCTGTATCTTGTTATTCCCACTTAATAGACTCAAAATCATACTTCACTTGGAATCTTTTCTGTCACGGAGGTTTGGGTAAGGTAACCGCTGAAGGGCATACAATAGATTCTATATATCCCTTAGTGTTGATGAAGATGTGGTCAAGACATGCTTCGTTACGAGGGTTTATTAATAGCGGTTTTGAAATCTAATTGTGCCATAAGGCAGATATAGTTAGAACAAGCCTCAGGCTGTTAAGTGTTTATGTTAATGTCTCCAGCTGTGTGTGACAGGATATTACCTCCGTGCTTGGGAGGGCACGTTAAGCTGGCGTCCCCGGCTGTTATCTTGATAGCAGTTGTTACTATTCCATGTCAGAGGCCGTCAGGCGGGTTTGAGTAAACTCTGACACCAGAGGGCCTAGCACGAATGATTTTCGAAAAAGTATTCGTATCGAAAGCGATTTTCGAATCATAAATACAACCATACGAGAGCAAAATTTATGTTTAAAATATTTAAATAAACTTGTAGCATCCAAAGATATGATTAAAGTCATAAATTTAAATAAAGAAATTTGTAAGAAGCGAGTACATTCCATTCAAAAATCGCTGTCGATGCGAATACTTTTTCGAAAGTGATTCGTGTTAGGCCCACGGGGCTTAGGTTAGGTTGGTAAAACCTGTAGCCCACACTATATAATACCAAAAATAATGTAAACAAAGCAGTGTTACCACAATTACAAAGCAGTCCACTTCGCAGACGGGCAAGCCGGAGCAGTCCGGCGGCCTGGAGCGCGCCATCGAGAACATGTGCCGCAAGACACGCGACCTGCGCCGCCAGCTGCGCAAGGCCGTCGTCGACCACGTGTCCGACAGGTGACGTACCACTGTCCCACTGTCCCACTGTCCCACTGCTGGGCACACGCTCGCGACCTGCGCCGCCAGCTGCGCAAGGCCGTCGTCGACCACGTGTCCGACAGGTGACGTACCACTGTCCCACTGTCCCACTGTCCCACTGCTGGGCACACGCTCGCGACCTGCGCCGCCAGCTGCGCAAGGCCGTCGTCGACCACGTGTCCGACAGGTGACGTACCACTGTCCCACTGTCCCACTGTCCCACTGCTGGGCACACGCTCGCGACCTGCGCCGCCAGCTGCGCAAGGCCGTCGTCGACCACGTGTCCGACAGGTGACGTACCACTGTCCCACTGTCCCACTGCTGGGCACACGCTCGCGACCTGCGCCGCCAGCTGCGCAAGGCCGTCGTCGACCACGTGTCCGACAGGTGACGTACCACTGTCCCACTGTCCCACTGTCCCACTGCTGGGCACACGCTCGCGACCTGCGCCGCCAGCTGCGCAAGGCCGTCGTCGACCACGTGTCCGACAGGTGACGTACCACTGTCCCACTGTCCCACTGTCCCACTGCTGGGCACACGCTCGCGACCTGCGCCGCCAGCTGCGCAAGGCCGTCGTCGACCACGTGTCCGACAGGTGACGTACCACTGTCCCACTGTCCCACTGTCCCACTGCTGGGCACACGCTCGCGACCTGCGCCGCCAGCTGCGCAAGGCCGTCGTCGACCACGTGTCCGACAGGTGACGTACCACTGTCCCACTGTCCCACTGTCCCACTGCTGGGCACACGCTCGCGACCTGCGCCGCCAGCTGCGCAAGGCCGTCGTCGACCACGTGTCCGACAGGTGACGTACCACTGTCCCACTGTCCCACTGTCCCACTGCTGGGCACACGCTCGCGACCTGCGCCGCCAGCTGCGCAAGGCCGTCGTCGACCACGTGTCCGACAGGTGACGTACCACTGTCCCACTGTCCCACTGTCCCACTGCTGGGCACACGCTCGCGACCTGCGCCGCCAGCTGCGCAAGGCCGTCGTCGACCACGTGTCCGACAGGTGACGTACCACTGTCCCACTGTCCCACTGTCCCACTGCTGGGCACACGCTCGCGACCTGCGCCGCCAGCTGCGCAAGGCCGTCGTCGACCACGTGTCCGACAGGTGACGTACCACTGTCCCACTGTCCCACTGTCCCACTGCTGGGCACACGCTCGCGACCTGCGCCGCCAGCTGCGCAAGGCCGTCGTCGACCACGTGTCCGACAGGTGACGTACCACTGTCCCACTGTCCCACTGTCCCACTGCTGGGCACACGCTCGCGACCTGCGCCGCCAGCTGCGCAAGGCCGTCGTCGACCACGTGTCCGACAGGTGACGTACCACTGTCCCACTGTCCCACTGCTGGGCACACGCTCGCGACCTGCGCCGCCAGCTGCGCAAGGCCGTCGTCGACCACGTGTCCGACAGGTGACGTACCACTGTCCCACTGTCCCACTGTCCCACTGCTGGGCACACGCTCGCGACCTGCGCCGCCAGCTGCGCAAGGCCGTCGTCGACCACGTGTCCGACAGGTGACGTACCACTGTCCCACTGTCCCACTGTCCCACTGCTGGGCACACGCTCGCGACCTGCGCCGCCAGCTGCGCAAGGCCGTCGTCGACCACGTGTCCGACAGGTGACGTACCACTGTCCCACTGTCCCACTGTCCCACTGCTGGGCACACGCTCGCGACCTGCGCCGCCAGCTGCGCAAGGCCGTCGTCGACCACGTGTCCGACAGGTGACGTACCACTGTCCCACTGTCCCACTGTCCCACTGCTGGGCACACGCTCGCGACCTGCGCCGCCAGCTGCGCAAGGCCGTCGTCGACCACGTGTCCGACAGGTGACGTACCACTGTCCCACTGTCCCACTGTCCCACTGCTGGGCACACGCTCGCGACCTGCGCCGCCAGCTGCGCAAGGCCGTCGTCGACCACGTGTCCGACAGGTGACGTACCACTGTCCCACTGTCCCACTGTCCCACTGCTGGGCACACGCTCGCGACCTGCGCCGCCAGCTGCGCAAGGCCGTCGTCGACCACGTGTCCGACAGGTGACGTACCACTGTCCCACTGTCCCACTGTCCCACTGCTGGGCACACGCTCGCGACCTGCGCCGCCAGCTGCGCAAGGCCGTCGTCGACCACGTGTCCGACAGGTGACGTACCACTGTCCCACTGTCCCACTGTCCCACAGCTGGGCACACGCTCGCGACCTTGGTGGGACCACTGTCCCAATGCTGGGCACAGTGAAATCAAGGTGGATTCGTAAATTTGAGACTACCTCATTATTAACTTTAGTTCATTTTATGGCTCCGTACCCAATAAAAACGGGACCCTCTCGTCTGTAAGTCTACCACAAGGCTATATCATCATCTGTGAAAATTTCAAGCTCCTGGTGACAGACGGACGGAAAGCAGAGTCTTAGTAATAGGGTCCCGTTTTACCCTTTGCGTACGAAACCCTACTTAACACGTACACATTTTCAAGTGCTTCTAAACTAAACCCCAAGCTAGTATTAAATTAATGATTTCCGTACAGTTTCCTGGAGACGAACGTCCCCCTACTGGTGCTGATGGAGGCGGCTCGCAACGGCAATGAGAAGGAGGTCGAGGAGTACGCCCTGGTCTTCACTGAACACGCCAACAAGCTGGTCGAGGTCAGCTCTTCATCTGCCTAGCCTTTTCCCTATTGTAGAGGTCTCCTTCCAGTACTGCAGCTGAGTACCAGTGTTTCATAGAGCGACTGCCTATCTGACCTTCACAACCCAGTTACCGGGTAAGACTGGTTGTCAGACTTTCTAAAGGTCTACAAATGACAGCCGGGACCAACAGCTTAACGTGCTTTCCGAGGCACGGAGGAGTTTCGCTGTGACATAGATGGTCTCCCCATCCATGAACCGACCGCGCCACAATATAAACGAGGTTTTTTAAACAACTCGGCGAACTTCGTACCGTCCCGTCAGGTTTTTTTTCTATCTCGCTTGCTCTCTAACTATACGGATCTTGTTTCTCTTTTCA
This sequence comes from Pyrrhia umbra, assembly GCA_963891755.1. Classification (NCBI taxonomy): domain Eukaryota; kingdom Metazoa; phylum Arthropoda; class Insecta; order Lepidoptera; family Noctuidae; genus Pyrrhia; species Pyrrhia umbra. The sequence goes on from OY982946.1 coordinate 829,774, forward strand.
ACCTGCCCACATTTGTATCCAGGTGGCGAACCTGGTGTGCTCGATGTCCAACAACGAGGACGGCGTGAAGATGGTGCGGCACGCCGCCGAGCACATCGAAGCTCTCTGCCCGCAAGTGAGTATCACATATCTGACCTGGGAGATTAGACAAGTGGCAAAAACGCTATAGAAACGCTATAGAATAGAAAACAAAATGTATGGGAATGACATATAGCTAGTCGTAAACGAATGTCATTCCCATACATTTTGTTTTCTATTCTATAGCGTTTCTATAGCGTTTTTGCCACTTGTCTAGCCCCTCTGAATCTGACCCCCACAATCCAGTTACCGGGTTACGATACTTTAGTAAGAGGTGTACGACACCAAATTTAATGCCAAAACATCGAATATCAAATGATTGAACACGATAAATCAAATGCCCAATAAATTATTTTTTTGGCAAAACAAAACCGACTTTAAAAAAACCCGAATAATACTGAAACCTACTTATATTAATAAATCTAACCTAATCTACGATTAACCCATAATCAAATTTAACAATATTTTAGAGTCGGTGTAAACATAGACAACAAAAATCAGATCCTAGGCCCTGCAAACAAATCTTTCCTCTTTGTATATTTTGAGTATACACTCGGGCTAATTAAAGTCCAATAACGTTTAAAAATATTTAATACTAGCTTCTGCCAGCGACTTCGTCCGCGTGGAATAGTGGTGCTCCGCTCCTATTGGTCTTAGCGTGATGATATATAGCCTATAGCCTGCCTCGATAAATGGACTATCTAACACTGAAAGAATTTTTCAAATCGGACCACGGACCTGAGATTAGCGGGTTTAAACAAAATGACAACATTTCCCTTCCCTGCTCTGCTCCTATTGATTGTAGCGTTATGAAAAGTATACTATAACCATCTTAGGAGTATGACAAATAATTGTACCAAGTTTCGTTAAAATCCGTCGAGTAGTTTTTGTTTATACAGACAGACAGACAAAAATTTTACTGATTGCAAGTATCAATCCCTAATCACCCCCTGATAGTTATTTTGGAAATATATTTCATGTACAGAATTGACCTCTCTCAGATTTATTATAAGTATAGATAAATCGTGCGTACAGTGCGAAGGATGACGGTGTTCTGGTAATTAGTTAAGTGAGAACAAAGGAACGCATAAAGCGCCTATCACAATATAATAGCTACTAGTTATCTAACTGATTTCTAATGAACCGTTGTAACTGTGAGGCGTTGTGCCGCAACACTCTTAATAATATTAGTATAGATTTTTGTGCACTCAACATGTATTTCGTCTGCAGGTGATCAATGCAGCCCGCGTGCTGGCCGCTCGGGCCCGGTCCCGGGTGGCGCAGGAGAATGCCGCCGCCTTCGCCCGCGCCTGGGAGAACGCCGTCAAGCTGCTCACTGACGCTGTCGACGACATCACCACCATCGACGACTTCCTCGCTGTTAGCGGTAAGTTAGGACTCACTCACCCTCACGCACTCACTAATACACTTCAACTCACATACCTCACTCACGCACACAACTTAACTCACGTACTCACGCGCACAAACTCACACTCTAACACTTTCACGTACTCACACATATATACACACTTGAAATTACGCGCACACATTAACTCGCATACACGCACGCACTTACTCACACACACTTACCAAAATACTACAGATAGTCAATTGCGCCAAACTATGAATATGAGTTTACTTATACCGTGACAATGGATAATTGTCATTTAACTAATAAATAAATGGTTGACTAAACTTAAAAAATTGTTATTATTTTATGTTTTTCTATTTACGATATACGTTAACCGTATTTACACAACTATTTTATATATAATGTGGTAATATAAAAATTAAAAAAAACCCAGCTAATATTAATATCAAGTTTTGTGACAAACGTAAAAGTACTCTCATAAAAACATTTTTTTTATAGAAAGTAATTTAAATGTGTTTGTGTGACAGAGAACCACATCCTGGAAGACGTGAACAAGTGCGTGGTGGCGCTGCAGGAGGCCGACCCCGACTCGCTGGAGAGGACCGCCGGGGCCATCCGCGGACGAGCATCCCGGTACTACACGCTCTACTACACTTACTTCCACGAGGAGTCCTAGAACCCTAGTGGCTCTATCTATCCTTACTATCCTTACTAATATTATAAATGCGAAAGTAACTCTGTCTGTCTGTCTGTCTATTACGCTTTCACGCCAAATCTACTGGACCGATATAAATGAAATTTAGTACAGAGATAGAATAGACCCTGAGGAACAACATAGGCTACTTTTTACCTGGGTGCGCTAAGTAGTTCCCTCGGGATGCGGGTGAAACCGCGGGAAACAGCTAGTATATATATAAATGAATCCCTATTTCCCTTGGTCACGGCATCACGCGTGAACGGCTGTACCGATTTGTATGGAATTCGGTACGGAGATGGAAGGGACCCTGGCGAAGGTTTTAGGCTTCTTTTTATCCGGGTGCTTGAAGTAGTTCTCTCAGGACGCGAGTGAAACCGCAGGCATCAGCTAGTCTATAAATAAATATGTACAGACTAGCTTTCCGCCAGCAGCTTCGCCCGCGTGGACTATACAAATTAAAATAATATTAAATAAAAATTACAAAGTTCCATACAAACTTTGCCCCCCTTTTCACCCCCTTAAGGGAAAATCCTTTCTTATCGGATGCCTACGTCATACAAAGAACACACCCTCCAAGTTTCAGGTCTCTACGATCAGCGGTTTAAGCTGTGCCGTCCGTCAGTCATTCAGGACAAAGCATTTTATATGTATAGATTATGCCCATTCTCCTTCAGCAAAGTGTTAACCCCCGTCTCGCCCCCAGGGTCTGCTCGGTGGTGACGCAGGAGATGGACAACTACGAGCCCTGCATCTACACCAAGCGGGTGCTGGAGGCTGTCACCGTGCTGCGGGACCAAGGTCAGTAACTGCAGCACACATCACCTGCCTAGCCTGTTCCCAACTATGGGCCGGCTGCCAGTCTAGACTGCAGCTGAGTACCAGTGTTTTACATGGAGCGACTGCCTGTCTGAGTTCCACAACCCAGTTACCGGATGACACGATACCTCAGTAAGATTTGTTGTCAGAGTTTCTGGCTTCTGACTACCCGTAACGACTGTCAAAGATCTACAAATGACAGCCGGGACCAACAGCTTAACGTGCTTTCCGAGGCACGGAGGAGTCTCGCTATGACATAGATGGTCACCCATCCACGGAGCGACCGCGCCTAGCGCAGCTTAACTTTTGATCGATCGAACCGTGCGGCTGTTACTTAGCCGCTCGCTACACTCGCCAAGAATATATTTGTTTGTGTATTTTTTATTTTTATTTGGTGGGCTCGGTCGAAGGATCGGGAAGTGTGGAAGCAGGATGGGGCCTTTGCCCAGCTGTGGGACAGTACAGACTAAGAAAAAAAATATTCTTTTTTGTATATATATATAGTATATCTAGGTGTTTCCCGCGGTTTTAACCCGTGTCCTGGTGGAACTACGCGACAAACCCGGATACAAAGTAGCCTATGTGTTAATCCAGGTTATAAACTATGTATGTACCAAATTTCATCCAAATCCATTCAGTGGTTTTTGCGTGAAAGAGTAACAAACATACATACCTACACCCCGAAGATTCGCATTAATAATATTAGTTGAATTCTCTTTCATGACAGACAGACGGAGGAAGTCGCACTACAAGGGTAGCTTTTACACAATTTTGGTACGAAACCCTAGAAATCTATACATATAAAACGCTTTGTCCTGAATGACTGACGGATCAACGCACAGCCTAAACCGCTGATCGTAGAGACCTGAAACTTGAAGGGTGTGTTCTTTGTATGACGTAGGCATCCGATAAGGGAGGGTTTTCCGAAATTCTACCTCTAAGGGGGTGAAAAGGGGGGCAAAGATTGTATGAAACTCTGTTTGAACTCGTATAGCCCACGCGGGCGAACCGCTGGTTAAAGCAAATGGGACCAATTCCGTCCGGGTCGTAGGAAAAATAAAATAATATTGAACTCTTTTTTTTTATAATATATTTTAATTCTTATCACAGTAACATATTTAAAATGAAAACGAGTATTTTAATTGACTTAAAACATCTAATTGTTATATCCCCTTTCAAGTTAAAGTATTTGTCTCTTTCATTCTGTTTGGACAGAACGAGAGAGCGATAGAATATGAAATTTTTAACATTAACATTATTGCCCGGGTTGGAATCTAGAATTTTCTACTCAGCAGTCACGCTAAGACCACTTAACCACACTTTGTCCCATAAGTGCAACTTATAAGTGTCATAAGTGCCACTTACAAATGATATAAGTACCACTTACAAATGATATAAGTGCAACTTATAAGTGTCATAAGTGCCACTTACAAGTAATATATGTGCCACTTACAAATGATATAAGTACCACTTACAAATGATATAAGTACCACTTACAAATGATATAAGTACCACTTATAAGTGTCATAAGTGCCACTTACAAGTAATATATGTGCCACTTATAAGTCACATGTGTGCCACTTACAAGTCACATAAGTGCTACTTACAAGTAATTAAAGTGTCGCACACAAACGACGTAAGTGCCTCTTATAAGGGACGTGAATTTTAACTTAAAAGGGGAATGTCTTAAAGATAGAGTTTCTTATTTGTACTTAGTTTTCGACTGGGGGAGGGTGGTCTCTGATGTATTGCAAGCCGCGCAGGATAGCCTCCGGGATAGGGGGTGGGGTGGGGAGATGTGAGCCCTGGAAAAGAAAACAAGCATTATTATTCCAGTGTAAAGCGGATGCAGCTGAGTACCAGTGTTTTACATGGAGCGACTGCCTATCTGACCTCCACAACCCAGTTACCGGGTAACACGGTACTCCTTGGTTAGACTGGTTGTCAGACTTTCTGGCTTCTGACTACCCGTAACGACTGTCAAAGATCTACAAATGGCAGCCGGGACCAACAGCTTAACGTGCTTTGACATAGATGGTCCCACCAAGGACCGACCGCGCCAAGCGTAGCTTAACCTTTGACCCGTGCTGCTGTTACTAAGCCACGAGCTCCTCCCTCTTTCACAAACAAACTCACGTTCACATCTTCTATAATATAAAAATTAATCGCTGAATGTGTTGCTAAGCTCAAATCTCGAGAGCAGCTCAACCGATTTGGACGAGATTTAGTACGGAGATAGAAGAGACCCTGGAGAAGGTTTTAGGATACTAGTTTCTAATATTAGTTAGCTATAAAAGGCTCTTACCTGTGGCTGGTAGCCATTCTCGTCGGCCACATATTGCAAGTTAACAGCCTCGCCCTCGGGGGAGGTCCAGCTAGCGGAGCCCTGGACTACTTCGGCGGGGTTCTCCTGTTCAAGACATGTTATATGCTTAGAAAATTCAAAAAAATACGTTGCACCACACTAGGAATGCGGTCAATCACTACATAGTATAAAACAAAGTCGCTTTCTCTGTCCCTATGTCCCTATGTATGCTTAAATCTTTAAAACTACGCAACGGATTTTGATGCGGTTTTTTTAATAGATAGAGTGATTAATGAGGAAGGTTTTAGTATATAATTTGTCAAGTTTTTGTAACCATTAGCTAAATATCGCGAGCGAAGCCGCTGGCGGGAAGCCAGTCTTCAATATTTTGCCGTTTTTGTTTCTAAATCGTCATAACCCTCATCACCGACTGTCGTTTAAATTGTCTAATTTACAAGCTTAAAATTATAATTATTAATATTGAAATAGATATAGCCTCTTAATGTAGGTAAATATTGAATTTTAAGCTGTAATGATGAAATTCGTGTGAGGGAGCGAACAGCGTCGAAAAACCAACCGTTATTTTTGAAGAATCATTGGGACGACTGTATCGTGGGTGCGTTTACAAACATACACTACACATGCACAAACACCCAGACCAGGTACAAGTTTAGTTGTCCCGTGCGGGAATCGAATCCGCGACACGCTGTGCAGCAGCCAATTGCTCAGCCACTACGCCAAACTTTGTAAAAGTCGCATGTACATTCCAAGTATATCTTAGACGTCACTGACTAACGGTGAAGGAAAACATCGTGAGGAAACCTGGACTAAAAAGTGTGAAGTCGCCAATCCGCCTTGTGCACACGTGGTGATCAATGCTCATGCCTTCTCTGTATGAGAAGAGGCCTGTGCCCAGCAGTGGGACAGTAAACAGGCTGTAGATGACTCACCGCTCCAACATTCTTCAGCGCGCCACTCTCGCCGGCAATGATGCCGTTGTCGGTCTCGTAAGCCCACTTATAGCTCCCATCGGGTCCGGCGTCCAACTCCTGCTTGAGGATTTGGGCGGTGTTGTCCTTGGACTTCGGCGCGAGGTGGGAGACGTCTGCTGCAGCCAGGGCCACGCATACTGAGAGGATTAGGAGCTTCTGCGAAAGAATTTTGAGGATATTTATGAAAACAAAATAATCTTGAGAGGTGTCAAGGGACATCCGGATGGAACGAAGTTCTATATTTTTCATTTATTATGTACAAAAAACCTGTATACACTCAACAAAAATAATCGTCGCGACACCACACTGTTCAATGAGAACAAAAAAGACGAAACGAAAATAACTGCTTTCTATGAGAGAGAGAGAGAGAGAGAGACAGACAGAGAAACACGCGCACGCCGCACGGCTTACAACTATAGCAAAAAAGTGTCGTTACAACTTTTGCTCTTAATTTTTTCCGCCTAGCCCCCTTTCCTAACGCGCGATAAGGAACTTCGTTCCAAAAAATCGGTCATGTGCGTGTCGGGCGTTGCGCTAGGGTTCCGAATAGCCGGTACCAATCAATTGATTTTATGAAAAATGTAAACAGGTCGTAACCTATTTTGCTATAATTCTGCCACAGAAATTAGCAAAATGGCGTAAGGATAGCGCATTTGTGTCAATTTCATGTTCTAACTATAATCATTATATATGAGAAAATCTAAATATATATAAAACTCAAAGGTGACTGACTGACTGACATAGTGATCTATCAACACACAGCCCAAACCACTGGAGGGATCGGGCTGAAATTTGGCATGCAGGTAGATGTTATGACGTAGGCATCCGCTAAGAAAGGATTTTGATAAATTCTACCCCCAAGGGGATAAAATAGGGGATGAAAGTTTGTATGAAACTTTGTCAATTCCGCTGGCGGAAAGCTAGTTAGGACTAAATAGGTTACGATTTTGTTTACATTTTTCGTAAAATCAATTAGTTAGTCGACTATAACTCTGTAACCGGTTAAGCCTACTTAGCCGCGATAATTTTCCTTGTAAGTTCATTACGTGTGCTACGTCTGTGATTTTTTTTCATCTATACTTCTATACTTCTATACTTAATATATAAAGCTGAAGAATTTGTTTGTTTGAACGCGCTAATCTCAGAAACTACTGGTCCGATTCGAAAAATTCTTTCAGTGTGAGATAGCCCGTTTATCGAGGAAGGCTATAGGCTATATATCATCACGCTAAAACCAATAGGAGCGGAGCACCACTATTCTACGCGGACGAAGTCGCGGGCAGAAGCTAGTAATTTTATGTTAACACTTTGTCGGCGTCATCAATATACATATCTGCACTGAATTTTAGCTTACTAAGAACCTCTGAGCTATGCCGCGGACAGACAGACAGACGGACATAGCGAAATTATAAGGGTTCCTTGTCGACTACGGAACCCTGAAAAGAGACAGACACTGTAGGAAACGAAATTCGGGTGTTTTTAAATGTCTTAAATGTCTTTTTAACACCCGACGCAAAAAGAGGAGCGTTACGTCGATGTCTGTCTATTTGTGTATCTGTCTGTGGCATCGTAGCTCTCAAACGGATGGATCTAGTTCGATGCGGTTTTTATCATTTGATAGCCAGTTTCCTTGCGGTGGTTCTTAGCTATGTTTAGTTAATATCGGTCCAGTAGTGTGAGAGTATCAGCTCTTTTCCAAAAAAAATAAAAAAAATCTTATAGTAACTATATTAAAAATCTGTAAGTTGCTGTCTGTCTGTTTTCACGGTAAAACGGCTGAACGTTTTGAGATGAAATTGTGAAGGATGCAACCGCTTGAAAAAGCTAGTTTAAAAATGACTGATCTATTTCGACAGAATTTCTGGCGCATTTATAATATAAGATCGGATGCATACCATTATGTACAAATACTTTTAATATTAAAGAGTTATTTAGAATTTATAAATAATAATTAATTTATTAATTGTTAAGAAATAATAACTATTTGCTAATGCTAAGTTGCTAGTGCTAAGCCTAATGCTAAGTTTATGAATACTTGAAACTATCCGTCCCTGATTGGTTTAATTTTTTTAGTTAAATGCTAGCTTTCCGCCAGCGGCTTCGCCCGCTGCTATGCGAATTCAAATTAAAAATCACAGAGTTTCATACAAACTTTGCCCCCATTTTTCACCCCCTTAGACGTAAAATCCTTTCTTATCGGATGCCTACGTCATACAAAGAACACACCCTCCAAGTTTCAGGTCTCTACGATCAGCGGTTTAGGCTGGGCGTTAATCCGTCAGTCATTCAGGACAAACATTTTATATGTATAGATGATTAGTAAACTCCTATTGTGTAATCAAGCTTAAAATTTAACGGTAAAATAAAACAAAAAAATAAATTAAAAAAATATTCCGACGAATTAAGAAAGTCTGTTCAAACTCAAACTCGAAAAACGTTTATTGAAATTAGACTAATTAAATGAGTACTTTTTCACGTCAAAATATATTATGACAGCACCCCAAAAACGCCCACCCTTCACTGCTTCCTAGTGTTAAATCAAATGTAATATAAATATTTCTTCATTTTTACTTTAGGATGTTGATTGCATTTATCTTCGACACAAAAATTGTAAATGTGTATTAGACTTCCTACCTTGCCATTTTTTCAATTTTGATTCCACATGATCTTCGCATGTCATTATTGTATGTATACAAGAAAATTAAAAACTAATTTAAAAAGAGCAACCATGGAGTTTCTTGCCCGTTCTTCTCCATAGGAAACTACTTTTTGGAATGGCAACTAAATTCTTTTTTTGTTGGCTTTCAAAAGTGCTTGTTATTAGGCCTAATTGAAATAAATGATTTGAATTGAAGTGATGAACAAACTTCCCAGCAACACAGCTGTCTATTACAATTTAAGGGAAAATAAATGGCTTACCATAGTCGCAGTTGTCTCGTCAAGATCTGAGCAATGACTAGTGGCAGGCACGAGCCGGGCGGTATATAAATCAATATTGTGAGCAGTACTGCTCGCGCGCAAGGTCGCGATGCCACTTCACGGCTTTTAGTATGTGACATAAGATCAGTAGAATCCTTACTTCACTACATAGTATAAAACAAAGTCGCTTTCTCTGTCCCTATATCCCTATGTATGCTTAAATCTCTAAAACTACGCAACGGATTTTGATGCGATTTTTTTTAAAGATAGAGTGATTAATAAGGATGTTTTTAGTATTTAAATGTCAAGTTTTTGTATCCATTAGCTAAAATATCGCGGGCGAAGCCGCTGGCGGGAAGCTAGTAAATTACAAATGCGATTAAGATGAAATTTAGTATACAGATAGATGAAACCCCGGAGACTATTATAGGCTGACAGGGCAGGACGCGGGTGAAACAGGAATAAGCTAAAAAATTATAAATATACAAAAAAATCTATACTTACATATAAAATGCTTTGTCCTGAATGACTGACAGATCAACGCACAGCCTAAACCGCTGATCGTAGAGACCTGAAACTCGGATGGTGTGTTCATTGTATGACCTAGGCATCCGATAAGAAAGGATTTTCCGAAGTTCTATCCCTAAGGGGATGAAAAGGGGGGGGCAAAGATTGTATGAAACTCAGTCATTTTTAAAGCAGAATTCGTATAGCTCACGCGAGGAAGCCGCTATTCGGAAAGTAATACAAAAAAAATAGCAGTATAATATAAAAAATACATACCTACTCTTTTTGCAAAAATGACCTAAATCGCAACTTAAACAAGCATGGCCACTGGCCACCAATCATTATCCGAACCTTGGACACGTTGCTTAACCGCAGAGCTTATGCTGTCGAAACAATGGTGACATCATTTTTTAACGCCAAAACGATGTGTTATTATTAATCTTTCAAGAGCTTCCTTTGTAGGGATGTCCGTTTGTAAGTGAAAGGCATTTTTTATTTCATTCAAATATTTATACGATTCTTTGGGCGTAGCACGAATCATTTTCGAAAAAGTATTCGTATCTTTCGGATTTTTCTATTTCTAGATTCGGATGAGTTTAATTCAGTAAGAATCTGTCACTCCCTCTCGCCTCGCCAACAGCAGAAGGAGCCATTTGATGATTTTCCATTTGACAAAATAAAGCTTTATTCTCTAACCCTTTCCAGGGTTCAAGCTGGCTCTATACTTAATATCATCTAAATCGGTCCAGCCGTTTTCCTGTGAATCCTTTTAAACAACAAAAATATTCGCATTTATAATATAAAGCGTTTTCAACCGCATCCTTGGGGAGTTTCGGATAAATTGTCCTCCTCCTCCATCCTATGTGTTAATCCAGGTTATAAACTATGTGTGTACCAAATTTCATACAGATCCATTCAGTGGTTATCGCGTGAAAGAGTAACAAACATACATTCGTCCATACATTTTCGCGTTTAAAAATATTAGTAAGATGGTATTTCGTGCCAACCCTACTCTACAATATAATGTAATTACAATAAATTGAACTTTGAAGCTCGTCTGCCGACCTACTTAAATATTTCACGATGATACATCGCGCTAAGGGCTTTCCAATGCACGCGAGATTGGCGACCCGAATATTGTGCCGCTCAGACCACCCACTACTTGCGACCTAAAGATATTGTACTGAGTACTGTATTGTAGCTCTTTCCCGCGTCTTGAAGCAACTATTTTGTGTATTAAAAAAAAAAAAAACTTGTAATACGCACTATGAGGTGCTCGTGGCTTAGTAACAGCCGCTCGGATCGATTCGTTCCGTGGTTGGATGACCAAAGCAGCTTCGCCCGCTTGGTCTATCTATACGAATTCAAATTAAAACAAGTATTAAATAAAAAATAATCCCTACGCAAAAATGCCTTCAATCATTTTGGAAAAGAGCTGATACTCTTACACTGCTGAACCGATATTAACCAAACATAGCTAAGAACCACCGCAAGGAAACTGGCTTTCAAATGAAAAAAAAAACCGCATCAAAATCGGTCCATCCGTTTTAGGGCTACGATGCCACAAACAGATACACACACAGATAGACATCGACGTCAAACTTATAAAGCCCCTCCCCTTTTTCTCCCCTTTTTTCGTCGGGGGTTAAAAATGGCAGAGTTACGCACAAACTTCGCCCCCCTTTTTAACCCTTTAGGGGTATAATTTCGGAAAATCCTTTCTTATCGGATGCTTACGTCATACAAAGAACACGCCCTCCAAGTTTCAGGTCTCTACGATCAGCGGTTTAGGCTGTGCGTTGATCCGTCAGTCATTCAGGACAAAGCATTTTATATGTGTAGATCATAGTTAGAAATGGTATACACAGCCTCTGAACATATTTCCACATCTCTTCAAATGTCGTCGCGTCTTTACAATTAATATAATTAATGTTACGTCTGTCTGTCAGACTTGTCACAAAGCTGTCCGTCTAGTGATAATTGGGCAATGAGTTCTTTTGCCGTGTCTATACGTATGAGACTCTATGATTTTTGCCGGAATCACGCGGCGTGTCTAAACTTTACGCAAGTTTGCTTTGCGGTATCGGCTGAGCCGATTTAGTGGATTTGGCATGGCGATAGATTGAAACCTGACTGACAAAAGAGGGGTACTGTTTTTAGATCGTATGTGTGTATATCTGGTTTTTAAAAACTTCTCAGCCTAAACTAGCAAACTGGCACGGAGGAGTCTCGGTATGACATAGATGGTCACCCATCCACGGGCCAACCTTTACGAGCATAGCTTAATATTTGATCGACCCGTGCTGCTTTTTAGGGTTCCGTATCAAAAATGGGAAAAGGAACCCTTATGGTTTCACTTCGTCTGTCTGTCTGTCTATCACAGCTGATTATTTCAGGAACTACTCATGCTATCGACTTGAAATTTGCAACAGTTATAAGGAACGATTGTTCATGAGTATTGCAAATGAAAAAAAGTTGAAAAGTCATATTGTTTTAATGGAAAAAGTATTAGGTCATGTGCTACAAACAAACTTAATTATGCGGTCGGGAAATAATAAGATAATTGCGACTTTGTTGCGTTTGCTTTCTAAAGGTGGGAACCCTCGGTGCGCGAGTCCGACTCGCACTTGGCCGGTTTTTAATTTCAACTAGGTACCTATATCACTGTTCTTTTTTTCAATTCTTATTTTTTTAATCCAATCTTATGACATTGACATTTTAAAACCATGCGTTTACATTTGTTTACAAGCTTCAAATTTGAATTAATAAATAATTCATAATTATACTTAAGTTAGTAATCATTATTAATCATTGACTAACTACACTACGGACGAGGTATTTACGAAATACTCGCGTGACGTCATAACGAGACGACGTCATTGTTTCAAACGGTAATAACGAGAAGGTTACATTACGGTATGGTCGTAGCAAATTTCATCTTTATTGGTTCAGCGGTTTGTTGTGAATGCAAAAATAAAACCGGCCAAGTGTGTGTCGGACCACGCGCGCGTTGGGGTTCCGCAGAAGGTCTTAGTTAGTCGACTATAACTCTGCAATCTGTATCCGGTTAAGCCTACTTAGCCGTGATAGTTTTCCTTTTAATTTTATTCATAACTAGCTTCTGCCAGCGACTTCGTCCGCGTGGAATAGTGGTGCTCCGCTCCTATTGGGCTTAACGTGATGATATATAGCCTATAGCCTTGATTTCTGTGTAGCTTTAACCATTAAGGTTTTCGCGACGGAAGCTTAAAAAATGGAGTAACTTCTCCCGTTTTCCCAACATTTCCCTTCACTGCTCTGCTCCTATTGATTGTAGCGTGATGAAAAGTATACTATAACCAGCTCAGGAGTATGAAAAATAATTGTACCAAGTTTCGTTAAAATCCGTCGAGTAGTTTTTGTTTCTATAACGATTATACAGACAGAACGACAAAAAAATTTCTGATTGCATTTTTGGCATCAGGATCCCTAATCACCCCCTGATAGTTATTTTGGAAATATATTTCATGTACAAAATTGACCTCTCTACAGATTTATTATAAGTATAGATATAGATTAAACGAAAAAAATATGTCAGAGAAATAATGACGTATCATAAAATAAAACAAATATACATTTATTTACTTTACAAACATTTACTGTAATAAAAACTGGAATTTCCTGTACATACTTAAAACCGGCCAAGTGCGAGTCGGACTCGCGCACCGAGGTTTCTATCTTAAGAAGGAATATTATACTCGAAATTATCCTGTTTTTCTACGACCACATATTCAAGTTTGTTTGTAAAGATAATTGTACTTCAAAACTGCATAGTTTTATTTTTCCTATAATATTTAGGTTAATGTCTATCGACCCTAATTATTTCAGATTTTATACTTCATGAACTTCGGAGATAAGAGGGAGGGGAAGCGGTCTTTTTTGTGCAATTTTCATTATAATTCGAAAACTAAAAGTCATAAATACTTGTAATAAATACTTTAGTAGTGTGCAGACCAAGCCCTGGTATATGGTACCCCACATGCTCTAGTATCTATACTTTGAAATTTGAGACCTAGGGGTCTCAAATTTCCCCCCACTTTTTCTATAAAAGTAATATATTTTTTTTAATACGTATGGACAATCGTTTTTTATAACTATTCCAAAATTTCTAATTGCTGAAATAATCATCCGTGACGGACGGATAGACAGACAGACGAAGTGAAACCATAAGGGTTCCTTTAACCGTTTTTGGTACGGAACCCTAAAAATATGGGTATTTCCTGAAATAGCCGGGCGATGTGCGCCGGCCGAAGCTCGTTTGTACACCTTGACCTACGACACAGAGCTAAGTATGTTGTAGACATGACATGAATTTAAATTACGTTTAAAGACTACTAGCCTTTCCCGCGGTTTCACCCGCGTCCCGAAGGAACTACTCCGCGCACCCGGGTATAAAGTATCCTATATATTAATCCAGGTTATAAGCTATGTGTGTACGAAATTTCATCCAAATCCATTCAGTAGTTTTTGCATGAAAGAGTCATCTGCCTAGCCTTTTCCCAACTATGTTGGGGTCGGCTTCCAGTCTAAACCGGATGCAGCTGAGTACCAGTATTTTACATGGAGCGACTGCCTATCTGACCTCCACAACCCAGTTACCGGGTAACACGGTACCCCTAGGTAAGACTGGTTGTCCCATTTCTGGCTTCTGACTACCCGTAACGACTGTCAAAGATGTACAATTGACAACCGGGACGAACAGCTTAACGTGCTTTCCGAGGCACGGAGGAGTCTCGCTATGACATAGATGGTCCATCCACGGACCGACCGCGCCAAGTGCAGCTTAACCTTTGAACGGTCGAACCGTGCAGCTGTTACTTAGCCACGAGCTCCTCTTTTGCATGAAAGAGTAACAAACATTATATTCATAAATTCTTACAAACTTTCGCGTTTATTGTGTTAGTAGGAAGAACGTTTTAAAAGGGTTTGAGGCTAGGTTGGTTGCAGGCTGAGCGGAAGGGAGTGTCAGACTCTTACGGTCCTATTACATAATAAGTTGAGATTAATCTCGAGTCCACTGTTAAATTGCCAGCGGTTTTTAGAGTTCGGTAGTCGACAAGAAACCCTTATAGTTTCGCCATGTCCGTCTGTCTGTCCGCGGCATAGCTCAGGCGTTCTTGATACTAGAAAGCTGAAGTTTGGGTATGTATATTGATCACGCAGACAAAGTGGTAAAATCAAATATGGAAAAAAAAATTAGGGTTGCCTATACAAGTAAAGCGGGGATGATTTTTTTTTCCTGATATCCTATCGTGTGGGGTATCGTTAGATTGTTTTTTCAAAAATATTATGGATGTGTGAAGACCGAAATCTCTAGCTTTTAAGAATTAATTTTGTTCGATACGAGTGTCCCCCCCTCTCTAAATTTTGAATGGCGGTCCCTAGAAATGTGCAAAAATCATAGACGTAGCACATAAAATGAACTTAAAAGAAAAATATACCACGGTTAAGTAGGCTTAACCGTTTACAGAGTTATAGTCGACTAACTAAGACCTACTACGGAACCCTACTGCGCGTGGCCTGACACGCACTTGGCCGGTTTTTTTTAATGTGAATTTGTGTAGCCCACAGGGGCGAAGCTGCTGGCGGAAAGCTAGTATTTAAAAAGATGTTTGTATAATAACAAATTATTATTTTTGTTGCGCTGAAAGTACTTATCCTAACATCTCAACCATAAAAAAATACAACTACGCTAAAACCTTTCCAAGTTACGTGCCGGCGACTGTATCGCTGCAGGAAGTCAGCTCCAGGCATCAGCTAACATTTCATTTCTATAAATACATGATTATCGTCTGTCTATACGTTTGTAAGTCTATGCACGTATCGCCCTTCACCTTTATAGATTTTGTTATTCGTTTATAAAGATATGCCTAACTACGCAATATGCCTCGTCTGATGTCGTTTAAATGTACTTATTGTAATTAACTAGAAGTTTAGCGTGGTTTCGCTCGCATCCTCAGGGAATTACTTCGCGCACCTGGATCAAAATGTATGGTAACCTGGATACTCTTAGGTCCAAGTTCACCGACAAAATAATGGCCCTATTAACTTAAAACAGCTGTTTACCAACAATTTAAACTTCCAGCTTTCAATGCGTAACGTATTATTTGCGACTAGCTTCTGCCAGCGACTTCGTCCGCCTGGAATAGTGGTGCTCCGCTCCTATTGGTCTTAGTGTGATGATATATAGCCTATAGCCTTCCTCGATAAATGGACTATCTAACACTGAAAGAATTATTTAAATCGGACCAGCGGTTCCTGACATTAGCGCGTTTAAACAAAATGACAACATTTCCCTTCACTGCTCTGCTCCTATTGATTGTAGCGTGATGAAAAGTATACTATAACCAGCTCAGGAGTATGACAAATAATTGTACGAAGTTTCGTTAAAATCCGTCGAGTAGTTTTTGTTTCTATAGAGTTTATACAGACAGACAGACAGACAAAAATTTTACTGATTGCATTTTTGGCATCAGTATCGATCCCTAATCACCCCCTGATAGTTATTTTGGAAATATATTTTATGTACAGAATTGACCTCTACAGATTTATTATAAGTATAGATTAGAAGATTTAAAGGCTGGCCTATAGTTCGGTCAAAAGATCAGCCAATGCCATCCAACGTGGCAATGCAGCTTTTGGGCACAATTCCCGTTGACAGCGAGGCGGATGAAAGAGGAGCTCGTGGCTATGTAACAGCCGCACGGTTCGACCGATCAAAGGTTAAGCTGCGCTTGGCGCGGTCGGTCCGTGGTGGGACCATCTTTGTCATAGCCAGACTCCTCCGTGCCTCGGAAGGCTCGTTAAGCCATTGGTCCCGGTTGTCATTTGTAGATCTTTGACAGTCGATACGGGTAGTCAGAAGCCAGAAAGTGTGACAACCAGTCTTACCAAGAGGTAACGTGTTACCCGGTAACTGAGTTGTGGAGTTCAGATAGGCAGTCGCTTCACGTAAATCACTGGTACTGAGCTGCATCCGGTTTAGACTAAAAGCCGACCACAACATAGTTGGGAAAAGGCTAGGCAGATAAGCGATGCGGATGAAGTAATTAATTCCGAAGAAGTCGTCTTAACATTAGTCGCGACGTACTAAAACGAACGAATATTCATGGGACACACTATTGGTGACGATTGCGTAAGGCAGCCGTGACCCTAGCTAGGTGACATTCTCAGAGCAGGGCTGTCATTGATGGATTATGTTAATCGTATAGGCTTTATTTGTTTATAGTTTCGTGACCTTTGAAAATTCTATGCAGGAATCCGGGTTGATTATCTATACTAATATTATAAAGAGAAAAGATTTGTTTGTTTGTTATTAGGGTTTTTACTCAAAAACTATTGGACCGATTTTAAAAATTCTTTCACCGTTAGAAAGCTACATCTTTACGAAGTGTCGTAGGCTATATTTATTTGCAGAAATAATTAGGGATCCCTACTTAAACTTGAATAATGTAACCCAAGGTGTAAAAAAATTGTCACGCGGACGAAGCCGCGGGCGGAAAACTATAAATGATAAAAAACTAGCCAAGTGCGTGTGGGGTACAAGCTATAGGGTTCCGTGATAGGTTTTAGTTGGTCGGCTGTAACTCTGTTACCGGTTAAGTCAACTTAGCCATGATAGTTTTTTTTTAAGTTCGTTATATATACTACGTCTGTGATTTTTGCATAAATTTCGGAGTAGTTATTCAGAAGTTACAAGCTGGACACGCTCGATCCCAAAAAATATGCACTTTACAGCTTGATATTTCGCAAAAGGCTCCCTAAATTGGAAAATGATCTTCACACTCCTACTTTCTTTTTGAAAGGCCTATCTAACGATACAGATAGACAGACAGACACACACATGGTGGGTTCCTTGTTGACTACGGAACACACACACTCACAGACCGGATAAAAAGCCTATAGCCATCTTCACGGTCCCTTTTATCTCCAAACCAAATTTCATCGAAATTGACTCGTTTTACTGTAAAACCGTAGCGAACAAGTAAACTTCTTTCACATTTATAATGTTTTTTGGATAAAATTCTTAGGTCTAACTGTAGACAGACACGGGATGATGCTGAAAAGCAAGAGTTTTGTGACTATAGTCTGTTCCAGTTGTTTTTAAGAAAAATGTAAACAAAGTCGTAACCTGTTTTGTTCTAATTCTGCCACAGAAATTAACCAAGTGGCGTACAGATGGCGCATTTATGTCAATTTCATGCTCTAAACATCACCATTCATCATTTAATGTCCTTTTATTTATATGGGTGGGAAAATTAGAACAAAATAGGTTATGATTTTGTTTACATTTTCTTAAAATCAATTCTTAAAGACTATAATAATACTCATTATCTTTAGACACGTGCATGTAACAAGTGAGGTGCGGACAACCCTGCACACAGACCAACAAAGTACATAGAATTACCATATCAAACAAGATGTTAGAAGGCCGGACACACTAATTTATTAATATTCTCAATGACAGACCCTGTTAATGATTTATACACAATAAAATATAGAATTTTAATAACGAAAAATCTCAACTACCCAAAGAAAAACAAGACCATTTTTGAAGTACTCTAATGTAAATTTCAAAAGTATTATTTTTACTACTTTTCTCTAAAAGTCAGTCATTGTAGGGTATTAAGGGACTCGTTAAATAAAACGTTTTTTTAACAACGAAGCGGGAATTTTCGTGGTATCCACTTCTTGTCCAACCCCGGATTGGTAATCGACCGTTTTAGGAATAAAAATCCCTAAATATAAGGTGTTCATCGTAAGACAGAAGTTTGAATTTATGGTAAACAGCTGTTTGAGTTGATCGGACTGTTATCTTTTCGTCGAACTTGGGCCTAAAGCGGGGATAAAGCAACATATTTCCCCCTAGGGGAAAAAGATTGACTTTATATTTATTTGTCTGTTACCAACGAGCCTACAAAAACGAAAAAATCTTTATTCACAATTAAACTAATCATGACTAAAGACTCGCCTTATTGTACATACTGTTTCTTTAAAGAAAAACATGTTATTTTAATAAAAGCTGTGATCATTTCGGTAGAATTCATAAATTCATCATCAGCCTATATATTGGTCAAAACACTGCTGGGCACAGGCCCTGTTCTCACACAGAGAAGGCATGAGCATTGATCACCACGTGCGCTCAAGGCGGATTGGCGATTTCAGACTTTTTAAGAACAAGTTTCCTCACGATGTTTTCTTTCACCGATAGTCAGTGACGTCTAAGATACACTTAGAAAGTACATATGACTTTAGAAAAATCACATTGGTACTTGCCAGGTTTTGAACCCATTCATGAGATTCAAGTGCCTTAACCACTAGGCCACCACGACTTCTACTTCTTTAAAATAAATGATCGAAGAAATTTTAGCTCTTTGCCATACAAAAAAGGAAAAAATATTTCTTCTCTTTCTTCCAGTTATGTCCAAGTTCGGCGTCCGCGTTGACGCGGCGGTGTCAGCACTCGGCGGCGGCGCCGGCGCTGCCCTAGATGAGAACGACTTCATAGACGCGAGCAGACTGGTCTACGATGCCGTCAGGGAGATCAGGCGCGCGGTACTTATGAATAGGGTGAGTTTTGAACTGGATTTTGTTGAAAAAATAAGCAGCATTTTTTTTTGTAGTGTTTTGAAATAGTGGATGAGACGTCCGCTCGTGTCGGTGGTTGAGAGCTGACTGACTGGTTTTAGCGTTTGGTGAGTAAAAAACCATTCTAGGTATTCCAATGATGGAATAATGGGTTCGAATCCCAGATCACGTTTACCATGTATTATTTTCCTATAATAGGAATGGATGGATAATGGATGATACTGTTGGTTCTTTATTTACATGGCACCTCTGCCTTCCCTTCGTGGAATTGGAGAGGTATGGTGTATTATAAAATGTGTATTTCGGAAGGATTATCTACAAGGGGCGTCGAACTCGCCGACATTGCTAAGTCATCCCGGCGACCCGTCTCGTCGACCTTATTTAGTAGAATCTATATGACTTAAAGGTCGCTGGGATGTGACAGTGGGTCGCCGGGATGGGGCGGTGAGTCGCCGGGATGGGACTGTGGCTCGCCGAGATGGGACGGTGGGTCGCCGAGTTAGTGTTACGCTTAACAAACTTCTTCCTGATTAGGATGAGGAGGAGCTGGACCCTGAAGATGTGGAGCTTGATGAGCACTATACCTTGGAGACGAGAAGCAAATGTGAGAGCAACCTTCAAATTAGCGATGCGCGAACTCGAAATGCTTCAGAAATATTCGGGATTCTTGTAGTTTTCAGGATAAAATCTAGCCTTTATAAGTTTCCAGTGTATAAACGATCTCTGTTATAGAAGGATAAACAGACATAGTTTCGCTTTTATATTAGTATCAGTCTATTTCAAAAATGAGCGTGAATCAATGAATTGAAGTAATTCGGGCTCGCGCTTCGCTACTACAATATCATTGGTTGCTTTTGGTTGCTCGAATGTGTACGTCTCTAATTGTGGTTGCTAATATCATAGTCATCTAGGTTGTTTGTGTTATGTGGCATGAGTTTTGCGTTTGTGTGAGTGAGATAAAGCGTATTAAAAAGGAAATATGTCGCCCAGTTACTGGGTAACACTATAACCTTTGGTGAGACTGGTTGTCAGACAATCTATGTTCTGTTTATTTGAAAAACACAACCCAGTTTAACGTGCTTTCTGAGGCGCAGGTGATTTTAATATAAATTCTATGCCCAAACGATTTTTCCCATCACACTATCAAAGCGAAGGAAGTTCCTCCAAAAGTACTTTAAGCTGTTGTTCTCTGTTGTCATTTGTAGATCTTTGACAGTCGTTACGGGTAGTCAAAAGCCAGAAAGTGTGACAACTAGTCTTACCAAGGGGTATCGTGTTACCCGGTAATTGGTTTGTGGAGATCAGATAGGCAGTCGCTCCATGTAGAACACTGGTACTCAGCTACATTCGGTTACAATAAAAGCCGACCTTAACAGTTGGGAAAAGGCTAGGCAGATGATGACTTTTTACTCTTCAATCTGAATGCACTCATATCAACGCAAAACTCGTGTCTTTTTTTAATAATGTTTGGTTGGTTATTCAATTGTTTTGTGTCCATAGTGTTATGAGAGCAACCATACGTTGCGTGGTTACTAGATATTTTTTTGATAAAAATAACTTTGGTTGCTGAACAACCGTCTGCTTCGTATTATGGTAGCTTTCATAACATATGTTTGCAGGTTTTTGTGTGTGTTCTTTGCGTAGTTTCTTTTATAATTTAGAGTGTATTTTTAAAATGTTATTTTTATTTAATAGTTTTTATTGCATTTTCTTAGTATTGCACTCTGAATTATATTAGATGCTCGTGAATTCATGTTTAAAGCCATTTTGTTCTGTCATTCATTTTGTGTTTAATGTAGAAAGGATTTTGTTTCGGAAAAGTACCCGTTAAAGATATCTGACACATTAGTTTAGACAAAATTTATTCTAATTATGAACTTATCTGGAATTATTAAACTAAATACAGTTTTCAGTTCTGGATTGCAAAATTATGTTTGTAATGGCAAAAAAAAAATACAATTTATTCCTTACAATGATAAAAAGACCTTAGTTCTTGCCAAATTTAATGATTCTAAGTCAACGGCAAGTATCCTTTAAGGTTTTGACAAACAAACAGACAACGCTGTGATCCTAAAAGGGTTCCGTTTTTTTTCTATTCGCGGTGTGGAACCCTAAGAAACACAAAACATAAGTTTCGAATATTACATTCAAAATTCGAGGGAATCCCCTTGACGAGTCTTGACAGACAGACAGGTCTCTGTATGTCTAACGAAGTCCTAAATAACCTATAAGGGTACCGATTTTTCCGTTCAAGGTACGGAACCCAAAGAGATTTAAACTCATTCCCTTGACAGAGACAATGAAGTCCTAAAGATCCTAAAGGGTTTCCTTTTTCCGTTCGAGTTGCGGAACCCTAAAAAAGCTCAAACAATACAGAAACCAAATCCTATCTATATGCATGCTATATGTCATCGTGTCTGTTCGCATGTTCCGTGACTAACGCAGACCAGCGAGGATCTGGATACCGATACGGAGTTCGAACCCGTTGAGGATATGACCATGGAGACTAGGAGCCGATGTGAGTAACGCAGCGGAGATACGTGCGGTGGTGGGGATTGTAGTGGGTGATGGGAGAAAAGAAAGACGTTAAATAAGATTAAAACAGATATTTGATAAGAATGTCATCGGAGTCAGCCATTAAGAGTGGAGATTATGGCACAGAGTAAACAATCAAATCCAAATCTGACATTTGAGACTGACATTTACCTTAAGTTTATGTTCGACCCAACAGTGGGAATATCTGTAAGGGCGGTACGCTTAACCTTTTGAAGATATGACTATAGAGATTAGGAGCCGATGTGTGTAACGTAGGGACATAAGTATGATGGTGGGGATTGTAGTGGGATATGTCTGTAAGGGCGATACGCTTAATCTTTTGAGGGTGTGACCATGGTCACTAGGAGCTGATGTGAGTAACGCAGGGGAGATACGTGCGGTGGTGGGGATTGTGGTGGGTATATTTCTGTAAGGGCGATACGCTTAACGTGTTGAAAATATTACCATGGGGATTAGGAGCCGATGTGAGTAACGCAGTGGTCATAAGTATGATGGTGGGGATTTTAGTGGGAATATGTCTGTAAGAGCTATACGGTTACCCCATTGAGGGTGTGACCATGGTGACTAGGAGCTGATGTGAGTAACGCAGGGGAGATACGTACGGTGGTGGGGATTGTAGTGGGAATATGTCTGTAAGAGCTATACGCTTAACCTTTTGAAGATATGACTATAGAGACTATTAGCCGATGTGAGTAGGTAACGCAGCGGACCACCATATGGTGAGTGTAATGATCAGAATATTTCGACACTGTCGTATAACAAAGTCAGATGTGATAATACAGTGAAATTGTGATTTTTTCAAAATCAGCTCTAACCAAACATCATCTATCGATATAAGCAAGAAAAAAATATATATATCTGGTACTTTCCGAGATATTAAAACGAACAAAGTTGTATTTCCAATACGTTCCAAAGAAAATCAAAACTTTAAAGTGCTCTCCTGTAAAGTATCTATTTTGTAGATCCGCCTTTGTTCTACGACAGTGTAGAGATAGAAATTAAAAGACGATGTAGTAACGCAGGGAAGAGGGAGAGTATGGTTAAAAGTTCTCAAATTATTTCTGAAACTGATACATCAAAATTAACGCAGGTGCAATTATACAGTCGTGTGGGGTTATAGTGGAAAAATGATTCTAAATACGCTACGTTTTAAATGACTGACAGTCATGGAAATGGTAGCCAATCTGACTTACGCAGCGGAAATTCGTACGGTGGTGGGGGTGATAGTGCGTATTTTATTTAATTAATTAATTGCGACAAATCATGTTTTAAATGACAATATCAGGATAGTATGGCTATCATTGGCATTGTTTAAAAGCGGCACGCCTCGTTTCATGCTATAGAAATTAGGAGTTCATATTAGTAACGCAGGGGATATTGTTATGCCTACCTAAAGAGATACCGCGCCCCCGGAAGACAAAGGGCTGAAGGAAGGAACATGGATGGGTTTTAGTCAGTAAGAGTCTGAAACTCCCACCCGCCCCACCCACGGCGGGAGGGGTCATTTGATGATTTCCCATACGAAAAAGAAAATAAAAAAAAGGGGATATTGTTATGAACAGGTGTTAGTGTTACACAGGAAGCGTATCGCCCGCATCGTTAATGCAAAAAATCAACTGACTACGTTCATATTATAGAGACTAAAGTAACTCAAATCAGCTTAGAGGATAAAGCATGGGTATACATTACAGACATATGTATCTAAATAGATGACGTGAGAATATGTACTATCGCAGCCATTGCCGCCTGATCACTTAAACATTTTTTCGCCTAAACCCTGCGGCGGCGCCAAGCCACGTCTATATTCTCTCTCTCTCACACACGACTATTTGTTTCAATTTCTTTGCAGTGTGCTCAGTTTACCGCCGGCCGATCTTTTCTTTCATTCGTCTATTCAAGGTCAAGGGGGCGGGCCTAGAGAGCGCTTCTATTTTTGAGTGTAACAAAAATGAACTTAGTGGTCAGGCGGGAGTGTCCGCTATAGTACATCGCGTGTCAGAAGGGAGTGCAGTTATTATTTTGTGATGTATTACGCATCCTTCGACGCCGACACAATTAGTTCGCACTCCACCGTTTTGGCCCCAGACGTCAACCTAAAGCTAGAAAAATGCATATTGAGCTGCAAATATTTTTTATTAATTATTTTTTTTCGATAAAAGAAAAGACTAAACATTTTTATGACGTCATTTAACGTAGAAATAAAACACTTTTTTTTCGAATTAGTAACCTAACCCGCCGTAGGTGGAGCGGAAGGGAGCGTTAGACTCTTACTGACTAAAATCCATCCATATTCCTTCCTCAGCCCGTTGTATTCCGGGGGCGCGGTATCTCTTTTTCATAATTTTTCATACAAATGACGGAACTTGCGTTGTCTATTTAGATACTTGTTTAAGATAAACATCATTCATCTTCGTACTGTAAAAGCTAGAATCTGCATGTTTTAGCTTGTTTAAAGTTATCATTATTTTTTAGAAATAAACCCCAAGGAGAGATCGCATGTTACTTTAATATACTTGCTAAGAAGTACAGGTAAGCAGGACTTTAAGCGAAGCATTTTAAACATATGTATTACACTGCTGGACATAGGCCTCCCCCTAACGTTTCCCATATCGCCTGGTTAGATAAAATAAAAAAAGGTATCCTTCTTCTTGAGGAGCTCGTGGCTAAGAAACAGCTGCACGGGTCGACCGATCAAATGTTAAGCTGCGCTTGGCGTGGTCGGTCCGTGGATGGGTGACCAACTATATCATAGCGAGACTCCTCCGTGCCTCGGAAAGCACGTTAAGCTGTTGGTCCCGGCTGTTATTTGTAGATCTTTGACAGTCGTTACTGGTAGTCAGAAGCCAGAAAGACAACCAGTCTTACCAAGGGGTACCGTGTTACCCCGTAACTGGGTTATGGAGGTCAGATAGGCAGTCGATCCATGTTAAACACTGGTACTCAGCTGCCTCCAGTTCAGTTTGGAAGCCGACCCCAACATAGTTGGGAAAAGGCTAGGCAGATGATCCGGCTTCTTCTTATTATCGTGCAGTCAGAGTTTTCTCAAATCCCCCTGGCGACCTCTGACATGGAATTGTAACAACAACTGCTATCAAGCAGCCGGGGACGACGGTTTATTGTGCCCTCCCAGGCACAAACAATACAGAATTCGGGCTGGTAAAAAAAATCGGGCTGGTTTGCGAAATTTTCTGAAATCCACACAGCGATTTCGGCCCGACCCGGGAATTGAACCCGAAAAACCAATTACAACAGTCGCGTCGTCAATATCCGGCAACAATGCAGTATTCGGCCTTGTGCACTATCAAGTATCCGACTTCGAAGCTTGATAATTAATTTTTACATTCCACTGAATAAGATGATTTATTAAACAAGATGCTTGCTTAAAGTCCTGCTTATCTGTTTGTTTAAAGATGGTCTGTTGTAATATTTGTGTTGTGTGTTCACAGCGAGCGCCCACACGGGTGAGCACGGAGTCGATGAGTATCCGGATATCAGCGGTATTACTAATGCTAGAGTAAGTATAAGACATTTTTTCTTACACCTTGGGTTACATTATTCAAGTTTTAGTAGGGATCCCTAATTATTTCTGGAAATAAATATAGCCTATGACACTTCGTAAAGATGTAGCTTTCTAACGGTGAAAGAATTTTTAAAATCGGTCCAGTAGTTTTTGAGTTAAAACCCTACAAAAAAACAAATCTTTCCTCTTTATAATATTAGTATAGATTTAACTGCAAGTGCAGTTTAGTAATGATAACATTTAGTTCCTTAAAAAGTAAGAAAGCTGTCATACAAGAAAATCAAAGTCTGAAATCGCCAATCCGCCTTGAGCGCACGTCGTGATCAATGCTCATACCTTCTCTGTGTGAGAAGAGGCCTGTGCCCAGCAGTGGGACAATATATAGGCTGATGATGAATTCATGAATTCTACCGAAAAGATCACCGCTTTTAGTTCCAATTTTCAAATAATAATATGTTTTTTCTTTAAAGAAACAGTATGTACAATAAGTAGAGTCTTTATTCATGACTAGCTGTTTCCCGCGGTTTCACCCGCATCCCGAGGGAACTACTTAGCGCACCCGGGTAAAAAATAGTAGCCTATGTTGTTCCTCAGGGTCTATTCTATCTCTGTACCAAATTTCATTTATATCGGTCCAGTAGTTTTGGCGTGAAAGCGTAACAGACAGACAGACAGAGTTACTTTCGCATTTATAATATTAGTAAGGATTAGTTTACTTGTGAGTAAAGTTTTTATCGTTTTTGGGGCTCGTTGGTAACCATCGAGATATATCCATAGAGATGCAATCCCGAACATTACGCGGTCACAAAAACGTAACCATTTTTTAGATTGCAGACGTAGCTTTGAAACTAGTAATCATTTTGATGTAAAATTATATCTATCTCTCTAACACTAACCGAAACGTAATGTTCATGACATCTGTATGATAAGGATGGCATTTACTACAAATTTGCCCATACATTTACTACAAATTTGCCCATATTATTGTTAAAATCGTCCTGCTGTACTCTGATAGATTCCAACTTGCTTCCAAGTGACAGATGTCATGAATTAGGACTGGTCAGAACCTTTATGGCACGCATTTTGCTTGGTGATTGCACATCTAGTTACTTTAGTAACATATATATCTATGTTGGTAACAGACAAAGACAAAAAAAGGATAATATATAAGCTGATGATGATATTCTTCTTTCTTCTTATTAAATATCCCCCCTATTATCCAGGAAGCAATGCGAAAGATGACAGAGGAAGACAAACGCAAGATCCTGCAGCAAGTGGAGCTGTTCCGCCGCGAGAAGATGACCTTTGACAACGAAGTGGCCAAGTGGGACGACGCCGGGAACGACATCATCATGCTGGCTAAGCACATGTGCATGATCATGCTGGAGATGACGGACTTCACAAGGTATTTATTATTAACGAAAATTGAGTAATTTATTTCATCTTATATGATACTAGCTGTTTCCCGCGGTTTCACCCGCATCCCGAGGGAACTACTTAGCGCACCCGGGTAAAAAGTAGCCTATGTTGTTCCTTAGGGTCTATTCTATCTCTGTACCAAATTTCATTTAAATCGCTCCAGTAGTTTTGGCGTGAAAGCGTAACAGACAGACAGACAGACAGAGTTACTTTCGCATTTATAATATTAAGTAAGGATGTTATTTACATTATTTACAATTAAAAATTCGTGGTAGCCTAGTGGTTAAGGCACCTGCCTCTCGTGTACGAGTGTGTGGTTTCGAAACCTGGCAAGTTCCAATGTGACTTTTCTATATACTTTCTAAGTGTAATAGTCATATATATGTACTTTCTAAGTGTATCTTAGACACACCACTGACTAACGGTGTAGGAAAACATAGTGAGGAAACCTGGATTTTAAAAGTCTGAAATCGCCAATCCGCCTTGAGCAAGCGTGGTGATCAATGCTCATGCCTTCTCTGTATGAGAACAGGCCTGTGCCCAGCAGTGGGGCAATATATAGGCTGATGATGATGATGATGACAACAATAATTACATCATCATCTGCCTAGCCTTTTCCCAACTATGTTGGGGTCGGCTTCCAGTCTAACCGGATGCAGCTGAGTACTAGTGTTTTACATGGAGCGACTGCCTATCTGACTACCACAACCCAGTAACTAAGTAATACGATATGACTTCATAAGACTTTAGAATGCCAGTGTTTTACATGGTCTTATCTCCAAATACCTATACCTATTAGTGATTTTTACCACAAAATCCATGTTTTTCCACCCATAGGGGTCGCGGTCCTCTCAAAACGACAATGGATGTAATTAACGCGGCCAAGAAGATCTCTGAAGCCGGCACCAAGCTTGACAAGCTCACCAGGGAGATCGCTGAACAGGTGAGATCTTCAATAACAAATGTATATTACTAGCTCAGTCCCGCGTTTTCGCCTGTATCCTGTGCGAAGTAGTTCTCCACTTCGCGGTCTATGTCTGTACGAAATTTCGTTTAAATCCGTTCAGTAGTTTTTGTGTAAAAGACACACAAACTTTCCCATTTTATCCGGAACACAAACGGCTGAGGAAGGAACATGGATGGGTTTTAGTCAGTAAAAGTCTGACACTCCCACCCGCCCCACTCACGGTGGGATGGGTCATTTGATGATTTCCCGTCCGAAAAAAAAGGTGTAGCAGAAGCATTATACCTACGTATATTTGTTTGTATTTATTCCAGTGTCCGGAATCGTCGACGAAGCAGGACTTGCTGGCGTACCTGCAACGCATAGCACTCTACTGCCATCAAATACAAATCACGAGCAAGGTGAAGGCCGACGTGCAGAACATATCCGGCGAGCTCATCGTTAGCGGGGTGAGTTTACTGTCTTCACCGATAGTGTCCGGACACTGTGCGGACACTGTCCGATTTTACCGAATTTTCGGGACACTGCGGTTTTTTTCGGGACACTGGTGATAACGTGGTCCGGTTTTATCGGGACAGTGTCCGATACTTTCCTTATAGTTTGACTTTACTAACACATTGGAGAATTAGGGTTACATTAGGTTCTGTCCGATAGTGTCCGGGACGTCCTGACACTGCGATTTGTATGTGAAAGTGTCCGGTTTGTATTTAACTTGGTCCGGATAGTCATTATTTTAGACGATTGGCAGGATTTATTCTTTACTCATATATGATTGTCCGGTTCGTGTCTGGCCGTCTCTAGTATGAGTAAGACTTCTTTTGTCATTGATTGCCTCAAAGAGATGTCAGCAGAAGTGACGAAACCCCCCCACCCCACAGGGCCATAGCCTGCCGGGGCTGCGGGATGTTAGAAAGAGTACCGCACCCCCGGAATGCAAAGGGCTGAGGAAGGAACATGGATGGGTTTTAGTCAGTGAGAGTCTGACACTCCCTCTCAACTCAAAAAACAAATGTTTTTATTTCAAATAGGTCCTTGCAGGCACTTGTGAAACATCAAGCTAGTTGCACGGTTTCAAGGAGTAGGTCTTATGGAGAAGAACCGGCAAAAAACTCCATAGACACTCTTTTCAAAAGGAAATGTTTACAATAGTCTTTTTACAGTACAGGTTATCTCTGAGAAAGTTATACAATTCTCGCTCCCACCGTCGGTGGGAGGAGTCATTTGAATTTTCATCAGAAAAGTCATTGGTTAAAATAAACTTATTTATTACAAAGTTTAGTACTATCTCTTCAGAACAACACCGAAATGCAGGCGCAGACAAGTGGAGGGGTGATAGTGACAGGGGTGAGTTGCTACACACGGGTCGGTTGCGGTTACTGTCCGAGTGGCGTGCGGTATCATTGTACATGTTGCTCTTGTGTTGTCCGACTTTATATGTCACTGGTTCTTGTGTCCGACTTTTTTTTGGGTGTTCGTTTTTGAAACTGAATTTTGGTTACATTGTTCAATTGCAGCTTAAACTTCATCATCTCATCTGCCTAGCCTTTTCCCAACTATGTTGGGGTCGGCTTCCAGTCTTACCGGTTGCAGCTGAGTGCCGAGCGACTGCCTATCTGACCTCTACAACCCAGTTACCGGGTAACAAGGTACCCCTTGGTAAGACTGGTTGTTACTTTCTGGCTTTCTGGCTTCTGACTACCCGTAACGACTGTCAAAGATCTACAAATGACAGCCGGGACCAACGGCTTAACGTTCTTGCGACCCGTACTCAAAACTCTTTTTTTTAATTTCAAACAGGTCTTTGCAGGCACTTATGAAACGTCAAGCTAGTTGCACGGTTCCTAGGAGTGGGTCTTATGGAGAAGAACCGGCAAGAAACTCCATAGACACTCTTTTCAAATGTAAAAGTTTACATACCAGTCTTTCTCCTCATGTTTAACTAATAAATTGTTAAAATTCCAGCTGGACAGTGCCACGTCGCTCATCCAAGCGGCTAAGAACCTGATGAACGCTGTGGTCTTGACGGTGAAGGCCTCATACGTGGCCTCCACCAAGTATACAAGACAAGGAACCATTGCTGTAAGTATAATTTTCTTTGCATAGTATAAAACGAAGTCGCTCTCGCCGTCTGTACGCTTAAAACTTTTGAACTAGGCAACGGATTTTAATGCAGTTTTCAGCAAACGATAGAGTGATTCAAGAGAAAGGTTTATGTGTATTATACTTGCGTATGCATACTAGCTTTCGCCCGCGTGGGCTATACGAATACAAATTTAAAAAATTACAGTTTCATACAAACTTTGTCCCCCTTTTCCACCCCCTTAGGGGTAGAATTTCGGAAAATCCTTACTTATCGGATGACTATGTCATACAAAGTACACACCCTCCAAGTTTCAGGTCTCTACGATCAGCGGTTTAGGCTGTGCGTTGATCCGTCAGTCATTCAGGACAAAGCATTTTATATGGAACAAAGATGGAGTATGAATCGGGGAACATAGCCGTTTATCTTTGAAGTGTTAAAATGAAACATTGAATTATGTAATTAGGGGGTGGTTTAAAATACTCCATACCAAGCTTCATCTGAATCGGTTTTACCGTCAAAACGTTAATTTCGCAATTAGAATATTCACTAGCTGTTGCCCGCGGTTTCACCCGCATCCCGAGGGAACTTCTTAGCGCACCCGGGTAAAAAGTAGCCTATGTTGTTCCTCAGGGTCTATTCTATCTCTGTACCAAATTTCGTTTATATCGGTCCAGTAGTTTTGGCGTGAAAGCGTAACAGACAGACAGACGGAGTTACTTTCGCATTTATAATATTAGTAAGGATGAAATGTATGATGAGATGAAAAATAACATTTTAGGATGTGACAATTTTAGGAGGATATGCTAAATTTAATATCTACCTCCATGGGGGGAAAGGCGTGTGTATATATTTATGTATTATATGAAATACTTATAGCCAGTTTCACCACCTCTGGACGAGTACCAGCCAAACTTATCTGCCAGATAAATTCGTACAAATAATGTTCCAATGATGAGTAAATCTGGTAGATAATTCTATCCAGAAGTTGTGAAACAGTGTGTTGTGGTTTTTAAGGTAATTTCCGTGTGGCTTATTGAATGAATTAACATTTTGAATTAATATTCGAGAGGTATTGCTAGAGTTGAGACGGATATTTAATTAGCCGGATAGTGGATAGTATGATATTTGGCTTTTTTATTCGTACATGTAAGATTTATTAACTGCGTGATATCATACTATACGGTATTACTAAGCAAATATCCGAATACCCTGCAGCTGGATAGTCGAATATTTCATACATTTTTATGTAAATGAACTTTTTTTTATTAACGGCCGGAATGGTCGCCGGATATTAACCAAATATCCGTCTCATGTCTAATTGATACGTTTATTGGCTTACTAACAATACAGCTACGACAAAATTAATGAAACTCACTCACTATCCGGCTGGAGTGAGTCGCCGGATATTGACCAAATATCCGTCTCATCTCTAATTAATTGGTTTGTCGGCTTATTAACAATACAGCGACGAGCTTCGAGCGTATTTTTTCCTATTCACAGATGAAGCTTGAAGTGACATCTGAATAGCCATTACTGGCGCCCAGCGCTAACTTTAATGGAAAGTTTGATGCAAGTAATTACAAAAAAAATGCATCCCCTATATTAAAAAGTAAATAGCATGTATTGCAGAACATATATATATTATATATATACAAAAATAACTATTTAATCATACGAAGTGGCTTCGCTGTAGCAAAAAAAGCGCTTGAAATTTTAATGTATTATGTTGACGTCATAATTTTGAGTTTCGAGCGAAATTATGACGTCAAACATATTTAGTTCATATTCAAACTATATCAAATTTCATGTAAATCGGTTCAGTTTTACCGTGAACGCGAAATAGATAGAGTTAACTAACGTAGGCTTCAAACTAACCTAACCTACCTGAATTGCAAAAATGGTTTCTATCCATAAACGTAATATGAGTTATTTTTCAATGACTACCTAAGTTGGAAATATTTTTCACTGTCACAAAAGACAATATCCAAATTTTTATTTCATGTGGAACATCAATTGGTACCTTAACTCGTGTGCCGTGACGGCGAATGGCATGACGCTCGCTTATGCCGTCAGTTCCCACTCTACTGTCTTGTTTGCGTGTCGCGTTTACTGTTTTCTCTTTAATACTAAGTGTGAGTACGAGAACTGCGAACTCTCATTTTTAAATAAATTTTCTACCAAGGAAAAATAACTCTTATGCTTATACGTTTAAGGTAGAAAGCTCGCCCGTAAGCTATACCTAAGTAGAACTAAGATATTAATTAATATACTTATTGCTAATTTGTACCGACGCTTGGCTGAGGACAGAATTATGTGAGTTGTAGAGCGTTTTATATATACAAATATATAATTTTAACATTTACACTTGAGAGCGAAAAAATCGAGTCAGATTTAAAAAAAAAAACACCATATCTCAGAAATTCGAAATCATCTGTGTGGTCAAAAATTGGGTTAGCATAACAAAAATATTACATCAAATATATATAAATAAAAAATCATCATCGAGGAGCTCGTAGCTAAGTAACAGCCGCACGTGTCGATCGATCAAAGGTTAAGCTGCGCTTGGCGTGGTCGGTCCGTGGATTACCCATCTATGTCATAGCGAGATTCCTCTGTGCCTTGGAAAGCACGTTAAGCTGTTGGTCCCGGCTGTGATTTGAAGATCTTTGACAGTCGTTACGGGAAGTCAGAAACCAGAAAGTGTGACAACCAGTCTTACCAAGGGGTATCGTGTTACCCGGTAACTAGTTTGTGGAGGTCAGATAGGCAGTCGCTCCATGTAAAACACTGGTGCTCTGCTGCATCCGGTTTAGACTGGAAGCAGACCCCAACATAGTTGGGAAAAGGCTAGGCAGATTAACTCATCCATCATCTGCCTAGCCTTTTCCCAACTATGTTGGGGTCGCTTTCATAAATAAATATTGGGATAAATGTTTTTTTAAATTACTGACTCGATTCGTTTGCTTTCGACTGTAGTTTTTTTTATTTGTCGCTTCTTATCATGTAGCTTAAATGCACAATGTTGTTCATTTAATTATTTTGTAATTAGCATGTCTTTTTCTTTCACACATATCTATCAGCTGTCATTTAGATAATTTTTTACTAGCTGTACCATGAGTTGCAATACGACTTTTTGATCTAGAAACCTTCGCGGGAGTGAACAGAACGCCCCACTCAAATTTAATCACGATCGGGTCATTGGTTTAGGAACGCATAGAGGACAAACATACAAACATTCATTTTTATTTATGTAGTTTTTATTGCTAGCTGTTACCTACCCGGATAGACTCTATCCGCGAGCGGGCGCTTTGGGGGCTGTCTTATGTAATTTTGACGTTCAAAAAGTGCTGATGACATCATCATCATCAGCCTATTTCCTATTCTACTGCTGGGCACAGGCCTCTTCTCATACAGAGAAGGCATGAGCATTGATCACCACGTGTGCGCTCAAGGCGGATTAGCGATTTCAGACTGTTTTAGTCCCGGTTTCCTCATGATGTTTTCCTTCACCGTTAATTTAGTTACAGCTGGTTCCATCAAAAAAATATGCGGTTACTTATACTTGAAACGGAAGAACAAGATATCATAAATATTTAGACGAAAAACATAAAATAATAGCAAAATTATTAAATTTTATCCTCGATTTTGATGGCCTTGAATGACAGTTCTTCCGTTTCACGTATAAGTAACCGTATATTTTTTTGGTGTAACCGGCTGTTATTATTATGGCCGGTTCATTTATATTTTTACGGATATCACAAAAGAAAATATCAACAAAAATTGTACTTGCCAAGCTTCGAACCTGCACATTTATATTGAACCTATCACGATTTATAACCTAATTTGAATTTTATTAGAAACTAGCTTTCCGCCTGCGTGTAAATTTTTTTTACACCTTGGATTACATTATTCTAGTTTTAGTATCGATTCCTAATTATTTCTGGAAATAAATATAGCCTATGACACTTCATAAAAATGTAGCATTCTAACGGTGAAAGAATTTTTAAAATCGGTCCAGTAGTTTTCGAATTGAAACCCTACAAACAAACAAATCTTTCCTCTTTATAATATTAAGTGAAGATATAATTTTTATTTATAATATTGCAGTCGCCAATAGTGGTGTGGCGTATGAAGGCTCCGGAGAAGAAGCCCCTGATCCGACCGGAGAAGCCCGAGGAAGTCCGCGCGAAGGTGCGGCGCGGCAGCCAGAAGAAGCAGCCCAGCCCCATACACGCACTCGCCGAGTTCCAGAGCCCCGCCGAGAGCGTATAGAGTGAGTGGCTAACTGGCTTCACGAGTGAACGTGGCTATCACGAATCACTTTCGAAAAAGTATTCGTATCGAAAGCGATTTTCGAATCATAAATACAACCATACTTCATTATCAGCCTATATATTGTCCCACTGCTGGGCACAGGCCTCTTCTCGTATAGAGAAGGCATGAGCATTGATCACCACGTGCGCTCAAGGCGGATTGGCGATTTCAGACTTAAGTCCAGGTTTCCTCACGATGTTTTCCTTCACCGTTAGTCAGTAGTGTCTAAGATATACTTAGAAAGTACATATGACTTTAGAAAAGTCACATTGGTGCTTGCCAGGCCAGGGTTCGAACCCGCACACTCGTACACGAGAGGCAGGTGCCTTAACCACTAGGCCACCACGACTTTTTACTTTTCACAACCATACTAGTGCATAATTTATGTTTAAAATGTGTAAGTAACAATTTGCAGCATCCAAAGACATGATTAAAGTCATAAATTAAAAAAAATAGTTCGTAAAAAACGAGTATTTGGCATTAAAAACGCTGTCGATACGAATACTTTTTCGAAAGTGATTCGTGCTAGGCCCACAGATCAAATTGTGATTTTGAAATATATTTTTTACTGTTCATCACTTCAACAGTTTCTTTGTGATCTTTTCTGGTGTCACAATAAATGTGACACACCTGTTTAGAAACAGACAGTCGCTGTACACACTTTTTTTTAAACGTCGCCACACACTAGGAATGACTCCTGTATCGTGGGTGCGTTGACCAGACCCGGAACAATTTTAGTTGTGGAATCGAACCCGCGATACGCAGCGCAGCTGCCAATTGCCCAGCCACTACACCACGTCGTCCCGTGGTACACTCAGTGTACGGTGTATTAACCTAGCTTAAGAAAATAGTTTACGATAAGTAATAGTATTTTTTTTGTTTTATTTTCAGATGCTGTTTAAAATCTACATTTATTTATTATAAAACACACATTGTATGAAATCATTTATATCTATATTTATAGCGAAGAGGTATAACTTTATTATATTTATTACAACTTTTCGATCAATCGCTAAAATCTTTCTTTTTTGCTATCCGATGTAAGATGAAATTCAATTTGAAACGGCCTGTGAATTTCTATATAAATTCATTAAAAAAACAATTTTATAAATTTCTCAAGACCTCAATAATGCCATTTAGTATCAAGTCTAGTACTTTATACGTAAATACTAAGTCTCGTGACGCCCGGCATACAAGGCTAAACAGATCCTGGGATATCTGACGGCACAGACATACGTCATGCCGTTTGCCGTCACGGCATAAAATCTGTCTATTACTCCCAAAACGCGCCTATAAAAGTTTCACATGAAAATTTAAAGTTTTTTTTGGTTGTTTCAAAGTTATTTACAAAATATTGGCAGCTGTACTTCGCTACAAAAGCTTTATTTAAAAGCTCATCGATTTATTCCACGTATATTTAGTATTAAGTGACAATATTATTAGTGTTTCCTATTAATAATCGCATTTTTACTTGCATTTTAATATTAAGGCACGGTTCAATAAATATCATGGCTAATGTTGGGCTAACTGCCCACTGTTGGGCTTAAGTTTCTTCAATACAAACAAATATAGAAGGCGGCACGTAACTTGGCCAAAATCGTAAGTAGTTGTTCTCTTTTCTCTATTTTCTACATATAAATGTTTAAAAGTAAATTAATACAATAGACGATAGTGTAATGACAAGCATTGAAAGTGTTACTTTTGGATTGCACTGAGTGTACATGCGCAAACTTGTTCCAACTACGTTGAAATCTGGCCAAGTTATTTGCCGGCAACTATAATAGCCACGTTTCTAAGTATCCTTAACCTGGTAGCAGGTTGTTGTTGTACAAAAAGCCCATGGCTGGACATAAAATTCTTATATTAAAAAAAAATACAGACCCAGTCCAGCTACTAGTATTCTTATATAGGTAAATATACCCCCAGACAAAGAAACTGCATCAAAGTTTTTGTTTAAAAAAAAAATAATGGCCCTTTCCAGTATACAAACATACACTTAGGGATAATGATACTACGCTGTTATGGAGTTCACGAACCAAACTATAGGTTTCAATTTAAATTTGTATAAAAAGTTGGAATACTTGATTAAAATGTTTTTTTTTTCAAATGTAGGTGCGTGTTGAACATTGATGCAGTTTATTAGTCCGTCAGTGTAGTTGAATGAGTGGGATTAAAAACCTTCAATATAAAAAAAAACTTATTCCATATAAACTTTCTTGTCTATAAGTCTCTTTGGGCAAAATTTTGCCCAATATTAGCCATCAATAATACAAGGCTTCAGGCAGATAGTACTCAACAGTCTGAAATTTCAATAAATCTAGACAAAACATGCTAAACTTACCTATATTGTATTTAGATAGTATCTGCCTAGAAATTGCCCTAGACTAGCGTAAAAAAATACAAAAAATATAGGAATGATTGGGAATGTGTAAGATGGTACTAAATTTTAAAATAAATTGCTTGATGAATAATAAAAGTCATATGTACTTTCTAAGTGTATCTTAGACGCAACTGACTAACGGTGAAGGAAAACATCGTGAGGAAACCTGGACTTAAAAGTCTGAAACCACCAACCCGCCTTGAGCGCACGTGGTGATCAATGCTCATGCCTTGTGTGAGAAGAGGCCTGTGCCCAGCAGTGGGATTACAAAGCAAGTTAAGCAATTTATTTCAAAGTTTTGAAGTCGAAATTAAAAGGGACTGATGTGAAGTCGAAGTTTGATGACAGCCAAATTTTGTTTAGTTATAAAAAAATAGGATAATATAAGCTATTTCTATTTTATAAGGAATTTTGTATTCTTTAATATTAAGTTGATTTAGTAAACATATTTTGATTATTAATCTAATTAAAAAAAAACTAGCACTTTGTCTGTTACTTGACTGACTTTCCCATATAAAGTCGTACTGCTCACCTCTGTAACATTATAGCGTGATAATTTATTGCCTAAAGCCTGACCCGGTTTCCAATAGACATTTCTGGTAAATTTCACGTAAATCTATTCAGCAGTTTTGGAGTTAAACTCAAACAGATAAACATCCAAACAGACGTCATTTCTAAATATGACATTGTCATCAGCGTCGTACTCCGATCACATAGAGATCATTGCTCTTTTTTTTTCGAAAAATATGTAACTTAGCTACAGATGTTTTTCGTTACACTTTTATTTTTATTATACAAGCTATCTCCCGCGGTTTCACCCGCTCGCTGAAGGAACTACTTCGCTCACCATTCCACTTGGGCTAGTAATCAGAATATTACAACGAAAAACAAAAGTATTATTTAACCGTCTACATTGACGCTTAATCTGTTCACGATACCATCTCTTTCTAACAGATAACTCATGAGAGAGACGGAAAATATTCAATGAAATCTAAACCTTGTTTCTATGGTAATAACCACGGTATGCGAGACGATCCTTCCCACTTAAGTCCACGAGGATTTATGTCCGTTAAGTTCCGTGGCAAGTACCATTGTGGCTTTTTCAAGTCATATGTGCTTTCTAAGTGTATCTTAGACACCACTGACTAACGGTGAAGGAAAACATCGTGAGGAAACCTGGACTAAAAAGTCTGAAATCGCCAATCCGCCTTGAGTGCACGTGGTGATCAATGCTCATGCCTTCTCTGTGTGAGAAGAGGCCTGTGCCCAGCAGTGGGACATATATGCTGGTGATGATAATGACATTTTTCTGTTGTCACGCTCGCCGTGGTTGATAAGATTTAGCGTCAATAATAAAGTGTTGGGTTAATTTTATTAAATACGAAATTTTAAATTAATTATGTAAGAAATTCTGATTTGATTTCGAATTGAAAAATCCTAAGATAATTTGTACTTTTAGAAATGTATTGTGACAATTTTCAATTTTTCTACCGTTTTTATAACATTTTTTTCATATTTATGTTGAATATTGATAATTAGGAATTTTAGATGACTTTTAAAATGGTTTACTGAAAAAAAAAACTTTTTTTACAGTTTTAGTACAAAAAACACTTACATTCTTTAAAACTGAAAAAGTGGTCGTATTTATTTTTGCAAATAAGTACTCGAAATTAAATTTTGACTCCTAATGGAGTCAAAATTTAATTTGTATTAAAATTCTTAATTATCAGTATTTGACACTTCCTAATAAAAAAAATACTCAATAAGTGTATTTATAAAAATTAGGTACATTTTTTGTATTAAGAAAATCTGCTTTAAATACAAGATTTTACATCATAAAATAAAAACATAAGTTATTTTTACCCCACCGTATTAAATGTATGACACATTTAATTTATCAGTTCATCGCAATAAAATACGTCACAATTTCGCCTTTTATACGCATAGAGAAAGCGAAGCGAAAATAGGCAAATTGTCTAGCAAAATGGTAAAAACTTGTGTTTAAAACATATTTTCGAACTTAAAATACTTCCTATCCCTATTAGGAATCTTCTAAAACACTTAAATTGGAAAATTTTACTTTTATTACAAAAAAACATTGTGATTATTTATTATTAAGGTATAAGTTGTATTTGTAATAATTTTTATACGCAATTAATTAACTTGAATTTTCTACCGAGTTTGTAGATTTTGTAGAGATTATAGTACAATAAATTATATAAATATTATTTCGATTGTTTTATTGTTAACTAGCTTCCCGCCAGCGGCTTCGCCCGCGATATTTTAGCTAATGGATACAAAAACTTGACAAATTATATACTAAAACCTTGCTCATTAATCACTCTATCTATTAAAAAAACCCGCATCAAAATCCGTTGCGTAGTTTTAAAGATTTAAGCATACATAGGGATAAAGGGACAGAGAAAGCGACGTTTTATACTATGTAGTGAAGTCGTGGTGGCCTAGTGGTTAAGGCACCTGCCTCTCGTGTACGAGGGTGCGGGTTCGAAACCTGGTAAGTACCAATGTGGCTTTTCTAAAGTCATTATGTACTTTTTAAGTATATCTTAGATGTCACTGGCTAACGGTGAAGGAAAACATCGTGAGGAAACCTGGACTCAAAATCTGAAATCGCCAATCCGCCTTGAGCGCACGTGGTGATAAATGCTCAAGCCCTCTGTGTGAGACGAGGCCGGTGCCCAGCAGTGGGACAATTTAGGCTGATGATGATGTTTTATCGTGGAAAAAAAACATGCCTGATCTTTTTTTTTAACCACTCGTGCTCGCATGCACTTTTGGGTAGCTTTAATATACGTTAGGTAAGGGCTATGTTACTGCGACGAGATTGTTCGAAATGGATGGTTGAGTTTAGTCAGTAAGAGTTAAGACTCCCTCGCACTTCGCTCACAACGGGAGGAATCATTTGATGATTTCGCATCCGAAAATGATGATTTCCCATTATAAAAACCGGCCAAGTGCGTGTCGGGCCACGCGCAGTAGGGTTCCGTAGTAGGTCTCAGTTAGTCGACTATAACTCTGTAACCGGTTAAGCCTACTTAGCCGTGATAGTTTTCCTTGTAAGTTCATTACATGTGCTACGTCTGTGATTTTTTTCACATTTCTAGGTACAGCCATTCAAAAGTTAGAGGGGGGGGTAACTCGTATCGAACAAAAAATTTCACTTAAAATCTAGATATTTCGCAAATGGCTTGCTTAACCGAAAAATGATCTTCACACACCCATAATATTTTTGAAAGACCTATCTAACGATACCCCACAAGAAGGGGTACGCGAGAAAAAAAAATAATCATCCCTACTTTACATGTTTGGGAGCTACCCTAAAAAAAAAATTTTTTTTATTTTATTTTACCACTTTCTCGGCGTGATCAATATACATATTCATACCAAATTTCAGCTTTCTAATAACAAAAACCACGGAGCTATGCCGCGGACAGACAGACAGACAGACAGACAGACGGACAGAGCGAAACTATAAGGGTTCCTTGTCGGACTACGGAACCCTAAAAAGGGGGAAGGCCTATATCCAACAGTGGACAAATGTTAAGAAGGCTAATGATGAAATACAGTGGTAAGCGAGCAGGTCAGATTGGAAGCCGACCTCGATGTAGTAAAGAAAAGGCTAGGCAGGTAACTGAT
This sequence comes from Pyrrhia umbra, assembly GCA_963891755.1. Taxonomy (NCBI): domain Eukaryota; kingdom Metazoa; phylum Arthropoda; class Insecta; order Lepidoptera; family Noctuidae; genus Pyrrhia; species Pyrrhia umbra. The sequence continues at coordinate 869,980 of OY982946.1, forward strand.
ATAAAATAAAACACATAATTATATTTGTCATAACTTATTTATTTTGGTCCACAAAAATGTTAATCTTAACAACGAAAACTTAACTAAACAATGGTTATCTTAAAACTAATATTACAACATCACTTTTTGGGGAACCGTGGTCAACGAGTTTAAGTTTCACCATGTCTGTCCGTGACTCGGGTCATAGGAATGAAAAGCTGTAATTAACCGACTTCAAAAAAAGGAGGAGGTTATCAATTCGACTGTATTTTTTTTTTTTTTTGTTACCTCATAACTTGCGACTGGGTGAACCGATTTTCATGATTCTTTTTTTATTCGAAAGCTCGTGCTTCCCGTGTGGTCCCATATAAATTTTATCACTACCGGTTCTGCAGTTTTATAAATATATCAAAAATAACGATTTATCTCTACTTGCTGATATGCCAAATACTTAGATGATTTGGTTATTTACGCTTATTAGAACCTAAAAAAGTGGTGTGTTTATTTTGTTAAGATAGCAAGACCGAGACACTGAAAAGCGAAAAAATAAAAAAAAACTTTTTATAAAAAATAAAACCGACTTCCAAAAAAAAACTGAAAAGTAAAAAATATTTTTTATTTAAACGCTTTCGAAGTCGGTGGCGAAATACTAACAATAGTAACTTACAAGACACCGACTTCGAAAGCGATGTTTTGGTCGTAAAGCGTTTAAATAAAAATTATTTTTTACTTTTCAGTTTTTTTTTTGGAAGTCGGTTTTATTTTTTTGTAAAAAGTTTTTTGGCATACATATTAATCACGCCACGACAAAGTTGTGTTAACTAATATCTTGAAAATTGTGGGGACAATGACGATTTTAATTATTTAGAGGAGCTCGTGGCTAAGTAACAGCCGCACGGATCGATCGATCAAAGGTTAAGCTGCGCCTGGCGCGGTCGTTTCGTGGATGGGTGACTATCTATGTCATAGCGAGACTCCTCTGTGCCTCGTTAAACCGTTGCTGTCATTAAGTACATATTTGGAATCAGGAGAAGATTCTGATTACGAATATGTAATTTAACTCAATATCGAAAGAAATGTTAGTTACTGCCTTTCTTCTCAAGACAGCAGTATTGTTGGATAGGTCTTTCAAAATTAAGGGTGCTTGAGGGTTTTCGACGAACAATTTTCGATTCAGGGATTCGTTTGCGAAATGTTATTAATTTATTTCATAGGACAATATTTAATTATGTAGGTAACTATATTTTTTCCTTGTTTAAATCATATATTTACTAGCATAAATGAACCCTTAACGATGGTTCCGAACTTTGAAATTAACTCAGTAAATTCGCAATTATCATGTTTTTTACCGACCGCATGCTTTAGTAAGTTAGTTAAAAGTTTTATATATAAACGAACTTCCCGCCAGCGGCTTCGCCCGCGTGGGTTAAAAAATGACCGAGTTTCATACAAAATTTGGCCCCCTTTTTCACCCCCTTGGGGGTAGAATTTATCAAAATCCTTTCTTAGCGGATGCCTACGTCATAACATCTACCTGCATGCCAAATTTCAGCCCGATCACTCCAGTGGTTTGGGCTGTGCGTTGATAGATCACTATGTCAATCAGTTACCTTTGAGTTTTATATATATTTAGATTAATTTCCCTCTGATTCACCTTGCACACGAAACTATTTGGTTGTTATCTACTAAACTCACACTGATCACCCCGCATTAATTTTTAACAAGAAAATAACACATTTTATCTTGTTCATTATCACTGTTAAATTATTTTATTTCGTTCAGGATCAGAATGCCCCTTGGTTTCAAATAGTCTCTTTCCCGAAATGTGCCCTCCCCATAATGTCCATTTCTCAAAATGCCCCCTTCCCAAAAAGTCCCTTCTCAAAAGGTATTTTTTTTGTTTATTAGATTTTTGAGAAGGGCTCATTTTGGGATGGGACATTTTGAGAAAGGGACATTTTGGGATGGAGCATTTTAGGAAATGGACATTTCGGGAAAGGGACAATCTGGGAAATGGCCACTATGGGGAGGGGACATTTCGGGAAAGGGACTATTTGAAACCAAAGGACATTTTGGGAAAGGGTCATTCTGAGCGTGAACATTGTATTTGATAATTACTACTAACTAACCATTCAATTTACCTTAACCCTTTTACTAGAATTTTCAATGTCTTCCTCATCCCGCAGTCTCTTGCTGTCTCTATTCTCTTTACCTTTCGTCTTCTTACCCACCCCCTTACCCTTGACCCCTTTAGGGTAATACTCCTCAATTTTGTGACTATCCTCCCCGTTTAAAGGCTCCAAGTCAATACTTTCGTCTAATACTGTGTTCTTAGGCTTCTCTGATAATGTTTCTTCTTCACTATCTGAATGGATTACGTTGATTTTCTGTTTGGCTTTTGATGTGCCCGCTGTGAACAAAATGGAGGTATTAATCTATTTATAATTAAATATATCTATACATATAAAACACTTTGTCACGACTGACGGATCAACACACAGCCTAAACCGCTGATCGTAGAGACCTGAAACTTGGAGGGTGTGTTCTTTGTATGACATAGCCATCCGATAAGAAAGGATTTTCCGAAATTCTATCCCCAAGGGGGTGAAAAAGGGGAGCAAGAAATAGAGTAAAATCCTTTTGTTTTATACAATAAAACACAGGATAATTATATGAAAAACGGCATAAATAATATTAAAACACGGTGATATACTGCGGTCTTACCTCCTTCGTCTTCTACTTCCACGTCTTCATGTCTCTTAGGCTCATCTTTGTTGATGAAGAAATTGGTGATAGGCCTCTGCCATTTGGGAGTCTCCCGGGGACACACTGGGTTGCCACTGGAGTGAGTTTTGGGTGTACGGTCTGAACTGCCTGTGGGATGAATTTAAGCAATAACGTTATTTTGAATGAAGTATATTTCTGTATATAGTATAACATATGTCTGACTAACGGTGAAGGAAAAACATCGTGAGGAAATCTGGACTTAAAAAGTCTGAAATCACCAATCCGCCTTGAGCAAGTCTGGTGGTTAATACTCATCCCTTTTTTATATGAGAAGAAGCCTGTGCCCTGCAGTCGGTCAATATATATGCCATGCTATGCCATGCCTCACCTAGCTATAAACAAAAATATGTTTGACGTGTAAAAATGTTATTTTATATGACGCGGCTGATGATGATGATGATATTGCTGTAAGTCATTTCACCTAAAATAGTTTAGCTGTGTTTTCACAAATATAGTGGAAAGCAATTAATTAAATACCAGAGGGTCCCGAGCTGCTCGGTGTGGGAGCTGCACTACATCGCGCTTTACTGCTCTTGCCTACAGACACTGGAACAGAAAAACCACAACATTTATTATTTTTCTAGTAGCTTTTTACTACTGTCATTCCCCTAGGTTCAAGCTATCTCCATACCAAATTTCATCTATATTGGTTCAGACATTATAAGGTAACAAACAGACAGATTTTCTATCTATACTAATATTATAAAGCTGAAGAGTTTGTTTGTTTGAACGTGCTAATCTCAGGATCTACTGTTACAAATTGAAAAATTCTTTCAGTGTTAGATAGCCCATTTATTGAGGAAGGCTATAGGCTATATATCATCATGCTAAAACCAATAGGGGCGGAGCACCACTATTCCATGCGGACGAAGTCGCAGGCAGAAGCTAGTAATATTATAAGAATACGGATTAAAAGTTATAAACTTGTTTACACCTTAACTAAGGTCATAAGACGTTCGTACTCAATTATTTTGCTTTGGTAACATATAAGACAAGACATAGTCAATGGCTATCAGAGATCTTTTTCGTTAGCAGTAGGTAGGTAGGTACTAGAGAATTATGAAATAAAAAACTTATTGTTTAAACATTTGCCTACAGCCATACAAAAAAACTAACCTACCCAATTTTATAGTACTTATAAACTAGCTACGGCAAGTCCGATAATTCACTATGAACAAATTTTTTAAACCAGTTACAATGTATCATAGTTCTACTTCGCAGAGGGTAAATTGAGGGTATTTTTAATACAACCACACAAAGGATCCTCACAGAGCCTGCAATATTGAGTATTTTAAGCAATGCATGGTACATAAGACTTGTTCTATAGTCAAATTCGTATTTTCCAAGATGAAGAGGTCTCAATGTGAACAAACAAAGAAGTAGGTATTAAGAAAAAACTCACCTTTAGAACCCACGGAAGCTTTCGTTCGAGCCATATTCTTGGTATTTCGTCAATTGTTTGTAGTAAATACAATACACATCCACATTAACTCATAGCAAGTTTATTTCACGTAGTAAAAACTAATTTGACACAAACTCCTCGTATAAAACGCGCGAAATTCAGCGAAATATTTTGTTGATGCTGTCATTTACTTTTTTTATTTAATTTACGAATTTGAATTACAGGCTTTTTAGCTCTGAGAGAAATAATATTGAAACTTTTTTATTCATTTGTTTTTTGTTTTATCTATGTCCTAGTGCTTCCAGTACCTTACGATTTCCCAATAAATGGGTAAAAGTTTCTCTCTTTGCATTCATTTGTCATGTTTTTGCTGTCGAGTGTGGCATATAATTTTGGGAAGTAAGTATAATTATTTTAATAACAGGTATTAATTTCAATTCAACTTGCAAGTTTATTCTTTTAATGCAACTTTTAATAAGAAACCTGTTATGTTATAATATAATAGTAGGTGTAGTGTAATAGTAGGTAGTAGTGTAGTGTGTATAATATTAGGTAGTAGTGTAATATTTTTCTAAAGTCGCATGTACTTTCTAAGTATATCTTAGACACCACTGACTAACGGTGAAGGAAAACATCGTCAGGAAACCTGGACTTAAAGAGTCTGAAATCACCAATCCGCCTTGAGCGCGAGTGGTGATCAATGCTCATGCCTTCTCTGTATGAGAAGAGGCCTGTGCCCAGCAGTGGGACAATATAGGCCGATGATGATGATGATGATAATAGTAGGACTTGGCAAAAGTGAATTATTATTTTTTTCCCTTCTTTTAATTGAAATACAATTTATTTAGTATAATATTATTATAGAATGGTATTTCACTGATTCGTTCCATGCTAAGCACTGACAAAAACAATTAATAATTATAATAAGAACAGGACGTCGACTTCGTGACAAGAGTAGGACCTCGACGCAAGGGGTCTAGTGATACTGCTGAAGTCCCAACACGCTCTCTAGTAGTGAGATTTGTAAGACGTTACAAACGGGATGAGTTTTTAAAAGCCGCAAAAATCAGGAAGACTCTGACATCCATTGACATGGAAGTAGCTGGGCCTTCTAGAAGCGTCTATTGCAACGAGCGCCTAACTCATGGCAACCGACAGTTATTTCGTGCCACTAAACACTCTGCTAAAGAACACGGCTTCAAATTCTGCTGGCACAAGAATGGTGCAATACTTATTCGAAAACAAGAAGGCAAACCCTCCATTCACATACGCAACTACGAAGATTTGGAACGGTATCTGGGTACCCCAACCCAGGTGCTGGAACGGACCTGCTCGCCGGAACAGCAACAATAACGGCATCTATCCGGGCCTGATACAGTACAGTTTTTGTTTTTATTTTTTCACTTATTATTTAGCATTAATATCTCAGTATCTTTTATACTTTATTAGTATTTCTTTTAAAACAAAATTCCATTACGGAACATTGATCTTATTTTTCTATAACTTTGTGCATGTCTCAACTAAGTCATATCACTCATACACACACATTTACAGTGTAAAATCACAACACACATGCAATCACACGAACAACTCAATTAAAACTAAAATAATTACTCAACAAACAAAGATTTCATGCAATCTCCCCTCAATATGTAAATTATATATTAACAAAAATAGACCACTCTTAAATTCTAACAACAAAATAATCATCACACAAATTTTCACACACTTACACACACGTACAAGCAACTCAACAAACTTACATAAACATAACATTCTCACTTTCAAAAATTCCCCTATATGTATTTACCTACACGCATTCACGACCCATCAAGTCATGACTACAACTTATATGCTCTTCAATTTCAAACCAGTCCCTACCAAACTATACACATGGCGTTAGCTGACATTATCCAAAATATTGACGAAATCACAACATTAGAATGTCATGACTTTGATCAACTGGACGAATGTAGGAAATACTGTAAAAATAAAAAAATCGAGACAAATTTGAAACTTCTTTCATTTAACATCAGAAGTTTTCAACGAAACTTTGACAACTTTCTTGTAGCATTGCAGAGACTAGACGTGGACATTGACATAATTGTTTTAACAGAATGCTGGTTGAACGAAAGCTCGATACTCGATAATATTCCTGGGTACAATGTATTTCGAACGAACTCACAACTCAATAAAAATGGCGGAATAGTCACTTACGTAAAAATCAAATATGACGTCTCTGTGATCGAATCGAATCTTTTAGAAACCGACAGCCTTCTTTTAATCTTAAACAACAAAATTGCCGTACTAGGGCTTTATCGTTCACCTTCATTTGCCAACTTATCTAATTTTATTGCCTCCTTAGATCAACTTCTTAAAATGATTAACGTATACCCAACTGTAATTATTACCGGAGACACAAATATTGACATATGTAGTACTACAAATAATAAACACCACGACTACTTGTGCCTTATGGCCTTGTACTGCTTACTTCCTGTCATAACTAAACCGACTAGAGACAAATCATGTATTGATCACATATTTATTAAAAGTAATACTAAGCCTAAAGGGATAGTTTGCAAAAGCTCGATCACAGATCACGATATAGTGATGGCTCATTTACCTTACAACAATATTAAAACTAAGACAAAAAAAATTCCATGGAAACTTAAAACAAACGAAGACAATGTTGCCTTAGACTTAGCTGAAACTGATTGGTATGATACGCTAAATCAACTTTCTGTAAATTCGGCTGTAGCTTCTTTCACAAAGACTCTCACAGATATAATTGAAAGACACACACATAAAATCAAAATTCCGCGCAGTAAACGCAACATTCAGCCATGGATTACTCCCGGGCTTATGAGATGTATAAAACACCGTGATAGTCTACATCTATCTCTAAGATCTGACTCAGAAAACCGGAGCAAAAAACTAATTTATACACGTTACAGAAACTTTTGCAACAACCTTTTATGGAAACTCAAAATTGAGTACGACAATCAACAGTTGCAAGAAAACAACAAAAACCCTCAAATGCTTTGGAAAGTTTTAAAATCAATTTATGACCCTAGCGCCCAAAGGAAAAACACATCTAGCTTTTTATCAAACTGTTCAGATCCTACTGAGTGTCTTAACAAATACAACACCTATTTTACAGCAGTGGGTAAGAACCTTGCAGACACCATTCTGACAAGACTATCCGAAACACAGGCATCCCTAACCAGCAAATACAAACCTCTAAATTACTCACCCTCCTCCTTCTTTCTTCACCCCACTGACGAAACAGAAGTATCCCAATTTATTAACCAACTAAAAAATGACAGTAGCCCAGGACCTGACAAAATTGGCGTTAGACTTTTGAAAAAAATACAAAATTTCATCATAACACCTCTGACACATATAATCAACCTTAGCTTAGAAACTGGAGCATTTCCAGAGCAATGGAAAGTTGCTGCAGTAAGTCCAATTCACAAAGGTGGACCTTCTGACAGACCTGAAAATTATAGACCAATTGCGCTACTCAGCATACTATCAAAAATTCTTGAAAAGGTGGTAAACACACGGCTGGTCAATTTCCTCGAAAAAAACAATATTATTTCAGAAAGGCAATTTGGCTTTAGAAAAGGGAAATCAACTGAGGATGCCACCCTACTATTAACCAACTCAGTATCTAAAAATATCGAAAAGGGGGAACGTTGCATGGCGGTCTTTCTAGACTTGGCCAAAGCATTCGACACGATTTCAACAGATCTTCTCCTTAAAAAACTAGATGCATCAGGCATCAGGGGCAAACCACTTGAATGGTTCTGTAGCTACCTATCCAACCGCAGTCAATATGTTAAATCAGGTGATTCTATAAGTAATCAACTCCCTATAAATTTTGGAGTCCCCCAAGGTAGCTTGCTCGGCCCAACACTTTTTATCATCTACATGAACGATATACTCAATATCAATCTATCAAACGCAGAAATAATATCTTATGCTGACGACACCGTCATTACATTTCATGCCAAAACTTGGGAACAGTTATATTGCCTCGCCGAGGAAGGATTGTCAACAGTAGCACAAACTCTAAACCACAACCTATTAACCCTTAACATAAAAAAAACTAAATTTATCACTTTTTTCAAAACCCAAACTTCTAGTCCTCCTTCTAACCTTTCACTAAGATTCCACACATGCCCTCCGTGTACCTCAAGAGAAATCTGCTTATGTGAACATATACTACGAACACACTCTATTCGTTACCTAGGCCTACATATCGATGAAAATCTATCTTTTAAAGTGCATATAGAATCTCTCACTGGACGAGTTAGAAAGCTCATCTATATTATGAAAAAACTAAGAGATCGTACGCCAAAAGACATTTTACGTATGGTCTACTACGCTATTTGTCAGTCCATCATTCAATACGGCATATCCATTTGGGGCGGAGCGGCCAAGACAACACTCATTGATCTCGAAAGAGCTCAACGAGCGGTTATAAAAGTACTCCTCAAGAAGCCTTTTTTCTACCCAACAGATATTCTATATAAAGAATTTGGAGTTCTCCGAGTCCGCCAACTATTTATATTAAATGCATATTTAAACATACACAAAAACCTGAAAAAGCGATCAGACTATCATTCGATAACCTCAAAGCGAATCTTTAAAATCCCAGTATCACGGACCATCTCCCTCCTAGCTAGACGATGCCCTGCCTACCTCCATACAGTGGTTTTCAACGAAGTCACCCGCAGAATGCCCCAAGACACAAATGAGCTCACGCTTTTCTCATGTAAAAAAGTAATAAAAAAATGGTTATTGAGTCTTACGTATGACGAAACAGAAAACATTGTAACACCACAACCTATGCTTGAAATCACACATTAACATATACATCTCACACACAATCACTCACACAAACACACACACAAACTCACACACACACATACAACACACTGTCACACACTAACAAACTACAAATCTAACACGAGACATGTCACTAAGACTTAATACTACTTTTAAAAAAGGATAAAGAAAAATCCTATTTTTTTTATTATTTGTTTCTTTCCCATCGTTATTATTTTCTTTTCTTTAAAGTTTCATTTAATTTTATATAATTGTCCACACCACAAATAAAATCTTCCTGACCTAATTTTTGTAAACCTCAATGAAGCATACCTCTATGTCATCACAACCTAGGCCCCCAAGATACAGGCTCCGCCTAGTTTGGGGACCGCCGAATCAACTAAATTGATATAATTAAATAATGTAGTAACAGATCAAAGTATTGTCTAATAATTTTGTAAAACTAACTGTTCATGTAACTGTGGATCAATAAATTTTATTATTTATTATTATTATAATATTTTAAAAATCTTTACCTAACATACAGAATTTCTCATGTATTGTAGGTGCATTTACAATCGTATATTACAAAATACACAAACGGAATAATAAAAAGTTATCCCCGAATCCGGAACACTACACCAACATTTACATCTGGTTAAATTACTAAGATAAATGTAGCAACACTGTAATTCACGATTTATGAATAGAGGTTTTACAAAGAGTAGAAGAGTAAATGTTAATTATCTGTGGTTTACGGTTATGAATGGTAGAAAAGAAATAAAACATTTTTTCCTAAATTCTGTGCTGTAAACGAAACGAATTAGTTTTTATATCTACAGTGTTTATGATATTGATTAATGGTTAAAATAATCGTAAATAATAAGTAACGCGTGTGATTGTGTGTTATAACTCGGTTATTATGTGAATTATTTTCATCCCGAACATCTTGTAAGGTAACCTATGCGACACGTAACTTTGTTAATTTAATACTAGATAATGTAACGGTTTTTTTGTACGATCTAGATTGAGAGCACAATAATTAACATCTTTTATATTCATAATCGTTAAAACAGTAAATTATGAATACCTATGCGCATGATACATGTAATAAAAAAAGAAACAACATGACCAAAAATGTTTCGTTCATATTAACGTAAACATTTTTTTTTGTTTTATTTAAAATTAACACAGTTATCGTTCAATTTTTAATTATATCCATAATTAATTTCAAATTTAAATAATTTTATTCTTTACTGCTTATCAAAGCATTTTTTTTCTTAGAGTATTTTACGTATATATAGATTGTTTCTAGCAACTGACTACTTTTTGCTTATTAAGCTTGTGTACATACATTTTATTAAATAACTATATGTGAGAGATTTGACTTTATAACACAACTTTTTCTGTGATATCACCTGTAGCTTATGGGAACTAATTTAGCTAGGTACTTCACATACCCAGAAAAAAGTAGCCTTTATATATAGGTATACATCTATCTGCAAACCAAATTTCATGTTATTTGGTTCATCCGTTTTACCATGACAGTGTAACAAGTAAACTTAGCTTTGCCTTTCATAAAAATAAAAATAAATAAAAAAATAAAAATAATATTTCTAGCTTTCCATCCATAAATATCACCTTACCATCACCGTAACCTAGGTACTCTCCTAGAGATAAATAACTTACCTTTGGGGTAAAAAATAAAATAAATAAATATATTAATTATGTAATAAATAAAAAATATAATAAGTGACTGTCAAAGATCTACAAATAACAGCCGGGACCAACAGCTTAACATGCTTTCCGAACAAAATGTGTTTGTCCCTTTCCAGTTACTAACAATGGACACGGAAAACCGAAAAGTCCCTTCCGTGTGCACTAGACACTGGCAGGTAGTCGGAAAAATCTTGTTTGCCATAAAAAAAAAAAAAAAAAAATGCTTTCCACAAGGCACAATAATTTAGTAATAATAATTTTGTGCCCTATAATAATTTCTTAAACTATTTTAGTAGAATTATAGAGAGCTATTTTAACATAACAGATATACTTTTTTCTTCCAGAAAAATACATAAAAAGCGGTAAAGGGTCTATTGTTTTGTTTTTGTAGTTCGGGACTGTCCTATGTGGTTGATAACAGAACAAATTCTGATAAACAGACCAATTTCAATGTATAAAAATAAAACTATTTTAGTTTTATTGTTGATTTATCTCTCTAATAATCCTTACTTCCTTACTAATATTATAAATGCGAAAGTAACTTTGTCTGTCTGTTACGCTTTCACGCCAAAACTACTGGACCAATATAAATGAAATTTGGTACAGAGATAGAATAGACCCTGAGGAACAACATAGGATACTTTTTACCCGGTGCGCTAAGTAGTTCCCTCGGAATGCGGGTGAAACCGCGGGAAACAGCTAGTATTATTATAAATGTGTTTTTTTTTTGTTTGTTTCATATTCAATGTAAGACTGTTGACCTGATTTAGATAAAACTTGGTATTTTTTTTTTCTTATTGTGTGGGCTGCAGGTATCAGAGTTTTCTCAAACCCGCCTGACGGTCTCTGACATGGAATTGTAACAACAACTGCTATCAAGGTAGCAGCCGGGACGACCTGCTTTGCTTGTTTTTTTTTAAACTCACAAATGTTGGTCTGTCCCAAGACCCATTCACAGTAGTTGAGTTTGCGACCATTAGACCAATGAGGCGGTCAAAAAGTAGAATGATATGTGGGGCCTTGAACGGGTGTAACCACCAGACACAACTTCTTAATCCTTTCCTTATAAGCATTGACGGCACGTTTGGCGTAGTGGCTGAGCAATTGGCTGCTGCGCTGCGTGTCGCGGGTTCGATTCCCGCACGGAATAACTAAAATTGTTCCGGGTCTGGGTGTTTGTGCATGTGTAATTAATGTTTGTAAATGCACCCACGACACAGGAGAAATTCCTAGTGTGGGGCAACATTTTTAAAAAAGAAAGAAAAAAGAAAAAAAAAGCATAAGGTTTTAATTTGACTATTGTTCCAATTATTCACTGCTTTTTAATGGCTCCTAGTGACTCATACATTTGTTCGTTTATGGATGCGGCACAGTGAGGCCCATAGGGTGACAAGGGAGAGCTTGTTACAATACTTGTCCTAGTTAATCGTACTAATATTTTATTAACCGACTTTGATAAAAGAGGTTTTGTATTTGACCTGTATATATGTATGTCCGCGATTTTCTCAAAAATTACTGTTCCGATTTGGATGGGGTTTTTGTTATTCAATCACATATTTTTCAGGGAAGTTTTTAGTATATAAGGATCTGATGAAGATCTTCGGAGATAGGCAATGGAACTCTACAATTACTAACAGCAAAGGAGCCGCGATTGCTGCGATCGTATTTCTGTCAACATTCCATAACATAACATCACGCCTCATAGTTGGGAAAAGGCTAGGCAGATGTTAAGTCCATGTCCTCCCTACCCTAGCTAGACGAGCCAGCCCGCGAGCTGAGCTAATAGCTTTAAAATTACCGATTATAATAATCATATATATTCTGATCCAGCCTATCCCTTGCTGTCCTCCCCCAGCGACGCCCTAAGCCGAGGTCCGTACCCTACTAGAGAGAGGGTACCCTTAGCGTGTAGTCGCTTAGTTTTGTAAGTTAAGCCCTGGCTGGAGGCCCTTAATTCATTTAAGGCACTTCACAGGCAAGCCCGATTAAGCAGTCGACAACCTTCTAGGTTGACCTGAGAGATGCCCAAAAATGAGATACACAAAAAAAAGCAGATGTTAAGATGAGATTGGTGTCATCAGCCCAATTTACTTTGTGACAAAGAAGTATAGTTTTATCTCTTTCCAGCGTGTAACGATGGACGACGACATAGACATAGAGGAGCATGACGTCATGGACAACCCGAGGATCAAGAGCATCTTCCCCGACCTGTCCCGGGTGAAGATTGAGATACCTGACGAGGAGGACGTCGAAGGTATGTGGTACTGGAGCTCGTGACTCATAGCTCGTGGGTGTGCGCACTCTCAGCACTCGAGGGGAAATCGTCAAATGAGTCTCCTCGCCGTGGGTGGGGAGGAATCTCTACCCGGTCGTGCCCGATTGCCGACCCATCGGACTATGAGAGTGAGGGAATAGAGAGTGCACCTGTGTCTGCAAGCGTGCGTGCACTATAATATCTCCTGCGTACCTGGCTAGTCTTCAATAAGATTGGTATAAATGTCCGCTAAACCGGTTGGTATGTCCGGCTTTTAGGTTGGAAGGTCTGGCAACCCTACACACGTGTGTCTGCGGCTACGCGTCGCTGTGTCAGTGTGCAGGGTGTGGGGGGCGGTGCCAGTACACGCGTCCCACAGCACAGCGCTCGCTCTGGGATGACATGTCCTCATGTCCGCTATGCTACTGGTATTGCAAGCGTACACCGAGTGCTTTTATTATAGTAGGGTATATCTTACTTTCAGACACATATGATGATATGGAATTGCCACCAAAAACGGAGGAACATCAAGAAATGCTTTACCAAAACGAGTACAGCTTTGAAACAATGACAGAGGACATCCATGGAGACAATGAAGAATATACGGAGGAGAACACATATTTTTATAATAACGAGATTATATTAGGTAAGGGATCATCAGCCTAGCCTTTTCCCAATTATGTTGGGGTCAAACTTCCAGTATAAACCAGATGCAGCTGAGTACCAGTGTTTTACATGGAGCGACTGCCTATCTGACCTCCACAACCCAGTTACCGGGTAACACGATACTCCTTGGTAAGACTGGTTGTCAGACTTTCTGGCTTCTTTATAATATTTGTTAGGATTTGAAAGTATGACCTCTCAACTCATCATCATCAGCCTACATAATAACCTCGAATCAACCTTTCTATCTCGAAGTAACATTTAATTTATTTTTTTCAGGATCCAAACCTCCAGTAGACCCTGAGGTACTATACCAAGAAGCACTAGACTCCCATCCGATAGTCTACCTCGAGAACTGGGAGGAAAGACTGAAAACCAGCCCGTGCTTCTGCGAGACCTGCAACATACTATTCCCAACGGTCAACGCGTTGGATGCACACAAAATGGTCAGCCATTCGTATCTGATAGCTCTTGATAGCCCCCAGAAAAATACAGCCAGAAAGAGCACAGTACCTTCTAAATATTGCAATCATTGCTCTAAGACATTCCCCGATGACACTTCGCTCATCAAACATCTGTATGAATTGTTGCCATTGAACAATTTCCCACAAGTCAAGGAAGAGAAAATTGAACCAGATAGTCTTAATGTTAAAAGTAAGCTTCCAGCCTCTACGTCAACGCCTTGGCCTAAAAAAATTAAAAGCACTTCGCAGTTAATCACAAAAATTCAACCGAAAAAAATTAAAATAGAAAAGGAAGTCAAAATTGAGCCTAAAGACTTCAAAAGCGAAGTGAAAGTGAAGTCTAAATTAGACGGCCGGTATCAGAAGGATGGAAAGTTTTTCGCAGCTTCGTCATTAGTGCCAAAAAGCACTCTATTTCAATGTAATGTGTGTCAAATTGGCTTCGTATCGTGTTTCTCGGCGCTCCAACATTCTAGATTGTGCGAGAAATCTTCGCCTTTCGAAAAATGCGGTGTTTGTAAGCGAAAAATTCGCGTGAAAGATGCGAAAATACACAAATTGCAACACAATTACAATGACAAACTGAAAATTTACACCGTGAACAAGAACATTTACGATAAAATTCTATGCGAGTGCCCAAAATGTATGGCTTGCTTTGACGAACTAGGTTTCTGGGCGCACTACCAGAAGTGCACGAAGTCTGAGAAAAAAACCACTTACTGTACAGACTGTGACATGCACATCGCTTCCACGAGGTACCAGAACCACAGGCTAAAACATTCAACGAAAAAACTCTCAAAAAAAGATTTCATTTTAATACAATTCCACGATCAAACTAACATGTCAGTGATCACTAACAATGTCATGGAAACTATGAAAACTCAACGTCTCGAAGAAAGAAAGAAGAAATATCGTGAATCTAAAACTGTGAGTGAACAGACAGACAACGACATAACACTATATTACTGTGAATTCTGCGGCTGCTGTCAATATATTCTCAATTATAAAGGACACGACAACGGTGCTTGTAAGAATAATATCTCTAAAAAATACTGCGATAAGTGTGGACTATGCTTCAGTGCGAAAGGCATAGAAAGTCATCTACATTTACATGAAAAGTACACATTCTCACTGCGAGACATCAAAATTATCAGCTTAACGTCTGGCAAAGAAATCGAACCACCGATAGCTGACCTGTACAAATGCAAGAAGTGTAATAAACACTTCCTATATCGCAGGAGCAGACGGACACACAACTGTAAAACTGAGAAGTTTATCACTTGCAAGATATGTGGGAAGAAATTCAATTTACAAGCTTATAAAATACATAAAATATTCCATTCGGTAGATAAATTAATCCCGGAGTTATTGAAAAAGTACAACTCGATAAACAGCATGTGGAATATTATGTTCATGTGTGACGCCTGTGGGCTGGTCACCATGACCTACGACTCTGCTGTCTCCCATTCTCAGGGACACCTCAACTTTATCATCAGTGACTTCCATAAACAGTGCTCGGTGTGTGATATTAGGATAGCTGAGAAAGAGTATCCGTTGCATGAAAAACTGCACTCTAACAACCAGAACATTAAGAGAGAGTCGTTCAAGATCTTGAAGTATAACTATGAGGATCTGTTGAAAAAGGAATGGATGACCATTTTCAAGGGGTTGCCGAAGCAAGACAGACAGCAGATCTTGTCTAAGAGTATATATAGGTATGTGACTATTTTATCTATACTAATATTGCACGTTTGGTGTAGTGGCTGAGCAATTGGTTGCTGCGCTGCGTGTCGTGGGTTCGATTCTCGCACGGGACAACTAAAATTGCTCCGGGTCTGGGTGTTTGTAATGTATGTTTGTAAACGCACCCAAGATACAGGAGACATTCCTAGTGTGGGGCAATGTTCTTTAAAAAAAAAAGATAAAGATTGTGAGTTTGTGAGGTGGTATTCTCTGGATCTATTGAACCGATTTAGATAAAATTTGGTACGAAGGTAAAGGCGACCCTGGAGAAGGTTATAGGCTTTTTATCCGGGTGCGTGAAGTAGTTCGCACGGGACGCAGGCGAAACCGCGGAAAAAAGCTAGTGGCGAGGTTGGATAGAAATAAAAAGGGACTGTATTTTGCACAATTTAAAGAAATAAAGTCGTCGCGCGCGTCTTTGCGGTGGTCCCAAGTAGAAGCGAGTGCTCGTGGTGTGGTAGTGGGAGGTGATGGTTGGCTGCCTCCCGCGCTCTCCTCTCTCCCCTCGGAGTCCCAACACCTTGTACCGGTGACTCAGCCGCTCGCTTGTAGGCTGCGAGCGACTGCATGTCGAGGTTCCTCGACAGCTAGTATTATATAAGTTTCACCCGCATCCTGAGCGTACTACTCCGCGCACCCGGACAAAAAGTATCCTATGTCTTCCAGGTTATAAACTATGTGTGTGCCAAATTTCATTCAAAGCCGTTCAGTAGTTTTTGCGTGAAAGAGTAACAAACTCATCTCAAAAAACGAAGAGGAGCTCGTGGCTAAGTAACAGCTGCACGGGTCGACCGTTCAAAGGTTTAACTGCGCTTGGCGCGGTCTGTCCGTGAATCGATGACCATCTATGTCATAGCGAGACTCCTCCGTGCCTCGGAAAGCACGTTAAGCTGTTGGTCATGGCTGTCATTTGTAGACCTTTAACAGTCGTTACGGGGGTCAACCAGTCTTACCAAGGGGTATCGTATTAACCGGTAACTGTGTTGTGAAGGTCAGATAGGCAGTCGCTCCATGTAGAACACTGGTACTCAGCTGCATCCGGTTTACACTAGAAGCCGACCCCAACATAGTTGGGAAAGGCTAGGCAGATGATGTTGACACTTCGTTTTCTTTTCATGTAGACTTTAAGATGCAATTTGAATTCACGTTAGCTAGTAGCAGGCAGGACCGCGCCGAGCCCTGGCAGCGCCTGTGTGCGAAACCTATGAAGCGCCTCTTTTTTGACCGACTTTAAAAATGGAAAAGGTTCTCAAGTTAGTCGACTTGAGAACCTTTGTTTTGTGTTTGTTACGCGATTACTCCACCAATTATGAATTGATTTTGATTATTCTTATTTGTTTGGTAAGTCATATTTCAGAGCAGTGGCGTAGCGCGTAGATGATAGACTTTTCTCAAAAGAAACAAAACCTTTCGCATTTTAATAAAATAAATAAACACTATGTTGCTAGAAATTACACTATGTCGTAATCGAAAGCGCGAGCGAAGCGAGCGCGAATTTTTTTAGCATGATAATTATAGGATCGTTTTTCAATAAATAGTAACAAAAACAGTATCTGAAAATAAATTATATACGTAATTGAAAGCGCGAGCTAAACGAGCGCAAATTTCTTCTTTAGCAAGATGATTATGGGGAATAATATTTTTTTGATGATGCCTTGATTGATGATGTTGCAACCTATTTTATTTAGTTTCCGAAGATGGGAGAATTTTTCGCTAGTTTAATAAAGAGGTTGGCTACTCAGATTTTGGGGGCCCTTCTAGCTTGGGGGCCCCAGGCCACTGTCCGGCTAGCCCCTGGTTAGCTACGCCTCTGCTCACGCGTTGATTTAAGTGATAACTGTAACAGATTAAAGCTTATGTTGCTTTTCCGCAAAAACAATGAAAACTTCGTACATGTCTGTGTAGGTTTATGTAATACTTAGGAGAGCTAACCTAAGCCTATATAATCTTTCCTGTTCCATTGAAACTACTAAAAATGTTTACTTTTGTAATTGTTTTGATTCTTTCGCTCGTTAAAATTGGGGACCACATTTCGCTCGCGTCGCATCGCATCGAATTGCGTTGATAAACTCATCCACGGCACGGCTTTTGTAATAAAGTAATCGCCTATTGTAGCGACTGCGGTGGTTCTTTTGATTTTAATCCAGAGCTCGTAGTTCATGTAAACTAAAACCCGAAACGTAAACAGTGGGTCAATTCAAATAGTGTAAAATTAAACCACAGTCATAAATATTGTTTTGGGAGACTTGTATCTACTTAGTCATCGATGGCCAACTATGAGATAATATGTTGATAAGAGACAAAAATAATATTAAAAACTGGCGCTAGCATTTCATCCGGCGCCCCTACTGCCCTGGCGCCTGTGTGCGCCGCACACTTCGCACACAGGGGCGGCGCGGCCCTGGTAGCAGGCATTAAATAAAAGTTTAAACACTTTTACAACCTTTTACAGATACACAAGGAGCGTCAAAATGCATATAGAATTGAACGCATCGACGGATGACTACAAATACTTTTGTATGAATTGCAATACTTTCGTGGAGGGACCGAATATCAACCTACATGTTCAAGCAAAGTGCTCTAAGACCAACAAGTATGTCTGCAGCGTATGCGACGAGGTTTTCAAGACTCTAAAACAGTTTTTATCCCACGACTCGCATGAAAAATTCGTCAAGCCTCACTCGATAATCACATTTAATAACGATTTTGATATCGATTATAATGCTCATTTAAATATGATCCAGATGAAATCTAAAACTAAAAATAATACTAAAGATATGCCCCTCTCTAAGCTTAGAGAGGCACTCTTAGACACTACTAAAAAAACCTATAAAATATACAAGTGTTCTAAATGTGATACCTGTGTGAATTTATCAAGTAGTATCAGGAAGCATCGCTGTTTGGCCAAGTCAGAACAACGGTTCTGCGCTCTCTGTGGACAATATTTCTTAGCGAAGAAAACTTCCATGCACATGGAAGCCCATAGGAAGAAGCCTTCTATAACTAAAGATAATTTAGTCGTTATTTATTTTAATGGGAATCCTAAAACAAAGAAAATTTACCCCGAAAAGAGGGTAGTTGCTAAAATATTTGAATGCGGCTGCGGGCTGCATTTTACGTCAATGAAAACCATAGAAAAACATCTAGAAGAGTGTACGCCTAATTTGGCCATATCTAAAGAGACTTGCAGCAAATGTAACTTATTGTTCCCCACCGATGTGTTGGTCACCCATTTAGTTAACCATCACAGTAAGCAAATGAAGTTTAAGATCGAAAAGATTGTTAAAGTTAACCTCTGGAAATGTACCAGTTGCGCTCTGCATTTTACACATAAGGCCAGCATTAATGAACACAACGATGACTGTGACCCGGATAATGGTGCCCAGTGTAACAATTGTCGACTGATGTTTGCCAAAAAGTGTTTTCCTAAACATTTGTGTAGTAATAAAGACATTACTTATGTTAATAAAATAACTACAGTGCAAAAAGAAGGTAATTCCACAACGGTATTTATATGTGATAAGTGCGATATCTGCTATTCGCGAAGAAACTCGTTCATGTATCACTACTCTGATGTTAATCATAGGTTAAAAAAACCCCCGACACCGTGCAAGTACTGTGGTTTGAGGTTCACGAACTGCTCATTGCAAAACCACATGAGACTACACAGGAAACCGCACGGAGATTTTAAAATTAAAATTGTGAATCCAATTAATGGGGATGTTACATTTAAAACTGGTAACAATTCTTGTGACGACGACACAGATAGTAAGAGATCCTCGCCCAGGAAACGGAAATACGACAGCCTTGTAGAAACAGAAAGTGCCTTACCTAAAAAAGAAAAATTGAGTCCAGTAGCGAAAGTAGTGAAAACGCCAGAACGTAAAAGCATGAGGAAGAAACTCATCGACACCCCGTCTACATCAAAAGACGATGAAATTGACGCCGAATTTAGAGGATTCGATGTTAAAGTGAAGAGTACTGACAATATCAGTGACACTGACATTTCTGATATTAACGTGACAGTGTCAGAAAACGAATCGGAGAAAACTGGCATTTCGAAGAAGTTGAAATCTAGAATTCTTGTTAAAGGTTACAGTAATAAGCTGTATAAGTGTGTGAGTTGTCAACAACATTACATGAAAGAAGCGTCTTTCGATTACCACGCTAAAAATCATAGGCTACAAGAAATAACAGAGAATTACGAATGTGACATTTGCCACCTAGACTTCTCTAGATACACTCTACCTCGCCACAAATATGTGCATCACGATAACATGCATTTGACCCGCGAAGATTTCGTCATCCTAACCGAAACTCCTTACAGCAAAGAAAGTGAAATTTTAGATCGAATCGAGTCATTAAAAAGAGCTAAAAATAAATCTAAAAATAATTCCAGTGAAAATCTTGATAATACACTAAATGTCAGTACTGATATTGATACTACTGGAACCAGTGATTTAAATGTCAGTGATGCTAATGACACTGAGAATGTCAGTGATGCTAATGACACTGAGAATGTCAGTGATGGTGAGAAAACTGTTTACTACAAATGTTCAGATTGCAATGTTTGCTTTGTAGAACATAATATGTGTTATGATCATACTCTGCGGCATGAAACTATAAACCCAATGATGTATATTGAATGCAAAATATGTAATTTTCAATTTTTAATTGATTCTTTAAAAGAACATATGTTATTACATCACAACGTAGATTTTAAGATTGAAAAACTGACTATACACGAGTATAAGGCTGTGGGGTTAGGTCTAGAACCAAAAATAGATGTCTATCAAGCCATAGACAAAGTTCAGTCTAGACTTATAAGTACGACAACTGATGTGGGGGTGGTTTGATATTGAAAAATTTAGGCTAAGTGAGAGTCGGGTTTGTACATGAAGGGTTCCGTGCTATAAGAGATTGTTTTTTTTTCTTTTCTTTAGTTGTTATAATGATTACTAGCTACACCACGCGACTTCGCCCGTGTTTTGATTTTTTTATTAAAAAACATAACCCTCCGTCTAGCGCAGTCGGGTAATTCAGTGGCGGATCCAGGATTTCGGATTAGGGGGGGGCTTGATTCTGGTGAGGGTAGGTTTTATCAAGCGAAACACTAAAAAAGCACTGAACATTTTATTTTGCTTAGCTTTGGGGGGGGGGGGGGGGCTTGAGCCCCTTAGCCCTTCCCCTGGATCCGTCACTGGGGTAATTAATAACAAAACATCAACCATCTGACAAGGATACGTCAAAATCGAGATTAGCCGGAACGAACAGACAGACAGACGGACATTTCAGAAATTGTGTTATTGGTACTGAGTAAACATTAAAATGCATTAGTAAAAGCTGTTATTTGTTATATTACAAACAGACAGTCCAATTTTATTTATATGTATGGATTTGTTGGTATAGCCGCTACCTTGACCTTGACTCGACCTTGTCCGTGTGGAATAGTGGTGCTCCGCTCCTACTGGTTTTAGCGTGATGATAGCCTTCCTCAATAAATGGGCCATCTAACACTAGAATTTTTCAAATCGTACTAGCAGTCCCTGAGATAAGCGCGTTCAAACAAACAAACTCTTCAGCTTTATTATATTAGTATAGATTATTTTGAAATGTCTATTTTCATACGGTTCGCTGACAGACAGACGGACAGCAGAGGCTTAGTAAATGGGTCCCGTTAACCCCCTATCAGTATGGAACCCTAAAAAGCTAAATTATACTTTGTACTGTTTATTTGACTTGTAATAAAGTTATTGTTTTTAAGATAATTGTTATAAATTTTAGCTTGAGCTATTTTCATTATTTGCATTCAATATTTTTATATTATCAGCCCACCGATTTTGATTTTTCTGTCTATGAAAAAATTATTATTGCCATATTAAAAACATACATGTTTCAAGCCCTGGTGTTATTCAGGATTCAAGCTATCTCCATATAGAATTTCATTTTAATCAGTTGGTTTACAATATTAGGATTTTTCGATAGTCAGATAACATTTAACTAACGAATAAGTATGATCGTTTGACAAACACATATTTTCTTTACAAGATCTGTCCGATTGACATATTTATTCATCAGATAAAAGTGACTATTGAAAAATCGGTCTTTAGTTATTTAAATATTATTCGATAACAAAATTTCTCATTCACCATTACTGTGTTGAAGTTGCGATTGGCGATTTTAGTAATGGCATTAAACTTGTCTTTTAACCGACTTCAAAAAAGGAGGATCTGTATTCTAGAATTTTGATGGTTTTCAAATGATAGGAAATAAAAACTCGAATTGATTGAATAATAAAAAATTCTACTCATGACAACGAAATTAGGCAGCTTGTCTAATCAAATCATGAAATTATTGAAATCCTTAGTTTGATATTTTTTCTGTATTTTTTTTAAACGATTTTTCTACTTTTTAAGACTACCTATAATAATGTGTTGAGTAGGAGAAATTGTTTAAAATTACGCTGATTAGATTAAGTATTTTTGATTTATTTAATTTTAAGTTTTTTTTTTCTGCTGATTTTTGTTATTATAATGTGTTAATGTAAATATATGATGTGACCTTTGTATGTATTCTTTTATTTTCAACTAGTTGTTAAATTAAGCAGTTGCCGCGGGCGAGTTCGTCTGCTTGGACTGAGAATCCTTTAAAACCCGGATAAAAAGCGTACAATAATATGTGGTAATCCAGGTTATAAACTTTGTGCGCACCAAAACTCATTCTAATCCAATAAGTAGTTTTTGCGGGATTGAGTAACAAAAATGCTGGGAACAGGCCTCTTCTCACACAGAAGGCATGAGCATTGATTGATCACTACCTCAAGACGGATTGGCGACTTTTAGAAAAAGTCACATTGCCCAGGTTTCGAACCCGCATATTTCAGAATCGGAATCCAATGGCAAAGGATACTTTCTATTCAGCTGGTGCATTAATGAATCATGAATGCAGAATTATTGCGAGTAAAACAACGGCAACAGCTAGTCCTCAGTAATATGTGAAAGTAGCTCTGTCCGTCTGTCACGCGTTACGTTAAAAATGTCTATGGGTATGGCCTATGGAGATAAGAGTGAAACCACTCGGAAGGACAAAGGTAGTTCCCGCATTCTAAAGGAACTACTTCACGCACCCGGATAAAAATATCCTATGTTCTTCCTCAAGCTTCAATCTATCTTTACCTAATTTCATCTAAATTGGTTCAGCCTTTTGGAAGCGTAACAGACAAACGGAACTTCTGTCCATACATCTTTCAGACAAAGTATGGAGGAAACTTATTCCACGTCCGTATCCACTGTCTGAATGTCACACTTGGTCCATCAGTTATTATGAAACGAATGGAACGAGACCAACACTAGGAGGAAGAGCATGCCCAGTTTGGTTCAGCACGAAGTGTGTGGTTCTATGAAGTAAAACACCTGTTGGTGTGGATGCGATTTGGATGGGTGGCGTTAAGCAACTTTTCAAGGACGCGATTTGGATGGGTAGGGTCAAGCAACTGTTCGAGGACGCGATATGGATGGGTGGGGTTAAGCAAACGTTTGAGGTCGCGAAATGGATGGGTGGGGTCAAGCAAACGTTCGAGGACGCGATTTGGATGGGTGGGGTCAAGCAAGTGCACGAGGACGCGATTTGGATGGGTGGGGTCAAGCAAACGTTCGAGGACGCGAAATGGATGGGCGGGGTTAAGCAACTGTTACTGAGGACGCGAATTGGATGGGTGGGGTCAAGCAAACGTTCGAGGACGCGAAATGGATGGGCGGGGTTAAGCAACTGTTACTGAGGACGCGAATTGGATGGGTGGGGTCAAGCAAACGTTCGAGGACGCGAAATGGATGGGCGGGGTTAAGCAACTGTTACTGAGGACGCGAATTAGATGGGTGGGGTCAAGCAAACGTTCGAGGTCGCGATTTGGATGGGTGGGGTCAAGCAAGTGCACGAGGACGTGATTTGGATGGGTGGGGTCAAGCAAACGTTCGAGGACGCGATTTGGATGGGTGGGGTCAAGCAACTTTTCGAGGACGCGAAATGGATGGGTGGGTACAAGCAAACGTTCGAGGACGCGAAATGGATGGGTGGGTAAAGCAACTGGACTGAGGACGCGAATTGGATGGGTGGGGTTAAGCGGCTGTTACTGAGGACGCGAAATGGATGGGTGGGGTTAAGCATCTGTTCGAGGACGCGAAATGGATGGGTGGGTTAAGCGACTGTTCGAGGACGCGATTTGGATGGGTGGGTTAAGCGACTGTTACTGAGGACGCGAATTGGATGGGTGGGGTCAAGCAACTAATACTGAGGACGCGAATTTGATGGGTGGGGTTAAGCGACTGTCACTGAGGACGCGAATTGGATGGGTGGGGTCAAGCAACTAATACTGAGGACGCGAATTTGATGGGTGGGGTTAAGCGACTGTCACTGAGGACGCGATTTCGATGGGTGGGGTCAAACAAACTTTCGAGGACGCGATTTGGATGGGTGGGTAAAGCAACTGGACTGAGGACGCGAATTGTATGGGTGGGGTTAAGCGACTGTTACTGAGGACGCGATTTGGATGGGTGGGTTAAGCGACTGTTATTAAGGATGCGAAATGGATGGGTGGGGTTAAGCAACTGTTGGAGGACAAGATTTGGATGGGTGGGGTTAAGCAACTGATACTGAGGACGCGAATTGGATGGGTGGGTTCAAGCAACTGTTCGAGGACGCGATTTGGATGGGTGGGGTCAAGCAACTTTTCGAGGACGCGAAATGGATGGGTGGGTACAAGCAAACGTTCGAGGACGCGAAATGGATGGGTGGGTAAAGCAACTGGACTGAGGACGCGAATTGGATGGGTGGGGTTAAGCGGCTGTTACTGAGGACGCGAAATGGATGGGTGGGGTTAAGCATCTATTCGAGGACGCGAAATGGATGGGTGGGGTCAAGTAACTGTTCGAGGACGCGATTTGGATGGGTGGGGTTAAGCAACTGATATTGAGGACGCGAATTGGATGGGTAGGGTCAAGCAACTTTGCGTGGACGCGAAATGGATGGGTGGGGTTAAGCAGCTGTTAATGAGGTCACGTTTGGATGGGTGGGCTCAAAGAACTGTTTGAGGTCGCGATTTGGATGGGTGGAGTTAAGCAACTGTTAATGGGGTGGGACTGGAATGAACTGGACTGGTTTTTTTTTTTTTTGTAACAAAAAGTTGGTTGATTTTTTTTTATAAGTTGTTTTAATGAATGATGAAGACATGTCAGCTAATAACATCTACAAGTATATCGCGGGCCGCCTCGCAGGTGAAGATTAAACAGTTGCTCCTTGTGCCGGTGTCGGGGCACGATGTCGGCGTCCCACATGTTCACAGCGTCGCCGTACACCGTCTGCGGCGGCTTCTCGTAGCCGTAGTTCGTGAATCTCCGCCTCTGAGCCTCACATGACGAACAGAACATGATACACGTGACGATTACTGGAACAAAGAATGAACAAAAATTCTATTAGAGGAGAAGAAGGGAGTGTCAGACTTTAACCGCCTTACTTATAAAGTCGGAATATTTTTTACACTGCTGTTACTCAACGAATTAGCAAAAATCTCACTCATAAATGCTATTTAGCGTTGTTCCGAAGTTAACACAGGTATAAATAACTGTCAAAGTTAAACCCCGCCGCGAGGTGGTACAACCTCCGATTTGAGACAAGATGGCGTATTTCATTTGAATCAGCTGATTGATTTAAGTGTAAAAGAATACGATACTAAGTATGACTGTTTTGAATTAAAAATAACTTCTCTAACATCAAGATAAAACCCCAGAGACGATCCTCCGACCGATTTATGTTTATCAAATCGATGATATTTTTCTGTCCATGGAACTAAATATAAACTGGAATAGAACTAAGACACAAAGTTAATATTAATATTTTTTTTATTATTTATTCAAGTGCAAGTTTGTAACGTATTTGATTTACAAAGTTTTTGCTGTCCCGCAAGCAAGGGGCGGTACTCTCCTTTAGAATTGCTTCTTTTTGTTTTTAATATTCAAAGTCTCGAAAATTCTTGATTAGATTTTATTTGACATTTATTTCAAAGATTGAATAAGCCAGGTGGACCTTGATATCTGTATTAGAAATTGGTTTTCAATTCACTTTAGTTTCAAACGAGCGTACCCAGAAGATGCCTCATCCAGTTGTATACTAGGTCTTTTTATTTGTCAAATTTAAAACAGATGAAAAATCGTAATTTTTACGTCTTCATTCGTTCTTTAGTCGATATTTTGGATTCTAGTCTGTGGCGACAGAGTTTTTACGTACCATAAACACACAACTGCGAAGTAATGTTTATGAGTGAGAAAAAAGTTAAACCTCGATTTTGACTTAAAACTGGGTTTACGAAACCCGTGGTTAAACTTCAAATTATTGATTTTTTATAAGTAAGACGGTAACTGACTAAAATCCATGCGAGTACTAACTTCGAGTACTTCGAAACTCGATAATTCCAAAAAAGTCGTTAGGTACCAATCTTGAAAATTTTGCGACCGAAATTTTCGGAACGAAAGGACTGGACCGATTTCAGATTTTTTTTTTTTTTTTTTAAAAAACGTTGCCCCACACTAGGAATTACTCCTGTGTCGTGGGTGCGTTTACAAACATACATTACACATGCACAAACACCCAGACCCGGAACAATTTTAGTTGTCCCGTGCGGGAATCGAACCCGCGACACGCCGCGCAGCAGCCAATTGCTCAGCCACTGCGCCAAACGTGCCGTCAAATTCCGGGACATTTATTTTCTTGAGATTTTATTAATTACTAGCTTCTGCCAGCGACTTCGTCCGCATGGAATAGTGGTGCTCCGCTCCTATTGGTCTTAGCGTGATGATATATAGCCTATAGCCTTCCTCGATAAATGGACTATCTAACACTGAAAGAATTTTTCAAATCGGACCAGGGGTTCCTGAGATTAGCGCGTTTAAACAAAATGACAACATTTCCCTTCACTGCTCTGCTCCTATTTATTGTAGCGTGATGAAAAGTATACTATAACCAGCTCAGGAGTATGAAGAATAATTGTACCAAGTTTCTTTAAAATCCGTCCAGGAGTTTTTGTTTCTATAGAGTTTATACAGACAGACAGACAAAAATTTTACTGATTGCATTTTTGGCATCAGTATCGATCCCTAATCACCCCCTGATATTTATTCTGAGTTATTTTGGAAATATATTTCATGTACAGAATTGACCTCTCTACAGATTTATTATAAGTATAGATAGAAGATAGATTTAGTATCAAAATTTATAAATTTGTTAGGGACATATTTTTAAGATGAGAGTAGTTAATTTCGTTTTGTTTTTTTTTCTGTTTGTGATGAGTTTTTTCTTGTTTATATTTTCATTTATTTTGTAATTATTACATTTGTTATACCTTACGAGGCTGGCTTGGCGCAATAGCGTAAAAAGCCTCAACAAATAAATGATTTAAAAAAAAAAGTGTACAAGTACCTCATCTTTAATTCTCTTGTCTATTAGTATACAGCAAAGTCGCTTCCCGCCTGTTACGCTTAGATCTTTTAAACTACGCAACGGATTTTAATGCGGTTTTCATCAATAGAGAGAGTGATTAAAGAGGAAGTTTTATATGTATAATACATGCTTATTATAGTAGAGAATCTAATCATAATAATGTAGGTTGCATTCGTGCGAAGCCGGGTCGCTCGCTGATTATTATTTTTTAAATATGAAAGCAACTCTGACAAAAACAAATGACTTTAAAATACTCACATAATAAAATCAATACGCGGCAGCGAACCATTTTATATTAAAACAAGTTTGTACATTCAGTTCATTTATAACCGTGACAATTTGTAATTTTACTTAACTATGAGTAAAAAAACATGAAAATTAAACTGTGAAATTAACTTGCAATCAGTACATTTTAATAAATCAATTAGGTAGGTACTATCATGCAATGCAATTTGTGGCACGGTTATCTAATTATTCATTGCTAATTAGTTTACACAGTTTCATCCTGAGGGAACTACCCCGCACCCGATATAAAAACCGGCCAAGTCCGTGTCGTGCCACGCGCAGTAGGGTTCCGTAGTAGGTCTTAGTTAGTCGACTATAACTATGTAACCGGTTAAGCCTACTTAGCCGTGATAGTTTTCCTTGTAAGTTCATTACATGTACTACGTCTGTGATTTTTTTCACATTTCTAGGTACAGCCATTCTAAAGTTAGAGGGGGGAGACGCTCGTTTAAAACAAAAATTTGCACTTAAAAGCTAGATATTTCGCAAATGGCTTGCTTAATCAAAAAATGGTCTTCACACACCCATAATATTTTTGAAAGACCTATCTAACGATACCCCACACGGAGGGGTACGCGAGAAAAAAAATATTCATCCCCACTTTACGTGTTTGGGAGTTACCCTAAAAAAAATATTTTTCGTAATTTTATTTACCACTTTGTCGGCGTCCCGAATGTACATATCTATACTAAATGTCAGCATTCTAGTACCAAGAACCTTTGAGCTAAAATATCGCGGGCGAAGCCGCTGGCGGGAAGCTAGTTTAATATAATTGGTTAGTTACACGAGCTAGGTATATACACTTTCAATGTACAGTTTATATTCCAAAACAGCTGTTTCAATATTAAATAGCTACTTACATAACATCACGACTAACTTGCTTGAAAAACACAATTATTTTACCAGTTATTAGTAACAAGCTGTTTGAACCGCGTCCTGAGAGAACTACTTCGTGCACTCGGATAAAAAGTATCCTATATGTTAATCCGGGTTATAAACTATCTGTGTACCAAATTTCATCCAAATCCATGCAGTACTTTTTGTGTGAAAGAGTAACAAACATACATTTATCCTCACATTTTCTTCATACATCTCAATTCTCTTCCACGCACGGGACTGCAGTCACGGACCTTTGGGAGGGGAACGTGCCGAACCCAACACGCAGAAGCCCTTTGAGACAACTTTAACGAATGTGATGGTGACACATGACCGGCAATTGTCCCTGTATACACTATAGAAATGCACCTAGGGACTATCCCCGGTTTGCGCAGGACTATCACTAGCAAAAGAATTTATTCATTCACTAGCTTCTGCCAGCGACTTCGTCCGCGTGGAATAGTGGTGCTCCGCTCCTATTGGTCTTAGCGTGATGATATATAGCCTATAAACTTCCTCGATAAATGGACTATCTAACACTGAAAGAATTTTTCAAATCGGACCAGCGGTTCCTGAGATTAGCGCGTTTAAACAAAATGGAGTAACTTCTCCCGTTTTCCCAACATTTCCCTTCACTGCTCTGCTCCTATTGATTGAAGCGTGATGAAAAGTATACTATAACCGGCTCAGGAGTATGTACAAATAATTGTACCAAGTTTCGTTTTGGAAAAATATTTCATGTACAGAATTGACCTCTCTACATATTTATTATAAGTATAGATTTAATTCAATTAATAATTAAATGATGACGACAATATCTAAATGAATTATGACGCAACTGTATTGAAACATATTGTTAATTAAACAGCTTGAGTAAATATAATAATTTTGGTTTAATATTAACAAAATAATGCAATAATTATTGTACACCGTAATATTGAAATATGTAATACTATGTGTGTCGCACAGTTTCGCCCGCGTCCTGAAGAAACTACTTTAGATACCCGGATAAAAATTAGGTTCAATCTACCTCCATGCCAAATTTCATCAAAATCGGTTCAGCCGTTTTCCCGTGAAAGCGTAACAAACAAACTCAATCTCAAAACTCAAAGTGAAGCTCGTAAGTAACAGTCGCATCGGTCGACCGATCAAAGGTTAAGCTGCGCTTGGCGCGGTCGCTCCGTAGATGGGTGCTATCTAGGTCATAGCGAGACTCCTCCGTGCCTCGGAGAGCACGTTAAGCCCTCGGTCCCGGCTGTCATTTGTAGATATTTGACAGTCGTTACGGGTAGTCAGAATCCAGAAAATTTGACAACCAGTCTTACCAAGGGGTATCGTGTTACCCGGTAACTGGGTTGTGGAGGTCAGATAGGCAGTCGCTCCATGTAAAACACTGGTACTCAGCTGCATTCGGTTAGACTGGAAGCCGACCCGAACATAAGGAAAGGGAAAGATGATATTTCGGAATAATTATATACCTATGCCCGTTATAAAATAAAACAGTTTTATACACTACAAGGTGGGTATGTAAATTAGCCATTATTTATATAAATATGTACCTAACAGCTGTGTCAATACTACTGATACAAAATTCTTTTACAACACACACATACAAAGACAACATAGTTATATATGTACAGCTTTCCGCCAGCGACTTCGCCCGCGTGGGCTATACGAATTCAAATTAAAAATGACAGTTTCACACAAACTATGGTCAGGTCTTAGTCTATCTGCATACTAAATTACATCCAAATCGGTTCAGTCATTTCCTCGTAAAAGCGTAACAGACAGACAGAGTCACTTTCGCATTTATGATTAAATTATCTGTCGCTCGCTTATTAAAACTTATCTTAAAAGCTATCAAAGCAAAAAGGTTTCAAAATAAAGTCATCATTATATGGCCTGATTTCAACTTTTAGATACAAGATATTTTTTTCCATTGGTTATTCTTACTTATTTAGGCATGCATAATAAAAAAGTTTTTTTTTATTATTTTTCGATTATTGATTGGGGTTATTTTTTTGATCTTAGATAACTACTTATTTCTTTGATTATTATCTAAATATTTGACTGTGTTTTTGTCACAAGTTTCTACAATCTCTCCAGACCGACTTCGGTCATGGGTCACGGCAGCCAATCTTAACAAAGTACGCAGGAGATGTGTGCACGCACACTTGCAGACACAGGTGCACTCTCTATTCCCTCACTCTCATAGTCCGATGGGTCGGCAGCCCGACACGACCGGGGAGAGATCAGGCGCAGGACCGACAGCGACACGTGCGAGCCGAGGCACGGAGGTGGAGCTATGTTACGAAAACTGTCACCTATCCATGGACGGACCGCGGCTAGCACAGCTTAACCTTGTTACTTAGCTGCGAGCCCCTCATGGAGACTCTGTCAGAATTTCACCAAAATCGGTTATGCAGTTTAAATATTAAAATCGTAACAGACAGACGGACGTATGGCGAATTTCATGTTAAAATTCGGTAGTAAACTGTATGGATTTAGGAAACAAAAGGTGTTTTAGTGTGTTTATAATAATATATGGTACCGTCTGTTCAAATTTTTATTATTACGCATTTGGGCAGAATATTTTAGGTATATATATTGTGTTCATTGGTCCCCAAAAATCAGTGGTTAAGATAACAGCAGACCGACAGACCGCACCAATATGAAGACTATCATTTTATTCGGGATCTTGGTAAGACAAAATACTTATCTACACTATCTTTTGTAG
This sequence comes from Pyrrhia umbra, assembly GCA_963891755.1. Taxonomy (NCBI): domain Eukaryota; kingdom Metazoa; phylum Arthropoda; class Insecta; order Lepidoptera; family Noctuidae; genus Pyrrhia; species Pyrrhia umbra. The sequence continues at coordinate 901,212 of OY982946.1, forward strand.
TAGTAGTAGTAGTAAGGGAAACCGGTAGTGTTAATAATCTATCTATCTATGCATATAAAATGCTTTGTCCTGAATGACTGACGGATCAACGCACAGCCTAAACCGCTGATCGTAGAGACCTGAAACTTGGAGGGTGTGTTCTTTGTATGACGAAGGGCGTCCAATAAGAAAGTGTTTTCCGAAATTCTACACCTAAGGGGGTGAAAAGGGGGGGCAAAGTTTGTATGAAACTCTATCATTTTTAATTCGTATAGCCCACGCGGTTGAAGCCTCTGGCGGAAAGCTAGTATACTATCTAGTAAGACCTTCCTTCAAAAAAATTGCATTTAAAAAACGAAAACCCCATCCAAATCGGATCAGTTGTTGATGAAAAAATCGCGGACATACAAACATACATACAGGTCGAATACAGAACCTCTTTTATTTTTGCAGTGGGTTAATAAAGAGGTACCTACAGTTTATATTTAGCGGGCGATGCCGGCGGCGGATGTTAGTCTCAGATAAATTTAGTTGTTGCTTTATGTTAAAGATATGACTATTAAAGCTTGAATATTTGGGTTCGAGACCCGGCAAGGGCCAATGTGACATTGAAAGTCCAATGCACTTTAAATTGATACGGACTGAACGAAAAAAATATCTATCATCTATATCTATACTTATAATAAATCTGTAGAGAGGTCAATTCTGTACATGATATTTCCAAAATAACTATCAGGGGGTGATTAGGGATCGATACTGATGCCAAAAATGCAATCAGTAAAAAATTTGTCCATCTGTCTGTCTGTATAAACTCTATAGAAACAAAAACTACTCGACGGATTTTAACGAAACCTGGTACAATTATATATAGTATACTTTTTAGTTATAGTATACTTTTCATCACGCTACAATCAATAGGAGCAGAGCAGTGAAGGGAAATGTTGTCATTTTGTTTAAACGCGCTAATCTCAGGAACCGCTGGTCCGATTTAAATAATTCTTTCAGTGTTAGATAGTCCATTTATCGAGGAAGGTTATAGGCTATATACCATCACGCTAAGGCCAATAGGAGCGCAGCACCACTATTCCACGCGGACGAAGTCGCTGGCAGAAGCTAGTTTATACTAAAATTATAAAAAGGAAAGATTTGTTTGTTTGTTTGTTTGTAGGGTTTTAACTCAAAAACTACTGGACCGATTTTAAAACTTCTTTCACCGTTAGAAAGCTACATCTTTAAGAATTGTCATAGGCTATATTATTTATTTCTAGAAATAATTAGAGATCCCTACTAATCTTGAATAATGTAACCCAAGGAGTAAAAAAAACCGGCCAAGTGCGTGTCGGGCCACGCGCAGTAGGGTTCCGTAGTAGGAGTTAGTTAGTCGACTATAACTCTGTAACTGGTTAAGCCTACTTAGCCGTGATAGTTTTCCTTGTAAGTTCATTACATGTACTACGTCTGTGATTTTTTTCACATTTCTAGGTACAGCCATTCAAAAGTTAGAGGGGGGGTAACTCGTATCGAACAAAAATTTTCACTTAAAATCTAGATATTTCGCAAATGGCTCGCTTAACCGAAAAATGGTCTTCAGACACCCATAATATTTTTAGAAGACCTATAGAAGAAGCTAGAAAATAATAAAAATGAATCGCCGAAATGTATCTATGCGCATAACTTTCGAACGACGACAACAAATATGATTATATGTAATTATTTTTAACCGACTTCAAAACAAGGAGGAAGTTCTCAATTCGATCGGTATTTTTTTTTATGTATGTTCACCGAGAGATTTATGATCCGATTTACGTGATTCTTCTTTAGTTTGATGCGGAATAGTTGCCATTTGGTCCCATAAAAATTGCACATGGTTTGGCCCAGTAGTTTTCATTTTATGAACGTTTTTTACATTTTTGTTTACATCGATGACGTAATTGTTTCGGAGTCGATTTATATTTTCCGTTCCCGTTTTTTGATCTATATTGTTTAAGACTGCACCTTTCGTAGGCGTACCTATAGCTACTTAAAAAAAAACTATTTAACATATAATTATGACAATAAAAAACAACTAAATGTTATAGCCTTTCTTATGTAATCTATAAAAATCCTGTAGTTTACAGAGCAACTTATTACAGACACTAAAAAGTAAAAAATAAATAAAAAAAACTACGTTTAAAAAAACCGACTTTAAAAAAAACTCAAAAGTGTTAAAAAAGTATAAAATAACTTAATAAAGATTTAACACAAACCTAATACCTTTAATATTAATAAAACACTATTATTTGTATGTGTTACCTATTGACAGGTTTGAAGTCGGTGCCAAGTCCTAAACAAAATGAAATTCCTAAAGATTAACCTACGTAAATAAACTTAAAGAACAATGTGAATTAATGTGAAACAGATGAAAACTTTTTAATACCTGAATGAGTAACACTATTACATTTGTCTTGGCACCGATTTACCTATAATAAAATTTAACAATTTTTTGGAGTCGGTGCCAAGCTAAGTAATGAAACGACTGGTAATTCCAGAGTATTTTGCCGTTCCGGCACCGACTCCAAAAAAATGTTATTTTTTTTTATAGGTTAATCGTAGATTAGGTTAGGTTTATTAATATAGGTAGGTTTTAGTATTATTTTTCACTTTTAGTGCTTTTCGGTTTTTTTGAAGTCGGTTTTTTTAACCGACTTCAAAAAAAGGAGGAGGTTATCAATTCGACTGTATTTTTTTTTTATGTTTGTTACCTCATTACTTGCGACTGGGTGAACCGATTTTCATGATTCTTTTTTTATTTGAAAGCTGGTGCTTCCCGTGTGGTCCCATTTAAATTTTATCACTACCGGTTCAGCCGTTTTATAAATATATCAAAAATAACGATTTATCTCTACTTGCTGATATGCCAAATACTTAGATGATTTGGTTATTTACGCTTATTACAACCTAAAAAAGTGGTGTGTTTATTTTGTTAAGATAGCAAGACCGAGACACTAAAAAGCGAAAAAATAAAAAAGCTTTTTCAAAAAAAATAAAACCGACTTCCAAAAAAAAACTGAAAAGTAAAAAATAATTTTAATTTAAACGCTTTACGACCAAAACATCGCTCTAGAAGTCGGTGGCGAAATACTAACAATAGTAACTTACAAGACACCGACTTCTAGAGCGATGTTTTGGTCGTAAAGCGTTTAAATTAAAATTATTTTTTACTTTTCAGTTTTTTTTTTGGAAGTCGGTTTTATTCGTTTAAAAAACATCATAGACTTTAAAACATTTCTTTTTGTTTAACTATGTTGTTTTGGTCATAATCGGCTCAATATTTTTTTATTTTTTGCAGGTCGGCAGCGCCTTCTCCTCGCCTTTTGGACGTAAGTACCTAACTAAAGTCTAATATGTATAAAAAGAAGAACAGCCATTTTTGCGTAGAAACTACTTACAATAAGTAACATACCATCAGAAAGGTTATTTTATGTTATTTATCTCGTGGCCGCGCGGGTCGACCGATCGAAGGTTGAGCTGCGCTTAGCGCGGTCGCTCCATGGATGGGTGACCATCTATGTCCTAGCGAGACTCCTCCGTGCCTCGGAAAGCACGTTAAGCTGTTGGTCCCGGCTGTTATTTGTAGATCTTTGACAGTCGTTACGGGTAGTCAGAAACCAGAAAGTCTGACAACCATTTTACCAAGGGGTATCATGTTACCGGGAACTGGGTTGTGGAGCGCTTCATGTAAAACACTGGTACTCAGCTGCATTTGGTTGGACTGCAGCTCACCCCAACATAGTTCAGAAAAGGCTTACAAATGATGATGATGATACCTAGAAATAAATACATACGTAAGCCTAAAAGGCTGATAACAGGTCTTACTGACTGATTTGTGGAAGTCAGATATGCAATCTATACTAATATGTTTGTTTGTAATGAAAAACTACTGGACAGATTTTAAAAATTCTTTCACCACTCGAAAGCTACATTATCCATGAGTAACATAAGCTAAATTTTATTTTGGAAAAAATAGGGTTCCGTAAGATATTTGGGTTTTTCGGACACAAGGTGTAAGAAATCAACCAGAAAAGTAACTTTTTTTGCGTACGCTACTAATCTCAGGAACTACTTGTCCGATTTGAAAATTCTTTCAGTGTTAGATAGCCCATTTATTGAAGAAGGCTATAGGCTATATTTCATCACGTTAAAACCAATAGGAGCGGAGCACCACTATTCCACGCGGACGAAGTCGCGGGCAGAAGCTAGTTTATTTATAAATAAATGAAACTGTAGCTGTTACATTGGAAGCCAACACCAAAAGTTAGGGAAAGGCTAGGCAAATGAATGAGGATATGTTTGCAGGTGCAGGCGTAGGAGGCGCTGTTGGAGCAGGAGCACAACTCGCTGGTGGAGCAGGTATAGTAGCATCTAACGTTGAATAGGGGAGTTTGTTGCGCCACTTCGTCTCAGCAAAAATACACCAAGCATAGTTGGGAAAAGGCTAGGCAGATGATGAGTAAAAATATGAAGAGAAAACCGATAACAACTAAAAAAATTAAGGCCCGGTTACAATATAACGTTCACATCTTTGATAGTTTGTATAAGATTCTCATAGTAAGGGACAAGGATCACAATCTGTATAATTTTATCGGTTTTAACTTGATTTTATAGCCAATGACTTCTAAAACGGTCATTATCCGTCCTAGAAGTCAGTGGCTAGTGGCAGTCTTGGAAGTCAATGGCTAAAACACACAAAATAATACCTTATACACAGACTTCTAGAAAGATGTATTGGTCCCAAGAAGCTTTTTTAAATTGTAAAAAAAGGTTTACCATCTAATAAATCTTAACTATGAAACTATTTTGTCCTTATCTGTCACGTTCAAATTTGACGGCAAGTTTGGCGTAGTAGCTGAGCAATTGGCTGCTGCGCTGTGTGTCGCGGGTTCGATTCCCGCACGGGACAACTCAATTGTTCTGGGTGTTTGTGCATGTGTAATGTATGTTTGTAAACACACCCACGATACAGGAGTCATTCGAAGTGTGGGGCAACGGTTAAAAAAAAAAGAAGTTTGACAGAAAGAGACAGAACAGTTCGATAGATATAAGACGCGTTTTTAGACGAATTGCGTTATTATAATGAGGTTAATGATAACAATACTATTGATTCGCAGATGGCACAGCATCAGGAATTATAAGCGGCAATGGTGCGGCTGGTGGATCCGGTTTGGGATCCGTATCTGATGCAGCGAACACTGCTTTATCAGGCTCAGGAGCCGTATCTGACCAGAAGTCTCTGTCCATTGACGGCATCGGTGGAGTGGGAGGTGCTTCTGGTACTGGATTAGGAGGAACTGGTGGTGCAGGAGCCAGTGATGAAGGAAAAGGAGCTGGTCTTGGAGCCGGTGAAGGAGCTGGATCAGGATCTGGTTCAGGATCTGGTTCAGGTTCAGGATCTGGTTCAGGTTCAGGGTCTGGTTCAGGTTCAGGATCTGGTTCAGGATCAGGATCGGGATCGGGATCAGGATCTGGTTCAGGTTCTGGTTCAGGATCAGGATCAGGTTCAGGATCGGGATCAGGATCAGGATCAGGATCAGGTTCAGGTTCTGGTTCAGACTCAGGTTCAGGATCAGGATTGATATCAGGAGGAACTGGTGGTGCAGGAGCCAGTGATGATGGGAAAGGAGTTGGTCTTGGTGCCGGGAAAGGAGCTGGTCTAGGAGCCGGTGAAGGAGCTGGATCAGGATCTGGTTCAGGATCAGGTTCAGGTTCAGGATCTGGTTCAGGATCTGGTTCAGGATCTGGTTCAGGATCTGGTTCAGGATCTGGTTCAGGATCTGGTTCAGGATCTGGTTCAGGATCTGGTTCAGGATCAGGATCTGGTTCAGGATCGGGATCAGGGTCAGGTTCAGGATCTGATTTAGGATCTGGTACTGGATTAGGTTTAGGATCTGGTTCAGGATCGGGCATTGGAGCTGGATCTGGTTCAGGATCTGGTTCAGGATCGGGATCAGGGTCAGGAAGCGGAGCGGATTGCGATGAAGGAAATGGAGTTGGATCAGGAACTGGAGATGCTACTGGCGCTGTAGGTGGCGACGCTGCGGGAAGTAAGTCTTTTTAACATACATGCTTTTTTTAGTCAGACTGATAGTTTTTATTCATCATCATCAGCCTATATATTGTCCCACTGCTGGGCACAGACCTCTTTTCATACAGAGAAGGAATGAGCATTGATCACCACATGCGCTCAAGGCGGATTGGTGATTTCAGACTTTTAAGTCCAGGTTTCCTCACGATGTTTTCCTTCACCGTTAGTCAGTGGTGTCTAAGATATACTTAGAAAGTACATATGACTTTTATTTATTATTATGACTAGTTTTTTTTTTAGTAATAACAGCGACTTACTCAGCACCATGGATGAAATGTGATGAAAAATGCATTTGTAAAGAATAAATCTGATTTTGATCAATTGTTTGTATGAAAAGAGGCGTCCATCATTGTCATCCATCGTTGGGATGCATCGACCGACGATAGAGTAAACTATATTAAGAAAGAACATATAAAAATAATCTGATTTTGATATGATATCAAAATCATGTGATGATGTGGTGAGTAACTGTTTTCACGAGAGGACTACTTATCACACCCGAATGAAAAGAAGTCAAGGTCTCCTCTATCTCCATACCAAATTCCATCATTTGGATGTTTATCGGTTTAGCTGTTTTACTGTGATAGCGTAACAAACAAACAAACTCGTTCACGCATTTATATTTTAAGTTAAGATTATTATTTATTATTTGATGTGTTCCCAGGTGTCGGAGCAGGCCTTGGTGCAGGTGCAGGTATCGGAGCAGGTATTGGTGCAGCTATTGGTGGCGCAGCAGGTATACTTTAATTAATTGCATTTCAATATTTATTCATATCATAAAAGACTATCGATTTTTTGCGCGCTTACTACCATGTTCCAGTAAAGACTAATAAAATCCAAGATAATAATAAAAACGTGGGTCCTAGCAAAGTTATGGTCAATTTGTGTTCCAAAATTTTTAATTAATAAGCGGTTAGAGAGGGTCTGGATTAATTAGAAAACATACAGTCGTAACGTTATAGCGAAGTGAGAAATAGGATATATTGACGATATTGTTTTAGCCAGATACAGATGTAAGCTCGAAATTTAACTTCAGCCACTGAGAGGTTATGAAGGTCAGATAGACAGTAGCTCCATGTAAAATTCTAATGTTCAGCTCTAACCGATCCCACTCGGCTTTTAGTCTATCAAGTTATAATTAGTAAAAGGCTAGCCAGATAATGATTGATAAATAATGTGTTGCCAGGAGCCGCTATCAATGGAGCTGCAAATGCCGTCTTAACCGCAGGTACAGTGCAATTCATCCATTATAATCACTACATAGTATAAAACAAAGTCGCTGTCTCTGTCCCTATATCCCTATGTATGCTTAAATCTTTAAAACTACGCAACGGATTTTGATGCAGTTTTTTTTAATAGATATAGTGATTAATGATGAAGGTTTTAGTATATAATTTGTCAAGTTTTTGTATCCATTAGCTAAAATATCGCGGGCGAAGCCACTGGCGGGAAGCTAGTTATTAATATTTCATTGAAAATCTCAGACTTCATTATTTCTCAGATTTCATCATTCTTAAGATTTCCCGCGTGGTTTCAAACACGTTAAAATTATTTTGTGTTAAAGATACAAAGTAGTCTTATTTTTCCAAAACTGTCGAATCTATTCAGCTGTTAAAAGTTATTGATAAGAAACAAAAAACAGAATAAGCGACAGACGTAAGAGTCTGATAACAAGTCTTACTCAGTGACAGATATGCAGCTTTTTTATATAAAATTTTATTGTAATATGCAACTGCATACTTTTAGATTATAGGGCAACTCCAAGAGTTGGGAAAAGGCTAGACAAATAAATGAGGATATGTTTACAGGTGCACTCGTAGGGGGCGCTATTGAAGGAGGAGCACAACTCGCTGCTGGAGCAGGTATAGTAGCATCTAACGTTGAATAGGATCAGGGGCATGACGCGCAATAAGCAGGAATATTTCCGTTGTGAAAAGAGATGGTGCTTTACAATGTAACTGTGTCTCATTCTCACGATGGAATAGTGACTGCCACACCACGTGGTGGTATGACCCAAGAGAGATATTGTTAGACATACAGATAGGGAATGTGTTGCTGGGGAGAATCAGAAGATACTCCATCATCCATCCCAAGTTCTACCCTAGAGTGGAGCTCATCAAAAACATCATCTTCTTTATCCAATGTAGTCATAGTTATAGATGGGGAAAGGCTAGGCAAATGAATGAGGATATGTTTGCAGGTGCAGGCGTAGGAGGCGCTGTTGGAGCAGGAGCACAACTCGCTGGTGGAGCAGGTATACTGAATTTAACGTTGAATAGGATCAGGGGCATGACGTGCAATCAGCAGGAATAGGAGATGGTGCTACACAATGTACCTTTATCTCATTCTCACGCTGGAATAGCGATTGCCAAACCACGTGGTGGTATGACCCCAGAGCGATATTGTTATACATACAGACAGAGAATGTGTTGCTGGGGAGTTTGTTGCGCCACTTATTCTTCTCAGCACAAACACGGGAAGTGGAGGGCAAGCGTTTTGTAGTTCTGGGGTTAGAAGTGCTGATGTTAAGAGTTTAAAATATTTTAATAAAAAATAAATAATAGTTTAAAAAAACTAAAAAAACACGCTTTTATTGCTGACCGAACTAAAAAGTAGAAAATAATTTTTAAATAATTCAATTCAGAGTAAAAAGCGTGGGGTGCATTTTCCTATATTTTCATGACTCTCCTCTCATAAATGGTTGCCAATAGAATAGGTGTAATAATTAAAATATTAAGCACCCCACGCTTTTTACTCTGAATTGAATTATTTAAAAATTATTTTCTACTTTTTAGTTCGGTCAGCAATAAAAGCGTGTTTTTTTAGTTTTTTTAAACTATTATTTATTTTCCATTTTTTAGTTCGGTCAGCAATAAAAGCGTGTTTTTTTAGTTTTTTTTTTTTATCGGATTATTGCATTGTCATCGGCCCTTAACACGTGTGCAAAGTTCCAAGTTGATCAGACGTCTAGAAACCAGTGAAAATTAGGTTCAAAGATTCCGTTACATACATAAATACATACATACATACATACATACATACAACCCGAGCTAATAAAAGCGTGTTAAAAAAAAAATAGACGACTAGCTATTTCTCCCAGCTTCATTAGCGTTCTGAAGGTACTCCATCATCCAGCCCAAGTCCTACCCTAGAGTGGAGGTATATCTTAAAAAAAATGTCATCTTCTTCATCCAGTTCAGTCATAGTTATAGTTGGGAAAAGGCTAGGCAAATTAATGAGGATATGTTTGCAGGTGCAGGCGTAGGAGCTACTGTTGAAGGAGATGCACAACTCGCTGCTGGAGCAGGTATAGTAGCATCTAACTTGAATAGAATCGATACTGGCCGCGATTCTCTTGACACCATCTAAATTAAATTTAGTCTATAATTCTCTCTTTCCATCAACAAATATAAGAAAGGGATAGCAAACTTGTAACACCTGTCAAATGAGAAAAAAAAAGTTTTCCATACAAATTAAACATCACGACGTAACATCTCGACCAAATTAACAAACCTGTACGAACAAAATGTCATCTCTCATTTAATTTGACAGCACTGAATTACTTGCTATCCTCTTCTTGTATTTCGCAATAGAAAAAGAGCATGATATTTTAAAATTAGTTTAGTCGTGTGTAAGTCAGAATCGGCACCATTGTCAGACATACAGATAGACAAGGTGTTGCTGGGGAGTTTGTTGCGCCACTTCGTCTCGGCAAAAATACATAGGAAGTGGTGGGCGGTTTGTGATTCTGAAGTTTCAAGTGCTGATTTTCAGCCTAATTAAAAAACAGGAAAAAAAAAACTTTTTTAGTCATCATCGTCATCAGCCTATATATCGTCCCACTGCTGGGCACAGGCCTCTTCACATACAGAGAAGGCATGAGCATTGATCACCACGTGCGCTCAAGGCGGATTGGTGATTTCAGACTTTTAAAGTCCAGGTTTCCTCACGATGTTTTTCCTTCACCGTTAGTGACATCTAAAATATACTTAGAAAGAAAATATGACTTTAGAAAAGTCACATTGGTACTTGCCAGGTTTCAAACCCGCAAACTCGTACACGAGAGGCAGGTGCCTTAAGCACTAGGCCACCACGACGTTTTTTATTTTTAACTAGCTTCTGCCAGCGACTTCGTCCGCGTGGAACAGTGGTGCTCCGCTCCAATTGGTCTTAGCGTGATGATATATAGCTTATCGCCCTTCCTCGATAAATGAACTATCTAACACTGAAAGAATTATTTAAATCGGACCAGTGGTTCCTGAGATTAGCGCGTTTAAACAAAATGACAACAATTCCCTTCACTGCTCTGCTCCTATTGATTGTAGCGTGATGAAAAGTATACTATAACCATCTCAGGAGTATGACAAATAATTGTACCAAGTTTCGTTAAAATCCGTCGAGTAGTTTTTGTTTCTATAGAGTTTATACAGACAGACAGACAGACAGACGGACAGACAGACAGACAGACAGACAGACAGACAAAAAATTTACTGATTGCATTTTTGGCATCAGTATCGATCCCTAATCACCCCCTGATAGTTATTTTGGAAATATATTTCATGTACAGAATTGACCTCTCTACAGATTTATTATAAGTATAGATAGAAGATAGATGAAAGTGTGTAATTAATTAAGTAAATAATAACATTTTTTTTTGTTTTAGCCGCTTGAATTGGATCGACCGCATTCAAGATTAAAGCAGTTTTAGTTTTTTAAGTAATTTTGTGCAATTCTAGACCATTACTTATATTATAACATATACTCCATTTACTATGAGATTAGACATTTAAACGTAGCGTATTTACCGTTTGTTCAAACGATGTTGAGCTCTATTGCTAAGGTGACATGACAAAAACAGATGCAGAATATATTTGTCATTTAAACATTTTTTGCTTTCAACACCATACTTATGCAAAATCGGTTGAATAAGCTGCAAAAAGAGTTTGGAAGTTTTTCTAATCTTATTGTAAATGAAGAATCAATTTTTTAATATGTCGCGTTGAAAATAAAATTGTAATTTGCTAAAATAACTCCGACTGTTTCTGAATTTCAATGTATAACTATATTACATGTATGTAATATTTTTATTTTTATATCATGTTGTAATTAATTAAACTATTGTAACAATAAAGAGAGTACAATGTGAATTATTTTTATTTTGTCTAATACCTTTATGCTGTGCTATTTTTAACCGATTTAATAAAAAAAGAGAAATATATAAAACTTAGCAGAAAATTTGCACAAAATTTCATACTTTTAGAACCAGTGGTTTGAGCTGTGCGTCGATCAATCAGTCAGCCAGTCAGTTCCTTCTTTTATATACATATCGATGCCTAACGACCAAAAGGAGATTATCATCATCAGCCTATATATTGTCCTACTGCTGGGCACAGGCCTCTTCTCACACAGAGAAGGCATGAGACGTGCGCTCAAGGCGGATTGGGGATTTCAGACTTTTTAGTCGAGGTTTCCTCACGATTTTTTCCTTCACCGTTAGTCAGTGACATCTAAAATATACTAAGAAAGTACATATGACTTTAGAAAAGTTACATTGGTACTTGCCAGGTTTCGAACACGCACCCTCGTACACGAGACGCAGTTGCCTTAACCACTAGGCCACCACCACTTTTTTATATATAAAAAGGAGATAAGCGACATTTATATGGGACCACGCGGAATGCATCAGCTTTCAAATAAAAAAAGAATCATGGCCTATTCGAATTCCAATTAAAAATGACAGAGTTTCATACAAACTCCCCCCCCCATTTTACCCCTTTAAGGAAAGAATTTCGGAAATCCTTTCTTATAGGATGCCTACGTCATACAAAGAACACACCCTCCAAGTTTCATGTCTCTACGATCAGCGATTTAGGCTGTGCGTTGATCCGTCAGTCATTCAGGACAAAGCATTTTATGTGTATAGATAGATAAAGGTATCTACTATAAGCCTAATATAATATAAGTGTTATCCACTACTATCTATATTTATCTATTGGTACTTTAGCACTAAAATATAAGTTGGGGTATAGTTTGTATGTAGGGGGTAATCTCAATATATAAGTGGAAAAGTATAACAAAAGAATAAATGTGAAAAAAACTTTTTTACAATAAGAACTAAATTAAAAATTTAAAAAACCCCCTACACAAAATTGCTTTACATCATTTTGGAATAGAGCTGATACTCTTACACTGCTGGATCGATATTAACCAAACATAGCTAAGAACCACCGCAAGGAAAGTGGCTTTCAAATGAAAAAAAACCGCATCGAAATCGGTCCATCCGTTTGAGAGCCACAGACAGAGAAACATCGACGTCAAACTTATAACACCCCTCTTTTTACATCGGGGGTTAAAAAATACTAAGTATCGACTTCCAAAAACACTGAAAAAAGAAAAAAAATAAGTTTTCTTTCAGATAAAACGCTAATGGACCAATATACATCACTTTAGAAGTCGGTGTCTCTAAGTTACTGTTGTCAGTATCTACCCTAACCCATTCAATATGACACCCCACAAGACCTAGTAACAATACTCCGAAATTTTAAACCCCCACTTTCCACCAACTTTTTCGCTGTCGAACTGAGAACCTCTTTTTTTGAAGTCGGTTAAAAAACGCGTTTTTTTTTTAAGCAGGAAAAGCGGCTGATAATTGTATCTAATTGATTGGTAGCTAATATAATTCCTACCAATGAGTCATCATGAAGATACTCATGAATGACAACATATTAATGACTAGCTGTTTCCCGCGGTTTCACCCGTACCCTGAGAGAACTACTTCGAGCGACCTAATATAAATTATCCTATGAATTCATTCAGGTTATCTATACTAATAAATAGCTTTACGAGCTTCCCGCCAGCGGCTTCGCCCGCGATATTTTAGCTAATGGATACAAAAACTTGACAAATTATATACTTAAACCTTCCTCATTAATCACTCTATCTATTAAAAAAAACTGCATCAAAATACGTTGCGTAGTTTTAAAGATTTAAGCATACATAGAGATATAGGGACAGAGAAAGCGACTTTGTTTTATACTATGTAGTGATTAACTGAAGAGTTTGTTTGTTTGTTTGAACGCGCTAATCTCGGGAACTACTCGTCCGATTTGAAAAATTCTTTAAGTGTTAGATAGCCCATTTATCTAGAAAAGCTATAGGCTATATATCTTCACGCTAAGACCAATAGGAGCGGAGCACCACTATTCCACGCGGACGACGTCGCGGGCAGAAGCTAGTAAACTATATGTGTACCAAATTTCATTCAAATCCGTTCAGTATTTTTTGCCTGAAAGAGTAACAAACATACACTCTTACAAACTTTCGCGTTTTTAATATTAGTAAGATATTTATCATAATTCTAGCCTGCTATCTTTATACTATATTTTTGTGTCTTTTAGGGTTCCGTAGTCCGACAAGGAACCCTTATAGTTTCGCTCTGTCCGTCTGTCTGTCTGTCTGTCTGTCCGCGGCATAGCTCCGTGGTTTTTGTTATTAGAAAGCTGAAATTTGGTATGAATATGTATATTGAACACGCCGAAAAAGTGGTAAAATAAAATTTTGAAAAATATTTTTTTTTAGGGTAGCTCCCAAACTTGTAAAGTAGGGATGAATATTTTTTTTCTCGCGTACCCCTTCGTGTGGGGTATCGTTAGATAGGTCTTTCAAAAATATTATGGGTGTGTGAAGACCATTTTTCAGTTAAGCGAGCCATTTGCGAAATATCTAGATTTTAAGTGATTTTTTTTGTTCGATACGAGTTACCCCCCCCTCTAACTTTTGAATGGCTGTACCTAAAAATGTGAAAAAAATCAAAGACGTAGCACATGTAATGAACTTACAAGGAAAACTATCACGGCTAAGTAGGCTTAACCGGTTTCAGAGTTATAGTCGACTAACTGAGACCTACTACGGAACCCTACTGCGCGTGGCCCGACACGCACTTGGCCGGTTTTATCTTTATTACGATGATAATTATTGATAAATTGATCAAGTTCTGACGCCTATATAACCCAGATATAATTACAATTAAAATATTAATTACTCATCCGTCGTAATGGATAAGCTTATAGCCCTATTTTTGTTGGTATTGGCTGTGGTGTCGGGTAAGTACATTAAGTACCTACATTTATACTTTACAAATAAAAAAAAACTTCTACAAAAAATACTTCTAACTACTAAGTATTTTTCTAAGTAACTACTGTCTAAGACTTCTAAAAAACACTAAAAAGAGAAAAATAAGTTTACGTTCTGCTAAAACGCTCGTGGACCGATTTCTAGAGCGATGTATTCGCATCGCTTTAGAAGTCGGTTGCAAAATACTGACTTAGAGACACCGACTTCTATAGCGATATATTGATCCACAAGAGTTTCAGTAGAAGGTAAACTTATTTCTCTCTTTACAGTGGTTTTGGAAGTCGGTTTAATTTTTTTGGTATTTTTTTTTTAATTTTTCGTTGCTAAGACCTGGTTCCTTCCAGGTCTCCCTCACCAGACCTTCATCAGGAAGACGGGCGAGGGTCTGCGCTACCAGTACGCCCAGGATGCTGACGGCAAGCTCCACCTGGTAGACCTGTGGGCCTCCATCAGTGATTTGTCTGCGGCTGCGAGATATAATCCTGACACACAGAATGTGTACCACCTATTCACCAGGTAGGGTAAGACGCAGATGTTCATCTTCATCTGCCTAGGCTTTTCCTTATAGGCAAAGCTGAACTTTTTACAAAATAATAACTTTTTACATCCTTCAAACGTTTGTTTGAACAAAAAAAAAACAAAAAATTCAATCGACTTCCAAAAGTACTGAATAGAGATTTGTTTATGCTTTAAAATGTTATTGAAACGCTTTTCACCAATATATCGCTCTAGAAACGACCAGGCCACGAGGAAGATCGCCTATGAGGTGGACTGACCAGATAAAAGCGGCAGTAAATAGCTCATCATCACTACACGAATGCACGAGGAAGGCGGCCATCAGAGAGGAATGGCGGCGTGTTGTTAGGCTTGCCACTAGCACCTGAAGTGATGGCCACGACCACTCTGTCAAGAGTGATAACGACAAAGAAGAAGAAGAAGATCGCTCTAGAAGTCGGTGGCAAAATACTAACAACAGTAACTTACGAGACACCGACTTCTAGAGCGATGTATTGGTCGACAAGCGCTTAAATAACGTGTTTACGAAATATTTATATTCCTCTTTTCTTAAACCGACTTCCTAAAACACTGGTTTTTGGAAGTCGGTTTAATTTTTTTGAACCTCCTTTTTTATTTGAAGTCAGTTAAAAAGGGGGTGTTATGACGTGCATATGATCATGGCAGAAATATTTTCTTTGCACGCGTTCCACTTCAATATTATAGTCGGGATTTAGTGTCAAAATCGTGTCTGTTCCAGGAAGAACCCCTCCCTGAGCCAGGTGCTCATGCCTGGTAACGACCTACTGCTGACGACCTCCAACTTCAATGCGTCTCTTAGGACCGCCGTCATAATCCACGGGTGGTTCGACAGCGCTCTGGGAGACTTCAATACTGTACTGGTACCAGGTAAAAAGCTGTTTCTAGATTAAAACTAAGTACGTACTTTCTACTAGATTAGTTGTTCGTTTGTCAAGAAAAGGTGGTGGTTGGTTTAGGCCTTATTAAGAACTAGCTTCTGCCCGCGACTTCGTCCGCGTGGAATAGTGGTGCTCCGCTCCTATTGGTTTTAGCGTGATGATATATAGCCTATAGCCTTCTTCAATAAATGGGCTATCTAACACTGAAAGAACTTTCAAATCGGACCAGTAGTTCCTGAGATTACTAGCGTACGCAAAAAAAGTTGATTGATGAATTGAAAAGATGGTTGATTTCTTACACCTTGTGTCCGAAAAACCCAAATATCTTACGGAACCCTATTTTTTTCCAAATAAAATTTAGCCTATGTTACTCGTGGATAATGTAGCTTTCGAATTGTGAAAGAATGTTTAAAATCGGTCCAGTAGTTTTTGAGTCTATTCATTACAAACAAACAAACAAACAAAGTTTTCCTCTTTATAATATTAGTGTAGATAAAGATTTGTTTGTTTGTTTGTAGAGATTTAACTCAAAAACTACTGGACCGATTTTAAAAAATTCTTTCGCCATTAGAAAGCTACATCTTTGTGAAATGTCATAGGCTATATTTATTTTCTGAAATGTTTAGGGATCCCTACTGAAACTTGAATAATGTAACTCAAGGTGTAAAAAAATAATTCCACGCGGGCGAAGCCGCGAGCGGAAAGCTATTAAACATACATAATAGGGTAAGTGCCCGTTGACCTAGAATTGCGATCGGCAAGAAGCAATCGAAAAAGCTAGTAAAGGAAGAAAAAATTAAAAGTGCATTTGTTCTCAAAAGAAGCGCATATTTAAACCCCTATGGGATGTATAGATATGGACCATATGGGATGTATAAATATGGACCCTATGGGAAGTATAGTATAGATGGATGAATTTAAAATTTACGGCATGTAGGAAACCATTGATGCACGAGTTAGACTCGCATATATATCAAGTTTTTTATCAAAAGCTTTTTTGCCATTTATAAGAGCTCTTCCTTTACCTTTTCTACATTTTCTTAATATTCTACAAATAATAATAAATGATCAATAATTTTTACCTTTTAAAGCTGCTTGCAGACTACGCTATAATATAATAGCATATAGTATATAGCTCATAGCACAACAATATCGCGCACCATACATTGTTATGGACACGTTCACACTTCTGTTCTGTTCTTCTTCTTTTATACCATTTGCTAGATATTATAGCGCAATCTGAAAGCAGCTCAACAGTTTCTAAATTTTTCTAACTTTCTGCAATCTCTTCCTTTTCTCTCCACTCTCAGCCTTCTTAGCCGCTGAAGACATGAACGTGATCGTGGTGGACTGGAATGCTGGCAGCACCATCAACTACCCAGTTGCTATGGAGAATACTTTCGCATCAGGTCAGACAGGTTTTTTTTTTAGATATCTTTAATAATCGGCCTATTGTCTATCCCACTGCTGGGCGCAGGCCTCTTCTCATTCTGAGAAGGCATTGATCACCACGTGCGCTCAAGGCGGATTGGCAATTTCATACTTTTTAGTCCACGTTTCTTCACGATGTTTTCCTTCACCGTTAGTCAGTGGTGTCTAAGATACACACTTAGAACACATATAACTATAGAAAAGTCACATTGGTACTTGGCACATTTCTCGTACACGAGATGCAGGTACCTTAACCACTAGGCCACCACGACTTCACACTACTAATATTAAAAATGTGAAAGTCTGTCATGATTTCACGAGAAAACTGCTTTACCGATTTTAATGATAGTTTGTATAGAAATTAATGAATACCAAGGGAATTACAACAGATAGTCTTTATCCTGCTGTGGAGGAGCTCGTGGCTAAGTAACAGCCGCACGGTTCCACCGATCAAAGGTTAAGCTGCGCTTGGCTCGGTCGGTCCGTGGATGCGTGACCATCTTTGTCATAGCGAGACTCCTCTGTGCCTCGGAAAGCACGTTAAGCTGTTGGTCCCGGTTGTAATTTGTTGCTCTTTGACAGTCGTTACGGGCAGTCAGAAGCCAGAAAATCTGACAACCAATCTTACCAAGGGGTACCGTGTTACTCGGTAACTGGGTTGTGGAGGTCAGATAGGCTGTCGCTCCATGTAAAACACTGGTACTCAGCTGCATCCGGTTTAGACTGGAAGCCGACCCCAATATAGTAGGGAAAAGGCTAGGAAGATGGAGTCTTTATGAAGTACGAAGTTGTTCTCTCTAGATGCAGGTGAAACCGAAATACAGCTGGTTAATCAAAATTTCCAGGTCAAAGCGTTGCCAGGTTGATCAACTGGATCAACAATTCAACTGGAGCTGATCCTTCGCGGTACCATATAGTGGGGTACAGTCTCGGAGGTCATCAGGCAGGGATCGTTGGGAGATATCTGGACAGACCAGCAGAATATATCACAGGTAAATAGTTTTAAGTCTCAGTCCTTCTTCTTCTTGCAGGTTTTACCAACAACAAGTCCTAGTGTCAGAGTTTTCTCAAATCCACCTGACGTCTCTCACATGGACTTGTAACAACAACTGCTATCAAGATAGCAGCCGGGGACGACGGCTTAATGTCCCAGGCACGGGGGTATAACACCACCAACTTCCTGACTCCGATCTGTTTTGTGAAATTTTCTAAAACCCACAAAGCGATTTCGACCCGACCCGGGACTCGAGAATGCGACTTAGGAAAACGGGGTGTTGGGTCGATTCAGAGTCAGGAAGTTGGAGGTGTTATACCCCCATGTCTCGAGTGATCCGGAATACTGTATCTCTAAGCCACTGTTGTTCTTTTCCCTGTATGTTCTATTTCGCTGAATTGAGAACCTCCTTCCTTTGTTAACCCCCGACGCAAAAAGAAACGTTATATGTTTGACGTCGATGTCTGTCTGTCTGTCTGTGTGTGTGTGTGTATATCTGTCTCTCAAACGGATGGACTGATTTCGATGTGGTTTTTTTCGTTTGAAAGCTAGTTTCCTTGCGGTGGTTCTTAACTATGTTTGGTTAATATCGGTCCAGCAGTGTAAGAGTAACAGCTGTTTTCCAAATGTTGTAAGGCATTTATGCGTGCGGAGGTTTTTTAATTTTATAATTTAAAGGTTTGTTTTATTTTCTATAGATTTTTTGTCACAGTTTTTAATAACATAGTTTTTTTACATAATATTTTTTTTACTGTCACCAGGTCTAGACCCCGCCGGTCCTGGCTGGGATACCAACGAGCACAAGTTTAGGCCCACAGACGGGCTTTACACAGAAATAATTCACACCAGTATTACCTTCGCGGGATACCGGGAGCCGCTGGGACAGGTGGACTTCTATCCCAACGGTGGGCGTGGGATGCCGGGCTGTTGGAGCCCCGGTTGTGATCATGACAGGTGTGTTAGGATATCACATCACACACACACACTGGGGAGTTTGTTGCGCCACTTCTTCCCAGCAATAACACGTAGGAAGTGGTGAAGGGCGGGCGTTTTGGGGCTGTCTTTTTTTAAATTCGACGTTCAAAAATGCTGATTTCCAGCCAAGTCTGAATAAACGATCTTTGAATTTAGTTATCAAACGGGCACCCATTCAACTCTAATATTATACATTTGAATATAACACTGTCTGTCTGCCTGTCTGTCACGCTTTCAAGACAAAACGACCAAGCCGATTTTACTAAAATGTCATATAGACAGCTTGAACCACATGAAAGCTCATAGGGTAGTTTTCATCGCGAAATTAAAAAATCGAGGAGTTGAAATAGAGGATAAAATTTCCTATGGAGAACCAATAAATGGCTGAAATGATTGAGTTGACATTTGGTTTGGAGATAGATTGCGGCCTGGGGTGGGACATCGTTTTTATCCAGGTACGCAGGAGACATTATAGTGCACGCACGCTTGCAGACACAGGCTCTCTATTCCCTCTCCCTCATAGTCCGAAGGGTCGGCAAAAAATAATGCTGTTGTTTACAGGAGTTTCTTCTACCTGGCTGAGTCTCTGTACTCCGGAGGATTTACTGGTCAAAAATGTGAGGACTACGAAGCGGCTCTGACGGGCAACTGTACTCTCCCTGAGACCCTACCCATGGGGGGCGTGCGACCCAAAACGGGGTAAGTAATTATGATACATTTTCTTGTGAAAGATATGTCAGCGTAGTAGCCACGCCCTAAGGACAGTGCTTACCGGTTGCTTGGTTCGAAACAGTTACCGCGCCCTCGGAACCTAAAGGGCGAAGGAATGAACAGATGGGTTTAGTCAGTAAGAGTCAGACACTTCCTCCCACTCCAACCACAACGGGAGAAGACTTTCAGTATTCCCCTATAGGATCAGCTTCCAGTCTAACGCAGCTGAGTACCAGTGTTTTATATGGAGCTTTCTGACCTCCACAACCAGTAACCAGGTAACACGATACCCCTTGGTAATACTGGTTGTCAGACTTTTTGGCTTTTGACTACCCGTATTGATTGTCAAAGATCTACAAAAGACCGAGGCACGGAGGAGTCTCGCTATGACATAGATGGTCACCCATCTACGGACCGACCGCGCCAAGCGCAGCTTAAGATAACATCGATCGACTGGTGCGGCTGTTACTTAGCCGACGAGTACTTCGTACCCTAAAACATATTTAAGCTAGTTATTCTGACTTATTTTTTTATTTTCAGGGCGTCTGGAGTATTTTATTTGCAGACCAATGCGGCTCCTCCCTTCTCTCGCGGCTAAGAAGATAAATTGCAACACAAACGCTTCATATTCTAGAATGATAGTCAACACAGATCTTGTTTTAAGCATAATATATTTTGGAGCCATTCGATTGGTTGAAATTTTGAAGACCAAGTTCACCGACAAGGGGGGTTAGGCAAGTGGCAAAAAAACGCTAGTAGAATAGAAAACAAAATGTATGGGAACGACAGATAGCTGGTCGTAAACGAATGTCATTCCCATACATTTTGTTTCCTATTCTACTAGCGTTTTTTCCACTTGTTTAACCCCCAAGATATAGTCCGATCAACTGAAAACAGTTTATCAAACAAAGATTTTAGATTTGAACTTTTAACTTTTGAAATACTTCTTATTTTTAAAACGGTTGATTTTTATCAAACCAGGGTTTGACACGAAGATTCCCGCTTCGTGGTTAACAAAAACGTGTTCGGTTAACGGGCCGATCTCACTAAATCTTTCGGTGAACTTCGCCCTAAATAATTCTTGAGCCTTGATAATAGGATCCTCTGATAACAGGATCTATGAAGGTTATTTATTTATCTTTCAAATACCTATGTTATTATGGTAAAATATCTTTTGTAAATAAACACCATCGAAGAGTACACTATTATTAACAGATATTAAATTATTTCATTAAGCATTTTTTTTTACTTATATTATAATTATGTAAATGCATCTCCTATTATAGATACATATTGACATTAAACTCAAACTCAAAAACGTTTATTGAAATCAGAGTAATTAAATTAGTACTTTTTCACGTCAAAATACATTATGACAGCACCCCAAAACGCCCACCCTTCACTGCTTCCTAGTGTTATGGCTGGAAAGAAGAAGCAGTGATGAACAAACTTCCCAGCAACACAGCTGTCTATTACAATTTTTACTTTTAATATAAATATGTCATATGTGTATTTTTAATTTATTTACTTTACATTAATTTGGTGATTCATACCTGGCGACACTTTTTAGGGTTCCATAGTCGCCATATTATTTATCTGAGATTGAAAATATTTCGTGATGATAGATCTGTTAATTAAATTATACAAGCTGATGACAAATTTTATAATAAACTTAGCTGACAAAAAATAAGTATAATTCCCGTTATGATAAATCAAAATTTTATGATGTACTAGCTTCTGCCGCGACTTCGTCCGCATGGAATAGTGATGCTCCGCTCCTATTGGTCTTAGCGAGATGAAAAGTATACTATAACCAGCTCGGGAGTATGAGAAATAATTGTACCAAGTTTCGTTAAAATCCGTCGAGTAGTTTTCGTTTCTATAACGGTTATACAGACAGACAAAAATTTTACTGATTGCATTTTTGGCATCAGCATCGATCCCTAATTACCCCCTGGTAGTTATTTTGGAAATATATTTCATGTACAGAATTGACCTCTCTACAGATTTATTATAAGTAGGTATAGAAGATTATATTTCATTTACTTTACATTAATTTGGTGATTCATACCTGACGACACTTTTTAGGGTTCCATAGTCGACAAGGGACCCATAGTTTCGCCATGTTATTTATCTGAGATTGAAAATATTTCGTGACGATAGATCTGTTAATTAAATTATACAAGCTGATGACAAATTTAAAAAAATATTTTTCAAAAGTTTATGATGTATGTTTGTTACTCTTTCACGCAAAAACTACTGAATGGATTTGAATGAAATTCGGTACACATATAGTTTATAACCTGGATTAACATATAGGACACTTTTTATCCGAGTGTGCGAAGTAGTTCTCTCAGGATACGGGTGAATCCGCGGGAAACAGAAAGAAAAACAAAAATTAGCAAAGTAATATATTTTAATTCTTCTTCAAATGATATCTTCGATCTTATCCCCTGGAGAAAGGCGGAGAAGCGTTCGTGCTCAAATAATATATACCCGTTTGTCTGTAAAAGAAAGCAAAATCTATACATATAAAATGCTTTGTCCTGAATGACTGACGGATCAACGCACAGCCTAAACCGCTGATCGTAGAGACCTGAAAATTGGAGGGTGTGTTCTTTGTATGACGTAAGCATCCGATAAGGAAGGATTTTCCGAAATTCTACCCCTTAGGGGGTGAAAGAGGGGGACAAAGTTTGTATGCAACTCGCCGTATAGCCCACGCGGGCGAAGCTGCTGGCGGAAAGCTAGTATACGATAAAGTGTTTTGAAATAGAATATAATCAAAAATATTATTAAAATAAAAAGATATGCCTGTATGTAGAGGGATATTCTCTGAAACTAATGAACTAATTTAAAATAAAAGTTTTCTCTGTGTGTTAGCACGAGCTAGAGCTGGCGGCTGTCATTTGTAGATCTTTGACAGTCGTTACGGGTAGGCAGAAGTCAGAAAGTATAACAACCAGTCTTACCAAGGAGTATCGTGTTACCCAGTAACTGGGTTGTGGAGGTCAGATAGGCAGTCGCTCCATGTAAAACACTGGTACTCAGCTGCATTCTGTTAGACTAGAAGTCGACCCCAACATAGTTCGGAAAAGGCTAGGAAGATGATGAGTTTTAGTATATTCAGTAGCACCTACTCGTATTCTCCATTTATTATGAGCTTAGACATTTAAACGCACCCTATTTACTGTTTATTCAAACGATTTAAAGCTCTATTACTAAGGTGACAAGACAAAAACAGATGCAGAATATTTGTTATTGTAAACATTATGTTGCTTTCAACCTTATCAGTAGGGAATAGAACTCAAAATCAGTTGAATAAGTTACAAAAAGAGTTGCGTAGTTTTTCTAATCTTATTGTAAAAAATGAAGTATAGCTAACTAGCTATCTATCTTCTAACTAAACTTAGTTAGAAGATTATTTCCACACTTACCCTGTCTTGGGGAGCAGCCCTCCCATGTGTAGGGTGTCTGGTAGCAGACAGTTCCCCGCCATGGCCGCTAGGTAGGTCAGACAGCGCTGTCCAGTGAATCCACCGGTTGTGAGGGACTCCGCCAGGTAGTAATAAGATCTAGAAACAAGTATTGATGTATGTTTTTATCAGTGTACAGGCTGCCGCCTTTATTTGTTGTGTGCACAGACTAAAAATAGATACTAGGATACTAAGGTTGTGTACCACGTGACGCGCACTTTGACAATTATGTTTTGACAATGACAGTGACAATTGATTGATTATTTCTCTGTTCGCGCCTTTTTTTTTCGACTTTCTAAAGACACGATTTCAAAAATTTTGAAGTTTTTATTATATCTGGGCACCAGCAATTAGGAACATGGATGGGTTTTAGTCAGTAACAGTCTGACAATCTCTCCTGCCCCACCGACGGCAGGAGGAGTCATTTGATGGTTTCCCATCCGAAAAAAAAACCGGCTAAAAGCTTGACGCGACACGCGCAGTGGGGTTCCGTAGTAGATCTTAGTTAGTCGACTATAACTCTGTGACCGTTTAAGCCTACTTAGCCGTGATAGTTTTCCCTATAAGTTCATTACATGTGCTACGTCTCAGACTTTTTCACATTTCTAGGGACAGCCATTCAAAAGTAAGAGGGGAAACGGTCGTATCAAACAAAAAATTGCACTTTAAAGCTAGATATTTCGCAAACGGATCCCTAAATTGATAAATGGTCTTCGCATACTTATAATATTTTTGAAAGACCTATTAAATGATACATCACACGAAGGGATACAAGAGTAAAAAAACATCTCCACTTTACGCGTTTAGGAGCTACCCTAAAAAAAATATTTTTCAAAATTTTATTTTACCACTTTCTCGACGTGATCAATATACATATCCATACCAAATTTCAGCTTCCTAGTAACAAGAACCTCGGAGCTATGTCGCGGACAGACAGACAGACGGACGGAAATGGCGAAACTATAAGGGTTCCTTGTCGACTATGGAACCCTAAAAAGGGGGTATATCTTTCAAAAAATCCTGCAGCCCCTAGGTTACATAAGTTCCAGCACAAACGGGATTCTTACCTGGAATGGTCACAGTCTTGAGTAAGACACCCGGGCATGTTCATCCCACCATTGGGATAGAAGTCTACATCACCTAGCGTCGACATATAGCCCAGGTAGCTCGTGTGGAGAACTTCGGTGTAAATACCGTCTGTGGATCTGAACTTGTTGCTGTTCAGAGTCCAACCAAGTTGAGGGGGGTCCAGACCTAGAAGGAGAGAAAACGACAGGACTCTTAGTTATGTCTTAAATAAGATATTGCTTTGTGATCCTCAAGCGTTTCATCATCATCATCTGCCTAGCCTTTTCCCAACTATGACGGGGTCGGCTTTCGGTCTAAACCGGATGCAGCTGAGTACCAGTGTTTTACATGGAGCGACTGCCTATCTGACCTCCACAACCCAGTTACCGGGTAACACGATACCCCTTGGTAAGACTGGCTGTCAGACTTTCTGGCTTTTGACTTCCCGTAATGACTGTCAAAAATCTACAAATGACAATCGGGACCAACAACTTATCGTGCTTTCCGAGGTACGGAGGAGTCTCGGCAAGACATAGATGGTCACCTATCCACAGACCAGCGGCAAGCGCAGCTTACCCTATGTTCCATCGTTCCGTGCGGCTGCAACTTAGCCACGAGCTCCTCTAAAGTACACGTAGAACCTCTTTTAAAATAAAATAAAAAAACAATGTTTTCCTTACTAGTGATGTAGGCGACCTGTCCCTCAAGATTTCTGCCCACTACTCCGACCTGATGCCCTCCGAGACTGAAGCCCACCAGGTGGTACATCGCAGGGTCTGCGCCGGTTACGCCATTCAACCAGGAGAGGAATCTTGCTACACTTTCACCTAAAAAGAAATGAGATTGAGTTGTAAGAAAGTCATGTTTCAATTATGAATATACTAACTGGTTCCTGTGGTTTTACCAGCAACCTGAATCTACCTTTTAGAAGGGAATTATTAAATGACTCCTTCTGCTGTGGGTGGAGCGGAATGAAGATACAAGAAAAAATACAAAACAATTTATAAAAGAGAGCAAGCATTTTAGAATGTCCAAGCAAAGTCAGTTTTATATAGGATTAATTATTAATTGTTATATTTGATCAGTTAAAATTTCATTGATACTGTAATCTCTTTTATTTATTTCTTAATTTGGCTGTTGTATATTCCCTCCAACACTTGAAGTCAAAGTCAAAAGGTTTTCATTTCATGGAGACCAATTATAGGTTCTTATAAAACGTCAAGAAGAGAAGCTAGTTGCATGGTTCCAATAAGTGGGTCTTATGGAGAGAAACCGGCAAGAAACTCCATGGATACTCTCTTTAGTGTAAGTGTCAGACTCTTACTGACTTAAATCCATCCACATTCTTGTCTTAGTTCCAGGGTCGCGGTAAATCTTTCGATCAATTCCGAATCCCCAACTGACTGGCAAATAAGTTTTGAGTCTACGACAGATATGTAAATGATAAATGTTTTTGATTTATATCAAGTTTTTGGGAAGTCGGTTATATATTTTGTATTTATAGTTTACTAGCTTTCCGTCAAATTAAAAATGACCTTTTTCACTACTTTTTGGGGTAGAGTTTCGGGAAATCCTCCTTATCGGATGCCTACGTCATAGAAAGAACACACCCTCACAATCTCAGGTTTTACGAGCGGTTAAGGCTGTAAGTTGATCCATCAGTTAGTCAGAACAAAGTATTCTATATTCATTTTAGATAGATTTCCAGTGCGTGTCTAGAAATAAATGTTTTTTCTTTCGTTCCTTCTTTAACTCCTGAACCAACCTGAGGTCACGGTGTTGGCGACGGCGGTGAAGTAGTTGTTGGCCCCCGCACCAGCACTCCAGTCCACCACGATCACGTTCACGTCTTCAGCTTCCAGGAATGCTGGGGAGGAGTCAGGATGTTGAGACCCGAAGCATAGATTAATGAAAGTCTCCGCGCTGCTCCGACTAGATACCGCCAGTGTACTTGTAAACTGCGGCAACAAATACTATGCCGAAGTCGGCTTACCCGAGCCAGTCCGAAGCCAATCCCGTTGCAAGGAAGGCGTCCCGAATGATTTAAATAAAAAAATGATTTAATTAAATAAAAAAAATTTAGACATAATCCGAAGTAAAATGACAGTTTTTGTAGTGAAGCTGTGTGAAAATAATACTAGAAAAAATAAGAAAACCACTGGGTTCACTTACACACACTACAATAATAAGTTGCCGCATTCACGGAGCTATTGTTTTTAGGAAGCGCGGTATCTAGTCGGAGCGGCGCGGAGACTTTTATGAACCATATTAAAAACAATTTGATAACCAGAAAGCCTGACAACCAGTCTTACCAGGGGGTACCGTGGTACCCGGTAACTGGGTTGTGGAGGTCAGATAAGCAGTCGCTCCATGTAAAGCACTGGTACTCAGCTGCGTCCGGTTTAGACTGGAAGCCGACCCCAACATAGTAGGGAAAAAGCTAGGCAGATGATGATTGAAAATAGTTCGATCGATTTCAAAGATACCACAGAGTCATATATAGACACCTACGTCAAACTTAAACTATTAAATTAGCTATTTCTGTTGGGGGTTAAAAAATATTTAATTTTGTTCTTTGTCTTACCAGGGACCATCACGGTGTTGAAAACAGCGGTGACTGATTCAAACCAGCCATGAATGAGCACCACTGTTCTCCTATTGGGGTTGTAGTTGGTGTTACCCAGTAGACCTTCACTGCTCATCAGAATTGGCTGACTGACTGAGGGGTTCTGCCTGAAAAGAAAAATTTGCAAGTAAGTTTCTTCAAAATAGGTTCATGATGTGGGTGCCTACATCATCATCATCAGCCTATATATTGTCCCACTGCTGGGCACAGGCCTCTTCTCATACAGAGAAGGCATGAGCATTGATCACCACGTGCGCTCAAGGCTTATTGGCGATTTCAGACTTTTAAGTACAGGTTTCCTCACGATGTTTTCCTTCACTGTTAGTCAGTGACGTCTAAGATATACTTAGAAAGTACATAATGACTTTAGGAAAGTCACATTGGGACTTGCCAGGTTTCGAACCCGCACACTCGTACACGAGAAGCAGGTGCATTAACCACTAGGCCACCACGACTTAAAATTAAAAAAATATTAAAATTATTTATCACGAACCCCAGCTCGTAACAATATGAAAGGTCTGCGCCTGCACACTACTGATTGTTTTTACCCGGGTGCGTTATACCCTCAGGACGCGCCAGAAACAGCTGTCAAAGAAAGAATCTAAGCTCTTCCTTACCTGGTAAACAGATGGTATACATTCTGCCTATCTGGAGTGTATCTGGCGGCTTCAGCGACATCGCTGACCTTCCCCCACAGGTCTGCCAGGTGGGGGGAGCCGTCGGGGCCCTGCATGTACTGGTAACGGAGACCAGAGTCCAACTTCCTGATGACCGGGTCATAGGGAAGAGCTGGAATGGAAGAAATATTAATTTAGGGCGCTTACTGCCTAGCCTTGACTGTATTGGAGATTGGAGAAGAAAAAACCGGCCAAGTGCGTGTCGGACTCGCGCACGAAGGACTCTGTACCATTGGGGCTGCCATCCGTCCGGGTTTCCCCGGATTTATACTAGTTTAGAGGGCGTCCGGGGTGCGTCCGGGTTTTCGAAGAGCGTCGGAGAAAACCCGGCCACTTTTTACCTGATATCCGATCCCGATTGATTGAAAGGTAAGCAATAAAATAAAACAAATAATGAAAAAGTGTCCGGGGAAAAAATCAAACTCGTTCAAAATGTCCGGGGTTTTTATAGTTTTAGTCCAGGTTTTCGATCTATAAGAAACGGCAAAAAAAATCACGTTTATTGTATGGAAGGGGAGCCACATTAAATATGTATTTAATTCTGTTCTTTAGTATTTGTTGTTATAGTCTAACTATCACGGTTCATGAGATACAACCTGATGACAGACGGACAGACAGACGGACGGACAGCGGAGTCTTAGTAATAGGGTCCCGATTTACCTTTTGGATACGGAAACAAAAAAGGAGGGTTATGATTTTGACCTGTTTGTATCTGGTCCCTCGTAACTTCTAAAATACTTATCAGAATGTGGCAAATGAGGTACCGTCGGAAGCCTCTTGTTCGTCCGCTGGTTATTGGTTATGTGACGTCATATTAAATTCAATATGGCGCCCTCTAGAGGACAACAAGCCATAAACTAAAAAAAAATGTTTTAATAATTTTTTTATTGTTCCGTACCCAAACGGTAAAACGGGACCCTATTACTAAGACTCCGCTGTCCGTCCGTCTGTCTATCTGTCCGTCTGTCACACGGCTGTATCTCACAAACCGTGAAAGCTAGACAGTTGAAATTTTCCCAGATGATGTATTTCTAATTGCTGCTATAACAACAAATAGAAAACAGAATAAAATTAATATTTAAAGGGGCTCCCGTACAACAGACGTATTTTTTTTGCTCGATATTAATAACGGCAACAGGTAGCTTGAAATATTTACAGAATATTTAGTTGTATAATTACTTAGAAATAAATAATTAAATTAAAATAAAACATTTTTTTATGTGTAATCTCCGATTACTCGAGGACGCCTGAAACGATTTGGAAAATTCTTTTTTTGTTTTAAAAGTGTATACTTCCTAGGTAGTCCGATAAAAATGCTAGTGGACCGATACATCGCTCTAGAAGTCGGTGGCAAAATACTAACAACAGCATCTTAGAGACACCGACTTCTAGAGCGATGTATTGGGTCTATCAGCGTTTCAGCGGAAAGTAAATTAATTTCTCTCTTTTCAGTGTTTTTGGAAGTCAGATATCCACTGAAGATGACGGCTTAGCGTGCCCTACCAGGCACGGGGGTATAACACCACCAACTTCCTGACTACGGGCTGCTTTTGTGAAAATTTCTAAAATTCAGTAAGCGATTTCGACCCGATCCGGGAATCAAAACTCAGACCTCGTTTACAGCCGTCGCTTTATGCGAGACATGACGAATAATATATTAAATAGGCTATCAGCCGGTTACACCAAAAAAATACGGTTACTTATACGTGAAACGGAAGAACTGTCATTCAAGATCTGTCAAAATGGAGGATAAAATTGAATAATTTTGATATTATTTTATGTTTTTCGTTTAAATATTTATGACTAATGGGCCGCCCCGGCTTCGCACGGGTAGGTATATAGGTCTTTGTTCTTTAACCGACTTCAAAAAAGGTGGTATTGTATTTGACCCTTATATATGTGTTTGTATGTCTGTGATTTTCTCAAAAACTAATGTTTACTTAATTACTATATCTATATATATGTATAAATAGCAAAAAGAAAAAAATATTAAAAGTAATTATGCTCATTTTTAACAGACTTCAAAAAAAGGAGGAGGTTATCAATTCGACTGTTTTTTTTT
Organism: Pyrrhia umbra; assembly: GCA_963891755.1. Lineage (NCBI taxonomy): Eukaryota > Metazoa > Arthropoda > Insecta > Lepidoptera > Noctuidae > Pyrrhia > Pyrrhia umbra. The sequence goes on from OY982946.1 coordinate 930,880, forward strand.
TTTTTTTTTATGTTTGTTACCTCATAACTTGCGACTGGGTGAACCGATTTTCATGATTCTTTTTTTATTTGAAAGCTGGTGCTTCCCGTGTGGTCCCATTTAAATTTTATCACTACCGGTTCAGCCGTTTTATAAATATATCAAAAATAACGATTTATCTCTACTTGCTGATATGCCAAATACTTAGATGATTTGGTTATTTACGCTTATTACAACCCAACAATTACGAACAAATATGCTCATTGTATGTTTGGATGAACTGATAGAAAAAAAGATAAATGTGGATGTCTTATGCATAACGGAACACTTCATTATGAAAGGATATCAGGATGAATTGTATGTGCCCAATTATGTTTTAGCAGCATACTATTGTAGAGGGGAAAAAAAGGGGAGGGGCATGCATCCTTGTAAGAAACGGAATACAGTGGAAAGAACTACCTAATATATCAAATTTGTCTACATCAGGCTTATTCGAATGTTGCGCAATTGAACTGACTAATTATAGGATAATTGTTGTTTGTATATACAGAGTACCTAATGTAAATAATCTTAACTACTGCATGGATAAACTTGAACATCTTTTACAGGAAATATCGCGTGCGCGTTACACTAACATTATAATAGCTGGTGACTTTAATATTGACGTACTAAAACAAAATAGTCACACAAATGCTTTTGAATATCTTTTAATGAGTTATAACTTAAAACTTGCAATAAAAAAACCCACCCGCTTAGCTAGTATGACTTGTATTGACAACATTGCTCATAACTTTAGTAAGTCGTGTAAAGCAGACGTAATAGAGCTAGCGTTATCCGATCACACTGCACAATTGCTTCATTGTCCAGTACAAACGACGTTTGCTATAGACTATTGGTACGCAAATAAAAGAGACTACAGTACTGAAAATATAGCCAAATTTAAAAATTATTTAAAAAGCCTTACATTCTCCGAGATTTACGATTCAGATGATCCCAATATAGCGTATAATGCATTTTTTTATCTATTTAAATTAATATATGACTTATGTTTTCCATTCAAATATACTAAAATAAATGTTGTAATAAAACCCAAATGGCTGTCCAAAGGTATTAAATTAGGTAGTCGAAAGAAAAGAAAGCTTTTATGGCAGTTTAGATTAAACCCAAATAAAGCTAATAAAAAATGTTTTACAAATTATTCACAACTGCATAAAAAAATTATAAATTTAACACAAAAAGCGCAAAATAATCATAAAATAAAGTCATCTAATAATAAATCTAAAACTACTTGGAAATTGATCAACATTAAATTTATATGATTTATATGATTAATAAAATTAAACTTAATAACCATACTCTGACAGATCCCAATGACATAGCTGAAGCGTTCAACAACTACTTTATTGATAAAGTGCAAGGGAAGCTTCAAGTCAATAGCAAACCAAAATGTTGTAAAATTAACACAAATAGTAAATCAATGTTCATGGCTCCCAGTGTACCACTAGACATTCACAAAATAATAATGTCATTGAAAAATACTAATAGTGTAGGGTACGATTGCATTGCAACCAACATACTTAAAAGTGTATCAATGGAAATATGTAATCACCTAAGTTATATACTAAATCTATCTATCAGCGCGGGTATCTACCCAGACGCCCTAAAAATATCAATTGTAAAGCCACTCTTCAAAAAAGAAAATAGAGAACAAATGGAATATTACCGACCAATTTCATTAATACCCGTACTATCTAAAGTATTCGAGAAATATATCTATAATGAATTCTACAAATTTATCGAAAAGTATAACATACTGTGCGAAGAACAAAAGGGCTTCCGAATACATAAAACAATTAATATGGCCATATACGACTTTCTATATAATGTCCTTAGTAATGTCGACAAACGAAATCCTGTGTGTAGCATATTTTGCGATATGACCCAGGCGTTTGATTATGTACATTACCTTAATAACGAAACTAGAAGCCTACGGCATTAGGGGCAATGTACTTAATCTTCTCGAATCTTACCTTAAAAATAGAATACAAAAAACTGAAATAGCTAAAATTAACTTACATAATAAACGCGAAGAGATATTTAGGTCGACCGAACGTGAAGTGTTATTTGGAGTACCGCAGGGGAGTGTATTGGGCCCTTTCATATTTATTTTGTACATAAATGACCTACCAAAATGTATTGAACAACCTTTGACATTGTTTGCAGACGATAGCACCATAACAATACCTTGTAAAAGTCTAGAGACATATAAAAGTGACATCAATAATAGTTTAGAACAGGTTGTTAACTGGTTAGACTCTAATAATTTAAAAATTAATTTGACTAAAACAAAAACTATTCATTTTAGACAGCGGACTCCTAGCATTAACATTAACATCCAGCACGGTAATAATACAATAGAAGAAGTAGTAAATACAAAATTTCTGGGACTCATAATAGATCAAAAATTAAATTGGGAATCTCACATTGACACCTTATGTAAAAAAATTAGTAAGTCCGCATACGCTTTACATTCACTATCCTCAATAGTATATATGGATGCGCTTCTCACGGCTTATTATGGCCTAGTGGAATCGCACCTACGGTACGGCATTATATTTTGGGGTAACTCTTCGGGAAGAGAAACAGCATTCAAAGCACAAAAAAGATGTTTAAGAGCTATCTTTAAGTTGCAAACCACCGATAGTTGCATGCCATATTTCAAAGAATATAACATATTAACTCTACCCTGTCTGTACATCCTGGAAGTAGCTTTATTTGTCAAATCAAACCCGAATAAATTTCAACTCCTTGCCGATAATTTCCCACGGAATAGGCGCAACAATAGTTTACTGTGTCTACAAACAGCACGAACGGCACTTATGCGCAAGAGTGTCTACTGCATGGCGCCGGTGATTTATAATAAAATACCCAAACAGAGGAAAGAATTACCCCTGTTGAAATTTAAAAAGAAGCTACGAACATTTTTATTGAATAAAACCTACTATAGTATAAGTGAATTCCTGAATGAAAAAGATTTTATTATATAGAGTATTTTAATTTTAGTTAGGATAAAAAATAAATAATATATATATATTGAAAGGTTTATGTAATTCTCTGTAATTTTTAGTTTTTAATTTGAATGCTACTGTGTACCTAGTTATGATTAAAATTTGCATGCCATCATGGCAAAATATGGCTGAACCAAAAATGTATCTGTATCACCTGTATTGTACCCATATTTGCGAATAAACTTATCTTTATCTTTATCTTATCTTTATCCTAAAAAAGTGGTGTGTTTATTTTGTTAAGATAGCAAGACCGAGACATGAAAAGCGAAAAAATAAAAAAGCTTTTTACAAAAAAAATAAAACCGACTTCCAAAAAAAAAACTGAAAAGTAAAAAATAATTTTAATTTAAACGCTTTACGACCAAAACATCGCTCTAGAAGTCGGTGTCTTGTAAGTTACTATTGTTAGTATTTCGCCACCGACTTCTAGAGCGATGTTTTGGTCGTAAAGCGTTTAAATTAAAATTATTTTTTACTTTTCAGTTTTTTTTTTGGAAGTCGGTTTTATTTTTTTTGTAAAAAGCTTTTTTATTGATATCACGTTTTGTGATATTCGTAAAAGTATAAAATGATAAAAAGGTTGATGCAATCGGCTGTATATTACATGTTTTAATAATTACCTGAGACAACGGCTAAACAAAATATGAGCAAGACGATCGGTGTCCCCATGTTGACGATGAATGATTGAATTAAAATTTATCAATGACTTTAGTATTCTCACGTTATCTACTCCCACTGGGCGAGATTATTATCTAAGATAACATAATAATTTATTATGACTAATAATTCATTAATTGATTATTTTTAACTAACCTTTTTTCCTCGGTTTCGCCCGCAAACTATTTGTCGCTTTGAGATTTAAATTACCTAATCAATATGCCCATATCCTTTCCCAGGCTTTTCTTTATTTTGTACCTCAGGATTCAAGTTATCTATATGCCAAATTTCATTAAAATCGGTTAATCCTTATTCCCGTGAAAGCGTAACAAACAACAATCACATAATCACATTGTAAATTGGTTCCCGTTATCCTGAGAAAAATACTTCGCTCATCTGGATAAAAAATATCCTATGTGTTAAAACAGGTTATAAACTATCTGTGTACCAAATTTCATCCAAATCCATTCAGCAGTTTTTGCGTGAAAGAATAACAATCACACATACATCCTTACAAAATTTCGCGTTTATTGTTTAGTACGACTAAAGTAAAGATTAACATTTCTCAAGGTAGAACTTTAAATTAGTACCTACTAATTAAATAAGATAAGGTTCTTATCAGTTATCTCAATACATCAGGGCGTGACGAGCACATTTGACATATGAGTCCAAAGGGTAAAGTAAGAGTGAGTCAATCACAATGGGAGCTATCGTTTTTGCGGTCACCAGTTGGCGCCACTGTTGAGCAAGGTGTTGTGAGTCAGAAAAAAAACTCAACACTGTGCAATACATACTTTTAATAGATAGATATACGCTGTAATAAATAGGTACTACAACTTTAAATTAGCTGTTTTAGCAGGCCCACTTATTTGGCACCTATTCTTAGCTTTTCTCGCAAAGCAGTAACATTTATTGAGGTACTAGCTTCTGCCAGCGACTTCGTCCGCGTGGAATAGTGGTGCTCCGCTCCTATTGGTCTTAGCGTGATGATATATACCCTATAGCCTTCCTTGATAAATGGACTATCTAACACTGAAAGAATTATTTAAATCGGACCAGCGGTTCCTGAGATTAGCGCGTTTAAACAAAATGACAACATTTCCCTTCACTGCTCTGCTCCTTTTGATTGTAGCGTGATGAAAAGTATACTATAACCATCTCAGGAGTATAACAAATAATTGTACCAAGTTTCGTTAAAATCCGTCGAGTAGTTTTTGTTTCTATAGAGTTCATACAGACAGACAGACAGACAGACAGACAGACAGACCGACAGACAGACAGACCGACAGACAGACAGACAGACAAAAATTTTACTGATTGCATTTTTGGCATCAGTATCGATCCCTAATCACCCCCTGATAGTTATTTTGGAAATATATTTAATGTACAGAATTGACCTCTCTACAGATTTATTATAAGTATAGAGTATAGATAAAGTTTAATACATATTGAGGTATAAAGTTTAATACATCAGGAATGGCACAATATTTGCAATAAACATTAATGATTTGTAGAAATACTCGATAAACGTGCTCGCAGTCAAAGATCTCTTACATTTGACATTTCTTGAGACCTTACTCTACACTAGCGGTGAACAAGCGCAGTTGTCCTCGTTGTACCTACTCCTCGAAGGCTAAAACCACAGCTTAAACAGAGAGAAAATAGGTATATTTATTGTCCCACTGCTGGGCACAGGCCTCTTCTCACACAGAGAAGGCATGAGCATTGATCACCACGTGCGCTCAAGGTGGATTGGTGATTTCAGACTTCTTCCGTCTTACTTATAATAAACCTGTAATCTGAATTTTAACCATTTCTCACCTAATCCTTACTCAATCAATCGTCATAATCCAAGATTAAGCCACTATAGTCTATACTTCATCATCTGCCTAGCCTTTTCCCAACAATGTTGGGGTCGGCTTCCAGTCTAACCGGATGCAGCTGAGTACCAGTGTTTTACTTGCGACTGCCTGTCTGACCTCCACAACCTAGTTACCAGGTAACACGATACCCCTTGGAAAGACTGGCTGTCAGACTTGCTGGCTTCTGACTACCCGTAACGACTGTCAAAGATATCTACAAATGACAGCCGGGACCAACAGCTTAACGTGCTTTCCGAGGCACGGAGGAGTCTCGCTATGACATAGATGGTCACACATCCACGGACCGACCGCGCCAAGCGCAGCTTAACCTTTGATCGGTCGAACCGTGCGGCTGTTACTTAGCCACGACCTAACGCTAAACAACATTTATGAGTGAGATTTTTGATAATCCGTTTCTAAGCAGCAGATTAAAAATTAATCGGATTTTATAAGTAAGACTGTTTAAGTCCTAAGGGCCTAGCATGAATGCACTAATCTAATCGTACCGTAATGTAAGCGATTTTCGAATCATAAATACAATCATACTAAAGCCACCTTCCCAGCACGGCGGGCTGTGCTGGTGCAGCCGCTGCAGGAGCGGAAAACCTCAAACAAAACAAAATCTTATTGGCAATTATATATTTGAGCCGTTTGGGGTTGAAACTTTAGGGCCATGGGGTCCCAGTGCCCGTCTCCTATATCGTGACATAGGTAAGCGTTTAGTCGACTCCACGCGTGACCCGAAAGCTGGCCTATATCTAGGCCAAAGAATTAGCATTGCCATCCAACGTGGCAATGCAGCCAGCCTTTTGGGTACGATTCCCTCTGACAGCGATGCGGACGAATATTTTGATGCCTAACTTCTGTATTTTTTATTTTTTTTTGTATTATACATAGAATAATAATAATGTAAATATACTAGCTAGCAACACCAAAATGTCAACAGGAAAAAAAACACACGTCGCAAATTTTAATTAATTTCTGGAGAATACAACAATAAATATTCTATTCAACAAATATTCTATTCTGCCTCCGTGCAATAAGTCGCCACAGGAATAAAATCACAAATAAAATGATAACGAGAATAGTGTAATTACAACAGCCAATCTCAATGACAATGTCAATCACATTATGTGACATATCAAAAACGAAAAAATATATTTTATTTCGACGAAATGTGTGAAATAGTATGTTGACTAGAGCAGCAGCACGCAGCGCACGCCCACCACCCCCGGAGTCGTCGCTCAGCTCCGCCTCGCCATCGCCGGACCCCGGATCACCCGTGACACCGGCGACTGCAGTTGCGTCGAGCTCGAGCGACGAGTATTTTTCCCCGCCGACGTCGCCAACACCTGTACGTCGGCAGGGGAGAGGCCGGCCACCGAGGAGTTTGGGATCCAGGGGCCAACCGGCCCTGAGCAGGGTCCCCGCTATCGGTGGTTGTGTGCAGCGCATGAAATGGACTCAAATGATCAATGAGAACGTCATGCGCGCATATTACGGGTCTACAGAGGGGGGAGCTAACCTCACTGCGTACCGTGAAAGGATGCTGTCTCTGTTCCAGGTACTTGAGCCAGCAGTCAACGTGTCGGCCCAACGACTGTCGGATCAGGTGCGCGTTATCCAACGAAATCACAGGTTGGACGACGCCACACTTGATAGGCTGCGCTCAGAGATGCTGAGCAACCCTATGGTCTCTTCTTCGTCACAGACTGCGGCATCACCACCAGCAACGGGTGGAGCCACGCCGCGGTCTTACCGCATTGATGAGGATGATGATGATAGGGCTGTAACAGTAAGTAGTCAGTGCAACGACCAACTGGGGAGTGCCCTGGAAGATGCGATCCGGGAATTTAGGTTCACTCCTGTCGAATTTAGACCACGTCTACCACGCTTGCCTATGCACAAGCGGAATAGGGCGCTGGTGTGTACTTTGGATTCGCTGTTGGATAAATACTTTGAAAACAGCGAAGACCTCTTCGATACACACTCAATCATGTATTGCGCGGCTGTGGCGGCATGCCGTGTGGCGAATGTCAAATTTTCTGACAGTGATAGAGCCACACGACCAAAACCAGCCATCCCAGCTTGGCAATGCAGGATTGAACGTCGTGTCGAGGGGGCCAGGGTACTCATCGGCAAACTATTATGCTTCAGGGAGGGTAATACCCGACCAAGGGTGATGCGCTTTGTGAGACGGGCATTCACGGGGACTGGAATTAGTCCTCGTGAGTATATGTCACATGTCACAGAGCGCATCGACTTCCTGAAGCAAAAAGTTTGTGCATGGGCAAGCCGTATTCGTCGGTATAAACGACGGGTGGAACGTTATACCCAGAATCGCATGTTCCAGAGCGACCAAAGGTGGATATACAGAGCTTGGGAGCGACCTGAACATACTGTGGCTGACGTGTGCCGCCCAGATGACGACGCCACTAGTATATTTTGGCGCGACATCTGGTCGGCACCCGTCAGCCACACTGAAGGTGACTGGATGCGTGATGTTGAACGAGAGTGTGAATTTATAACAGAAATGGAGGAGGTTAGCATCACCTCCTCCGATGTAGCCAGTGCAGTCCGTCCACTGCCAAATTGGAAGTCACCAGGACCGGACGGACTGCACAATTTCTGGCTTAAATGGCTACAAAGTTCACACCCTCGTTTAGCATCGCAATTCCAGTTAGCTTTAGAAGCCGGGTCGCTACCACAGTTCCTAACTACAGGAGTTACCCACCTGCTCCATAAATCAGGTAGTGCCGCGGAACCTAAGAATTATAGACCGATCACTTGTTTACCGACGGTCTATAAACTTCTTACATCTATTTTGAGAGCTAAAATAAATTCACATATTGACAAACATTCTATCATGTCAGTCTCTCAAAATGGATGTAGGAATGGGTCCCGTGGCACTAAGGAGCTGCTCCTCATCGATATGGTCATAAGCCAGCAGGTTCGTCGATCCCGAAAGAATCTGTCGACATGTTGGATAGATTACAAGAAGGCCTACGACTCGGTCCCTCATACATGGCTCATGAGGGTGCTGGAGCTGTATAAAATAAATACAACTCTACGCACCTTCCTTGCGTCATGTATGGGGCAGTGGAGGACGGTACTTCGCTATCCAGGATGTCGAACGATTCAAGGGAACGACGAGTCTATTAAAATTAAGCGGGGAATATTCCAGGGTGACAGTTTGAGTCCACTTTGGTTTTGTTTAGCCTTGAACCCTCTCAGCACTCTACTAGAGGGTTCGAGGCTGGGCTATCCTTTGCGGAGAGGCGGTCAGGTTATATCTCACTTGCTTTATATGGATGATTTGAAACTATTTGCCCCTACTAAACTGCAACTGATGAAGCTACTAAAGGTAACTGAAACTTTTAGTAGCTCCATCAGGATGGAGTTTGGTGTGGATAAATGTGCAGTTATGCATGTAAAGCGAGGAGGGATTGTAGAATCTGAGGGACTACAACTTTCAGATTCTATAAACCTTAGATCACTTTCCGCAACTGATACTTACAAATACCTGGGTATGTCGGAGGGGTTAGGCATCAACGCGGCTGACGTGAAACAATCGTTACGGGAACGGTTCTTTGGTCGCCTGAATAAGGTTCTGAAAAGTTCCTTATCAGGTGGCAATAAGGTCCGCGCCTTTAACGGTTGGGTCATGCCAGTCCTGATGTACTCCTTTGGCATACTCAAGTGGACTCAGTCTGAACTTGACGCCCTGGACAGAAGAGTTCGGTCACTGTTGACTGCAAATCGGATGCATCACCCACGATCATCGGTGATGAGATTGTACATCCCACGGAAGTGCGGGGGTCGTGGCTATTTAAATGCTAAGACCCTTCATAACCGTGAGGTGTGCAATCTCAGGGAATATTTTCTTAAAACCGACGTGGGTATGCATCAGGATGTAGTCTCAGTGGACAAGGGACTCACCCCGCTGTCGCTGGCTAAAGAGAATTGGCGCAAACCTGTGGTACTTACCACCAATGACCGCAAGGAGGTATGGCAAGGCAAGGAGCTACACGGACGCTTTTTCCGGGCTCTTCATGGGCCCGATGTAGACTTTATGGCGTCCGTATCTTGGCTACGTTTCGGCGACCTGTTCGGGGAAACCGAAGGGTTTGTCTGCGCAATTATGGACGAAGTTATGTTGACGAACAACTACCGGAGATATATCATGAAGGACGGGACGATTGACATATGTCGGGCATGTCATCGTCCAGGTGAGTCTATCAGACATATTATCTCTGGCTGTTCTCGTTTGGCTAACGGTGAATACTTGCACAGGCATAACCAAGTGGCCAAGATCATCCACCAGCAGCTTGCTTTGCAGTACAAACTTGTGGATCTTGAGGTACCATACTACAAGTATGCGCCCGATCCAGTTCTCGAAAATGACCATATCACGTTGTACTGGGATCGGTCTATCATCACTGACAGGACTATTGTAGCCAATAAACCTGACATAGTGGTGATAGACCGATTAGCGCGCCGCACAATGATCATCGATGTCACCATTCCCCATGACGAGAATCTCGTGAAAGCCGAGAAAGAAAAACAAATAAAGTATCTCGACTTGGCGCACGAGGTTGTCGACATGTGGAATGTGGACTCGGCAGTCATTGTGCCGATAGTCGTGACGGCCAATGGCCTGATGGCCAAGAGCCTCGACCAACATCTCAGGAGGCTCTCGTTAGGCGGCTGGGTCAAGGGCCTGATTCAGAAGGCAGTGCTCCTGGATACTGCACGTATTGTGAGGAGGTTCCTGTCTTTGGGGCCCTAACCACCGGTAGCTTGGACCCTGTTCCCGATATCGGTGGATCCCTGTTTTTTATATTTTTTAATGTTTTTTGTATATTTTGTAAAAATATTTAAAAATGTAGATAATATGTGTTAAGATAAATAAACGGAAAAATGTAAATATATTGTAAATATTTACTAAAGCTGAATTTATGTTTAAAATGCATAAATAACAATTTGCAATATCCAAAGCTATGGTTAAAGTCATCAATTTAAATAAATAGTACCTACCTACGTAAGAAGCGAGTATACTCGTATTCTATTCAAAAATCGCTTTCGACACGAATACTTTTTCGGAGAGATTCGCGCTAGGCCCACAGGTCACGATGATTTCTTTCATTCTTAGCATAGATTAATAAGGAAAGGGGAGCCTAAACCGCTGATCGTAGAGCTGAAACTTGGAGGTCGTGTTCTTTGTATGACGTAGGCATCCGATACGAAAGGATTTTCTGAAATTCTACCGCTAAGGGAGTGAAAAAGGGGGACAAAGTTTGTATGAAACTCGGTCATTTTTAATTTGAATTCGTATAGCCTACGCGCTAGTTAATAATAATATTTTGATTATAAATATAAGTAGTATTTATAGAATTAAACAAAAAGAACAGGTAACAGTATTTATTAACACAAAATACAATATTTGTTCCTCAGATTAATGAAAGTCTCCGCGCTGCTCCGACTAGAGACCGCCAGTGTACTTGTAAACTGCGGCAACAAATACTATGCCGAAGTCGGCTTACCCGAGCCAGTCCGAAGCCAATCCCGTTGCAAGGAAGGCTTCTGAATGATTTAAATAATTTTAGACATAATCCGAAGTAAAATGCCAGTGTATGTAGTGAAAATTATACTAGAATAAAAATAAGAAAACCACTGGGTTTACTTACACACAATACAATAATAAGTTGCCGCATTCACAGAGCTATTGTTTTTAGGAAGCGCGGTATCTAGTCGGAGCGGCGCGGAAACTTTTATTAATCTATAATTTGTTCATTCTTCTTCATATTCTTCGGTATCAACCCCTGGAGAAGGGCGGAGAAGCGTTCGTTTCCAAGTAGTAGATGCCGGATTGTCTGTTAAAAGAAAAAAAAACATAATCCTACCGTTTGATACTTAACTTTTTTCTTAACTTGTTTTTTAACCCCCGACGCAAAAAGAGGGGTGTTATAAGTTTGACGTCAATGTCTGTCTGTGTGTGCATCTGTCTGTGGCATCGTAACTCTCAAACGGATGGACCAATTTCTATATGGTTTTTTCATTTGAAGGCCAGTTTCCTTGCGGTGGTTCTTAGCTATGTTCGGTTAATATCGGTCCAGCAGTGTAAGAGTATCAGCTCTTTTCCAAAATGATGTAAGGCATTTTACGTAGGGGTTTTTTTTTTTTTATTTATCTTGTTGTTCAACTTACCCAGTCTTAGGGACTAGTCCCCCCATGCGCAAGGTCCCCCACAGCTGACAGTTGCCTGTCATGGCCGTCACATACGACAGGCAGCGCCGCCCCGTGAAGCCCCCAGTTCTGAGAGACTCCGCCATGTAGTGGAAACATCTAGAAAGATGTACAAATCTATGAATGCACGCGCAACGCTATGTTATAAATCGTTAGTTTATAATCTAACGCGTAAGATTATGAACTAAAATAGAAAAGCCTAATATTTAAGGCACCTGCCTCTCGTGTACGAGTGTGTGAGTTCGAAACCTGGCAAGACCAATGTGTCTTTTCTAAAGTCATACGTACTTTCTAAGTATATCTTAGACATCAGTGACTAACGGTGAAGGAAAATATCGTGAGGAAACCTGGACTTTAAAAGTCTGAAATCACCAATCCGCCTTGAGCAAGCTTGGTGATTAATGATAATGCCTTCTCTGTATGAGAAGACGCCTGTGCCCAGCAGTGGGACGATAAATAGGCTGATGATGATGATGAAGATTTTATATCGACGATTAAGACTGTATTTTTAAATAATACGGTACAGCATTTTTCGAAAGTTCATAATCTTACGAAGCCTTACGCGTTAGATTATAAACTTACGACCACAGTCTTACGATGGCATACACAAACTGTAAGGCTTACGATCAACGCTTAAGAACGCAGCTAATGGTGAGCGATCTACCTAAAGATATTTTTTACCTGGAATGATCACAGTCTTGGGACGAACACCCGGGCATGTTAAGCCCACCGTTGGGATAGAAGTCGGCGTCAGCTAGCGTCGCCATGTAGCCCAGAAGACCAGCGTTAGTATGGATAACTTCGGTGTAGATTCCGTCTGAAGGTCTGAACTTGTCGTTGTTAGAGGTCCAACCCGGGAAGGCTGGGTCCAAACCTTGAATACGAGGATAAACAATATCGGGTTTTAGTTAAGAGTGAGCTGGGAAATGCCTTTTTATCCGACTTCCAAGTCTACTATAGTCTGTTCAAACTGAGTTTAAGAAAAATGTAAACAAGATCACAACCTTCTAATTTTCCCCACGTAGATAAATAAAATGGCATAAAATGATGAATTATGATGTTAAGAGAATGAAAATGGCATTAATGCACCATCCTTACACCAATTTGTTAAATTCTGTGGCAGAATTAGAATAGAATAGGTTATGACTTTGTTTACAGTTTTCGTAAACTCAATTGAAACAGACTATAAAAGTCGATGGTAAATATACTTACAACAGTAACTTAGACTTAAACTGCAGTAACTTATTAATATTGTATAAACGAAGGTTCTTCAAACCTTACAGACAGATATGTGTTGCTGGGGAGTTTGTTGCGCCACTTCTTCTTCCCAGCAACAACACATAAGAAGTGGTGAAGAGCGGGGGCTGTCTTTTGTAAATTTGGCGATCAAAAAGTGCCGATTTTCAGCTTTATTTGAATAAATGTCTTTCAAATAAAAAAAAAGAGACTCCGACTTCCGACTAAATTTATTTTTCTCTTTTCAATGTTGGTTTTCGCTCTTTGGGGAGTCCTACGTTCAGCTGTGGTGGTGATAGAGGCTGATGATGAAGAACTTACCAGTGATGTAGGCAATTTGCCCTCCAAGTTCTCTGCCCACTATCCCGACCTGATGGGCTCCCAGGCTGTGGCCCACGAGGTGGTACATCGCCGGCACTGCGCCGGTCGCACTGTTCAGCCAGGAGATGAACCTTGCTACACTCTGTCCTGGAGCAAGAAGTAATAATAAGAGAAGGAGATGAAAGAAAGTTTATTCCTGTTTCAAATTTGGATGTTTAATATACCCCGGGTTAGGAACCCAGATTCGCGTGGTCATTTGATGACATCCCATCCCAAAAAAACTGGCCATTCTTTAAATATTGTAGCGGCAAACAGAAATATATCGTCTGTGAAAATTTCACGGTTCATGAGATACAGGCTGGTGACAGACGGACGGACAGCGGAGTCTTATTACTAGGATAATTTTCCTTTGGGTAAGGAACACTAAAAAGGCCTTAAGTAGGTCTCATGACGCCTACCCCAAGTATAATAATCTCTCCAGACCGATTTCGGTCACGGCGGCCAATCTCAATGTAGACTAGCCAGGCACGCAGGAGATATTATAATGCACGCACGCACGCAGACACAGGTGTACTCTCTATTCCCTCACTCTCATAGTCCGATGGATCGGCAATCCGACACGACCGGGGAGAGATCAGGCGCAGGACCGACAGCGACACGTGCGAGCCGAGGCACAGCGCGTTCTCGCTATGTTAAGAAAACGGTTACCCATGGACCGACCGCGGCTAGCGTAGCTTAACCTTGCTATCTATCGATCGGCACGGCTATTGCTTAGCCACGAGCCCCTCAACCTACCTGAAGGCACGGTGTTGGCGACGGCAGTGAAGTAGTTGATAGACCCCGCACCAGCACTCCAGTCCACCACGATCACGTTCACGTCTTCAGCTGCCAGGAATGCTGGGGAGGAATGGCATAATAAGCGTTTTCATCATTCATCATCAGCCTATTGTCCCACTGCTGGGCACAGGCCTCTTCTCATACAGAGAAGGCATGAGCATTGATCACCACGTGTGCTCAAGGAGGATTGGCGTTTTCAGACTTTTGAAGTCCAGGTTTCCTCACGATGTTTTCCTTCACCGTTAGTCAGTGACGCCTAAGATATACTTAGAATGTATGACTTTAGAAAAGTCACATTGGGTACTTGCCAGGAGTTGCCGTACACGAGAGGCAGGTGCCTTAACCACTAGGCCACCACGACAATTAGTGTTGCTGGGTGAGAAAAATTATATGGAGACCCCAAGCTTGGCAGTAAGCATTTCAGAATGTTGAAGTTATATAGAATCCTTCCAATATATAGATGTGAATGTTTTTGAAGATATATCTGTGAGATGTTTTCTTGGCGGTTCTTCTCCATAGGACCCACTTTTTGGAACCGTGCACTTAGTTTCTAGCTTTGACGGTTTAGAGAACCTGTGTGTTGAACCGTCAGTCATTCAGGACCAAGCATTTTATATATATAGATTTTCTGGATTAGGATAAAACCCCTATTTTTGTTAAGGTCTTCATCTTACCTGGTACCAAGACGGTGTTGAAGTCAGCAGTGACTGAGTCTAGCCAGCCGTGGATGAGAACCACTGTTCTCCTGTTTGGGTTGTAGTTGGTGATGCCCAGTAGACCTTCACTGCCCATCAGAAGTGGCTGACTCACTGTGGGGTTCTGTCTGGGAAGACAATTTTGAAAGTAAGGATTTTCTTCAAAATAGCATATCATTGTCTGCGTAGCCTTTTCTCAACTATGTTGGTGTCGGCTTGTAGTCTAACCGCATGCAGCTGAGTACCAGTCTTTTACATGGAGCGACTGCCTATCTGTCTCCACAAAAGAGTAACCGAGTAACACGATACCCCGTAGTAAAATTGGTAGTCAGTCTTTCTGCCTTCTGACTACTCGTAATGAATGTCAAAGGTCTCCAAATGACAGCCGGGACAGTTGGGGGTTTAAAATTTCAAAGTACCTATAGTTACCAGGTCATGTGGGGTATCGTATGAAAGGTCTTAATTTGCACATTCTAATTACTTTCTGGTATGTCTTTATTAAAGTCGGTTAAAAGTACTGATTTTCAGGCTTAAATCACTACATAGTATAAAACAAAGTCGCTTCCTCTGTCCCTATGTATGCTTAAATCTATAAAACTACGCAACGGATTTTGTTACGGTTTTTTTAAATAGATAAAGTGAGGAAGGTTTTAGTATATAATTTGTCAAGTTTTTGTATCCATTAGCTAAAATATTGCGGGCGAAGCTGCTGGCGGGAAGCTAGCATAATTATATATATTTTTAATTAGTATAGTTCCAAATAGTTTTGGGAGTATTTCAACTCCTTACCTGGTAAACAGATGGTATACATTCTGCCTATCTGGAGTGTATCTGGCGGCTTCAGCGACATCGCTGACCTTCCCCCACAGGTCTGCCAGGTGGGGGGAGCCGTCGGGGCCTTGCAAGTACTGGTAACGGAGACCAGAGTCCAACTTCCTGATGACCGGGTCATAGGGAAGAGCTGGAATGGAAAAAAAATAAAGGTAATTTTTTAACCGGCTGCGCGAGGGAGTTCCTTCAGGATGCGGGTGAAACCGCGGGAATCAGCTTGTCTTAATTGCGAAAGTGGCATCTGTCTGTCTGTTACAATTTCACGGGAAAACCGCTGAACCGATTTAGATGAAATTTGATATGGAGATAGCTTGAACCCTAGGGAAGGATCTAGTTGTCATCCTGGTGCGCGAAGTTATTTCGTACTTCCTCTGATAAGATCTAATAAAATCTCTATCACACATTGTAAAAGAGACGTAAGATTTTTTTTTGGAATATGAAATGGAGTATTGTTTAGTAGCTACGGAATACTTGTATCTAGAGTCATCCCCGTACGGTTCACCGAATCACGGTTGAACGATACAACTGTACATAGAAAGCACGGTTCGCCGATCGAAAAAATCATTGACCGATACCATTATTCACAGAAAGCACGATTCGCCGAAACAACGCTTCAACGATTAGAACGTTTGACCGATATCACGACACGCCGACACATTGGTTCACCGAATCACGCTTGATAGAAATAGCGATTGACCGAAAGAATTTTTCACCGAAAGCATCTTTGATCTCTAATCAGAAATACGGATAAACAATCGGATAACTATTTAATTTATCATCATTATCTTAGCTTTCTATGTACAGTTGTATCGTTCAACCGTGATTCGGTGAACCGTACGGGAATCATCTAGAGTTGGTAATAAGTCAATTGATTAAGGGCCAAGATCACCCACAGATGGTTACCTAATCGGCCCGTTAAACAAAAACGTTTTTTAACCAGGAAGCAGGAATTTTCGTGTTACCGCTAATCGATCGTTTTAGGAACAAAAATCTCAAATAATACGTTACCCATCGAAAGTTGGAAGATTGAATTTATAGTTAACAGCTGTTTTAAGTTAATCGGACCGTTATCTTGTCGGTGAACTTGGGCCTAAATCTTAGATTATGGCATCAAGTGGGGTTGGCCGTAGATAAATATAAAAATTCTATTGTTTTTACACGTTTTATTATAGCAAAGATAACGATATAACTATCGAATTCAATCAAAATCAAAATTCCTAGCGACATTCAAAACTTAATAAATTTAAATCATTTATAAAGCAAAAATTATGTCACAAAGCTTATTATACTGTTAAGGATTACCTTGAAGACAAAAAGGCTTGGGAATAAGCTGTTTCAATATTTACACCTACACAGCAATATACACATTGACATGTAATGATTCCTAATGATTATTAACTTATACACTAGTTTTTGTTTCTATAACGGTTATACACACAGACAAACAGACAGAGAATTTTTTTACTGATTGCATTTTTGGCATCAGTATCGATCCCTAATCACCCCCTGATAGTTATTTTGGAAATATATTTCATGTACAGAATTGACCTCTCTACAGATTAATTATAAGTATAGATAACTAAACAGTTTTGTTAAACAGACAGCCCCCTTTATAAGACTGGTTGTCACACTTTCTGGCTTCTGAATACCCGTAACGACTGTCAAAGATCTACAAATTACAACCGGGACTAACAGCTTTACGTGTTTTCCGAGGCACGGAGGAGTCTCGCTATGACATAGATGGTCCCACCACGGACCGACCGCGCCAAGCGCAGCTTAACCTTTGATCGGTCGACCCGTGCGGCTGTTACTTAGCCACGAGCTCCTCAAAGAAAGAAAGTTTATTCCTATGTAAAATTTGGATGTATGTATAAATTACCTGAAGCAACAGCTAAGCCGAACAGAAGTAAAACTAACTCCGACCCTGTATTGTTAACACCTTTTTAAAATGATTATGTGGCCTCACTTACCCGCCGCCGACCAGCTCTGCGCCCAGGATCCTGGATTTCCGATGCGTCCCGGGACGGGCTGACAGTCTTACGGGTTTCACAAGGTTTAGACCGCTATAGTGGGAAGTTATATGGTTCAGGCACTCAGGTTTTAGGTTTCTTGTTAGTTTTTGTTACGCGCTATGGCGGCGATGCGCACGCAGCTCGTTCGGCGATGCGACTGGCGAGCGCCGCGTACGCGGCGTGCGCGGAGCGGGAACATGCGCGCGCAGACTCGCGACGGCATTTTGAGCCGTTGGCGGTTTGGCGGGAATTATAGTGAAAGCCACAGATTAAAAACCCAACATTCCCCCCACCGAAATCCGCCAGGATTTCCCGATTATACGGTCATTTGACAGGGATGTCAAACGTTTAAGTGTTGAATAACAATGTATAACTAGGTAGGCATTGTTGAAAACATGTGATAGTGTGATGTATGTGTGAGTAGTGGACTGTATAAAATTAAATAACTACGTTACTAATGTTTACTTATCTTAATAGTTGACTCATTCAAGTTCTGAATGAGTGCTTAACGAAATGCAATTAAAAGCTAAGTTGATTCCTGCTCCAGAGGGAGCGGACTAATCTTGACCACGGGTCGAGTAATGACATTGTTCTTGGTACGAAGACCGACCACGCGTACGATGCCATCAGGCCCGGGATATAGTTTAATAACTCTACCTAATGCCCATTGAAGAGGAGGGGCTTCCGAGTTGATGAGTACCAAATCTCCTTCTTTAAGGTTGCGACAACCATCCAACCACTTCTGACGTTGTTGGAGCGTGTGGAGGTAGTCTTTTCGCCAGAGACGCCAGAATTGTTGTGACATCTGCTGTACAGCTTGCCAACGATTCAGCTTAGATAGGGGAGAGCTCGTCAAGTCATACTCGGGAGCTTCCAAAAGTTCTCTACCGATCAGGAAGTGCGCCGGTGTGAGTACTTCAAATTCACTGGGATCTGACGATAATGCACACAGCGGTCGTGAGTTTAAGGCTGCTTCGACGCGTGTAAAAAGGGTGGTAAGCTCTTCAAATGTAAGGGCTCGTTCTCCAACAGTTCTTTTCAGGTGTGTCTTAGCGGATTTGATTGCTGCCTCGTATATGCCTCCAAAATGGCTGCCTGTGGGTGGATTATGCTTCCATGTCCCTTTGCGTGTCGTAAAGTTGCATGAGATCTCATCAGTGTTAGCTTCGAAGAACTGAGAGGCTTCTGCTAACTGTTTACCAGCTGCGACAAAGTTTGTGCCGTTGTCAGATATTACAGCACTACACAATCCTCGTCTGGCGGTGAAGCGATCGAATGACGCGAAGAAACATTCTGTGCTCAGAGACGAGAGTGTCTCTAAATGCACTGCACGAGTTGCGCAGTAAACAAATACGCATAGATACGATTTTACAGTACGAATATTCCTACGTGTAGACTCCTTTGCATGGAAAGGGCCACCGATATCAACACCGACCGTGTGAAAGGTATGTATATCTTGAGTTCTATATTTGGGCAATTGACCCATAATGGGTTGCCAGGACTTAGGTCTGACCTTAAAGCACGCTATACATTTACTAGTCCGCGATCTTATTACACTCCTGGCTGATATTATCCAGTATTTTTGACTTATTATACCTTGAAGAGATCGCGGTCCTGAATGCAAATAAAGAATATGGTAATAATCGATTAGAATGTATGTGAAATTACATTTTTTAGGAAGCAACACTGGATGCTTCTTATCATACGTTATCCTACATTGCGAAAGTCTGCCCCCCACCCTGAGGAATTTATTCGCGTCTAAGAATGGGCTGAGCTTTCGTAGGTTTTGCTGAGGTTTCAAGCCATTAGATAGCGCTGTGATATCCTCAGCAAAGTGATGATGTTGCACTGATTTTATCAAACTGTTGTGTGCTTTACGCAAATCGACTATCCTGAGTCCAGTGCGCTCATCTTTGGGTAGTCGACAGTTACGGATGAACTGGCAGATACGAGCGACAACGTGCAACAGTTTGTTAAAACTAGAATAACGCTCGGTTAATTCGTAAATAATGTCAGATGGAGCTTCAACGGACACCAAGCTCTTCGACTCGATAGAAGGCTTCAGCTCCGGTGGATGGTCGTCCCTGAACCCCTCTATAGAGCGAACTGGCCAGTTGTCGTCAGACAACCACTGTGGACCATTGAGCCACTCTGGCA
Source organism: Pyrrhia umbra (assembly GCA_963891755.1). NCBI lineage: Eukaryota > Metazoa > Arthropoda > Insecta > Lepidoptera > Noctuidae > Pyrrhia > Pyrrhia umbra. The sequence continues at coordinate 950,781 of OY982946.1, forward strand.
TTGTGAGAAGGGTTGAAGGAAGCGCGCCCCGAGAACAGACATCGGCTGGATTACTCACTCCACTAACGTGGAACCAACAGGTACTGGGAACTGTGTCCAGTATCTTGGTCACGCGGGTTGCAACAAATATTTTTAATTTATAAGCGGGAGTGTTCAGCCATGCTAGAACAACCGACGAATCTGTGAATAACAGAATCTCGTCAATTGTTATATTGCGTTCTGCTAAAATGTTTTTGACGTATTTGACTAATTTTGACAGTAAATGCGCCGCCATCAATTCCAGGCGGGGTACTGACAATGTTTTTAGTGGCGCGACCTTCGATTTAGCAGTAATCAGACTGACCTTCTGCTCGTTTTGATTGTTAGTGGTATATAAATAAATTACCGCAGCATAACCGAGGGTCGACGCATCGCAAAATCCTAAAATCCGACAGCAGGTACTCTGCCGGACCATGGCATGTCGGTCATGTTTAAATTCTGATAGGAGAGGCAGTTCCCGTACGTATGCAAGCCACTCTGCTTCAAGATTCGCAGGCAAACGTTGGTCCCAGTGAAGCTGAAGAGCCCAAAGTTTCTGCATGAAGCACTTGGCATAAATTACACAAGGGGCTACGAATCCTAGTGGGTCGAACAAGCGTCCTATTTGCGATAGAATAGATCGTTTTGTGACCTCTTGATCTAAATGTGCGGTCCGAAAAGAGAAACAGTCGGTAGCCGGCTGCCATTGGAGACCAAGTACTTTAAGTGACAGATTCTCATCATCATCGAAGTCTATAGGGGTCTCACGGTGGTCTTCTGGTACGGCTGCTAATAACTGTGGACAATTACTCGACCATTTCCGAAGTATGAACCCTGCTCGTTCTAGTATAGCTCGAAGATCCGACTGCAGCTGTAAAGCAACGTCAACATTAGGCTCTGACCATAACAAATCGTCCATGAAAAATGCTGTCTTCACGACACGCGCGGCCGCTGGATACTTGTCCGCTTCAGCATCTGCTAACGTGTGCAATACTTTGATGGCCAGGTATGGACTGCTGGCTACACCGTATGTGACTGTGTTAAGCTCGTAAACATGCATGGGTTGATCTGTTGAAACTCGCCACAGAATATGCTGATACGGCCGCTGCTCCTGGTGAATGAGGATCTGTCTATACATTTTACAGATATCTGCTGATAGACATACTTCGTGGAGTCGGAAATTTATTAAAATATTATTAATATCTGCTTGAAGTTTTGGGCCCGCCAATACTACATCATTTAGTGATTTTTGATTGGTGGTTTTACATGACGCGTCAAACACCGTTCTTAATTTTGTTGTGGTGCTGGATGGCTTGTGGATACAAAAATGCGGGGTCAAATATTTGGAATCCACGTCTTGCATCTCTCCTAAGCAAGTCATGTGCCCTAAAGCCTCGTACTCAGACATGAACTTGTGATACTCTAACTTGAGCCCAGGTTCCCGATTCAGTTTTGCCTCTAAATTGACCAGGCGACGTACTGCAACCTGTCTGGATTCGCCGAGATTATGGTCAGGCCGAAACGGGTATTTTACGACAAACCTACCCGTCTCGTCGCGACGACAATCTCTGGCGAATAGCTCTTCAGCTAAGGCGTCGTCCGGTTTCATGGGTTTTTCTGACGGTATGTTCTCAGTATCCCAGAACGCGTTCATGATCTGATCGAGATTAGTTGAACTTGTTAGACCGCAAAAAGAATTGTCCGAGCTGGCAAGGGTAGCTGATGTCATCGTTGGCCGCGGATTCCGTTGGTCGAGAACGACTTGACCGGTAATTACGTATCCGAAGATGGATTCGATAGCAACAGGCATGCCAGGTTGAGAAGGTAAAATCTTATCACCGCCGTAGATGTATGGGAAAAGATCACTAGCTATCAGCATTTCGACTGGCGCCGGTTTATTAAAAGCTGGATCTGCCAAAACAAGATGTTGATAATCACTGAAGATCTTGTCCGGCATAGGCATGGTTGGCAAATTGCCTGCAATATTGGCAACCACAACAGCATCAGTGGCAAGCACGGGAGCTTTGGTGTCACGTGGCTTGATGGTACAAGTTGTTAAGCCGTAATGCTGGACCCTATTTCCACCTAAACCTATTGGCTCGAAATTGCACTTGCGACGGGATAAACCTAACCTCCCAACGCAATCCTTCGTTATGTAGCTTGACATAGCACCGCTGTCAATTATAACACGTACGGGGTGATACTGTGACCACGCATCTGCGACATGTATGACAGCAGTTCCCAGCAACACGGTCTCTTCAGTTGAGCACGTAAGAGCCACCACTTTCTCCTCGGACTTAGTCGAATCAATGTGGAGAGTGACATGGTGTCTCTTTTTGCACACCGTACAACAATGTTTGGACGTACAATCCTCCGTGGCGTGATTGTTCCGCAAACAGTTAGCACACAGCTTGAGTTCCGCGACCTTGGTCTCGCGTAGCTCAGGTGTGAGCTCGTTGTACTCGGTGCATCGATAAATGGAATGTTGTGGCTTTTGACAATACAGACACGAGATGGAAGATTTTGACTCACTCTTATCAGTACTGGCCACAGCAGACGCTAATGTATGCGCTTGAGCGCGAGACTTATTTAAGTTTGGGGCTTTAGATGCCGCGGGAGAGGGCGGCTTGCCTGGTGCCGACGGTTTGACGGGCACCGGTTTGCACTCCGACATCTCAAGTACGCGTACCTGGCTCTCTACAAACGTCAATAATTCTGTAATGGTAGGGATGTGACCCGGAGACACGGTTTGTTCAAACTCACGCCTAGTAACCGCATCCAAATTACGCAATGATACGTAAAATAGTATGAAACTCGACAAATCTGATATGTTAAGAAGCTCCAGTGCACTAATATTCTCTTGATAGGTATTTAAAAATGTATTTAAATTCGATGCGGACTCGCTAATAATCGGTTTGAAACCAAACAGCTTATCTAAATACGCTGTAGCTAGGACTCGCTTGTTTTCGTACCGTTTTTCTAACGATTTCCATACAATCGCGTAATTATCCGCGCTGACCGGCATCGACTTTACGATTGACAACGCTGGACCACTAACACACGATAACAAATAATAATATTTCTCGATCTGAGTGATCCGGGAATTATTATGGATAAGGCTTAAAAATGTATCTCGAAAAGTGGGCCAATTTTCTATCTTCCCATCAAATTTTAAAAGTTGCAATTCAGGCAACTTAACCCGCCGGAGGTCACCATCACTATTTTCATTTTTATTCACATTGTGTTCGCTTTTTACTGAAACTACTTTTGACGTGAACGTATCCGCGACGGTACGAATCATGTAATAAATATCATCAAATGCAGCAATTTCTTTATAAGTCGGTTTGTATTTCGGATCGTACTGTCTATTTAACGAGGTAATTCCCGCGACAGACTTATCGAACTCATCCCGAATCTTAGGCAAATCTTGCGCTCTAGCAATGAACAATGCTTCGATGCTAGGGTCTGTTGATACCGTTTTCGACATTTCGAATAAATTTTGCAAGCGAATAAAACACATCTCTTTTGAGGTCAGAAGTGGTTGTATTAATTTATCGAATTCCGCGTCCTCCATTTTGATTAAGTACTAAAATGAATAAACACGAATTAAACCAACAAACTCACTTGACTAATTGACCCGTTTAAATTTAAAAAACAAACAAAGTGATGCGAAATTATTATTACTAGTACGTACGTAATATTTTACGTAGGTATGTAGGTACGTTACGAGTCGCGCGACGCTGCGATGGCCGACGTGACGCGCACTCAACTCCCTATGGCTTCCGACCGGCCGGTTTCGCGCCAAAAACAATGTTTTTACGACTTATTGTTTATCACAACACTTATGCACAAAACACTGGTACAACAAATATTTAATAACAACAGATTTGCCTGTAAATATAACACAAATAACACGATAAAATGAGACTTTCCTAGAAACAAGGGGCCATGTTACCTACTGCAGAACTATTGCGAATAAACACTTTATTTGACTTATTTACGTAATGAGTTATATTTCTATAGTTTACTTATAACACAATGTAATGAAATAAAGTGATTTCTTAGCGAATAAAACAGAAATATTACAATTTATGACAACAATTTGAATTTCTTTCTAGCGAGTAGGTAGTCACAATGGCGGACAAGAATTAACAAGTTTACGTGAAAATGTGTTTATGTACTGAGTTTACTGAGTTTATATGACCATATAACTGGGTTATCCCGGCTCGATATGACCAAAATGTATTGTTAACACCTTTTTAAAATGATTATGTGGCCTCACTTACCCGCCGCCGACCAGCTCTGCGCCCAGGATCCTGGATTTCCGATGCGTCCCGGGACGGGCTGACAGTCTTACGGGTTTCACAAGGTTTAGACCGCTATAGTGGGAAGTTATATGGTTCAGGCACTCAGGTTTTAGGTTTCTTGTTAGTTTTTGTTACGCGCTATGGCGGCGATGCGCACGCAGCTCGTTCGGCGATGCGACTGGCGAGCGCCGCGTACGCGGCGTGCGCGGAGCGGGAACATGCGCGCGCAGACTCGCGACGGCATTTTGAGCCGTTGGCGGTTTGGCGGGAATTATAGTGAAAGCCACAGATTAAAAACCCAACAGACCCCATCTTGACTTATTGAATGATAGAATTGAATTAAACAATTAATTTAATTAATTATTGATATCGACCTTCTACTAGTGTGCAAATTCTTTATCTAAGATAACATAATCATTGTAATTTAAGATTATAATTAACTAGCTTCTGCCCGCGACTTCGTCCGCGTGGAATAGTGGTGCTCCGCTTCTATTGGTTTTAGCGTGATGAAATATAGCCTATAGCCTTCTTCAATAAATGGGCTATCTAACACTGAAAGAATTTTCAAATCGGACCAGTAGTTCCTGAGATTAGTAGCGTACGCAAAAAAAGTAACTTTTCTGGTTGATTTCTTACACCGTGTGTCCGAAAAACCCAAATATCTTACGGAACCCTATTTTTTTCCAAAATAAAATTTAGCCTATGTTACTCGTGGACAATGTAGCTTTCGAATGGTGAAAGAATTTTTAAAATCAGTCCAGTAGTTTTTGAGCCTATTCATTACAAACAAACAAAGTTTTCCTCTTTATAATATTAGTGTAGATAATTAACAAACTGATTATATTTATTTCAAACTCCATATTTCCCGCGGTTTTACCCCAGGATAAAAAACTTTCTATGTCCTTACCTATTTTTAAAACTACCTACCTCTACAGGCGGATCCAGGATTTTGGTTTGGGGGGCTTGATTCTGGTGAGGGTAGGTTTTATCAAGCGAAACACTAAATAAACACAGAACATTTTATTTTGTTTAACGCATATTAATTCTCCTTGCTTAGATTTTGGGGGGGGGGGGGGCTTGAGACCCTGGATCCGCCATTGTACCTCTATACCAAAATTTTATCCAAATCGGTTAAGTCGTTTTATCTTGAAAGCGTAACAGACAGACTTACTTTCACATTTATAATATTAGTAAGGAAGAAAGGATTACTAATTTCTGAAACTAATTATTTAAATAGCTATCTATTTGCAGTCGTAGCTCCATCCTGAGGAAAGTACTTCGTGCCCCTATTACCTATTTATTAGTACTTTTATATTCCAGAAAAAAAAAACAAATTTTCGTACCAAAAAAATTTTTTTTGCAAAAATTTTCAAAACGTTTCAGCAATTTTTAATTAGCCGATGCACTCACCAACATACCATTTTATTTTATTCACATAGATCTATTAAAGAGTATTAATATTTATCAAGTAAAACTATTTATTAGTAACGACTACTGATAATTTAAGATAATGCTCCTTATTATCTCAATATGGCAGGTGTTAATTACTGTCGTCGAGTGATTTATAGTCTACTAGCTTTCCGCCAGCGGCTTCGCCCGCATGGACAATTTTTTTCTTAGGTTTCATTATTCAAGTTTAAGTAGGGATCCCTAATTAATTCTGGAAATAAATATAGCCTATGACACTTCGTAAAATAATTTTTAAAATCGGTCCTGTAGTTTTTGACTTTATAACCCTACAAACAAATCACGGCGGTTCTCCCCAAAGGGGGAAGCAGACGTGAATTTTTGCCGGCGGTGGGAAGTTCGAAAGAGGTACCGCGCCCCTGGAAAACTAAGGAAGCAGGAACATAGATGGGTTATAGTGAGTAAGAGTCTGTCGTCTGACGCTGCCTCCTACAAGCCTACGGCGGTAGGAGCCATTTCATGCATGATTTCCCTTCCGAAAAAAACCGACCAAATTTCTTCTAATAAAAATAGGCAAACAATAAATTCATATCATAAAAATTACCTCTTTCAGTCAGTGTGTGTGATATATTTCGACATGGCTATTTATTAATGTGGCTGACAGGTGAACTAACGCTAGCCACCATCTTGAAACGTCATTTTTGGTGATACCAGTCCAGGGATTTTTTTACCCCACTATGAATAAAAATAATAAAATACTAAATTTTGTCCTCGCGCTAGTTAGGAAAGGGCAATGATAATCTGCGATGCCTCTGCTGTTGTTTACAGCCGGTTGCACCAAAAAATATCAGGTTACTTTTAAGTGAAACGGAAAAACTGTCATTCACTGTAGAGATGTTATATTAGGGTCATTTTTAGGTAATCATAGTATTATTGAATATATGTATTAGTTAACGCATATTATGATACCATACCTATTACTGGGTATTAGTCAAATATTAGTGAACTGATTCATTATTAGCTACTCAATCTAATATTGATACCTGCTTTTATTCTCCATTAGTGAATATGATATTATGTACAAGATTCTTGTGAATATGCACTTTCATTATATTATTCACGTACAGCTTGGCAAAAAAGTCTAGAAACGGAACTAATTTTTTTTATTGCTGGCAGCCCCTGGCAAATAATGTGGTTCTGTGTCGTTCGATGTAAACAAAGTTCGCGAGTTACTTATTTTTTTATTTCGACCATCAAAACGTTAATAAAACCACGTTATAATAAATAAAACCATTCGGAGTACTAGCAAGGAAACAATTTATAATGTTTATAGGCGATATCTGGTCGAACATGAGGCTTAAACTCTTCTTTCCGATCTCGACGATATTTACCAAAGTACCGCCATTATGACAGGTATGTAAGAGTTTGTTTTGTTGTATTTAGTTGTATCAAGTGTTAATTTATGATCTCTATTTTGTTTTGAATTGCTTGAATACGAAATAAGTGAAATTTTGAACAATAAACATCGAGCATATAGGTTATGTTTACGTTTTGTCTTTGACACTTTGGTATAGCGCGAATAGATTAAAATTGATACTTGAGTGGCTTGATACTCTGCAATACGTAAATTTGCATAACATTATCTATGAGTGTGATCACAAGATAATATAATACTTGTTATAACTAGCATATAAAAATCACAAAAAAAAAATAGGTACCTACCGTAAACTTTTTACGATTAATATTGATAGAGGTTTAATCAATTTTTTTATCTTTATAGGAAGCACCGAATGTGCATTTCAATCTATAACCGAGTAGGAGTTCAAAAGAATTCATGCCAGCATGTTAACAAAATAGGAGTATTATGAATTTATGAGAGGGCTCGTACTTGGACATAAAACGTTTAGGAATCAATCTCCAACATGATAGCGCAGTGCCTTTGAATCTGAGTGTGACTCAGATGAGTTTATGGCTAGCTCTAGCCAAGACATGGATGTGGCGGGCGTGGAATATTTAGAGGAAGATTTATTGAAATCAAATATAATAACGCTATATTCATACGCCTTTTTTTATACCCAAAAAAATTTGAGAACACAGGAGTGCTTACATTATTAGTGCTTATAAGTAATTTGTATTCAGTTACATGACGTGAATACTTGTTATTACATTTTATAATACTTACTGATTTTAATTAATTATAGAAATACAGCTTAGTATCAAGACGATAGCATGGTACGCTATACGGTCACAGCGGGTTGCCACACAAACGGTAAAGTGGCGCCCCTATTAATTTCTACTCTTTCTTTTACATTTCTTTTCTATTTCTATTACAGAAGTAAAACGGTGATTAACTTTTCCTTCATACTTTAACAGGCTAAGTCGGCAAATAACCTACTATTTGCCGACTGATATACTAGCGAGGTGAGTCGCCTCGCGTCGCTATTACGCGTCCCTAGTATTTGACTAATACCTGGTAACCTAGAGAGGAGGAGGAATAGAGGAGCTCGTGGCTAAGTAACAGCCGCACAGTTCGACCGATCAAAGGTTAAGCTGCGCTTGGCGCGGTCGGTCCGTGGATGGGTGACCATCTATGTCATAGCGAGACTCCTCCGTGCCTCGGAAAGCTGTTGGTCCCGGTTGTCATTTGTACATCTTTGACAATCGTTACGGGTAGTCAGAAGCCAGAAAAGTCTGACAACCAGTCTTACCAAGGGGTACCGTGTAACCCGGTAACTGGGTTGTGGAGGTCAGATAGGCGGTCGCTCCATGTAAAACACTGGTACTCAGCTGCATCCGGTTTAGACTGGAAGCCGACCCCAACACAGGGAAAAGGCTAGGCAGATGATGACCTGGTAACCTATTACTTTATATTCGCATATCCTAATATTAATATACGTGGCTTGTATTATAATACCTGTACCTGTTATGAAAATATTAGTCACACCTCTAATTCACTGTCATTCAAGATCTGTCAAAATGGTGCATAAAATTGAATAATTTTGCTATACATTTTTATGTTTTCCGTCTTAATATTTATGATACATAAGTTTACTTAGTTATTAATATAAAAAAAATATTAATATTACGCTAATTATTCATATCGTCTTTTGTGATGTAATATGCGTAAAAGTAAAAATGATAAACAGTTTGGTGCGACCGGCTGATAATGTGTTATTGCAATTAACGACGTTGTGTCGAGTAGCCAAGGTTCCTCCGTCTGTCTGTTGTCTGCCGAAAAACTTCAACTGAGTGTTGTTTACGATATAGCGCCTATACTCTTTGAGCATGAAGGAGAACAGAAGGAAATGCGTGATGTGTGGCTCCTCGCCTGCCGACGACCCAGAGACCGCACTGTTTAGGTTTCCAAAACCTGGTTCCACTAACATTCTCCGGTAAGTACTTGTATGGTTCATCATAGAACGTGTTTAGCTAAATCTGTGTTTGAAACCATAAAAGTTACATAGACCACATCTCTCAAGAAATGATAATAACAACTTGTTACAATTAAATTTAATTAATAAGTTAAAAAATTACAAATTCTTATATTTTTAACTTGTCATTAATTTTAGAAAAGTACACCAGAAACTTGACACATGACTTTTCTGAAGTCATATGTACTTTCTAAGTATATCTTAGACACCACTGAGTAACGGTGAAGGAAAATAATGTGAGGAAACCTGGTCTTCAAAAGTCTGAAATCGCCAATCCGCCTTGAACAAGCATGGTGATCAATGCTCATGCCTTCTCTGTATGAGAAGAGGTCTGTGCCCAGCAGTGGGACAATATATAGGCTGATGATGATTAAGGTGAAATACTATTAACTTACTAGTTAATTTAGTCACATGTAGGATTTTTAGCCAGATAAAATTAGTAATAGGATTGGTGATCAATAATATCTTATTAAGAGTTATGGAAATCCTACTTATTTATTCATTCTTTTTATTTCAGGTGTGAATTATGGGCAAAACACTGCTATCCGGACAAATCCTGGTCAAACACAGAGTTTCAGATGAAACTGCACACGGAACACCGAATGCTATGCCATCGGCATTTTAAGGAATCTTCATTTGTGGACTTCCCTTCCAAGAAGTTGAGAAGATTCGCTTCACCCGATGAGGAGGTAAGTTTAATGGTGAAAACTAAATTTTAAGTAAAAATAGCATGAGGTATTGTAAGACATATCTATACTAATATGATAAAGCTGAATAGTTTGTTTGTTTGAACGCGCTCATCTCAGGAACTACTGGTACGATTTGAATACTTTCAGTGTTAGATAGCCCATTTATTGAGGAAGGCTATAGGCTATATATCATCACGCTAAGACTAATAGGAGTGGAGCACCACTGTTATGTATTAGGATCTCCAGCAAGAAATACATTAAATAAACTAGACGATATCAACCAATTATTTAAAAAAAAACTTTGTTCTTCCTTCTTTACAGGAGTTTACAGCATGCCTCTTATTATTAAAGTCATAGTTTAGAAAATCGAAACGTTAGAATCGAATGATTAATTAATTAATTTAAAATTTGAAATCTATAAATAAAAATTATAATTATTTAATCTAATATTTTACAGAATATTCCAGAGTCCAGTCCATTAGGACTAGGGATATCAAGAGTGACACTAGCAGAACATATTGAGACACCCCATACTCCTGTATCATCTTCAAGGGAGCAACTACCAGCAGGGAAAACTATGGAAGAAGTCCCAGATCCTTCTACATCATGTGACTATATACATGAACATGTAAATATGTTTAATACTAGCTTTCTTTTTTAACTATAATAAAAAGAACCGCTCGACCGATTTTGTGCAAACTTCACATAAACCACCTACTAAATAGTCCGAACAAAGCCTAAACATTTGGTTTGGATAGGTGAGCCCGTTCTTGAGTTATACAATTACAACGAAAAGTGGCATCGATTCTTATATACATATATTGATACTAACTTTCTGCCAGCGTATTATGTGGCGCCCATGTGGGCTATACGAATTCAAGTTAAAAATGACAGAACTTCTTTCTTTTTGCCCCCTTTTTCACCCCCTTAGGGGTAGAATATCGGAAAAGCTTTTTTTATTGGATGCCTACGTCATACAAAGAACACACCCTCCAAGTTTCAGGACTCTACGATCAGTGGTTTAGGCTGTGCGTTGATCCGTCAGTCATTCAGGACAAAGCATTTTATTTTATACAGATACCATACTAACAGCCGGTTGCATGAAACTTTTTATCATTTATATGAATATCACAAAACATATCAATAATAAGAATACTTTTAATATTTTTTATGTTATCAATACATCGATATAATAATTAAGTTTTAATATTTTTTATGTTATCAATACATCGATATAATAATTAAGTAAACATATATCATGACTATTTAGACGACAAACATAAAATAACAGCAAAATTATTAAATTTTATCCTCCATTTTGACAGATCTTGAATGACAGTTCTTCCTTCTCACGTATTTTTTGTTGCAACTGGGTGCAAAAATGTCTTATTGTTATTTCAGATTGCTCCAGTCGAATCCCGAGCACTTGTATCAAACACACCAAGTGTTACTCCTAAACCCATATACAAGAAACGCTACCCAATACTAAAAAATATAAATGCATCAAAAACCAGTGATTTAACGCCCAGAGAACTATTATTATACAATTTGTGCAGAAAGAAAATGAGGACTATAAACAAGCTCAAATATAGATTGAAAAATATAAGGAAAAGAATTAAAAAAGCACCGAAAATAACCCGAAGGAAGAAGGTACACCTTTAAGCAAAAATATATGGCTTTAGTCTATACTTAATCTATACTAATATTATAAAGAGGAAAGATTTGTTTGTTTGTAGGGTTTTAACTCAATAACTACAGGCCCGATTTTAAAAATTCTTTCACCGTTAGAAAGCTACATCTTTACGAAGTGTCATAGGCTATATTTATTTGCAGAAATAATTAGGGATCCCTACTAAAACTTGAATAATGTAACCCAAGGTGTAAAAAAATGTCCACGCGGGCGAAGCCGCGGGCGGAAAGCTAGTAGATTATAAAGCTAAACCTAATTAGCAAAAATCTTACTCATAAATGCTGTTAAGCGTTAATCCGAACTTATGGTCGTAGCTTAATCCTGGATTACGACGTTAAGTAAGGATTAGATGAGAAATGGTTCTGATTACAGGTTTATTATAAGTAAGACGGGAAGTTTGTTTGCTTGAACGTGCTAATCTCAAGAAATACTGGTCCGATTTGAAAAATTCTTTCAGTGTTAGATAGCCCATTTATCGAGGAAGGCTGTAGGCTATATATCATCACGCTAAAACCAATAGGAGCGGAGCACCACTATTCCACGCGAACGAAGTCGCGGGCAGAAGCTAGTTTCATATATAACTAATACTATACTTTCTTTGCAGGATATAAGATTGCCATTTCTTCAAATTAATAATATTAAAGAGCCTGTAGCTAGTCCAACACAGCGTATTGTGGATATATCCAACAAAATCACGTCAGAAGCTCTCCCGGACCCCTCCACAATTAGTAACGAAATTTCAGTTGAAAAGAAACAGTTTGTGAAATCCAAAAAGGAATTGAAACAAGCGATAATCATGAAAAATCTAAAAAAGATAATAGACACCAGTGCCGCTGTGACAAAACTCAAAAATAATGAAATATATTGCATTATTATTGCAAACACTAATTAAAAAAATTAGAAGAGCGCTAAGGAAGACTGTAAAGAAGCCAGAAAGTCTGACAATCAGTCTTACCCGATGTGTACCCGGTAACTGGGTTGTGGAGGTCAGATAGGCAGTCGCTCTATAAAACACTGGTACTCAGCTACATCCAGCTTAGACTGAAAGCCGACCCCAACATAGTCGGGAAAAGGCTAGGCAGATGATGATGACATATTCCAGGGAATATAAAACTACGATTCTAAATAATTTAGAAGTAATCAATTTTCCCTCACAGTCAAACTTAATTATGTGACAGGGAAAAATGAGATTATTGCGTATTATTTTTCCAGCTACAGAAAACAGCCAATTTTTAACCGACTGCGACAGAAGGAGGGTTATGTTGTTCGAGTGTATGTATGTATGTCGGACCCATATTGGATAGGAATGAGTCTAGGTTATTTAATGGGTCCCGACTGTCAAAGTCGCTAGATCCCGTATTTAAATATACTATTTGTTATAGTTTAGGTCAATAACTTTCTACGCATTTTCCCTTCAGATCAACCAGACTTGTTTTATTCTTTTAGTTTATAATAATAGTATTTTTACGCAGTCGGTTTTTTTTCCTTTCAATGTGACCGGTTTTTATGTGCATACAACACAACACTCTTGTGAAGACGAGAAGAGTAAATGTGTAAAGAAAAATAAATAAAACATTTGATTTAATTATTAAGTAGTTTTCATTTAGTATTAGTCTTGTGAGAATGGTGAGCCAGCATTCGTATTCAAGAAGAAAATACCAGTGGATCTGAAAATAATAGAAGAACATGTGTAATCACTACATAGTATAAAACAAAGTCGCTTTCTCTGTCCCTATATCCCTATGTATGCTTAAATCTTTAAAACTACGCCACGGATTTTGATGCGGTTTTTTTTAATAGATAGAGTGATTAATGAGGAAGGTTTTAGTATATAATTTGTCAAGTTTTTGTATCCATTAGCTAAAATATCGCGGGCGAAGCCGCTGGCGGGAAGCTAGTAATATAATAATCTATACTAATTTAATAAAGCTGAAGAGTTTGTTTGTTTGAGCGCGCTGATCTCAGAAACTACTGGTACGATTTGAAAAATTCTTTCAGTGTTAGATAGCCCATTTATCGAGGAAGGCTATAGGCTATATATCATCACGCTAAAACCAATAGGAGCGGAGCACCACTATTCCACGCGGACGAAGTCGCGGGCAGAAGCTTTTATGTAATAATAAACATGTAACCTTTTTGATTACAAATATATTTCTTACTTCATGACTTAGGCCCAAGTGTAGTACTAGTAATTATTAGTTATGGGCTAGTCTGCCATATAACGGATCCGATTAACTTAAAACAGCTGTTTACCATAAATTCAAACATCTAACTTTCGATGGGTAACGTATTATTTGAGACTAGCTTCTGCCAGCGACTTCGTCCGCGTGGTATAGTGGTGCTCCGCTCCTATTGGTCTTAGCGTGATGATATATAGCCTATAGCCTTCCTCGATAAATGGACTATCTAACACTAAATCGGACCAGCGGTTCCTGAGATTAACGCGTTTAATCAAAATGACAACATTTCCCTTCACTGCTCTGCTCCTATTGATTGTAGCGTGATGAAAAGTATACTATAACCATCTCAAGAGTATGACAAATAATTGTACCAAGTTTCATTAAAATCCGTCGAGTAGTTTTTGTTTCTATAGAGTTTATACATACAGACGGACAGACAAAAATTTTACTGATTGCATTTTTGGCATCAGTATCGATCCCTAATCACCCCCTGATAGTTATTTTGGAAATATATTTCATGTACAGAATTGACCTCTCTACAGATTTATTATAAGTATAGATAGATTTTTATTCCTGAAACGGTCGATTACCAAACCAGGGTTGAACTAGAAGTGGGTAACACGAAATTTACAGCTTCTTGGTTAAAAAACGTTTTTGTTTAACGGGCCGATTATTTAACCATCAGTCGGTGAATTGGCCCTTAATAATCACACAGTAACTCGCCATAGCATGGCGAAGTTGTAGTGTCCTAGTGGTTGAGGCACCTGCCTCTCGTGTACGAGTGTGCGGGTTCGAAACCTGGCAAGTACCACTGTGACTTTTCTAAAGTCATATGTACTTTCTAAGTATATCTTAGACGTCACTGACTAACGGTGAAGGAAAACATCGTGAGGAAACCTGGACTAAAAAAAGTCTGAAACCACCAACCCGCCTTGAGCACACGTGTTGATCAATGCTCATGCCTTCTCTGTGTGAGAAGAGGCCTGTGCCCAGCAGTGGGACAATATATAGGCTGATGATAGAAACTTGCCATAGTAACAAGATACGTACCCGGTCTTGGCTGTTCCACCTCCCATCCTCAATGTCTCTGAAGAGGAACAGTTCCGACTCAGAGCTGACACCAAGGAGTCGCAGCGTTGTCCCGTGAATCCTCCATTGATGAGGGATTCGGCCATGTAGTACACACATCTGGAATATATACAATTTTATTTAAAAGAAAACTTTTTTTTTTTTAAAAAAAAAACGTTGCCCCACACTAGGAATTACTCCTGTGTCGTGGGTGCGTTTACAAACATACATTACACATGCACAAACACCCAGACCCGGAACAATTTTAGTTGTCCCGTGCGGGAATCGAACCCGCGACACAGCGCAGCAGCCAATTGCTCAGCCACTACGCCAAACGTGCCGCCAACTTGGTTTTTAGCGTCAACAAGGAACCCTTACAGCCATGTCCGCCTGTCTGTCTGTCCGCGGCATGGCTTAGAGGTTCTTGGTACTAGAAAGCTGAAATTTGGTATAGATATGTACATATATTGATCACGCCGACAGAGTGGTAAAATAAAATTATGAAAAACATTTTTTTTAGGGTAGCTCCCATACAGGTAAAGTGGGGATGAATATTTTATTTCTCGTGTATGACTTCGTGTGGGATATCGTTAGATAGGTCTTTCAAAAATACTATAGGTGTGCAAAGACTATTTTTCGGTAAAGGGAGCCATTTGTGAAATATTAAGCTTTTAAGTGCAAGTTTTTGCTCGATACGAACATCCCCCCTCTAACTTTTGAATGGCTGTCCCTAGAAATGTGAAAAAGTTCACAGATGTAGCACATAACAATGAATTTACGAGGAAAACTATCACGGCTAAGTAGGCTTAACCGGTTACAGAGTTATAGTCGACTAACTCCTACTACGGAACCCTACTGCGCGTGGCCCGACACGCACTTGGCCGGTTTTATCTAGGTACGTGTAAAAGTTCTAGCTAGAGAAAAATAAAATAAACCACTATTTAGTAACCTTACCTGTGATGGCTACAGTTCCTGTCAGGACATCCTGGCATATCCCTCCCACCATTGGGGTAGAAGTCGACATCCCCTGCTGGCAACACCAGCCCCGAGTAGCCAGCGTCCGTGTGTATGACCTCAGTGTATATACCGTCTGTGGGTCTGAACGATGAGGGGTTGGTAATCCAGCCAGGCAGGGCTGGGTCCAGGGCTGTGGGGAGAGATTTGGGGAAATTAGGGCCTAATCTGTAGTTCAAATATAAAAAAAAAAAACAATAAGGAGCTCGTGGCTAAGTAACAGCCGTACGGTTAAGCTGTGCTTGGCGCGGCTGGTCCGTGGATGGGTGACCATCCATGAAAGCAAAGCGTCTCGGAAAGCACGTTAAGCTGTTGGTCCCGGCTGTCCTTTGTAGATCTTTGACAGTCGTTACGGGTAGTCAGAAGCCAGGAAGTCTAACAACAAGTCTTACCAAAGGGTACCGTGTTTAATTACCCGGCAACTGGGTTGTGAAGATCAGATAGGCAGTCGCTCTATGTAAAACACTGGTACTCGACTGCATCCGGTTTAGACTGGAAGACGACCTCAACATAGTGGGGGAAAAGGCTAGGGAGATGATGAAATATTAAAAACAATAATTGTGTAGGCCTTTGCCACAACAATTAATTTTAATAGATTTTTTTTTTGAAGTTTCGTATTTTACCCGTGATATAAGGCACATTGCCTCCAAGGTGTCTGCCGATGACCCCCGCCTGGTGCCCCCCGAGGCTGTGGCCCACGATGTGGTAGTTGTGCAGCCTGGCGCCGCTCGCACTGTTCAACCACTCTATGTAGCTGGCCACGTGCTCCGCTGGGAGGAAATAAATAAAGTTTTTGATGAAAGAAAGTCGTTACTAAGAAACTAAGTAGACAGTGTTACCGACGCTGACACTGACGCCGATGCTGACACCGACTCTGACACCGACACTGACACCGACGCTGAGACCGACGCCGACATCGACGCCGACGCTGACACCGACGCCGACACTGACGCTGACACCGACGCCGACACCGACGCTGACACTGACGCCGATGCTGACGCCGACTCTGACACCGACACTGACACTGACGCTGAGACCGACGCCGACACCGACGCCGACGCTGAGACCGACGCTGACACCGACGCCGACACCGACGCCGACGCTGACACCGACGCAGATACCGACGCCGACACCGACGCCGACGCTGACACCGACGCAGATACCGACGCCGATGCTGACACCGACTCTGACACCGACAAAGGCCACAAAGGCCGATGCCAACGCTGAGGCCGACGCCGACGTTTTGTCCAGGTTTCCTCACGATGTTTTCCTTATATGCGGTTTACACTGGAAGCCGACCCCAACATAGTTGGGAAAGGGCTAGGCAGGTGATGTCAACTGACCTGATCTGATGGAGTTCATGAGCGCCACCATATAGCTCACTAGGGCACCCTCACTCCAGTCGGTCATCATCAGATTTACATCCTCAGCGGTCAGGTACGCTGGAAGATAAAGAATTGGGTAGATGGCGCCACAGTCAGTGAGGGCTACCGCGCTTGAATTCGCCGCTAGAGGCGCTAGTGTCAGCTCTCAAGAAATGTCAAATGTAAGAGATATTTTACTGCGAGAACTTTTATCGCAGGTTTCTACAAATTATTGATGTTTATTAATTGCAAATATTGTGCCATTCCTGATAGCAAATATGTGTACTTTAATAGTTCTACTAGCTTTCCGCCCGCGGCTTCGCCCGCGTGGACATTTATTTTAAACCTTGGGTTACATTATTCAAGTTTTAGTAGGGACCCCTAATTATTTCTGGAAATAAATATAGCCTATGAGCCTATACTTCGTAAAGATGAAGGTTTCTAACGGTGAAAGAATTTTTAAAATCGGCCTAGTAGTTATGAGTTATAACCCTACAAACAAACAAATCTTTCCACTTTTATTAGTATAGATAAATGTTAGTCCTTTACACAAAACGCTAAGCACAAAGCAGCCCGAAGTCAGGAAGTTGGTGGTGTTATACCCCGAGCTTACGAGGGCATGTTAAGCCGTCGTCCTCGGCTGCTATCTTGATAGCAGTCGTTGTTACAATTCCATGTCAGAGGCCGTCAGGCAGGTTTAAGAAAACTCTGACACTAGGGCTTGTTAGATTGGTAAAACTAGCAGCCCACACGACACGAAGTTAGCGTAGTGAGCTCATGCCTTCTCTGTATGAGAAGAGGCCTGTGCCCAGCAGTGGGACAATATATGTTGCCCAACAGTGGGATAGTGTATGATTTAGCAGCTTACCATTAACCATTTGTACGTTAAAGTTGGAAGTGGGCGTGTTCCTCCAGCCGTGGACGAGGAACACAGTCTTCTTGGCAGGATCGAAGTTCGACGCGCTAAGGATGCCATCAGCGCCGTACGGGATCGGCTGACTCACTCTGGGGTTGAGTCTAAAAATCAACATTATCCGTCTTACTAATAAAGTACGATTCATTTTTAATCTGCTGTTTAGCAAGGGATCAGCAAAAATCTCACCGATAAATGTTACTTACCTACCGTTAATCCGAACTTAAGTTACTAGCTTAATCCTAGATTACAACGTTAAGTAAGGTAGGGGAGAAATGGTTCGTTGAACTTCAGATTACAGTTTTTTTGTAAGAAGAAGGATCTGTCTAGCATTTTCCAAACTATGTTGGGGTCGGCTTCCAGTCTAACTGTCTAACAGGATGCAGCTGAGTACCAGTGTTTTACATGGAGCGACTGCCTATCTGATCTCCCTTTGTTACCGGGTAACACTAACACGATACCCCTTGGTAAGACTGGTTGTCAGATTTTCTGGCTTCTGACTACCCGTAACGACTGTAAAAGATCTACAAATGAGACCCGTCCGGACCGCCACTGAGAAGTTAGCCGCTTTGTTTTTTTTAATAACTAGTTATTAAAACAATTCATAAACGGTCATCCATCCACCGACCGACCGCGGCAAGGTAAGCTTAACCTTCCTACCTAGTAAAAAGATGGTAGTTATTGTGAGCGCTGGGGTTGTATCTGGCAGACGCGAGCAGGTCTGAAGTCTTCAGCCAGAGGTCCACCAGCTCGGGTCCGTGGGGTCCCGACATGTGCTGGTAGCGAGGACCTGGAGACGGCTTGGAGACCACATCGTCTGTTGGGTAGGCTGGAAAAAGTAGCTATAAGTTAGGTATTTGGATTATAATTCCAACCGCATCATGGGAGAATAGAGAATAGAGAAAAAAAATGAAAGAAAGAATCCGGATAAAAACTATCGTATGTCCTTATCCAGGTTTTAACCTATCTCTCTACCAAATTTCGTCTAAATCGGTTCAGCCGTTTAACCGTGCGTAACAGACAGTTTTTTGTTTTTTTTTTAACTGACTTTTTAAAAAGCCGGCCAAGTGCGTGTCGGGCCACGCGCAATAGGGTTCCGTAGTAGGAGTTAATTAGTCGACTATAACTCTGTAACCGGTTAAGCCTACTTAGCCGTGATAGTTTTCCTTGTAAGTTCATTACATGTACTACGTCTGTGAATTTTTTAATATTTCTAGGTACAGCCATTCAAAAGTTAGAGATGATGCTCGTATCGAACAAAAATTTGCGCCCCCCCCCTCTAACTTTTCGGCTAACTAACTCCTACTACGGAACCCTACTGCGCGTGGCACAACACGCACTTGGCCGGTTTTTTTTTTATTTGAATTCGTACTTATAGCCCACGCGAGCGAACCGCTGGCGGAAAGCTAATTAGAATTAAATATTATTAACAAGTTACCTACCTGATATTGTTGATATAATTGTCAGTAGCAAGCCGACAGTTAGAGCCGCCATTTTGAAAACAAAAACACAAAACAATTAATTATTTTTTGACGGTATCGTAAGATCGCTCGCTGTTAATTGATATGTAAATTAATTGATAGTCATAATTATGATATTAAAATCTTATCCTTATCAAAATTATCTTGCAAAACAAATCTTTTCATAGACGAGGATTATACAGGCTGTTTTGAGGGAGCTCGTGGCTAAGTAACAGCCGCACGGGTCGACCGATCAAAGGTTAAGCTGGGCTTGGCGCGGTCGGTCCGTGGTTGGGTGACCATCTTTGTCATAGCAAGACTCCTCCGTGTCTCGGAAAGCACGTTAAACTGTTGGTCCCGGCTGTCACTTGTACATCTCTGACAGTCGTTACGGGAAGTTAGAAAATCTGACTACCAGTTCTAACAAAGGGGTATCGTGTTACCCGGTAACTGGGTTGTGGAGGTCAGATAGGCAGTCGCTCCACGTAAAACACTGGTACTCAGCTGCATCCGGTTTAGACTGGAAGCCGACCCCAACATAGTTGGGAAAAGGCTAGGCAGATGATGATGATGACCCACGGCCAATTTTGGTTGTTGATGACCCCCCCCCCCCGAATATTTGGCTGCGGCCCCGCCTCAAAATACTGTTTATTTTTCCTCAATTTTGACAGATCTTGAATGACAGTTCTTCCGTTTCACGTATAAGTAACCTGATATATTTTTTGCTGCAACCGGCTCTTAGTGTCAGTCTCTTACTGTCTAAAACCCATCCATGTTCCTTACTCCACCCTTTACGTTCCGGGGGGGTGGTAACCCTTACGAACATCCCACAGCCACAGCTCATAAGTTGAACACCGTGTATAAAAGTTACTATTCTACAATCATTTTCACGCACGATTTTATCGACCACTCGATATCATCACGGGGAAACCACGCGAGTGACGTCATGATTTTGTTTTTACAGTTGAATAATTTACTTATATCTGAACTTTAATCTATAATCTAACTTTTACTTAAATCCTAATTATATAGTAGACTAGGTTTCCGCCAGCGGCTTCGCTCGCGTGGGCAATACGAATTCAAATTAAAAAAAACATGTTCAAAGATTCCGTTGTAAGTCGTGGTGGCATAGTAGTTAAGGCACCTGCCTCTCGTGTACGAGTACGCAGGTTCGAAACTTGGCAAGTACCAATGTGACTTTTCTGAAGTCATATGTACTTTCTAGGTATCTCTTAGACGTCACTGACTAACGGTGAAGGAAAAACATCGTGAGGAAACCTGGACTTAAAAAAATAATGTCTGAAATCGCCAATCCGCCTTGAGCAAGCGTGGTGATTAATGCTCATGCCTTCTCAGTATGAGAAGAGGCCTGTGCCCAGCAGTGGGACAATATATAGGCTGCTGATGAATGATTCCGTTACGTACTAACATACATACGTCTGAAGCTGATAAAAGCGTATTAATGACAGAGTTTAACAAAAACTTTGCCCCCCTTTTTCATCCCCTCAGCGGTAGAATTTCGTAAAATCCTTTCTTATCGGATGCCTACGTCATACAAAGAACACACCCTCCAAGTTTCAGGTCTCTACGATCAGTGGTTTAGGCTGTGCGTTGATCTGTCAGTCATTCAGGACAAAGCATTTTATATGTATAGAAGACTAGCTGTTTCTCGCGGTTTCACCCGCGTCTCAAGAGAACTAGGTACTTCACGCACCCGGATAAAATTTGCACTATTTCGTTATCCGGGTTTCAATTTATCTTCAAGCCAAATTTCATCCGTTTCGACCAATGTTTTTTCCACTTCCCGCACCTAAATAAAAGGTAGCTTATAATCGTCTCCAGGATTACATCTATCTCTATGCAAAATTATATAAATCGGTTGATCGGTTTTGTCGTGAAAGCTTAACAAACAAACAAACTCATTTCCCCATTTTGTGTATTATTTAAGATGTAATTCATTACACATAAATGATTATTGATTACATGTAATCATATTAATTTGTTGATAGGGATAAGAATGTATTTTCTTTTCCTTATATTCATTCATTTACATATCAACATATTATGTATTAAAAACATTTAAAAAAAAACCAAAAAAAAACCGGCTAAGTGCATGTCGGGCCACGCGCAGTAGGGTTCCGTAGTAGGAGTTAGTTAGTCGACTATAACTCTGTAACCGGTTAAGCCTACCTCCGTGATAGTTTTCCTTGTAAGTTGATGTGCTACGTCTGTGATTTTTTTCACAAGTCTAGGTACAGCCATTCAAAAGTTAGAGGGGGGGATGCTCGTATTGAACAAAAATTTGCACTGAAAAGCTAGATATGTCGTCAAATGGCTCGCTTAAACGAAAAATGGTCTTCCACATATAATATTTTTTCCACCCATAATATTTTTGAAAGACCTATCTAACGATACCCCACACGAAGGGGTACGCGAGAAAAAAAATATTCATCCCCACTTTACGTGTTTGGGAGCTATCCCAAAAAAAATATTTTTCAAAAATTAATTTTATCACTTTCTCGGCGTGATCAATATACATATATCCATACCAAATTTCAGCGTTCTAGTATCAAGAACCTCGGAGCTATGCCGCGGACAGACAGACAGACAGACGGACATGGCGAAACTATAAGGGTTCCTTGTCGGACTACGGAACCCTAAAAACAGGCCAAGTGCGTGTCGGGCCACGCGCAATAGGGTTCCGTAGTAGGTCTTAGTTAGTCGACTACAACTCTGTAACCGGTTAAGCCTACTTAGCCGTGATAGTTTTCCTTGTTAATTCATTACATGTGCTACGTCTGTGATTTTTTTTTATTTCTAGGGACAGCCATTCAAAAGTTAGAGGGGGGGGGGGGTTGCTCGTATCGAACAAAAATTTACACTTAAAAACTAGATATTTCGCAAACGGACCCCTAAATCGAAAAATGGTCTTCCCACAACTGCTCTATTTTAAAAAACCTATTCAAAGATACCTCACCCGACAGGATACACGAGATAAAAATATTCATCCCCACTTTACCTGGGGAGCCACCATAAAAAAAAAAATTTCATAATCTTAACTTTGCCCCCCTTTTTCACCCCCTTAGGGGTAGAATTTCGGAAAATCCTTTATTATCGGATGACTAAGTCATACAAAGAACACACCCTCCAAGTTTCAGGTTTCTACGATCAGCGGTTTAGGCTGTGCGTTGATCCGCCAGTCATTCAGGACAACGCATTTTATATGTATAGTACAGGGGTCTCCAAACTACGGCCCGCGGGCCAAATCCGGCCCGCCACTGCCATCAATCCGGCCCGCAACAGCTTATGACTAGTGTCATCAATCTGACCCACGACAGCCAATGTTTTACTGTTGTTACTATTGCTGTGATAAGGTGAATGAAAACACAGAATGATATGCAACTGAAATAGATAGTACCTAGAACAGTACACAGTATCACTACTCGACACTAGACGTTACGTGTCACAATACACAATCAATAGTAATTGAAATGCAATAAAAGCCTATGTTTGCTTAGGTGGGCAGAAAAAATAAAATTATTATTGCCCTTGCAACATACCAAAAAAAATATTATGGCCCCAAGGCTTCAAAGTTTGGAGACCCCTGGTATAGATGATACGGCCCCTACGTGCGCGAGTTCGACTCGCGATTGGCCGATTTTGTTATGTATGACGCGCACTGATGAACATTGTACATTGATACATACAACAGTAAGGTAGGTACGTGATAGGTACATTAACTGATAAGTGGGACTAAGTCCACACCACATCGCGTGTAATCACGTTGCTCACAACACAATGGCATAGTTAGAAGAAGTAAGTAACAGCCGTGATCGATAGATTAGCAAGGTTAAGCTGTGCTAGCCGCGGTCAGACCATGAATGGGTAACAGTTTTCGTAACATAGCTCTACCCCTCCGTGCCTCGGCTCGCACGTGTCGCTGTCGGTCCTGCGCCTGATCTCTCCCCGGTCGTGTCGGACTGCCGACTCATCGGACTGTGAGAGTGAGGGAGTAGAGAGTGCACCTGTGTCTGCAAGCGTGCGTGCACTATAATATCTCCTGCGTACCTGGCTAGTCTTCATTGAGATTGGCCGCAGTGATCGAAGTCAATCTGGCTGGAGGGATTTTTAGTCGGGAGTCCAAAGAAAAAACTGTCCCCAATCGAGCTACGTGATCTGTTCATATGAAACTTTTCTTTAATCATCATCTGCCTAGCCTTTTCCCAACTGTATTAGAGTCGGCTTTCAGTCGAACCGGATCCAGCTGAGTACCAGTGTCTTACATGAGCGACTCCCTATCTGACCTCCACAACCCAGTTACCGGGCAACACGGTACCCTTTGGCAAGACTTGTTATCAGACTTTCTGGCGTCTGACTACTCGTAACGACTGTCAAAGATCTACAAATGACAACCGGGATCAACAACTTTGCATTTTTATGCTTTTCTCTACTACGAGAATATGAAAATTAAAAAAAAACAGTAGATATTGTAAGTCGTGGTGGCCTAGTGTCTAAGGCAAAGCATCATGTACGATTGTGCGGGTTCGAAACCTGGCTAGTACCAATGTGACTTTTCTAATGTCATGTCTGTCTATCTTAGGGTCAGTTTATACTAGCACAGAGTCGAAGCGCATCGAAGCGTCTATACAAAACTGAACATAACAAATTCAACCTTAATTCCACAGCGTAACGCACACATTACTTCTGTGATTCTAAAAAGACGCGCGAATTCCGAAGAATACGCGCGTCTGCGCGTGAACAACGCTGATTGGTGCGCGCGCATTCTCGCGTATCCATGCGCCCACTAGCGAATCTATTCCGCTCCTTTTCTTCCGCTTTCTTTTTCTTCTTTCTTCGTTTTCTTCTTCTTTAACTTCCGATATAAGTACCTACCTAATATCATAGCAAGATCAATGTCAACCATTTTACACAAGTTTTGGCTACGAGAGTCAGCTGGCAAGTGATTCAATAGCACTGCTGTGGAAGCCCACCTACACGTAAAAAAGTGCACGCGTATTCTAGCGAATGCGTGCGCATTCGTGTGGCTTCGCTTTAGTTGTAAAGAATTTGACGCTTCGATGCGCTTCGACTCTGCGCTAGTATAAATTGACCCTTAGACGTCACTGAAGAAAAAACATAGTGAGAAAACCTGGACTTAAAATGTCTGAAATCGCTAATTCGCCTCGAACAAGCGTGGTGATCAATGCTCATGCCTTCTCTGTATGAGAAGAGGCCTGTGCCCAGCAGCGGGACAATATATAGCCTGATGATGATTATGACGTAGATATAGTTGGGTATTTTTATAAACTGTAATTTGTGATTTGATGTACCACAAATGCTAACGATACTCTGACTTATTCTAGCTTTAGGAACTGCTCAATGTCGGCGTTAAAACAAAGGCTTAGTAGACGCCTAAAGATAAGGCTTCATAATTATGTTAATTAATCTTGTAGGTACGATTAATTGTACATGTTTTTGATAACGATCGTGTTTATAAGAATGATTTTAATCTCGGTACAGTTAACTAGATTTTAAACCGCGGCGTCGCCTGCGGTGACTATTTAATAAGAATCAGGGATAATAATATACAGGCACGGTCGCTGTCAAATAAGGGAGAGGGGGGCATCAACAACCAAAACTGGCCGAAATGTTGACTGAAGCCGAATGTTTCAAGCAAGCTCCAAAATTGAACGATCTATTTCGATTAACGATTTACCTTTGCGTAATTACAATGAAATTTTTCATAAATTATTTATTTTTTGGAGGTTTGTCAATTAGACGTGTCACGTGTACGATTTAGGGGGGTCTTGTCACCTGTGCCCCCCACACTCCCTCGGACCGCCACTGAAAATATAGCTTTCTATTAGTGAAAGAATTTCTACAATCAGTTCAGTAGTTTCTGAGATTATGCATTCGATACTGACATATAAACGTACCTACACTATTTACTCCTTTTAACCGACTTAAAAAAAGGAGGTTCTGTATTTGACCCGTGTGTATGTATGTCAGGACAAAGCATTTTATATGTATAGATATTAATGTAGGATTAGTTAGGTAGTAGATTAACATCTAGGCTCGTGGGTGGCTATCTATATCTTTTCATTCAATCTCTGTTTTTCCAATATAATTCATGATTAATTAATATGTTGAGTTATTTTGTTAAAATGGCGGCTTCGAGTGCTATACTACTTTTTATAATCGCTTCAGTAGCATCAGGTAAACTAGTGTTTTTAAAAGGCATTTTTTTCACGCAAAAACAGGGGTGTTATAAGTTCTACGTCATCGTAACCCTCAAATAGATGGACCGCTTTCCATTTGAAAGCCAGTTTCCTTGCGGTGGTTCTTAGCTATGTTTGGTTAATATCGGTCCAGCAGTGTTAGAGTATCAGCTCTTTTCAGGAGTTTTTTTTAAGTTCGTTATATTATATAACTAGCTTCTGCCAGCGACTACGTCCGCGTGGAGTAGTGGTGCTCCGCTCCTATTGGTCTTAGCGTGATGATACATAGCCTATAGCCTTCCTCGATAAATGGACTATCTAACACTGAAAGAATTATTTAAATCGGACCAGCGGTTCCTGAGATTAGCGCGTTTAAACAAAATGACAACATTTCCCTTCACTGCTCTGCTCCTATTGATTGTAGCGTGATGAAAAGTATACTATAACCATCTCAGGAGTATGACAAATAATTGTACCAAGTTTCGTTAAAATCCGTCGAGTAGTTTTTGTTTCTATAGAGTTTATACAGACAGACAGACAGACAGACAGACGGACAGACAGACAGACAAAAATTTTACTGATTGCTTTTTTGGCATCAGTATCGATCCCTAATCACCCCCTGATAGTTATTTTGGAAATATATTTCATGTACAGAATTGACCTCTCTACAGATTTATTATAAGTACCTAAGTATAGATAAGTCTGTGATTTTTTTTCATAATCTAGCAGCCGTTTCAATGTTTGAGGGGTATATCAGGTATTTAGACGCTCCAATCTAACAGCATTTTCAATCTTGATATTTATTTCGCAAATATGTAGCTTCCTAAATAGGGAAATGGCCTTCTCACACACGCAATATTTTTGAAAGACTATCCAACGATACCCCACACAATGGGGTCACATGACAAAAAAATTCATCACCAATTCGTGTAGGGAGAATAAAATATGTTACCACTTGTTTGGCGTGATCCATATATGCATATCCATATCAAATTACAGCTTTCTATTACAGCGGACAGACGGACATTACGAAATTACAGGGTTTCTGGTCGACTACGGAATCTCAAACTTAAACTCAATAGGATTCCTTATTGACTAGGAAACTCTAAAAACCACCGTGATATTACATGTTAATGATTTGTCTTTTCCAGGTCTCCCAACAGACAGGACTGACGATGTGGTCTCCAAGCTGTCCCCGGGTCCTCGCTACCAGCACATGACGGGACCCCACGGCCCCGAGCTGGTGGACCTCTGGCTGAAGATCTCGGACCTGCTCGCGTCCGCCAGATACAACCCCAGCGCTCACAATAACTACCATCTATTTACTAGGTAAGGATGAAGGTTCTTAGGGGCTCGTAGCTAAGTAACAGTCGTGCAGATCGTTAGATTAGCAAGGTGAAGCTACGCTAGCTGCGGTCAGTCCATGGATGGGTGATCGTTCCTCCGTGCCTCGGAAAACACGTAAAGCAGTGCGTCCCGGCTGTCATCTATAGATCTTTGACAGTTGCTACGGGTAGTCAGAAGCCAGAAAGTGTGACAAGCAAGGGGTATCCAGTAACTGGGTTGTGGAGGTCAGATAGGCAGTCGTTCCATGTAAAACACTGGTACTCAGCTGTATCTGTTTAGACTAGAAGCTGAGACCCTCAGAGTTGGGAAGCTAGGTAGATGACTAAATCATGAGTTTGTGAAAAACTGTTAACGTTCTGTACAAATGTCATACTTCTTCTTCTTATCGTGTAGGCTGCAGGGTCACTAACCTAACAAGCGCTAGTGTCCAAGTTTTCTCAAACCCGCCTGACGTCCTCTGACATGGAATTGTAACAACGACTGATAACAAGGCAGCAGTCGGGGACGAGACGGCTTGACGTGCCCTCTTATGCATACTAATATTGGCTTTGCGGGAAAGGGACGACGACTAATCCGATCGAAAACGTGTCAAAAGCATGATCATCATTTTGGGCTTCAATGAAACCGGGCATTGTTTGTGGCTATATCTGTTTTTTGACCGACTTCAAAAAAAAGGAGGAGGTTATCAATTCGACTGTATTTTTTTTTTTTTTTTTATGTTTGTTACCTCATAACTTGCGACTGGGTGAACCGATTTACATGATTCTTTTTTTATTTGAAAGCTGATGCTTCCCGTGTGGTCCCATTTAAATTTTATCACTACCGGTTCAGCCGTTTTATAAATATATCAAAAATAACGATTTATCTCTACTTGCTGATATGCCAAATACTTAGATGATTTGGTTATTTACGCTTATTACAACTTAAAAAAGTGGTGTTTATTTTTTTGTTAAGATAGCAAAACCGAGACACTGAAAAGCGAAAAAATAAAAAAGCTTTTTACAAAAAAATTAAAACCGACTTCAGAAAAAAAACTGAAAAGTAAAAAATAATTTTTATTTAAACGCTTTACGACCAAAACATCGCTTTCGAAGTCGGTGGCGAAATACTAACAATAGTAACTTACAAGACACCGACTTCGAAAGCGATGTTTTGGTCGTAAAGCGTTTAAATAAAAATTATTTTTTACTTTTCAGTTTTTTTTTTGGAAGTTTTTTTAATTTTTTTGTAAAAAGCTTTTTTCTCTCATCAGATTAAACCCCAGAGTGAGTCAGCCGATCCCGTACGGCGCTGATGGCATCCTCAGCGTCTCGAACTTCAATCCTGCCAAGAAGACTGTGTTCCTCGTCCACGGTTGGAAGAACACCCCCCTCTCACTCTTCAATGTACAGCTGGTTACTGGTACGTGGTCCTAGGCTTATCCCTGGGGGGTTCGACAAGTGGAAAAAACGCTAGTAGAATAGAAAACAAAATGTATGGGAATGACAGATAGTTAATCGTAAACGAATGTCATTCCCATACATTTTGTTTTCTATTCTACTAGCTTTTTGCCACTTGTCTAACCCCCCTGGTGATGTTCGAGGCATCTGCCAGTCTGGTTATATTTGCCTTTCTCTACCTTGCACGGGAATACAGAGTCAGTCACAGACAGTCAGACCCTTGGGAGATGAACGAGGCTTCGGGCCGGAGCCAACACGCAGAAGACCTTTGAGATTTTAATTAAATGTAATGTGATACTCACTCAACTGGCGTTTATCTCTGCCTACACAAACTTCGGAGATAGGAGGGGGAAAACGGTAATTTTCATGCAATTTTCAATATAATTCAAAAAATAAAGGACTCCAAAGAAAACGTAACCCTTTTATATGGTATCCCACATGACCTAGTAACCATACTTTGAAATTTTAAACCCTCACTACCCCCACTTTTGCCATTAATCTATATATTTTTTTTTCATTCGCAATATTCATGGACAATCATTCTTTAAAACTGTTCCAAATTTTAGGTCAATAGCATTAGTAGTTCCTGAAATAATCATCTGTGACAGTCAGACAGACAGACGAAGTAAAACCATAAAAGATTCCTTTTACCATTTTTGTTCCAGAACTCAAAAAATTTTAAACCATGTGTTTATAGTTTCAACTTAGATTTTCAATATAGTTTGGATCTTTCTGTTCACGCTTGAAAAACTGTTTCATATTCAATACTCAATTGTTTATTGCATTCCACAATGTTGCTTAGGTGGTAAGAAAAAGCCTAAAAGTCTCGAAGTCAGTGGCGAAATACTAACAATAGTAACTTACAAGACACCGACTTCTAGAGCGATGTTTTGGTCGTAAAGCGTTTAAATAAAAATTATTTTTACTTTTCAGTTTTTTTTTGGAAGTCGGTTTTATTTTTTTTGTAAAAAGCTCTTTTCTTTTTTCGCTTTTCAGTGTCTCGGTCTTGCTATCTTAACAAAATAAACACACCACTTTTTTAGGTTGTAATAAGCGTAAATAACCAAATCATCTAAGTATTTGGCATATCAGCAAGTAGAGATAAATCGTTATTTTTGATATATTTATAAAACGGCTGAACCGGTAGTGATAAAATTTAAATGGGACCACACGGGAAGCACCAGCTTTCAAATAAAAAAAGAATCATGAAAATCGGTTCACCCAGTCGCAAGTTATGAGGAAACAAACATAAAAAAAAAAATACAGTCGAATTGATAACCTCCTCCTTTTTTTGAAGTCGGTTAAAAATAGTTTAATGACAATTGTGGACCCTGTCGGGCACAGCAAAACATATTTATAGGATTCCCGACTACGACAGGCAGCTTTTTAAAGCTTCTTCATCTTACAGCTTACATCGCAGCCGAGGACGTAAACCTCATCATGGTGGACTGGAGCATAGGAGCTGAAGGCAGCTACCTGTCCTCGATCTTAAATGTGATCAGATCTGGTGAGTTGTTCAGACAGTTTTACCAGGGGGTATCGTGTTACCCGGTGACTGGGTTGTGGAGGTCTGATAGGAAGTCGCTCCATGTAAAACACTGGTGCTTAGCTGCAACTGGTTAGATTGGAAGCCGACCCCAACATAGTTGGGAAAAGACCAGGCAGATGATATGCCTGCATTTAAACATAGAATATTTCCCGTTATCTAGATTTCTAGAGCCTGACTAGTAGTGAAGGATAACATCGTGAGGAAACCTGGACTTAAAAGTCTGAAATCGCCAATCCGCCTTGAGCGCACGTGGTGATCAATGATCATGCCTTCTCTGTGTGAGAAGAGGCCTATGTCTAGCAGTGGGACACTAAATAAACTAATGATGACGATGCTTATAAAGATAGATTATTAAATAAACGACTCTCTTCAATCAAAAACTTTATTTCTTTCTTCCCAGCGGAGCACGTGGCCAGCTACATAGAGTGGTTGAACAGTGCGAGCGGCGCCAGGCTGCACAACTACCACATCGTGGGCCACAGCCTCGGGGGGCACCAGGCGGGGATCATTGGCAGACACCTTGGAGGCAATGTGCCTTATATCACATGTGAGTCATCCGCCTGGGCCGTTCCATAGCTCGCTCCTTCCGTAGCATCGCTAGTGAAATACAATAAGGGGGCTGTCCATTTAATCACGTGAGGCTCGAAAGGGGCGGGGAGGGGTCCATAAAAATCTCGAAATATCACAAGTATTTACTTTTTTTTTATTCACAGTGTATTTATTTTTTCGGCAAACGCGTAGGTACAAAATCGAAAGCGGCTTGTAGTGGAAGTCGGTGGTAAAATACCCACAACATTAACTTTATAGACACTGACTTCTAGAGCGACTTAACATAGCATCCTTTTTCTTTTATTTTCTCTCCAGCTCTGGACCCCGCCATGCCTGGCTGGGTCTTCAACCCTGAAGGCTTCAAATCATCAGACGCAATATACACAGAAGTCATGCACACGAATGGGGGGGTGTTCGGCAAGCTCGCCCCAGTGGGGGACGTCGACTTCTACCCCAATGGGGGTATAAATATGCCGGGGTGCCCTGACAATGATTGCAGTCATCATAGGTGAGTTGTTCTCATAGAGCATGACCTTGGGTCCCAACCTAGTGCGTCGTATCTAAAATATGTATTAATTTATAGTTTTTTTTATACTTATATATATGTACTAGCTTCTGCCAGCGACTTCGTCCGCGTGGAAAGTGGTGCTCCGCTCCTATTGGTCTTAGCGTGATGATATATAGCTTATAGCTTTCCTCGATAAATGGACTATCTAACACTGAAAGAATTATTTAAATCGGACCAGCGGTTCCTGAGATTAGCGCGTTTAAACAAAATGACAACATTTCCCTTCACTGCTCTGCTCCTATTGATTGTAGCGTGATGAAAAGTATACTATAACCATCTCAGGAGTATGACAAATAATTGTACCAAGTTTCGTTAAAATCCGTCGAGTAGTTTTTGTTTCTATAGAGTTTATACAGACAGACAGACAGACAAAAATTTTACTGATTGCATTTTTGGCATCAGTATCGATCCCTAATCACCCCCTGATAGTTATTTTGGAAATATATTTCATGTACAGAATTGACCTCCCTACAGATTTATTATAAGTATAGAAGATTGTGTTTTATGGGCCCTAGTTGCCCGAAATAAAGGATAAATAAATAAATAAAATAAGTTAATCCCGTACTTTTTAGGGTTCCGTAGTCGACGAGGAGTCCTTATAGTTTCGCCATGTCCGTCTGTCTGTCTGTCGGTACTAGAAAGCTGAAATTTAGTATAAATATGAATATTGATCACGCCGACAAAGTGGTAAAATAAAATTATTAAGAAAATATTGTTTTGGGTAGCTGCCATACACGTAAATTAAGGATGAATATTTTTTTCTAGCGTACCCCTTCGTATGAGTTATTATTAGATAGGTCTTTCAAAAATATTATAGGTGTGTGAAAACCATTTTACGGCTAAGTGAGCCATTAGCGAAATATCTAGCTTTTAAGTGCAAATTTTTGTTCGATAAGAGCGTCCCCCCTGTCCTTTTGTATGGCTATGCCTAAAAATGTGAAAAACAGACGCAGCACATGCAATGAACTTACAAGCAAAACTATCACAGCTAAGTAGGCTTAACCGGTTACAGAGTTATAGTCGACTAAGACCTACTACGGAACCCTACTGCGCGTGGCCCGACACGCACTTGGCCGGTTTTTTTAAATATGACATCGTATAGCCATGCTAGTCTATAATATTATCCTTACTATAGCGCTAGTAACTCTGTAATGCTCTCACGTTTAAAACAGCTGAACTGATAGAGATGAAATCTTCCAGGGCTATCTACTATATGGCGGAATCGTTAATACAAGGAGGCTTCACGGGGCAGCGCTGTGACAGCTTGAGTTCAGCTGTGATCGGCAACTGTTCCTCAACAGACACACTGAACATGGGCGGTTTTACTGCTAAAACTGGGTAAGTATTAACCGTGAACTTATCTATCTATACTTATAATAAATCTGTAGAGAGGTCAATTCTGTACATGAAATATATTTCCAAAATTACTATCAGGGGGTGATTAGGGATCGATACTGATGCCAAAAATGCAATCACTAAAATTTTTGTCTGTCTGTCTGTTTGTATAAACGTTATAGAAACAAAAACTACTCGACGGATTTTAACGAAACTTGGTACAATTATTTTTCATACTCCTGATCTGGTTACGTTATAGTATACTTTTCATTTTTTCATCACGCTACAATCAATAGGAGCAGAGCAGTGAAGGGAAATGTTGGGAAAACGGGAGAAGTTCCTCCATTTTTTAAGCTTCTGTCGCGTGTGCAACCTTAATGGTTAAAGCTACACAGACATCAAGGCTATAGGCTATATATCATCACGCTAAGACCAATAGGAACGGAGCACCCACGCGGACGAAGTCGCTGGCAGAAGCTAGTCTAATATAAAATGCTTTGTCCTGAATGACTGACGGATCAACGCACAGCCTAAACCGCTGATCGTAGAGACCTGAAACTTGGAGGGTGTGTTCTTTGTATGACGTAGGCATTCGATAAGAAAGGATTTTCCTAAATTCTATCCCTGAGTTTTCTATTTTTGTTTTCAGATCAACTGGTATCTATCATCTAAGAACCAACCCAGGCCCACCATTTTCTCAAGACTAAAATTTACTTAAACAAACATATTTATTAAACTTTATTCTAAAAAAAAACTTTAGTTTTATTTCTCTCAAAGTAATTTGGGTGGACACACGCTAAAAAGAATGTATTGAGTATGTATGTAGTAATTTAATAGTCAGATAACTTTTATCTGATGAATAAATATGTCAGTTTGATAGATTTTGTCATAGATATATATGTTACTAACGTAACTAGATCTGCAATCACCAAGCAAAATGCGTGCCATAAAAGTTTGAGCCCCCAGCCACAATTCATGTCATCTGTCAGCTTGACTTCAACTGAATGTCTGGAAAACCTGACTGTCGCCGTCTTTGTCGAACAGATGGCACGTACATAATGTTGCGGTTAGTGGGAAAGAGATAAATAGAATGTGGCATCAAAGTGGTTACTAGTTTCAAAGCTACATCTACATACCAAAAAGAAACCGGCCAAGTGCGTGTCGGGCCACGCGCAGTAGGGTTCCGTAGTAGGTTTTAGTTAGTCGACTATAACTCTGTAAACGGTTGAGCCTACTTAGCCGTGATAGTTTTCCTAGTAAGTTCATTACATGTACTACGTCTGTGATTTTTTTCACATTTCTAGGTACAGCCATTCAAAAGTTAGAGGGTAACTCGTATCGAACAAAAATTTTCACTTAAAATCTAGATATTTCGCAAATGGCTCGCTTAACCGAAAAATGGGCTTGACACACCCATAATATTTTTGAAAGACCTATCTAACGATACCCCACACGGAGGGGTACGCGAGAAAAAACATATTCATCCCCACTTTACGTGTTTGGGAGCTACCCTAAAAAAAATATTTTTCAAAGACAGACAGACGGACATGGCGAAACTATAAGGGTTCCTTGTCGGACTACGGAACCCTAAAAATTGGTTACGTTTTTTTTGACGCGTAATGTTCGGGATTGCATCTCTAGTGTATTTATCTCGATGGTTATAACAAAGAATATAATAATAATATATAATATCATTTATTGATCCACAGTTACATGAACAGTTAGTTTTACAAAATTATTAGACAATACTTTGATCTGTAACTACATTATTTAATTATATCAATTTAGTTGATTCGGCGGTCCCCAAACTAGGCGGAGCCTGTATCTTGGGGGCCTAGGTTGTGATGACATAGAGGTATGCTTCATTGAGGTTTAACACAATGTATAACACAATGTATTGTTGTAAATTGTTTTTATTATTACTAAGTATTTTGTATAAAATGTCGCTTAATCTAAATTATAACTAGAACATAAGTAATATGGCAATTGATTTTAATACATTTTCTTTTTAATTATAATTATACTAAAGGCCGATTTCACCACTAACGATTATTCAATCATTCGCTTGTATGTTAGAAATATAATTATCAGAGATCGGAGTAGGTAGATTGATTTGGGGTCAATGAACTGGCACGTATATATTAATATGGATATGTCTCCGGGATTGTGAGGTGTAGGATAAAGAATATATCAGTATGAATAAGAAATGTTTAACCCTTTTGCTGTCTTTTTAATAGAATATGTGATCGGCCTTCTATAATAAAAAATAATAGTTTAAAAAAACTAAAAAAAACACGCTTTTATTGCTGACCGAACTAAAAAGTAGAAAATAATTTTTAAATAATTCAATTCAGAGTAAAAAGCGTACGTCAAATCAATCTACCTACTCCGATCACTGATAATTAGGATTCCGCACAACAACAAAAACCCTTGAAATTGTATAATACGAGCAACGCACCTAGTGGCAGATAATTTCATTAAAAAACATAACCCTTTCCTTGCAGTCGAGTAAAATGACATAACAATAAATTGATCTAGTAGATAACATCTACACACGGTGAAAAAAAAACACAATAATTCTTACTTAAAAATGCATTTTTCTGTCACGCTTTTACGGAAAAACGGTTGGACCGATTGTGGTGAAATTTGGTATGGAGATAGCTTGGACCATGGGTAGTTTTTATCCGGGTGCGTGAAGTAGTTCTTTCAGATTACGGGTGAATCCGCGGGAAATTGTAGTTAAATTAATTTAATTGTAATGCACTCTTGTAAAATTAATTTTAAACAATATTTTGTGCAATTCCTAAAGGTTGTATGTGCACTATGTTGAGATTCCCACTTATGTTCTGTTGGAAGTACTGCATGCGGTTCGCCAGTTCGATGCCCGGGTAGGGCTCCTCTTTCTTAACGGGTGCGACGGCTCGAGGTGGCTGTGGTAATATTAAGGAATTATTAAAAAAAATAGGTTAAAATTTTGCATAAAAAATATTTTTTATAGTAAAAAAAAAACTGTGTTTGTGTGTGAGCTAGTGAATGTATTTGTGAGTGAGTGGGTTTTAACTAAAACTCAATACCAAAAGGTATGTAGGTAATTCGTCTATACATATAAAATGCTTTGTCCTGAATGACTGACGGATCAACGCACAGCCTAAACCGCTGATCGTAGAGACCTGAAACTTGGAGGGTGTGTTCTTTGTATGACGTAGGCATCCGATAAGAAAGGATTTTCCGAAATTCTACTCCTAAGGGGGTGAAGAAGGGGGGCACATTTTGTATGAAACTCCCGATGTATATTCCTCGTAATTTTGTGGTGATTCTAGTCAGCCACAAGGAGGTGGCGAGTCACAGCTTGCACTTATATACACTTCTCATCAAAAAAATCGAAACACCTCGCAGTTTATGATTTGATAAGGATTATCAGAAAAATGTGTATATTTAGGAATAAATGTAAAATGTCATTTAATAGTGAGTAGTATGAGGTTTTTAAATCCTAATGTTATTGTTCTAAATTCAAATTAAGTCTTCATAGATTTCGTATTTTGTATAATGAGTAATTTTTACCCTGTATGGAATATGAAGGAAATGGGTAAAACAACACGCGTAAATGAAAAAAAAAATTAAGAAACGTTTATTTAATAACTTGTATTCCCTCCGCGAGCTCTTATTACTGCTTCCATACGGTTCTTCATCGATCGGATGAGAGTCACGATCACATGTTGTGGTATATTATCCCATTCCTCTTGGATTGCATTTTGCAGCTGGCTAAGTGTTTCTGGGGCTGGATCTCTTGCTCGAATTCGTCTCTTTAATTCATCCCATAGATGTTCAATGGGATTCATGTCCGGGCTTCTTGCTGGCCATACCATAATGGAGATACCGACTTCGGTAAGATAATCTCGTACGACGCCCGCGGTGTGAGCTCTAGCATTGTCGTGCATGAATATGAAGTCGTTGCCAATAAAATGTGCATAGGGCATCACATGAGGTTCAAGACACTGTTCGATGTACCGATGAGAGTTTAGTGCAGGCAGCCGTGGCCCAGACACAAAGGCAAGTTCTGTCTTACCGTCGGCGCTGATTCCTCCCCAAACCGTCCACGAACCGCCACCATAGCTGACCTTTTCTTCAATGCAGCATTGTGCAAAGCGTTCTCCATCTCTTCTGTAGACCTTGTTCCTTCCGTCGTTACCATACAGCATAATTTTACACTCATCAGAAAACAGTACTTTGCTCCACTGAAGGTATGACCAAGTTAGGTGCTCGCGTGCAAAGTTAAGGCGCGCTCTTCGATGGTCTGCAGTTAATTTCGGCCCATTCGCTGGCTTATGCGGTGCCAATCCGCGTTCCTTCAACCTTCTTCTTATTGTAGAGTCACTTACAGCTACTCTTCGTACAACGCGAAGCTGCTGCTGCAGTTGAAAAGCGTTAAGGCGTCGATTTCGTAAAGAAGTTGTTACAATAAATCGATCATCTCGCTCAGAAGTGACCCGATTCCTGCCAGATCCTGAACGGCGCGTGAACGAACCAGTCTCCCGATAGCGTTTGTAGACTCTATGAACAGATGATAAGCTTAGATGCAATCTTGCAGCCACAACACGCTGACTAAGTCCAGAATCCAGCAATGCCACCACTTGGGCGGCTTCTGCGGGCGAAGTATCCATATGTTTTAGAAAAAAAAGTTTTTTCAGACGTCCCAAAGTCACAGTTAATGAAATAAGAAACAAAAAGTTTAAAGACAAGCGCTAATTTTTAGTTTTTAAACGAGAAACGTACTCCAACCCTAAATACACATTTGTCTCAAAACAGTGATTAATTTCATTTTAGGATAAACAAATGAAATTCTAATTTCGAATTTTGATTTTTTTCTTCTTACTGTAATGACCAAACTGCCAGCTACACAATAATGTTTTTTTTTTTCATGGAATTAATTCTCTTTTGTAAAAAAATAGGACAAAAACAATAAAAACGAAAGTGTTTCGATTTTTTTGATGAGAAGTGTATCTTGCTGCTTGTGTGTATGCAAGTAATTATCCTTACTAATATTATTAATGCGAAAGTAACTCTGTCTGTCTGTTACGCTTTCACGCCAAAACTACTGGACCGATATAAATGAAATTTGTTTTTTTTTTACAGAGATAGAATAGACCCTGAGGAACAACATAGGCTACTTTTTACCCGGTTGCGCTAAGTAGTTCCCTCGGGATGCGGGTGAAACCGCGGGAAGCAGCTAGTATTTAATATGTTGTTGTGCGCATGTGAGTGAATATGCACATGTGAGTGTAAATGCGTATGTGAGTGTAAATGCGCATGTGAGTGTAAATGCGCATGTGAGTGTAAATGCGCATGTGAGTGTAAATGCGCATGTGAGTGTAAATGCGCATGTGAGTGTAAATGCGCATGTGAGTGTAAATGCGCATGTGAGTGTAAATGCGCATGTGAGTGTAAATGCGCATGCGAGTGAATATGCGCATGTAATATCTGTCTCACCTTATTCTTCTTATTGTTGTCGTGCATCATCTTCATGTGCTTGTAGATGCTGGTCTGCCACATGAAGGTGGCGGGGCAGAGCTTGCACTTGTAGATCTTGCTGCTAGACCGCTTCGTGTGCATCGCCCACACGTGGCCCTTCAGCCGCTTCACCGTCTGAACAGTACGTTAAATAACATTTTATCATTTATCTATACTAATATTATAAAGAGGAAAAATTTTTTTGTTTGTGGGGTTTCAACTCAAAAACTACTGGACCGATTTTAAAAATTCTTTCACAGTTAGAAAGCTACATCTTTACGAAGTGTCATAGGCTATATTTATTTCAAGAAATAATTAGGGATCCCTACTCAAACTTGAATAATGTAAACCAAAGAATAAAAATAAATTCCACGCGGGTGAACCCGCAGGCGGAAAGCTAGTATGTTATACTTTTACGAATATCACAAAATGCGACATCAATAATAAACTGCTAGTCTGGGTCAGTCCATGGATTGGTGACCGTTTTATTAACATAGTTCTACCCCTCCGTGCCTCGGCTCGCACGTGTCGCTGTCGGTCCTGCGCCTGATCTCTCCCCGGTCGTGTCGGACTGCCGACCCGACTATGAGAGTGAGGGAATAGAGTGCACCTGTGTCTGCAAGCGTGCGTGCACCATAATATCTCCTGCGTACCTGGCTAGTCTTACTACTGAAGTAGGTCTGGAGAAATATACATGAAATCTGATGAATAAAACAGAGGTACTCGGCTGCATTGTTAAACCGGGAGCTGACCTCGACATAGTTGGGAAAAGGCTAGGCAGATGATGATGCGTATATTAGTGAAACTCACCCGATAAGATTTCCCACATATTTCGCATAAATGCTCACCATCCGCTTCCTTTTTCTTGCCCTCGTGGATATTGTTGACGTGTGCCACTAATATTTTAGCAGTTTTAAACGCCTGGAAAATAAATAATCATTATCTTCTATATCTATAGATATAATAAATCTGTAGAGAGGTCAATTCTGTACATGAAATATATTTCCAAAATAACTATCAGGGGGTGATTAGGGATCGATATGATGCCAAAAATGCAATAAGTAAAATTTTTGTCTGTCTGTCTGTCTGTCGGTCTGTCTGTCTGTATAAACTCTATAGAAACAAAAACTACTCGACGAATTTTAACGAAACTTGGTACAATTATTTGTCATACTCCTGAGCTGGTTATAGTACACTTTTCATCACGCTACAATCAATAGGAGCAGAGCAGTGAAGGGAAATGTTGTCATTTTGTTTAAACGCACTAATCTCAGGAATAGGAGCGGAGCACCACTATTCCACGCGGACGAAGTCGCTGGCAGAAGCTAGTATGTACATAAAATGCTTTATCCTGAATGACTGACGGATCAACGCACAGCCTAAACCGCTGATCGTAGAGACCTGAAACTTGGAGGGTGTGTTCTTTGTGTGACGTAGGCATCCGATAAGATTTTCCATAATTCTACCTCTAAGGGCCGAAAAAGGGAATCAAACTTTGTATGAAACTCTGTCATTTTTAATTTGAAATCGTATAACACATGCGGGCGAAGCCGTATTATATAAATAAAAATGAGTCTAAGAATGATATAAATGGAAATGTATGTACAAGCATAACCTCCAAACAACTGCACAAGATTGGATAATTCTTTTTTTTTCCGTTAAGTTTTTGTATTCATTATTACCAGGGCAAGGTTAGTATAAAAGAAAGAAAAAAATGGCGGTACGAAGTACGCCGGGTCAGCTAAATGTTTGTATGTTTGTTCTATGCGTTCCCTGCGAGCGGTTTCACTCGCGTCCCGAGGGAACTGTTTCCTGTCTTTCCTTTATCTCCTTACAAAATTTCATCCAAATCGATTCAAGCTTTTACCGTGAAAACGTAACAAACGAACTCACATCCACATTTATAATATTATTTAGTATTACCAGGACGGTACAATAGAGGTTTTATATAAACGTAAGGTATTCGACCTTATTGTTTGAAATAGCCATACAATCATTTTGAAAGTAGAATGAAGAATAGGTAATTAGCAGATTTTTTCTATAATACACAGTCGATTCCAGATCATGAAATAAAAATGAAGTCTTCAAAGCTTCTTTGATTTATAATAACGAATCCTCCACCTCTGACTACGCACTCCTCACAGTACGTACCTTAAAACAGGAGCTACACTGGTACTTAATCCTCTTCAAATGGTCCCAGTCAATGTGGTCGGTCAAACACCACTTAGCAGCAAACTTCTTGCCGCAGTAATTACATTCGTGTCTGAAAATAACATAAATTACTTAAAACCTTCGAGGAGCTTGTGGCTAAGTAACAGACCAAAGGTTAAGCTATGCTTGACGATCTATGTCATAGCGAGACTCCTCTGTGCCTCAGAAAGCACATTTAGCTAGTAGTCCCGGCTGTCATTTGTAGATTTTTGATAGTCGTTACGGGTAGTCAGAAGCCGGAAAGTCTGACAACCAGTCTATAAAGAGGTATTATTGTAACAGTCGCGGCTGGCGAAGGTCTTGGCGCAGGCGCGGCCTCGTGTCACTCAGCGGCGGCAGACAACTTACTGGTAGGTGTCGGCGGACACGTGCTTCTTGCTGAGGCGCATGTGGTTGTTGTAGCAGTCGCGGCTGGCGAAGGTCTTGGCGCAGGCGCGGCCTCGTGTCACTCAGCGGCGGCAGACAACTTACTGGTAGGTGTCGGCGGACACGTGCTTCTTGCTGAGGCGCATGTGGTTGTTGTAGCAGTCGCGGCTGGCGAAGGTCTTGGCGCAGGCGCGGCCTCGTGTCACTCAGCGGCGGCAGACAACTTACTGGTAGGTGTCGGCGGACACGTGCTTCTTGCTGAGGCGCATGTGGTTGTTGTAGCAGTCGCGGCTGGCGAAGGTCTTGGCGCAGGCGCGGCCTCGTGTCACTCAGCGGCGGCAGACAACTTACTGGTAGGTGTCGGCGGACACGTGCTTCTTGCTGAGGCGCATGTGGTTGTTGTAGCAGTCGCGGCTGGCGAAGGTCTTGGCGCAGGCGCGGCCTCGTGTCACTCAGCGGCGGCAGACAACTTACTGGTAGGTGTCGGCGGACACGTGCTTCTTGCTGAGGCGCATGTGGTTGTTGTAGCAGTCGCGGCTGGCGAAGGTCTTGGCGCAGGCGCGGCCTCGTGTCACTCAGCGGCGGCAGACAACTTACTGGTAGGTGTCGGCGGACACGTGCTTCTTGCTGAGGCGCATGTGGTTGTTGTAGCAGTCGCGGCTGGCGAAGGTCTTGGCGCAGGCGCGGCCTCGTGTCACTCAGCGGCGGCAGACAACTTACTGGTAGGTGTCGGCGGACACGTGCTTCTTGCTGAGGCGCATGTGGTTGTTGTAGCAGTCGCGGCTGGCGAAGGTCTTGGCGCAGGCGCGGCCTCGTGTCACTCAGCGGCGGCAGACAACTTACTGGTAGGTGTCGGCGGACACGTGCTTCTTGCTGAGGCGCATGTGGTTGTTGTAGCAGTCGCGGCTGGCGAAGGTCTTGGCGCAGGCGCGGCCTCGTGTCACTCAGCGGCGGCAGACAACTTACTGGTAGGTGTCGGCGGACACGTGCTTCTTGCTGAGGCGCATGTGGTTGTTGTAGCAGTCGCGGCTGGCGAAGGTCTTGGCGCAGGCGCGGCCTCGTGTCACTCAGCGGCGGCAGACAACTTACTGGTAGGTGTCGGCGGACACGTGCTTCTTGCTGAGGCGCATGTGGTTGTTGTAGCAGTCGCGGCTGGCGAAGGTCTTGGCGCAGGCGCGGCACTCGTGCGTGGCGCCGGCGTCGCGCTCGCGGTGGT
Source organism: Pyrrhia umbra (assembly GCA_963891755.1). NCBI lineage: Eukaryota > Metazoa > Arthropoda > Insecta > Lepidoptera > Noctuidae > Pyrrhia > Pyrrhia umbra. The sequence goes on from OY982946.1 coordinate 992,628, forward strand.
TGCGCGCGTGCCGGGCGAGGTTGCGCTTCCACTGGAACAGCTTGCCGCACACCGGGCACGGGTACGACAGCCCGTCGTGGATCACGCTGCCGATAGCGACGACCAACCGTTACTATAGGGTAGGTACTATGCTGATAACACATCTCTTATTCACCTCTCTTACATCCTCATTCCGTTCAGGCCCAGAATGTCCCTTGGTTTCAAATGTGCCTTTCCCGAAACGTACATTTCCCAAAATGCTCCCTCCCGAAATGACCCCTTCTCAAGAAATCTAATAAATAAACAACTGACATTCTGAGCCTATCGCCTAATTCTATAACTCTTGTAACGACATCTATCTCTGTACTCAGAAACAATCGTATGACACATCGCACTGTGAATTGCACGTAGCTAACATCAGAGTTCTACAAGTCCCCAAGAAGTGTGCGTACTGCTAAGGAGTGGAATTCCCTGCCGGAGTCTGTATTTCCTGATAGCTATAACCTAGGGGTCTTCAAGTCAAGAGTGAATAGGTTACGTCTAGGTAAGCGTGCTTCATCGTCGACCACATCGTCGCTTACCATCAGGTGAGATAGTAGTCAAACGCGAACCTATCAATAATAATAAAAAAAAAAAGTGTTCGCAAGCAAATGAAAGTAAAAATTCTCGTCATTAACCATCGGGCAATATTACCCACCTGGCTGGAGAATAATGACCCTTTTTAATAAAGGAACCCCAAATGGTATCCCTCATACCCTCACATACGCACTCACCCGTTTAATCCACACATGCACATCTTCAAAACACCCATTTCGAGTTCTCTAGTTCTTCATACTTTCACATGCGCAAACTCACCTTTGATTTTCACACATGCACAACACTCATTAAGCAGACATGCACACACTCACCCGTCTTTCTTATAAATATAAAATCTCACGAATTCCTTTTATTATTTCACCGCTGATTGTGACATGTCGTCGGCGTCAGTGCAGGACCTTCTACATGCAAAAAAAAACATGTTTTACAGTAGACAATAAAAACTTTTCTAAAAGCGATGTGATCAAAAAAAACAACTTTAAAAAAAAAATTTTTTTTTGCATTTAGAAGGTCCTGCACTGACGCCGACGATGTGTTGAGTGAGCGTGTATCACTAATTTTATTGGTACACATGCACACTACACAGTTTTTACAAACCCAAAGAACCCCATTTCATTTCCTTGAATACACACTTGTCTAGCCATTGTCAAACATAATAAACCTTCAGTTATTCTTATTAATCTAAAATCAAATTAATTTATTTCATACCCTCACATGCACACTTTAACGCTTGATTCATACACATGCAACATGCACTTTAAATTTAAGAAAAAAGTCTTATTAACGATTTAAATTTCTAGCTTTCCGCCCGCGGCTTCGCTCGCGTGGTCATATTAGCTAGGTATTAGCTAGGCAATCAGTATTGAAGTTAGTCAGATAACCAGATGCTAGTGAGCGATAAAACTGTAAGGAGGAGACTGCACGACGCCAACCTTCATGCTCGTATACCACTACGGAATCCATCACTACGACGAAGCAAACGCGGACGACGACTACACTGAGTTAATGACCATTTGGCTTGGAATGATCGACATTGGGCTAGATTTTTATCTTTGGATGAATCCCGGTGCGGTTTTCATCTGAATTCACGTATAATCCGTGATTGGCGAACACCTGGACCTAACAGTCGCCTGCGAAATCCCCAGGAAGTTCATCCATATCAAGGTGGAACAATAACGATATGAGCGGGATTATGCCAAGGCGGGAGAACCGACCGCGTTTGGGTTAATGGCAACATAAATGCTCCAAAATACAGTGACGGGGTACTTGAACCTGTAGTCTAACCATATCGGTTGCTCAAGATTGTATGCTTATGCATGACAATGCCCGCCCCCATGCGGCTCGAGAGATAACTCAGTGGCTGCAGCAACATAATGCACCAACCCTGAACTGGTCCGCGTAGACTATAGATTTAAATCCAGTTGAACACGCGTAGAATATGCTCTAACGAAGTGTTTAACAAAATTTTCCTGAAAATCTCGCGACAAATTTTATATGTGTATTAGTATAGACAAGAAACTACAGTAAAACCAGCCGTTAATTATGTCTTTCAAATATCTCAAATGCAAATTAAAGTTTGTTCTTCATTCGAACTAGCGCATTAATCATTCGATTGAGTGAAAAAATAATGCAGTGTCTAACCTAGTCCTACTAATATAATAAATGCTAGTTTGTGAGGATTTATGGATGCATAAATCTATGTATGTATATGTCTATCTATATCTTTGAATGTTTGCTCTCTTTCAAGCCTAAACTACTGAATGAATTTCGATGAAATGGTACACATATCGTTTATAACCTGGATTAACACGTAGGATACTTTTTATTCAGGTATCTAGACTAAATTCTAAGTCCAAGCAGACATTAAACAGAATATACACAAGAAAATATCAGTTCGAACTAGACTTTGTCAAAAAACACGATTCAAAAAATTTAACAAATATACTCACACATGCGCTCTATAGCTCTTCTTGGAATGGAACACTTTATCACAGCCTTTGCAAGGTATATACAGCTTCTCTTTGGGTTTGTCGTCCTTATTCTGAGGCAGGATCCTGTTGATAATTATATTGCATCACTCCTGCTAACTTCGAAGGGAACAGAGGCCTACATCACGGCATTGAGACTAGCACGAACCACTTTTAAAAAAGTATTCATCATCATCAGCCTATATATTGTCCCACTGCTGGGCACAGGCCTCTTCTCACACAGTGAAGGTATGAGCATTGATCACCACGTGCGCTCAAGGCGGATTGGCGATTTCAGACTTTTTTTAAGTCCAGGTTTCCTCACGATGCTTTCCTTCATCGTTAGTCATTGATATATTCAGAAAGTACATGTGATTTCAGAAAAGTCACATTGGTACTTGCCAAGTTTCGTACCAGCACACTCGTACACGAGAGGCAGGTGCCTTAACCACTAGGACACCACGACTCGGTGTAAAAAAGTTTTCGTTGTGTAATAAATTTCAACAGTCTTCAACTTAATATATTGACATAGAAGTATAGATATAGAGGAGCTCGTGGCTAAGTAACAGCCGCACGGTTTGACCGATCACAGGTTAAGCTGGGCTTGATGCGGTCGGTCCTTGAATGGGTGACCATCTATGTCATAGCGAGACTCCGTGCCTCGGAAAGCACGTTAAGCTGTTGTCATTTGTAGATCTTTGACAGTCGTTACGGGTAGTCAGAAGCCAGAAAGTCTGACAACCAGTCTTACCAAGGGGTACCGGGTTACCCGGTAACTGGGTTGTGGAGGTCAGATAGGCTGTCACTCCATGTAAAAAACTGGTACGCAATGCATCCGGTTCACACTGGAAGCTAAACAATATATTGCCCAACATATTTGGGTAAATGCTAGGCTGATGATGAGAAGTATAAATGTAAAAATATGCGTTTGTTGATATTTATGCAAGCTAGTGTTACTTACTTGAGATGGTATTTGAGAGTCATTTTGTTGGCGAACACCTTCCCACAGCAATCACACTGTGGCCGCTCCTGACTACACACGCCGCGGTGGTACGCTAATTTCGATTTTGTACTGAAACAAAGAGACACCTTTTAAAATAATTTCTTATAGACAATTTTTTTTGTGTCACATTCCCACACACACAGATACGAACACTTTTTCCCCGCATTCCAACATATGCATTCATTCACCTCTCATTCCAAAACATGTGCACTCTTAAATGTGCACCCACGTTATCTACATGTGCACTCTCACCTCTGCTTACCACATATGATCACATACAGCCCTCCTTCCAACACAAGCACACTTACAAAAAAAATATAATTACACCTCTCAGTCCTCATTTCAAAATTTTCACACAAGACTTTCACTTTGCTGACACACACCTCATTAAACCACATGCACACTTTCACACACGTAATACCAACCTAAAGCTAATCCTACAAGTATGACATTTTTAACTACACATGCGCAATTTCACACACACAAAGCCTACGGCTGGTCCCACAAGTTCAAAATTCAAAATGCGTCTTCTCAGCGTCGTGTTAAAGCCACATTTATTACACTGATAGCCATTTTGATGTAGTGTTTAGTAAACACCCCGTACCATCTCTTTCACGCAAACCTCACTCACCCACATGAGCTCACTCACACACCTACCTAAAGCTGCTCCCACAAGTGTGACTCACATGCGCGTCTCCGGCCGGCGCATGTGAGCTGACGTGCTTGATCATGTATCTGTACAGCGTCGTACTGAAGCCACATTTTCTACACTGATAGCCTTTTTGATGTAGTGTTTAGTAAACACCCCGTACCATCTCTTTCACGCACACCTCACTCACCCACATGCGCACACTCACACACACACCTACCTAAAGCTGCTCCCACAAGTGTGACACACATGCGCGTCTCCGGCCGGTGCATGTGAGCTGACGTGCTTGATCATGCGTCTTTTCAGCGTAGTATTGAAGCCACACTCTTTGCACCGATAACCTTCTTGGTGGAGAGCCTTGTGGGCTGAGACATTGTCCTTTGTAAGGAAATACGCCTGGCATATAGAACATTGGTGGCAGTCATTGCTTTTCTGAAACGATAATGCTTTTTAATTCAACACTATAGTCTGTTCATATTGATTTTACGAAAAACAAACAAAATCATAACAAATAATATTGTGTTCTAATTTTAACACATCTATATACTAATATAATGAAGCTGAAGAGTTTGTTTGTTTGAACGCGCTAATCTCAGGAACTATTGGTACGATTTGAAAAATTCTTTCAGTGTAAGATAGCCCATTTATTGACGACTAGCTTCCCGCCAGCGGCTTCGCCCGCGATATTTTAGCTAATGGATACAAAAACTTGACAAATTATATACTTAAACTTAATCACTCTATCTATTAAAAAAATCCGCATGAAAATCCGTTGCGTAGTTTAAAAGATTTAGGGTAGATTCGACCAAACTTGAATTTATACAAGAATAACTATGCAGAAAATAATATATACCACGATTGTATTCTCGAGTAAATCATCAGTCGTTTTTCCATGCAATCTAGCGTATAGCTTTACTTGGATAAGCTACTCACGAATAGCGAAGTGAATGTGAACGAATGTAATACGCGGCCAAAAAAAAATGCTCTACAAACGGGAGGGTGCAGTAGCATTACTCATGTCAACTCTAATTTGTCGTATTATAGCGTAGAAAAGTAACTGCCAAGCGACAAAGCCCTTTAAATGAATTAAAAAAAATAAAATTAAAATGTCAGTGAATTAAAATGACAGCATAAGTCAATAGGACGCCATTTTACTAATCCTTGAATAAACTTCTTATTCCACGCAAAATGGTGGTATAGTGACTATTCCCGAATAGAATCGTTATTCCTCGAATTGTAGTTGGTTAAACGTGAAATTGATTTATTCTCAAGTAATAAGAGATCTACGCCGAGAATAAAATTTATTCCAGCTTGGTCGAATCCGCCCTTAAGCATACATAGGGATATAGGGACAGAGAAAGCGACATTGTTTTATACTATGTAGTGAAGGCTATAGGCTATATATCATCACGATAAAACCAATAGGAGCGGAGCACCACTATTCCACGCGGACGAAGTCGCGGGCAGAAGCTAGTAGATAAATAAAATGGATAATGATGTTTAGAGCATGAAATTGACATAAATGCGACATCCTTACGCCATGTTGTTAATTTCTGTGGCAGAATTAGAACAAAATAAGGTTATGATTTTGTTTATATTCATAGAATTTTTGTTTGATGATAAATTAAAGTAAATATACTGTTTAAAATGTAACAGCTTGTTGACCCAAAAAAAAATTGTGGTTACTTATACGTGAAACGGAAGAACTGTCATTCAAGATCTGTCAAAATGGAGGATAAAATTGAATAATTTTGATATTCGTAAAAGTATAAGTGATAAAAAAATTGGTGCACCTTATCTTTCTAATAAACAAAAACGCACTAGTTGCCCCTAGGATTTTCGAAAATTCCCCTGGACTTCTCTGGGATGCCATCATCAGATCTTGGTTTCCTTATCATGGGACCATTTGGGATGTATACCCTTTCCAACAAAAAAAGAATTTTTCAAATCGGTTGGCAAGCGACGGAGTTATGCGCGAACAAACATAAAAAAAATACAAACATCCGAATTGATAACCTCCTCCTTTTTTAGAAGTCGGTTAAAAAGCTACTCACCGGCTGATGTTTTCCGTTCAAATGATCGTGCATGAGCTTTTCGGTATTGAACGCAATGATACAGTCGTCACACCTTTTGGGAAACAAAGAAAATACTATTAAAAATAACACCCCCTTCATAACCACTACAAATTGAAAAATAACCAATACAACGTTCTAAAAAATAGGGTGTCTAAAATTTGGTATTGACAGCGTAACAGAAAGAAACAGAGACAGAATGTCTGATCTATCTATAACTAGCTGTTTCCCGCGGTTTCACCCGCATCCCGAGGGAACTACTTAGCGCACCCGGGTAAAAAGTAGCCTATGTTGTTCCTCAGGGTTTATTCTATCTCTGTACCAAATTTCATTTATATCGGTCGAGTAGTTTTGGCGTGAAAGCGTAACAGACAGACAGACAGACAGAGTTACTTTCGCATTTATAATATTATTAGTAAGGAAGTAAGAATAGTAAGGATATTGGTAAGGAAGATAAATCTAATTTTATTTTTCGGATGTGAAATGATCAAATGACTCCTCCCGCCTTGGGTGGGGCGGGAGAGACTGTCAGACTTACTGATTAAACCCCCCATAATGTCCATTTTCCAAATGCTCCCTTCCCAAAATGTCCCTTTTCGAAATGAACATAAAGGTCATTTTTAGGGTTCCGTAGTCCGACAAGGAACCCTTATAGTTTCGCTCTGTCCGTCTGTCTGTCTGTCTGTCTGTCCGCGGCATAGCTCCGTGGTTTTTGTTATTAGAAAGCTGAAATTTGGTATGAATATGTATATTGATCACGCCGAGAAAGTGGTAAAATAAAATTTTGAAAAATATTTTTTTTAGTGTAGCTCCCAAACATGTAAAGTAGGGATGTATATTTTTTTCTCGCGTACCCCTTCGTGTGGGGTATCGTTAGATAGGTCTTTCAAAAATATTATGGGTGTGTGAAGACCATTTTTCAGTTAAGCGAGCCATTTGCGAAATATCTAGATTTTAAGTGAAGTTTTTTGTTCGATACGAGTTACCCCCCCCTCTAACTTTTGAATGGCTGTACCTAGAAATGTGAAAAAAATCACAGACGTAGTACATGTAATGAAATTATAAGGAAAACTATCACGGCTAAGTAGGCTTAACCGGTTACAGAGCTATAGTCGACTAACTAACTCCTACTACGGAACCCTACTGCGCGTGGCCCGACACGCACTTGGCCGGTTTTTTTGGTTATTAGATTTCTTGATAAAGGGTAATTTCTGGAAGAGACATTTTGAGAAAGGATCATTTTGGGAAATGGACATTATTGGGAAAAAAGCCATGGTGGCCTGGTTAAAGCACCTGCCTCTCGTGTACGAGTGTGAGGGCTCAAAACCTGGCAAGTACCAATGTGACTTTTCTAAAGTCATATGTACTTTCTAAGTGTATCTTAGACGTCACTGACTAACGGTGAAGAAAAACATCGTGAGGAAACCTGGACTAAAAAGTCTGAAATCGTCAATCCGCCTTGAGCGCACGTGGTGATCAATGCTCATGCCTTCTCTGTATGAGAAGAGGCCTGTGCCCAGCAGTGGGACAATATATAGGCTGATGATGATGATGACATTTCGGGAACGGACATTCTGATCCTGAACTGATACAGCACCTGTATTTAAGCTTCTGGAACTCCTTGCTGTGCAGGTCTTCAGCCCTGGTGGTCCACATCTCTTCCTTGCTCATAGTGTACAGCTCCACCAGGTCTTCCGGCAGGTTCTTCAGCTTCCTACCCTTCTTATCCGGGTCTTTTTGCTTTTTGTCCTTGTGGCTTTTTGGGGAGTCTACCTGAAAATATTAAATGATCATTCTTATATACCCGAAGGTAGAGGTGTATTTGTGGTTCACTCGTTTTTAGGGTTCCGTAGTCGCCAAAGCCTGTTTTTTTGTATGGCATCTCGCAGGACAACCTAGAAGATTGTCGACTGCTTAACCGGGCTTGCCTGTGAAGTGCCTTAAATGAATTTAGGGCCTCCAGCCAGGGCTTAACTTACAAAACTAAGAGACTACACGCTAAGGGCACCCCCTAGTGGGGTACGGGCCTCGGCTTATGGCGTCGCTGGGGAAGGACAGCAAGGGACATCGCCAAAGCTTGTTGGGGCTGCGGGATGTTCGAAAGAGATACCGCGCCCCCGGAATACAAAGGGCTGAGGAAGGAACATGGATGGGTTTTAGTCAGAGTCTGACACTCCCTTCCACCCCACCCATGACGGGAGGGGTCATTTGGTGACTTCCCATCTTTTGAATGGCTGTAGGTACTTAGATATGAGAAAAAATTAACAGATGTGGCATATACAACGAACTTCACAGGAAAATTATCACGAGTAAACGAACTAAAACAGTTTACAGAACCCTGTTCACGTGGTCCGACACGCACTTAGCCGTGTTTCTTTTTAATTCGTTGCCCACTCTAGGAATTACTGTGTCGTGGGTGCGTTTACAAACATACATTGCACATGCACAAACACCCAGACCCGGAACAATTTTAGTTGTCCCGTGCGGGAATCGAACCCGCGACAACAACGAGTAGTTCACACACCCAGATAAAAAGTTGTCTTTACCTACCCATTCCCTGCTTATAATCTGTGTCCATATAAAGTTTTATCTAAATCGGTTCAGCTATTTTATCGTAGCAGACAGACAGTCAGAAAATTACTTAAGCATTTATTATAATAAAAATGACTAGCTGTTTCCCGCGGTTTCACCCGTATTCTGAAGAAACTATTTCATGTACTCAAATAAAATCTACCGTATGTCCTTCTCCAGCATTCAAGCTATCTTCATACCAAATATCATCTCAATCGGTACAGCCGTTTGACCGTAAAAACCTTACAGACAGACGTCAGTTACTTTCGTAATTATAATTTTAGAAAGGATTTAGATCAACTATTTTTAACCCCCACGCAAAAAGAGGGGTGTTATAAGTTTGACGTCGATGTCTGTCTGTGTGTGTATCTCTCTATGGCAGGGGTCTCCAAACTTTGAAGCCTTGGGGCCATTTTTTTTTCGGTATGTTGCAAGGGCCATAACAATTTTAATTTTTCTACCTAGGCTTTTAGTGCATTTCAATTACTATTCATTGTGTATTGTGACACGTAACATCTAGTGTCGACGAGTGATACTATGTACTGTTCTAGGTACTATATATTTCAACTACATATCATTCTGTTTTCATTCACTTCCATTCAACTTATCACAGCAATAGTAACAACAGTACAACATTGGCTGTCGTGGGCCAGATTGATGACACTAGTCATAAGCTGTCGCGGGCCGGAATGATGGCAGTGGCGGGCCGGATTTGGCCCGCGGGCCGTAGTTTGGCATCGTAGCCCCCAAACGGATGGACCGATTTCGATGGGATTTGTTTCATTTAAAAGCCAATTTCCTTGCGGTGGTTCTTAGCTATGCTTGGTTAATATCGGTCCAGCAGTGTAAGAGTATCAGCTCTTTTCCAAAATGATGTAAGGCATTTTTGCGTAGGGGGTTTTTGTCAAAGGTATTAATTCAAACAATATTTAAAATCATAAAGGGACTCATTTATTTTGTCGAAAAAATACAATAATTATCACTAATTAACCAAAATTAAAACAAAAACATTTATTAAGTAATTTAGATAGGTAACAATATTTTTGGAGTATTCGTTAAATTTTCACTTGATTAATGACCTAGTGGTTAAGCCTCTCGTGTACGAGTTCGACACCTGGCAAGTACCAATGTGACTTTTCAAAAGCCATATGTACTTTCTAAGTATATCTTAGACACCACTGACTAACGGTAAACGAAAACATCGTGGGGAAACCTGGACTTTAAGTCTGAAATCGCCAATCCGCCTTGAGCGCACGTGGTGATCAATGCTCATGCCTTCTCTGTATGAGAAGAGGCCTGTGCCCAGCAGTGGGACAATATATAGGCTGATGATGACAATGTCCGATTCTGACTCATATTAATCAGTGGGTATACAAAAAATAAGTTTCACTGGTGATCCCAGTTTAATGAAAAATCTGGTAGTTAAACAAAAATGGGTCCACGAAAACAGGCCTCGTGGTCCCATTAATCATTATTATCATCATTATTATTTTCTTGTAAATCATTAACTATCAATTCCCTATTATAAGGATAAATCCCTGTATCTTTAAACCCATCAACAATATCATTTGGATGTAAATTTTCGAAAAATACTTCACCCACTAAATTGGGAATTTCGTAAATACTTAATTTTTTATCTAAATCTTTGGTTACACTAACATTATATGCGTTTATTATAGATTTTTTTAAAGGACTTAAGACTGGGTTTAAGGGTTGTAGATTCTGGATTAAATATGTCGGTATGACTAATAATACAATGTCATTTTCTTCACAAAAATCGATGCAGTCAATGCCTAGGTGATATGTTTGATTTTCGACTAGCAAAAGTAATTTCGGTCCTATAGGGTCTTTTAAATGTTTTTGAAAATGCTTTAGGAATACCAAAAGATCTCCATTGTCAGTCCAATCAGGAAGATTTTTCAAATCAACATTATTTTTCAGGAAATTATTGAATATGGTGGCATCGGAAATTTCTTCACCAGCCTCTGATTTGATTTTAACGTTTAAAAATGACGAATTCTCGGATTTCTCTGGAGGGATTAAAAACAGGGGTGGTATGACATACCCCATAGCGTTTGCGGCGTATGTTAATTTTATTTGAGAACTTTTCAAAGATAAAGGACCATTTTTGGTGGTTACCAAGCAAATTTTATTTGATACTTCTTCAATGTTGAAACCAATTTCGTCTAAACTAAATATATTTTCTGGGCCAAAGTTGAAACGACCTAAAATTGCCCAAAGTCTATCATAGAAAATTTTAACTTTTTCCCTAGACGATAAGCGAACTATATTCTTTTCTACGCCTTTATTTTTGTACATAAAATTTTTGTACCAATCCAAGCCAGCTTGCCCACTATCTAACCATGATTTTGGTCTTTTGACTTCGACTTTCCCACCATACTCAGAAGCATACATCCGGACAATTTTACTGGAAAGCCCAAAAAATACTTCAGAATATGTATTTAGGTAGTTCGTTAGGACCAGTTCTTGGTGCGAAGAAAATATGCTATTTGACGCATAGCCCATTTTGATGGGGTGGTTGGTCAGTTGGCGTTTTGCTTTGTAGCGTCTTAAGGAAGAATGGTTGATTTTAAACATCGCGGCCACTTTTCGCAATGATGTCCCCTTTAAAATTTCCGAGTAAGCAGCTTCGAAATCCGACATTTCGTAAAGGCCTCGCGAAGTTTTCCTTGCTTTTTTGTTAGCTGGCATCTAAAACAACAGCATATTTTAAGTATTTGGACTTTAATCTGAGCATTTTTAGGGATCCGTAGTCGACAAGGAACTCTAATAGTTTCGCCATGTCCGTTTGTCGGTCTGTCTGTCCGCGGCATAGCTAAGGGGTTCTTGGTACTAGAAAGCTGAAATTTGGTATGTATATTGAAGGCTGACAAGGTGGTAAAATAAAATATGAAAATATTTTTTAAGGATAGCTCCCAAATACGTAAAGTAGGGATGAATATTTTTTTAATCGCGTATCCCTTCGTCTTTCAAAAATATTATAGGTATATGAAGACCAATTTTCGGTTAAGTAAGCCATTTGCGGAATATTGCTTAAAAGTCAACCGCACTCTAATCTAATCTGCCTAGCTTTTACCTTTTAAATCGAGTATATTAAGTTAGTTGCGCCATTTTCTCCTTCCAAAAACAACATAGGAAGTGATAAAGGGCGTTTTGGGTCTTTTGTAAATTTGATGTTCCAAAAAGGGCTAATTTTCAGTTGATATTGAAGATTTTTTTATTTTGAATCCCGAATGCAGCTGAATACCAATGTTTTACATGGAGCGACTGCCTATCTGACACAACCCAGTTACCGGGTAAGACGATACCCCTTGGTAAGGCTGGTTGTCAGGCTTTCTGGCTTCTGACTACCCGTAACGATTGTCAAAGATCTACAAATGACAGATGGGACCGACAGCTTGACGTACTTTCCGAAGCACGGAGGAGTCTCGCTATGACATAGATGGTCCATCCACGGACCGACCGCGCCAAGCGTAGCTTAACCTTTGATCGGTCGACCCGTGCGGCTCTTACTTAGCCACGAGCTCCCCCTTATCTGGCTTAAATAAAATGTTTATATTCAATTTTATTGACGACTCGGAGTCATATTGGCCTAGTGGTTGGAAAGTACCAATGTGACTTTTCTAAAGTCATATGTACTTTCTAAGTGTATCTTAGACACCACTGACTAACGGTGAAGGAAAACATCGTGAGGAAACCTGGACTAAAAAAGTCTGAAATCGCCAATCCGCCTTGAGCGCACGTGGTGATCAATGCTCATGCCTTCTCTGTATGAGAAGAGGTCTGTGCCCAGCAGTGGGACAATATATAGGCTGATGATGATTATTATTGACGACTTAAAATAAAATATGAGTGAGTGATGATTTATTTTACTTTTTTTAAGTTTGATTCTTTATCCAAGAATTTATTCACAATTATTTTTCAGTTTATCAATTTTAGTTTATTAGTTTTTTTTTTCACGTAAAATAAAATGTATTTTATCCATTTTTACATATTTAGACGACATTCTGATTTCAATAAATTTTATTTAGAAACGCGAATTCAAGCAAGCTTTGAGTTTCATCCATACGAAAGCTAAAAAATAATAAATAAAAAAAAAGACGTGTGGCACTCGGGGACTGCCGCGGTAAACCTATTGCATAGCATTTTTATCAACTTATGCAATAATAATTAAATAAAATAAAAATAAATAACGTCGATACAACCAATGCCACCTAGAGGCGAGTTGCTGAACCAAAGAGACAAGCGTGATATTTCTAAAAGTCATTAAAAGTTCTGCTATTCATCGATAGATGGCAAAACTAAAAAGTATCACCGCTGTGCCGGTCGGAGTGGGGGTGTTAGGTTTTTTTTTCGTTACGGAATTTCTGGATTCGGTCTCCACGCTCAAGGCCCGCGATAGAAGCTATGCAATAGCTTAAAAACCTTTTTCTACCAACACACTACAATACACATTTCGACATTCCGGTGTCATACATTAGACTGCCTTGTAGGTGAAGTTGTCGCAAACGACTATTGTATACAAGGTCTCGGGTACGATTCCCGAGTTGAGCTTACATCGCTTTGTGGGTCTATAAAAAAATCACAAAGTGACCCAAGGTTAGGTGGTGTTACACCCCCGTGCCTGGGACGTTAAGCCGTCGTCCCCGGCTGCTTGATAGCAGTCGTTGTTACAATTCCATGTCAGAGGCCGTCAGGCGGGGTTGAGAACACTCTGACACTAGGGCTTGTTAGGGTAGTGAACCTACAGCCCATACGATACGTTCAACCAGTATAATGTAATATTAATTTGTCTGTCTGTCTGCGATTTTTAAATGCTATAGTTTTGAATCCTTGCTAATATCATCTATCTATACATATAAAATGCTTTGTCCTGACTGACTGACGGATCAACGCACAGCCTAAACCGCTGATCGTAGAGACCTGAAACTTGGAGGGTGTGTTCTTTGTATGTTTTTTTTATTTTTTTTTGTGTATGGCATCTCGCAGGTCAACCTAGAAGGTTGTCGACTGCTTAACCGGGCTTGCCTGTGAAGTGCCTTAAATAAATTTAGGGCCTCCAGCCAGGGCTTAACTTACAAAACTAAGCGACTACACGCTAAGGGCACCCCCTAGTGGGGTACGGGCCTCGGCTTAGGGCGTCGCTGGGGGAGGACAGCAAGGGACAGGCTGGATCAGAATAAATTTTGATTATTATAATCGGGAATTTTAAAGCTATTAGCTCAGCTCGCGGGCTGGCTCGTCAAGCTTTAATCGCCGAACTTTTACCCCAAAAAAGGGTGAAAAAGGGGGGCAAAGTTTGTATGGAACTCTGTCATTAGGGTTCCGTACCAAAAATGGTAAAAAGGAACTCTTATGGTTTCACTTCGTCTTCGTCACAGACAGACAGAGTTTTTTAATTTGAACTCATATCATATAGGCCACCCGGGCGAAGCCGCTGGCGGAAAGCTAGTCCTTACTAATATTATAAATGCAAAAGTAACTCTGTCTGTCTGGTACGCTTTCACGCCTAAACCAGTGAGCCGATTTTGATGAAATTTGGTACAGAGATAGAATAGACCCTGAGGAACAAAATATGCATACTTTTTACCCGGGTGCGTGAAGTAGCTCCTTCGGGATGCGGGTGAAACCGCGGGAAACAGCTAGTAATTTTATAAATGCGAAAGTAACTCTGCCTGTCTGTAAAGCTTTCACGGGAAATCGGCTGAACCGATTGAGACGAAATTTGGCAAGGATATAGACTGAAGCCTGGTGAAGGTCATAGGGTACTTATTATCTGAGTACGTGAATTATTTCCCTCAGGATGCGGGTAAAACCGCGGGAAACAGCTAGCTATTACATATACCTAAATTCTCACATTAAATCTATACTAATATTATAAAGAGAAAAGATTTGTTTGTTTGTAGGGTTTTAACTCAAAAACTACCGGACCGATTTTAAAAATCCTTTCACCGTTAGAAATCTACATCTTACGAAGTGTCAAAGGCTATATTTATATCCAGAAATAATTAGGGATCCCTACTAAAAATTGAATAATGTAACCCAAGGTGTAAAAAAATTTAACGCGGGTGAAGCCACGGGCTAGACTAAAATATTACAAACAAAAACTCACCCTATCTCTTTTCCTATCATCCTTCCTCTTCTTTTTGACTCTCTCCGTCTCTTTCTCCTTCAATTTGGACAGTTGCACGTCTTCGTCGGTCGTCACGTCATTGTCTACCATCGGTACATCTTGGAAGAAGCTGTCTTCATAGGCCCGGTCTTCTGCTTTGACCTGCAGGTCTTCTGGAGAGACAGAAGAAAAATTAGTCCTAGCTCGACGAGCCAGCCCGCGAGCTGAGCTAATAGCTTTAAAATTGCCGATTATAATAATAATGTATATTCTGATCCAGCCTGTCTCTTGCTGTCCTCCCCCAGCGACGTCCTAAGCCGAGGCCCGTACCCCACTAGGGGGTGCCCTTAGCGTGTCGCTTAGTTTTGTAAGTTAAGCCCTGACTGGAGGCCCTAAATTCATTTAAGGCACTTCACAGGCAAGCCCGGTTAAGCAGTCGACAACCTTCTAGGTTGACCTGCGAGATGCCATACAAAAAAAAATCTTAAGTCATTTATTCAAATCAGGCTGAAAATCAGCACATTTTCAACATCATTTACAAAAGACAGCCCCCAAAACGCCCGCCCTTCACCACTTCCTATGTGTTTTTGCTTAGCACGCACTTTTATACCTATAACAAGTAAATACTCAAGCATTTAATTAGTATTCTGAAATATTACAAAAAAAAGCTATAGCCTCCATTTGTTAAAAATAAGGCATAAAGGGCGTACCCACCTATATGTGCTGATTTCGATTTAAAAGTTATTTCAAATAAGTCTTTGCAGGCACTTATGAAACATCAAGCTAGTTGCACGGTTCCAAGGAGTGGGTCTTACGGAGAAGAACCGACAAGAAACTCCATAGACACTCTTTTCAAAAGGAAATGTTTACAATAATCTTTTTACAGTACAGGTTATCTCTGAGAAAGTTATACAATTCAAATGATGCTATACAAAAAAATAATGAAACAATTAAGTTACAATTTAAATTAATTCTCCTATTATTATAATGATAAGGCTAGGCAGATCACTGACCTAAGTCATACTTGATATCACTGTCTTCAATTTTTATTTCCACTATTTTCTCATCGTCCGGAATGACCACAGGTTTAGGTACAAATTCACTTGTTTCCACATCGGTTCTTAAGACTCTAGTGGTGGCGTGAGGGTGGAAGTCATTTGGGGAGTCAAGGAATGTATGCTGAAACAATAAGATTCATCAATAAGACAACCTGAGTGGTTTAGTGGTCAACTGCCGGAATACCACGCAAGAGGTCCCGGGTTCGATTCCCGGCCAAGCAGAAATTGAAATGATGAATTTTAATTTCTGTGACGGGTCTGGGTGTTACTATGTATAATATGTATGTATTTAAAAAAGTATATAAGTAGTATATCCGTTAAGCTAGCACCCATAACACAAGCATAAGAGTTGCTTACTTTGGGGCTAGATGGCGCTATGTGAAATTGTCCAAAGATATTTATTATTATTATCTATACATATAAAATGCTTTGTCCTGAATTACTATTCATACTCGAAATATTTTAAACCATGCATCTATAAGTGGTTAAGAAACCATAGAAACGATTTTTTTATTTTTATCTAACCATATTTTTTTTCATATTAAATAATTTTAAATTACTTGACACACATAAAAAATACTGACTCTTTTTTATTTTACATCCATTACGCTAGTTTTTTTCGTAGTATTCTGTCAATGAAGTGGGCGGCGACATGGTGACGCCATAGGACGGCGCGCGGCTTGATCACACGTATACACACACGGTCAAAAATGATAAAAAGAGTAGGTACCGAGAGAGTTTATTATAAAACTACCTTATTCCTGCGGAACTAATTACCGCACCCGCATAAGCCTATAACCATTTTCAGGTTCCCATCTATCTCCATATCAAAATTCATCCAAATCGGTTCAGCCTATGTTTCACGAATAATAAATAATTATTATTACTGTTTTGCCGTGAAATCGTAACAAACTAACAAACTCACTTTCGCATTTATTAGTTAGGATAAGCTCGTAGGCTTCTTTCTTACAGTTCACATCTGTACAATTAGGTAGGTACGCAACGCAACCAACAAACAGCTGACGATGCGATTCATCGCTCGCTCGTAATAGCAAGTAGACGAGTTATAAAATTTTGTTGTCAAAACTCTGACTACATACGTAATTATTTGACCTTCTAATTTAATAGTAGGTACGTTAAACTAAAAGAAAGTCACTACACATTCACAATTTCAACGTCGTCCTTTCGTGTTACCTCGCAGAGGTCATTAACTTGTACGAATTCGAGTCGCACCCATCAGCTTTTTAACTATTGCCATTCTGTGGTGTAGGTACTGTAGATTAGGATTTGTTTAAATCGTACCTAGGTTGAACTTCGTAAAATGTTAAGGATGGAATTAAAAATAAGTGTACTGGTGTAAGTTTATACCTACTTAGGTGGTTTACGTAATTTTAATTCGTATTTGTTAATACGTAAGCGATAAGCTATTCAAATTAGACTAGATCGAGTTACGTAGTCTATCTAGATTGGTTTATTCTTAACATCTTCACGCTTGTATTCCTCGGAGAGATAAACAGAAGGCAGAGCTACCTATTTTCTTACGTTCACAGTCACAGTTCACTAGTGATATTGGTAGGTCCAAGTCCAACGAAACACAACGTGAGGACATGGTTTGCGTGCGGCTGTCCTGCACCACAGACACTGAGGGGAATAAGACTGTCATTTTAGTCATGCATGCGCTGTCGTGCGCCGTCTGAAGACACGACTTGCGAACGCAACCTTGCTGGGCGCTGCCCGACGACTGACTGAGTGAGCGAGCCCGCGCCCGCGCCGCCGCGGCGTCGGGGGCGTGTCCCGGCGGGTCATTCATACCTCATACAATCGGGAGTAAAGGTTTTATGCAAAACGTCTCAAGCAATATTACAATTTTATTAATTTATTATAAAAAAAAGAATTCCAAAAAAATATATTTTTCGTTTCTATGGCTTCTTTACCCCCCACAGATGTCCCTCTTAAAATATTTCGGGTATGAATAGATAGACCTTATATATTATTGGCTATGTATGATGCGCGATATTGTTGTGCTATGAGCTATATACTATATGCTATTATATTATAGTTTAGTCTCAAAGCAGCTTTATGTACGTGACATCTGTTTGACAAAGATAGCGACAGTAAGTTTTTCCAGCCATTCAGTTGAAGTCAAGCTGATAGATGACATGAATTGTGGCTGGGGGCTCAAACTTTTATGGCACGCATTTTGCTTGGTGATTGCAGATCTAGTTACGTTAGTAACATTATATTATATCAATGTTTTAAACCAACCTTTTTGGAGTACTGGATGAGAAAATCAAAGGACTGCAGCATCTGTTGCTTGAATCTGATGGCAGATCTGACGTGGGCCAGGCATTCCCAGCATACCTGTACTTCCAGCCCATCTGGCACCTGGAAATGGAAATATTTTACACTTGGGTACCAGGAGAGGGGGTGCAAGGAGGTGCATATGCACCTCCTTGCACCCCCTCTCCTGGTACCTTTAAGCAGGTCTTTTAAGCAGGGGGGTGTATATACACCCCCCTGCTTAAAAGAAGGGGGTGCATGTGCATCTCCCCTTGAAAGAAAAAATAAATATTCAACATTTATCATTTTTTTGATTTCAACATTTTTTTTACAGGTACAAAACAAAAAAGTTCTTAATAATATAAGTGGTTGTTCTAAGCACAATTAGTTAAAGTAATTTAATGCATCCACCTGAAAAGCTTCCTGCACCACACTGAAGTTTTTGCACCCCACTGAAAAGTTTGCCCACCACTGAATAGTTTTTGCACCCCTCTGAGAACGTTTTGCACCCTACCGAAAAGTTTCCTGCACCCCCTGATATCATCACTCACTCATCTTACTTATAATATTTAAACTACCTACCTGTTTTCCAATGTTTTACCCTTATCCTGAGAAACTACTTCGCGCACCCAGATAAAACTGTAGTATATCCCTCCCCAGGGTCCAAGCTATCTCCATACCAAATTTCATCAAAAACGCTTCAGCCGTTTTCCCGTGAAAACGTGACAAATAGACAAACACAGTTAATTTCGCATTTATAATGTAAGTAAGGATAGATTTACATTTTTAGACCTAGTAAAAGGTTACGTTTATTGTAATCCAATCAAAATTCCATTCTAAAAAGGTTAAAAATGTAAACAAAAAAAATATATACGCAAAACAAATGGCGGATCCAAGGATTTCTGTTCTGTGTTTTAAAGTCTTTTCCATCAAAATATGAATGGAAGTATATACCTACATTATTAGTATATACTTGCCATGTATTAATAAGTGTATTTTAATTAGAAATAAACAGTTAAAACATCTCTTACATCAATATTTCCCAGCAAACGAAAACACTCTTTTACATCGTTATGATAAAACATTCGACGATTATAGTTCAAACAGCCGACACATATTCCGTTTACATTATATCCTTCTATATTTATGTTGATTTCCTTCATTTTTAATGCACTTTAAATCTTTGCAAGTAGAAAATATCTTTAGGAACAAAAGAAACTTCATCGCTTTCGTTCGGCCATTTTGACTGGCACCATTGCGTATCGTTTCGATTCCGTTTTTCCGTAAAATAAAGCATTATTGCTCTTTTCAACAGACGATTACTGAGTATAATTTATTAATATTATTAGATATTTAATTAGTATATGTAACACATTTACTTGAAATTATTAAGTACAAAACGTTGATAGTTTATTTTTACATTTTATTATGTTTTTTATAATTTTCACTATTTTTCGTGGAAAATGTACGTGAATTGGAACGAAATTAGCGGTCCAGTCTAAAATATGTGAATTATCTATATTTTAAGCATGTCTTGAACAATGCCGTGTCAACACTTATACAAAGTACTCCTGTAGCTTTCAAAAATAAAATACACAGGTTGATGTCACATATAGTTTTCTGTGTCCAGCCTAAGCAAGCGGAAAAAAGCTTAACTATCAAAAAATTCAATTCTATACCTGCGGTTTCACCCGATTCCCATTTGACACATTCTTATTTTGAAGGTAAATTTCTTACGTGTTATTTTAGAAAGGGTCTCCACAAGGCCGTCTGTGTGGTAACTTGCACTCGAATTTATTGAATATTATTTTATTTGTTTTTATAAAAATACTATGAAATATCCAGCCTCACAAACTTTTATGTTCAATTACAATTTTAACCATTTTTTGCGTGAGGTTTTCGAATTGGGTCCAGGTACTGTACGGTTTATAATCAGCAGTTGTTATAAAAAGACTCACCTGAATATTGACTTGCGATTCTGTTATTATGCTAAAAATTGGGAGAAAAGCTCGAAGAAAAACTGGAACGTTACTATCGAAAATAAAACAAATGTCACCGACTTGATTGACAAGACAATCAAAATCAATTTCAAATTGTTTTTGATTCTCTACAGCAATTAAACTACTTTTAAAATTAAAGTATTCTGTTTATTTATATAAAAAATAAAAATGTTTCGTTCTCCGAAAGATGTGGCAATACTCCATCGTGAAGTAGTTAAAAGCAATTCAAATATCGGTTATTCCTGTGATATTTGCGGGCAAGGCCCTTGGTTAACTGAAGTTGATGTGGAGATACACAGGAAACACGCACATAAATGGGACTTAATAAAGGCTTTGAATGACGACAGCATTCATATATGTTCGGTGAGTAACCAGCTTCCGCATTGTAAACATTATTTTCTAAAAAAATAAGGAAAATCAACTTTTCTATCTTTGCAATCACAAGGTGTCCACTATCTGGAAAATCAGGGAAAAGTCAGGGAAGCTATAGGTAGTCAGGGATTGTCAGGGAAAAAACATCGTATTAGTCAAAATACAGAAGAAGAATTTTGTAAACTAAGAATGATGTTCCTTATTTTTCTAAAAAAAAATTGCCCTGATATTTTCTTAGCTTACTATTTATGGTTCTTAACTCAAAAAACAAATGAGGTATCTTCTCCTACATAGTGCACATGGTCTAGACTTTGACTTCAATAGTGCAAAGTATTAATACGTTCATAATAACCTGGTTAACAATGAGAAAATTACATATTTGCCTTATAAGATGACAATATTGTGTCAGGGAGTTAGGGATTTTTTTTGGCATTTGGAGTGGACACACTGAATCTGAACACGCTTTAGTTACTGCTTGTATCAAAAAGAATGCTAAGTAAGTATTTTTTGTCCCAATCGTGTTAGCATTTCTAAGGGCTGCCATCCATCCTGGTTACCACGGATTTGTTCTAGTTTTGTGGGCATCTGGGCAGGTTTTCAAAGAGCGTTCCGAAGAAGTTCCGAGAGAAAACCTGGACACTTTTTACCTGATATCCAATCCCGATTGATTGAAAGGTAAGCAATAAATTAAAAAAAAAATAATAAAAAGTGTCCAGGAAAATAAACAAACTCATTCAAAATGTCCATTAGCATCCAGTAGCATTTCTGTGTTTTTTTCATCAATATTTGTTCAGAGCTTTACTAGAGAGACAAACATTGACAAATAGCTTATTACGATGGCAAAATTTTGTGGTATACACAGTGAATAATGTCTCAAAAAGTACAACATAACTTCATTCTTGTTCCAGATATGTCTAAGAGTCCAAAAAGACAAGAAAACCCTCATCGAACACATATTAGTAACTCACTTATGTGCCGCCCCCAACGCTACCAGAATTAACCGAGAAATATTCATCTGCGACTACTGCAACCGTCTATTCTTTAATAAACAGCTCTTAATCACCCATATTTACCACTGGCACACATCAAAGACTGAAAAACATGAACAATCTGTAACAACAAATTGTCCGAAATGCTGGAAGAATATACGCATGAAGTCATTATGGTTTCATCTTTTACATCACGGAGCTCTCAACGTAGCCACATGCCCGATATGCCTAGAGAACTGTGATAACCGTGACGAGATGCTGCAACATCTAAAAAGCCATCCCGGTTACTTTTGCTGCAACATATGCGGTTATGAGACAACTAAAGAATGTTTTTTCAACAATCATCTAGTTAAACACAAGAAGAAATTAGTTTACAATGACGGTGAAGATGTGTCAAGATTCTTTTTACCGAGGAAATGGCATCCATCTTTATACAACCGTATGAACAACGTATTCAAAGGTATACCGTTGGCTAATGAGGTTAAAGTTTGTATACTTTGCCGAGCTCTGTGTGTGTCCGATAGCGAGATGAGGGATCATATATTAGGAGAGCATGTTCCGGATGAGAAGGAGACGAGTAAGACCCACCAGTGCACGTGTAGAGAGGTGTTTTTCAACAGCGTTCTGTTGAAGCATCATATATTCAAGATGAAAGGGAATCATCGTGCTTGGGGTGAGTTGAGAGTATTCTATTTTATACTAGTTTCGTCTGCGTGGTGCTCCGCTCCTATTGGTCTTAGCGTGATGATATAGAGCCTATAGCCTTCCTTGATAAATGTACTATCCAACACTGAAAGAATTTTTCTAATCGGACCAGCAGCTAAATGATGAATGGTGATGTTTAGAGCATGAAGTTGACATAAATGCGCCATCGTTACGTTAATTTCTGTGGCAGAATTAAAACAAAATAGGTAATGATTTTGTTTACTTGGGAGTTGCTGGGGAGTTTGTTGCGCCACTTCTTCTTCCCCGCAACAACACATAGGAAGTGGTGAAGGGCGGGCGTTTTGGGGGCTGTCTTTTGTAAATTTGACGTTCGAAAAGTGCTGATTTTCAGCCTAATTTGAATAAATAATTTTTGAATTTTGTTTTTTTTTGAATTTTTATGTCATGTGCACATGGAATGGACTTTTCGTGGACTGACCGCGCAGCTTAACCTTGCTTATCTATCGATCCGCACGCCTCTTGCTTATCTACAAGCCCCTCAATTAAAGACTAGCTTTCCGCCAGCGGCCTCGCCCGCATGGGCCATACGAATTCAAATTAAAAACGACAGAGTTTCATACAAACTTTGCCCCCCTTCTTCACCCCCTTAGAGGTAGAATTTCGGAAAATCCCCTCTTATCGGATGCCTTCGTCATACAAAGAACACACCCTCCAAGTTTCAGGTCTCTACGATCAGCGGTTTAGGCTGTGCGTTGATCCGTCAGTCATTCAGGACAAAGCATTTTATATGTATAGTTTTAAAATAATTGAAGATTATGTATTCAATGTTGTATTTTAGATGGAGTGTCACCGTTACCGGAACTAGAAAGCTCTGAAGACCAGATAGTCTTACAAGTGTATGAAATAGGTATGATATTAATATTCTTTAATAACAAAAACAACACAACGGCAAGTCCTATTAAGATTGTAAATGTAAAAATTTGTAAGGCTGTATGTTTGTTACTCTTTCACGCAAAAACTACTGAGCGGATTTGGATGAAATTTGGTACGCACATAGTTTATAACCTGGATTAACATATAGGATACTTTTTATCCGGGTACGCGAAGTAGTTCCCTCGGGATGCGGGTGAAACCTCGGGATAAAGCTATTTTATAGTTAAACTAATTTCTTACTTTAAACTTATTTCTTTTACCGGGACAAAAAGTATCCTATATGTTAATCCAGGTTATAAACTATTTGTGTACGGAATTTCATTCAAATCCATTCAGTAGTTTTTGAGTTGAAGCGTAACAAACATACATCCTTAAAAATTGTCGCATGTACAATATTAGTAGGAGTAGAAAGTCGCTTAAAGATAGCGTAACGCTTTTCCCTTACGTGACGATATCTCGCATTAAGGAATCGTGTCCCGGTTAAGCAGTCGACAACCTTCTAGATTGATCTGCGAGATGCCTTATATAAAAAAAAATAATTAAGGAATCGTGTTCCCAAAAAAAATTTTGGGATAAAAAAAAAGTATTTTTCGTTTTGTTTACAGATAACCCCATATCAATGGTGAATGAAATAATAATCCAAGGTATATCCAACCTAGAAAGCGAAGACTCTAACAGTCAGAATGAAAAAACGAATGACGACCAAGAATTTGAAGATATGGAAGTATAATTCATCATCAGCCACTATCCCACTGCTGGACACAGGCCTCTTCTCACACAGAGAAGGCATGAGCATTGATCACCACGTGCGCTCAAGGCGGATTGGCGATTTCAGACTTTTTTAGTCCAGGTTTCCTCACGATGTTTTCCTTCACCGTTAGTCAGTGGTGTCTAAGATACACTTAGAAAGTACATATGACTTTAGAAAAGTCACATTGGTACTTGCCAGGTTTAGAACCCACTCGTATACGAGACTAGCTTCGCGCCCGCGGCTTCGCCCGCGTGGTCATTTTTTTTTACACCTTGGGTTACATTATTCAAGTTTTAGTAGGGATCCCTAATTATTTCAAGAAATAAATATAGCCTATGACACTTCGTAAAGATGTAGCTTTCTAACGGTGAAAGAATTTTTTAAATCGGGCCTGTAGTTTTTGAGTTAAAACCCTACAAACAAACAAATCTTTCCTCTTTATAATATTAGTATAGGATGCGGGTCCCTAACCACTAGGTTACCACCAATGAATTATTCAAGACATTATCGTCTTATTTATAAAGCCCGATTATTTTTTAATCTGCTGCTTAGAAACGGATTAGTAAAAATGTCACCCATAAATGCTGTTTAACGTTAACCTGAACTTAAGGTAGTAGCTTAATCCTGGATTACGTCGTTAAGTAAGGATTAGGTGAGAACTTCAGATAACAGGTTTTTTATAAGTAAGACGCTTAAAATTTAGCTGAGAATAAGCTTTTGTACGTTATACAAAATATTTGTTTTTTCTACAAGTGTTGATATTATTATCTGTCTAGCCTTTTCCCAACTATGTTGGGGTCGGCTTCCAGTCCTGAACAGTTCCAGTCTTGAACGTTATTAAAAATATTTGTTTTTTCTACAAGTGTTGATATTATTATCTGTCTAGCCTTTTCCCAACTACGTTGGGGTCGGCTTCCAGTCTAAACAGCAGCTGAGTACCAGTGTTCTTCAAGTGTAGGTTAATATCGTATGTGCCTTTAGATAAATACAATCGTAATTATTATAACGCCATTATCTTCATGAACCAATTTTGGCTATCAAACTGTTTTTAACCCCCGACGCAAAAAGAGGGGTGTTATAAGTTTGACGTCGATGTCTGTCTGTCTGTGTGTATCGGTCTGGCATCGTAGCTTTCAAACGGATGAACCCATTTCGATGCGATTTTTTTTTCATTTGAAAGCCAGTTTCCTTGCTGTGGTTCTTAGCTATGTTTGGTTAATATCGGTCCAGCAGTGTAAGAGTATCAGCTCTTTTCCAAAATGATGTAAGGCATTTTTACGTAGGGGTTTTTTTTACATTTTTAATTTTTCGATGTAGATGATACATATACCTGTATTAATTCAGATTCTTTGTGGGTACTAAAAATACACGTGATATAGGGGCGGGGAGGGGGAACCTCACCACGAATCGCCAAGAGGGGGGGGGAAGGGTTAAAAATGCAAAAAAAAATTAAAAAATCACGTGGCCGGCCCCTAACGCTAGTATAATAAATCTATGAGCTAAATAGGCTTATTAGTTGACTAAACGTAGCATTTATTAGATAATAAATTAATTAAAATTTATAATAATTAAAAAATAATCATCAAAATCAATTCATAATTGACCGAGTTATCACGTAACAAACCTACAAAAAAATCGGCCAAGTACGTGTCGGGCCACGCGCAGTAGGGTTCCGTAGCAGGTCTCCGTTAGTCGACTATAACTCTGTTACCGGTTAAGCCTACTTAGCCCTGATAGTGTTCAAAAATATAGCAGGTGTGTAAAGACCATTTTTCGATTTAGGGATCCGTTTGCGAAATATTTAGCTTTAAAGTCCAAATTTTTGTTCGATACGAGCATCCCCCCCCTTCTAACTTTTGAATGGCTATACCTAGAAATGTGAAAAAATTCACAGACGTAGCACATGTAATGAACTTACAAGGAAAACTATCACGGCTAAGTAGGCTTAACCGGTTACAGAGTTATAGTCGACTAACTAAGACCTACTACGGAACCCTACTGCGCGTGGCCCAACACGCACTTGGCCGGTTTTTTAAGTCGGTTAAAATAAGTTTTTTTTTATTATTTTTAAGTGTATGTAATTTACTTGTAGATATTATAAATATTTAGGAATGCATTGTGTATGAATATTGTAAATAAATAAATAATAATATTTTTTTTTATCGACTTTGTGTTTTATTATCCGTAAAAGAGAAAAATACTTCAAGGACCCGGATGAAAACTATCGTATTACCTTTCCCAGGTTCAAGTTTATCCCCATAACGAATTTCACCAAAATCGGGCCAGCCGTTTTACAAACAGACGAAGTTACATATAAAATGCTTTGTCCTGAATGACTGACGGATCAACGCACAGCCTAAACCGCTGATCGTAGAGATCTGAAACTTGGAGGGTGTCTTCTTTATATGACGTAGGCATCCGATAAGAAAGGTATTTTCCGTAATTCTACCCCTATGGGTGTGGAAAAGAGGAGCAAAATTTGTATGAAACTGTCATATTTTAGGGTTCCGTAGCCCGACAAGGAACCCTTATAGTTTTGTCATGTCCGTCTGTCTGTCTGTCCGCGGCATAGCTCCGAAGTTCTTGTTACTAGAAAGCTGAAATTTGGTATGGATTATATATAGTAATTTTTAGGGTTCCGTAGTCCGACAAGGAACCCTTATAGTTTCGCTCTGTCCGTCTGTCTGTCTGTCTGTCCGCGGCATAGCTCCGTGGTTTTTGGTATTAGAAAGCTGAAATTTGGTATGAATATGTATATTGATCACGCCGAGAAAGTGGTAAAATAAAATTTTGAAAAATATTTTTTTTTAGGGTAGCTCCCAAATATGTAAAGTAGGGATGAATATTTTTTTCTCGTGTACCCCTTCGTGTGGGGTATCGTTAGATAGGTCTTTCAAAAATATTATGGGTGTGTGAAGATCATTTTTCGGTTAAGCGAGCCATTTGCGAAATATCTAGATTTTAAGTGAATTTTTTTGTTCGATACGAGTTACCCCCCCCTCTAACTTTTGAATGGCTGTACCTAGAAATGTGAAAAAAATCACAGACGTAGCACATGTAATGAACTTACAAGGAAAACTATCGCAGCTAAGTAGGCTTAACCGGTTACAGAGTTATAGTCGACTAACTGAGACCTACTACGGAACCCTACTGCGCGTGGCCCGACACGCACTTGGCCGGTTTTTTGTTCGATACGATTTGAATTCGTATAGCCCACGCGGGCGATGCCGCTGGCGGAAAGCTAGTTTAAAATATTAACCCACACGAAATAGCTGACACTATGCAGTTCTTACTATAGTCTCTAACAATACCAACAGATTTTACGGAAAATGTAAACAAAGTCGTAACCTATTTTGTTCTAAATCTGCCACCGAAATAAAAAAATGGCCTAAGAATTTTATGCTTTAAACATTCATGATTTAATGCCATTTTATTTGTTATGTCGGAAAATAAGAAAAAAATAGGTTATGATTTTGTTTACATTTTTCGTTAAATCCTGTACAGACTTAAACAATTTACGATGAGTAAGCAGTTGAATAAAACTCATTCACAAAAATATGATTGTTTTATTGTTCTTGTTCTTTCATGATGTCATGGAATATCTTCTTTCACCCAAACAGAGAACCTGAAACAAAAACGCGACGGTTAATTTCAAAACCTAACAGCCGGTTGCAACAAATTTTGTGTCATTTAGGTATACATTTACGAATGTCACAAAACATGATATCAATAATTAGCATAAGTACTTTTAATATTTTTTATTATTACAATTTTAATATATAATTTTGACAGATCTTAATGACAGTTTTTCCGTTTCACGTAACCATTTGTCACCTACACCTTACTTAACACCGTAATCCAGGATTAAGCTACTAACTTAAATTCCGCTAAACAGCATTTACGATTTTCGTATCACAAATATAGTGGGGGATGCTGGAGATACCATATAGGTAGTTAAAAATATAATAGGTAATTACCTGCGAAGTTTGCCGCTTTTCCCGTGGCGTCTGCAGCGGCGCCTAAAATATATAAATGTAATAAGTATAGAAGAGTATGTAGTTCATTACTATCCTTTCTCTCATTTATCTATACTTATAGAATGCTTTGTCCTGACTGACTGACGGATCAACGCACTCAGGGCCGTCGCTCGGCGCCGACGCCTACACTGATACCGACGCCCATACTGAGAGCGACGCCCAAACTGATACCGACGCCTAGACTAATACCGACGCCTAGACTGATACCAACGCCCAGACTGATACCGACGCCCAGACTGATACCGACGCCTACACTGATACCAACGCCAACATTGATACCGACGCCTACACCGATACCGACGCCTACACTGATACCGACGGCAACATTGATAAATTGATACCGACACCTAGACTGATATCGACGCCTAGACCGATATCCACGTCTAGACTGATTCCGACGCCTACACTGATACTGACACCTAGACTGATACCGACGCCAACATTGATACCGACGCCCAGACTGATACCGACGCCAACATTGATACCGACGCCCAGACTGACACAGACGCCTAGACTGATACTGACGCCAACATTGATACTAACCTCCAGACTGATACCGACGCTATCATAGATACTCACTCTACAATCAGCGGTTTAGGCTGTGCGTTGATCCGTCAGTTAATCCTTACTATCCTTACTAATATTATAAATGCGAAAGTAACTCTGTCTGTCTGTCTGTTACGCTTTCACGCCTAAACCAGTGAGCCGATTTTGATGAAATTTGGTACAGAGATAGAATAGACCCTGAGGAACAACATAGGCTACTTTTTTACCCGGGTGCGTGAAGTAGCTCCTTCGGGATGCGGGTGAAACCGCAGTCATAAATCCAGGGCAAAGCATTTTATATGTTTGTGTTTGGATTATAGATTACCTGCGATGTTGCCTATAGTTCCAGTAACGCCTGCAGCGACACCTGGAACATAAGTATATTAATATAATACCTTTTCATCTATTTTCCACACATCAATTCGATCTAGCCTATATATATTGTCCCACTGCTGGGCACAGGCATCTTCTCACACAGAGAGGGCATGAGCATTGATCACCGCGCTTGCTCATGGCGGATTGGCGATTTCAGACTTTTTAGGTCCAGTTTTCTTCACGATGTTTTCCTTCACCGTTAGTCAGTGACGTATTTTAGAGACACACTTAAAACTACCAAAATTATTACAGGAACACGTTACCTGAAGCTATACTCCCAATTCCTTGCGCCACATCCCCAACTCCTGGTATTTTCGGAGATGGCAAGCCACTGAAGTCTGATCCAGAAACTTTAGGCAATGCCAAGCCATTAGCAGATGGCAATCCAGGGATGGCAAGTTGACCAGGACTGCCTAGGCCTGGAAGACTACCGGCTGTAGGAGCTCCTAAAGCACCGAGTGCAGATGGTGCTGATGGGGGAGTAATGCCAGCGAGTGATGGGAATGTGAGAGCTCCGGCCGCTGGGGGAGTGACAGCTCCTGCTGCCGGAGGAGTGACAGCTCCGGCTGTCGGGGGAGTGACAGCTCCTGCCGCTGGGGGAGTGACAGCTCCGGCTGTCGGGGGAGTGACAGCTCCTGCCGCTGGGGGAGTGACAGCTCCTGCCGCTGGGGGAGTGACAGCTCCTGCCGCTGGGGGAGTGCCAGCTCCTGCTGCCGGGGGAGTGACAGCTCCTGCCGCTGGGGGAGTGACAGCTCCTGCCGCTGGGGGAGTGACAGCTCCTGCTGCCGGGGGAGTGACAGCTCCTGCCGCTGGGGGAGTGACAGCTCCTGCCACTGGAGTAGTGACAGCTCCTGCTGCCGGGGGAGTGACAGCTCCGGCCGCTGGGGGAGTGACAGCTCCTGCTGCCGGGGGAGTGACAGCTCCTGCTGCCGGGGGAGTGACAGCTCCGGCCGCTGGGGGAGTGACAGCTCCAGCTGCCGGGGGAGTGACAGCTCCTGCTGCCGGGGGAGTGACACCTGCTGCCGGGGCAGTGACACCTGCTGCCGGGGGAGTGACAGCTCCTGCCGCTGGGGGAGTGACAGGTCCTGCCGCTGGGGGAGTGACAGCTCCTGCCGCTGGGGGAGTGACAGCTCCTGCCGCTGGGGGAGTGACAGCTCCTGCCGCTGGAGTAGTGACAGCTCCTGCCGCTGGAGTAGTGACAGCTCCGGCTGCCGGGGGAGTGACAGCTCCGGCCGCTGGGGGAGTGACAGCTCCGGCCGCTGGGGGAGTGACAGCTCCGGCCGCTGGGGGAGTGACAGCTCCGGCCGCTGGGGGAGTGACAGCTCCTGCCGCTGGGGGAGTGACAGCTCCTGCTGCCGGGGGAGTGACAGCTCCTGCTGCCGGGGGAGTGACAGCTCCTGCTGCCGGGGGAGTGACAGCTCCTGCTGCCGGGGGAGTGACAGCTCCGGCCGCCGGGGGAGTGACAGCTCCTGCTGCCGGGGGAGTGACACCTGCTGCCGGGGGAGTGACAGCTCCGGCCGCTGGGGGAGTGACAGCTCCTGCTGCCGGGGGAGTGACAGCTCCTGCCGCTGGGGGAGTGACAGCTCCTGCTGCTGGGGGAGTGACAGCTCCTGCTGCCGGGGGAGTGACACCTGCTGCCGGGGGAGTGACAGCTCCTGCCGCTGGGGGAGTGACAGCTCCGGCCGCCGGGGGAGTGACAGCTCCTGCTGCCGGGGGAGTGACACCTGCTGCCGGGGGAGGGACAGCTCCGGCCGCTGGGGGAGTGACAGCTCCTGCTGCCGGGGGAGTGACAGCTCCTGCTGCCGGGGGAGTGACAGCTCCTGCCGCTGGTGGAGTGACAGCTCCGGCTGCCGGGGGAGTGACCCAAACGGGTGATGGAGGAACTACTGCGGCATTTGATGGCTGCGAACCTACACCAGGCACAGCTACAGCCGCTGGTCTAGCCGGTACAGGTTTTGGAGACGAAGGTATGAAAGCAGACAGCAAGTTTGGTAGACCAAATAAATTAGGTTCCGGTTTGGGGGGTTTGAATAGGTTGGATACAAAATTGGAGATGGGGTCTGGTGTGGTGGGGCCTTTGTGGGTGGGGTTGAATATGGATGGTAAGTCGAATATTGGTAGTATGGGTTTAGGAGTGGTGGTTGGTGTTTTTGCTACTGCATGGTTGTGCTTAGCAGTCGGGACCTCCATGTCGTTGAAGAATAATCCTGTAAACAAAATTGTTTTGAGAAAATCCTCATAAATGGATGCTAGCTTTAGTTTATTAGTTTCTTTTATGAATTGCTAGCTTTCTGCCATTAGCAGCGTGGGCTTCACGAATTCAAATAAAAAATGACAGAGTTTCATACAAGTTTTTGTGCCCTATTTCAAAGAAGGGTATGAATTTCGGAAAATCCTTTCTTATCCAAGTTTTAGGTCTTAGGTTTAGGCTGTGCGTTGATCCGACAGTCATTCAGGACAAAGCATTTTATATGTATAGATTAGGGTTCCTCGCAAAAAACCTATAGCCCTAATTATTGCTAATCGCGTCGAATTTTGAATTTTGTCTAGAATGATTACTTACGAAAGTCGTTGAATTTTCCATAACTTAGACTTAGCTGAAACAAAAAATATTAGAAAGAATAAAAAACAAAATTCTTTAAGAAATCAAAAGTTACACTGTGTGTTATACTTACTCACTAATAATTGCGAAAGTAAGTCTATCTGTCTGTTCGCGGGAAAACGGCTGACCGATTTGTATGAAACTTGGTATTAGAGATAGGCTGAAACGTGGGGCGAATAATGTTTATAATATGTATATATATACTGCATCTATTTTTTGTCGTGTCACCTTAGCAATAGAGCTCAAAATCGTTTGAACAAACGGTAAATAAGGTGCGTTTAAATTTTAAATACAGTTGTCATAATCTGTACCAATTGATTATACGAAAAACATAAACAAAATCATAATCTATTTTGTTCTAATTTTCCCACATAGATAAATAAAATGGCATTTAATGATTAATTTAGTTTAGAGCATGAAATTGACATAAATGCGCCATCCTTACGCCATTTTGTTAATTTCTGTGGCAGAATTAGAACAAAGAACGTTACGATTTTGTTTACATATTTACCCGTCTGCGACAGAAGGAGAGTTATGTTTTTCGAGTGTATGTATGTATGTCGGACCCATATTGGATAGGAATAGGTCTAGGTTATTTAATGGGTCCCGACTGTCAAAGTCGGGACCCATTAAATATATCCCGTATTTAAATATAGGTACTATTTGTTATAGTTTAGGTCAATTACTTTCTACGCATTTTTCCTTCAGTTCAGATCAACCAGATTTGTTTTATTCTTTTTAGTTTATAATGAGAGTATTTTTACGCAGTCGGGTTTTATGATTTTTCGTAATATCAATTAGTATTGACTATAATATCGAATTAAACTCACCAAACACAAGAAAACCAAAATCCTACCCATTATAACCACGTATCAACTTAATATTAATGAATATTTTGCCGAGGTAATCATAACTACCGCTTATATAAGCCAAATGAACAAACAGTTTCATCAAATTGTTTAATTTACACACTGGTTGTGTTGGAACAAGTGTTTTTTGCGAAAATATACTATTTTTCAGTGGTACTTTTGTGGGCCATTAAAAGTGCGTACCTAATTTTTTAGGGTACCCGAAATTAGTCAATGGGACACTATTTCTTAGTATCTAAATACTTACCTATAAAAGTTATTTAAAACTAGCTTCTGTCAGCGACTTCGTCCGCGTGGAATAGTGGTGCTCCGCTCCTATTGGTCTTAGCGTGATGATATATAGCTTATAGCCTTCCTCGATAAATGAACTATCTAACACTGAAAGAATTATTTAAATCGGACCAGCGGTTCCTGAGATTAGCGCGTTTAAACAAAATGACAATATTTCCCTTCACTGCTCTGCTCCTATTGATTGTAGCGTGATGAAAAGTATGCTATAACCATCTCAGGAGTATGACAAATAATTGTACCAAGTTTTGTTAAAATCCGTCGAGTAGTTTCTGTTTCTATAGAGTTTATACAGACAGACAAAAATTTCACTGATTGCATTTTTGGCATCAGTATCGATCCCTAATCACCCCCTAATCAACCTCTCTACAGATTTATTATAAATACTTAGAAGATAGATAGATATTCCAAGAGCCCATGAAACTCAGACCATCGTCATTTTATAAAACCTGAAAGTTTGTCAGCGCATGCTCCCAACAGGTAAGAACGATGGACCATTATGAAGTTTGGGTTATGGTGGCTTTGGCAGGTACACGGTACTAAAGTTGTGAAAAAACATTTTACAAAAAAATAAAACCGACTTCCAAAAAAAAACTGAAAAGTAAAAAAGTAATTTTTATTTAAACGCTTTACGACCAAAACATCGCTCTAGAAGTCGGTGTCTTGTAAGTTACTATTGTTAGTTTTTCGCCACCGACTTCGAAAGCGACTTTTTTCGCTTTTCAGTGTCTCGGTCTTGCTATCTTAACAAAATAAACACACCACTTTTTTTTAGGTTGTGATAAGCGTAAATAACCAAATCATCTAAGTATTTGGCATATCAGCAAGTAGAGATAAATCGTTATTTTCGATATATTTATAAAACGGCTGAACCGGTAGTGATAAGATTTATATGAGACCACTTCGGAAGTATCTCCTTTCGAACAAAAAAAGAATTTTCAAAATCGGTCCACAATTGGCGGAGTTTTCGCGTAACAAACATACAAAAAAAAAATAACATACTGTCGAATTGAGAACCTCCTCCTTTTTTGAAGTCGGTTAAAAAGAAATTCTACTTTTGTCAAATTATAAAGTGTGATTTTTCGGTATTACCTTCGGAATATTATTAAAAATCACGGCATTAATTCCCAGACACTTACCATGGTGGCAACCCGTTGCCAGACACCCTTAATGTTCATCAAATTATAATTCTACTTACGTTATAAAAGCTATCCCTGCTCTAGTGACGAGTCGTATATCATTTGAAAGGTATTTTTAACCGACTTCAAAAAAAGGAGGAAGTTATCAATTCGACTGTATTTTTTTTTTTATGTTTGTTACCTCATAACTTGCGACTGGGTGAACCGATTTTCATGATTATTTTTTTATTTGAAAGCTGGTGCTTCCCGTGTAGTCCCATATAAATTTTATCACTACCGGTTCAGCCGTTTTATAAATATATCAAAAATAACGATTTATCTCTACTTGCTGATATGCCAAATACTTAGATGATTTGGTTATTTACGCTTATTACAACCTAAAAAAGTGGTGTTTATTTTGTTACGATAGCAAGACCGAGACACTGAAAAGCGAAAAAATATAAAAACTTTTTACAAAAAAATAAAACCGACTTCCAAAAAAAAACTGAAAAGTAAAAAATAATTTTTATTTTAACGGTGACTACAGTTAGTAGTCACCACGACTTACCAAATAAATTATTTGAATTTTTTACATTAGCAGAGACTAGTATTCTTATTACTAGTCTCTGACATTAGGTAGGTATAGCATTTGTGTACTGTTCGGTACCAATACTAATAACAATCGCTGATTTCAAAGCCTCAAATGGAATTTAAAATGATTTTATGATCAATTATGAAATACAAAGTTTTAATGACATTCACGACTCGGTGACGTAATTAAATAATGACTTTAATTAAACAATAATATTTTTAATATTATTTCGACGTCTGTACTTGAAGGAATGTAGGGTTTGTTGAATGTAAATAATACATATTATTTACTCTGTGACACATACAAGTAACACACTTCCTAGTTATAAATGAGGATGTGCGAGTATTTTTTTTTAGTAAGTAAATAATTCAATAATGCTTGAGTACTAAGTTATTATAGGTATAAAGGTGTGTGCTAGCCAACAGGTAATATATATATTAATTATATAATTTTACTTTTTTTTGCCAATATTGTTACAATTCTTTTTTATTAATATTGTATAAACGAAGGTTCTTCAAACCTTACAGACAGATATTTATGTGTTGCTGGGGAGTTTGTTGCGCCACTTCTTCTTCCCAGCAACAACACATAGGAAGTGGTGAAGGGCGGGCGTTTTGGGGGCTGTCTTTTGTAAATTTGACGTTCAAAAAGTGCTGATTTTCAGCCTAATTTGAATAAATGACTTTTGAATTTTTGAATTTTGTATTATGTTTACCACTCTTTCACGCAAAAACTTCTGAATGGATTTGTATAAAATTTGGTACACACATAGTTTATAGCCTGGATTAACATCCGGGTGCGCGGAGTAGTTCCCCCAGGATGGGGGTGAAACCGTGGGAAACTGCTGGAATTACACAATCAAAATTCTTCACTTTTATATTACTACTAGGTTTCCGCCAGCGGTTTTCTCCTGCGTGGTCTACACGAATTCAAATTAAAAATGCAGAGTTTTATACAAACTTTGCTCCCCTTTTTCACCCCCTTAGAGGTAGAATTTCGGAAAATCCTTTCCTATCGGATGTCAAATAAATAATTAATTACGAGTCAGTCCGTTAGTCAAAAAAAAAGAAAATTGAAACTATTTGCCCGTTCCAAAGCGTAGATTCCTATGGAGAAGAACGGGCAAGAAACTCCATGGTTACTCTTTTTAAACCTGTTATAGTTTACAATATTTGTTTTACATTTGCTTCCCGTGTGGTCCTATAGAAACATCGCTCTAGAAGTCGACGGCAAAATACTGACAGTAACTTACGAGACAGCGACTTCTACAGCGATGTTTTGGTCGACAAGCGTTTAAATAAAATAGATTTTTCTCTTTTCAGTGTTTTTGGAAGTAGATTTTATTTAATTTTTTAGTTATTTTCATTTAGGTATATATATGTATTGTGTTATGGATTATGGAGGATGTAATGTTTAAACTTATTATTAATGAAAGTGTACCTAATGTTTAAATATATATATATATATTGTTTATTATCTAATTAGCTTTCCGCCCGCGGCTTCGCCCGCGTGGATATTTTTTACACCTTACGTTACATTATTCAAGTTTTAGTACGGATCCCTAATCATTTCTGGAAATAAATATAGCCTATGACATTTCGAAAAGATGTAGCTTTCTAACGGCGAAAGAATTTTTAAAATCGGTCCACAAGTTTTTGAATTAAAACCCTACAAACAAACAAATCTTTCCTCTTTCTAATATTAGTATAGATTGTTTGCATAAGGTATCTAGTCGTAAATACCGCACTACCGAGTTGGAATATATACCTGTAATGATAGTTGTGATTGTGATAAATAAATAAAAATAATATTTGACTCAATAAAAACAATTTTTAGGTAAAAAAATGCATTTTATTGTCATGAATTCTGGTCGGCAAATACTTGAGCGGCCACAAACGCGCGCGGTATCACGGCGTATAGCGCCGGCGTGTGGGGCGCGCCGCACGACCGACCGAATGACGTTACCGCGATGACGCGCCATAGGCAGCCATCTTGGATCTGGGCTGGACCGCCGGAGTCACCCTGAGATAGGAAAAATAGCAAATAAAATCCCGCTAAACTCAATTTGAAACAGCGGAGATTATTAGGGTACGCCCTAAGCCAGGCCCGTACCCCACTAGGGGGTGCCCTTAGCGTGTAGTCGCTTAGTTTTTGTAGGTTAAGCCCTGGCTGGAGGCCCTAAATTCATTTAAGGTACTTCACAGGCAAGCCCGGTTAAGCAGTCGACAACCTTGTAGGTTGACCTGCGAGATGCCATACAAAGAAAGGAGATTATTAGGACTATTTAGAAATGACAGAGTTTCATACAAACTTTGCCCCCCTTTTTCACCTCCTTAGAGATAGAATTTTGGTATAACCTTTCTTATCGGATGCCTACGTCATACAAAGAACACACCCGCCAAGTTTCAGGTCTCTACGATCAGCGGTTTAGGCTGTGCGTTGATCCGTCAGTCATTCAGGACAAAGCATTTTACATTACATTTTCAATATTGTCAATTGTAGATCTTGAATGAAAATTTCACGAGTATGTAGATAACCTCATATTTTCTGGTGAGGAGCTCCTGGCCCGGTTCGTGGATGGGTGACCATCTATGTCATACCGAGACTCCTCCGTGCCTCGGAAAGCACGTCAAGCTGTTGGTCCCGGCTGTCATTTGTAGATCTTTGACAGTCGTTACGGGTAGTCAGAAAGCAGAAAGTAACAACCAGTCTTATCAGAGGTACCGTGTTACCCGGTAACTAGGTTGTTGAGGTGAGATAGGCAGTCGCTCCATGTAAAATACTGGTACTCAGCTGCATACGGTTAGACGGGAAGCCGACCCAAACATAGTTGGGAAAAGGCTAGGCAGACGATGATAATTATTAGAATAGAATGGGCAAACCAAGCCCTTTCATTATGATACCAACATGACCTTGTTAATACACTTTGCAACCCAATTTCTCCCCACTTTTTCTATAAACAGAATATTATTAGTAGTTCATTAGTAGACCCTGAAATAATCTACTATGACAGACAGACAGATAAACGAAGTTTAACTATAAGGGTTCCTTCTTTGATTCGGAACCCTTCAAAATAGACTTTATTTAGAATCTCTCCCTTGTATGAGGTCACTAGCTTCTGCCCGCGACTTCGTCCGCGTGGAATAGTGGTGCTCCGCTCCTATTGGTCTTAGCGTGATGATATATAGCCTATAGCCTTCCTCGATAAATGAACTATCTAACACTGAAAGATTTTTTCAAATCGTACCAGTAGTTCCTGAGATTAGCGCGTTCAAACAAACAAACTCTTCAGCTTTATATATTAGTATAGATATAGATTGAAAGGATCACCCACCTGGCAAGTGTCCTTCCCCCCTCTCTTCTCGCCAGCACACACGTGGCTGTCGGCGGTCACCCCGTTAGGGAGCTTCAGCGAGGTCCCCCAGATGTCCCGGCACTCCTCCATGTTCCACACCGGGAGGGAGACGCTGCGCAGCTCTTCGGAGTGATCTCCTCCTGGAATTTGAAGAAAATTCACAGATAATGTATTTCTGTTGCCGCTATAACAACATATTATACTAAAACCGGTCAAGTGCGAGTCGGATTCGCATATGAAGCGTTCCGCACCATACATAGTTTTGTAAATCCTGTACCATGGTACGGAACTCTTCATGTGCGGGTCTGATTCACACTTGACCGTATTTAGGGTTCCGTAGTCCGACAAGGAACCCTTATAGTTTCGCCATGTCCGTCTGTCTCTCTGTCTGTCTGTCTGTCCGCGGCATAGCTCCGAAGCTGAAATTTCGTATGGATACGTATATTGATCACGCCGAGAAAGTGGTAAAATAAAATTTTGAAAAATATTTTTTTTATGGTAGCTCCCGAACACGTAAAGTGGGGATGAATATTTTTTTTCTCACGTACCCCTTCGTGTGGGGTATCGTTAGATAGGTCTTCCAAAAATATTATGGGTGTGTGAAGTCCATTTTTCGTTTAAGCGAGCCATTTGCGACATATCTAGCTTTTCAGTGCAAATTTTTGTTCAATACGAGCATCCCCCCCTCTAACTTTTGAATGGCTATACCTAGAAATGTGAAAAAATTCACAGACGTAGCACAGGTAATGAACTTACAAGGAAAACTATCACGGCTAAGTAGGTTTAACCGGTTACAGAGTTATAGTCGACTAACTAACTCCTACTACGGAACCCTACTGCGCGTGGTCCGACACGCACTTGGCCGGTTTTTTTATTATTTGACCAAAGTTTTTCAAAAATATTCTTGTACCAGCTGTTTTTTGCTTCACTCGCATCCTGGGGGCAACTTCATCCGGATAAAAAATAGCCTAGGTACGGTCAGCGTCTAATAGATAGTGACACTCAGGGTATTCAAATAAATGGACCCAATCTAAAAGTCAATAATATCGGTACAAACAAAGTTTCCATATTGTTGTCAACACTATAGTCGCTCAAAAGGTCGAGACGTTTAAAATTTCATATATATAGGTGCAATCAAATCAAAATATTATGGTAACAGTCATCGCGCCAATGGTATCCAAGCATTCGATACTCCATTTACAATAAGATTAGACATTTAAACGCACCCCATTTACCGTTCGTTCAAACGATTTTGAGTTCTATTCCGTATAGATAAGGATGGTGTTGAAAGCAAAATAATGTTTACAATACCAAATGTATTCCGCATCTGTTTTTTGTTTTATCACCTCAGCAATAGAGCTCAAAATCGTTTGAACGAACAGTTAATGGGGTGCGTTTAAATGTCTAATCTTATTGTAAATGGAGTATAGGTGTTCAAAAATATGGAACAGATTTTAAAAATTGTTCCACATTTGTTATGTGTGCATCCAGTACATCGCTCTAGAAGTCGGTGGTAAAATACTAACAACAGTAACTGAGAGACACTGACTTCTAGAGCGATGACTTCAGCAGAAAGTAATATTATTTTTTTCTTTTCAGTGATTATGGCAGTAGTTTTATCTTTTTGTGTAAAAGTTTTTTGTTAAATGTCGAAGCGGTGAAGTTTCTAAAAAAATAAAAAAAAAATCACGATGATTATTATGAATGACAAAACCTACCGAATTCTGTTCTCCCCCACCCAGTGGCGATGATACTCCTCCCTTCAGGCGGTGGAACACCCAGACACGCCGGTCGAATCACCTCCGAGAACCTGCAATTAGAAATATAACCATTTGTTCCAGTGTAAACATGGAGCGACTCAGGCGCGGATCCAGGATTTGTGTTAGGGGGGGGCAGTCTTAGCTCATTTCAGCTCTGCTTAATCTTATAGAAAAGTGATAAATACATTAAAAAATCTGTTTGTCCATAGACGAAAATATAAGAAAAACCGGCCAAGTGCGAGTCAGACTCGCGCACCGAGGGTTCCGACCATTGGAAAGAAAAAATACACAATAAATTCGCAATTATCTTGTTTTTTCCGACCGCATAATTAAGTTTGTTTGTAGAGGAAAATTGCTGATTACTTAAAAACTACCTGCTAGATCTCGTCCAAACCAATTTTCAATGGAAGTTTGCATGGTAATCTACATCATATATATTTTTTAGTTTTATCATTCTCTTATTTTAGAAGTTACAGGGGGGGGGACACACATTTTACCACTTTGGAAGTGCCTCTCGCGCAAACTATCCAGTTTAGAAAAAAATGATATGAGAAACCTCAATATCATTTTTGAAGACCTATCCATAGATACCCCACACGTATGGGTTTGATGAAAAAAAAATTTTTGAGTTTCAGTTCTAAGTATGGGGACCCCCAAAATTTATTGCTTTTTTTCTATTTTTGTGTCAAAATCTTAAAGCGGTTCACAAAATACATCGACTTACCAAATTTCAACAGTATAGTTCTTATAGTTTCGGAAAAAAATGGCTGTGACATACGGACGGACAGACAGACAGACATGACGAATCTATAAGGGTTCCGTTTTTGCCATTTGGCTACGGAACCCTAAAAATGCATGTTTCAAAGACTTAATAACAATTCGCTGTTAGCTAATCATCATTAGCCTAGATTCTAGATGATTATATTGGTACACTGTTTTCTGTCGCAGTCCTTTCGCCTGCTGCAGATAGTCACTTTATCTTTCTGAAAGGCGTCACACGTTTGCGTAACTGTGGTCTCCACTCAATTATACCTATGGATAATAGTACACAGAACCATTTACCACAACGGACGACCGTTTTCCGACGAAATTTTTCGTAAATATGGCCTAGACTCGGATCCTGCCCCCAAAAAAGATAGTGGGCGCAGCCACTCAAAACAATGTTCCAAATCGATAACTTAATTTGAAATATAATCAGCTGTGACAGATGGACAGACATACAGATAGCAAAGCGAAACCATAAGGGTAATTCCTTTTGGTCATTTTATTTCGGAATTTGGAATCTTAGAAATATGAAATGGTAGAATAATTGGAGCGCGAGCGAAGCGAGCGCGAAATTTTTTAAGGAACACAAGTAATATAATATATAGGCCTTTTTTAAGCTTATGTTGTTTTTAAGAAATTCAGCATTTTTTTGACTTTTGACCAATTTGATGTTTTTTTTCCTGACAATCCCTGTCCACGTAGTACTTTTCTGACTTTCCTTGATTTTCTAGAAAGTGGATACTCCGCTAGCTAAGTGTACAAATTTCGTTGCAATCTTGAAATCTTGAGTAGGTGGCGTCAACACTATCACTGAGGGGGCCTTACTTAGTCTTTCTCACAGACCTCTGATAGGTTTAGTCAGCCACTTTAACACTCGTCTGCTTTTTACACTTTTATATTTTAGATTTTGACTAACAAATTTCATCGACATCCAGACATACAGAAGTATGTAATAAATATGTATGTATCTATATATGACTAACAATGCAGTGGTGCAAGTCGGCATACCTAGTAGTTGTAATGAAGTTGTGGGTATGATGTCACAAACTTCTTCCTATGTCGCGTATTGTGGCTCTAGACTACCGGGGCCCCGTATTTTTGATACGGCAGATACGGTGCTAGCTTCGCTCCTGGCTGCACCTAACAAACCCTAGTGTCAGAGTTTTCTCAGAACCGCCTGATGGCATCTGACATGGAATCGTAACGACAAATCATAATAGTGGACGACAGTTTAACGCCTGGGAGAGCAGGCACGGGGGTGTAACACCGCTATCTTCCTGACTCCGGGCTGCTTTGTAAAAATTTAAAAAGTCCACAAAGCGTTTCGGACCTACCCCCTAGTCCAACCCGAGACCCGTTTGTCGACGTTTAAGTGCAGTCGCGTTACTAGACCGACGAGGCAGTCCTGACAGCTGATCCGGGGATATCGCACGATCTCCCGCGAGGCGGCTGGCCTCGTCGCCGGATTGCTACCGTGGGATCTGGAGGCTGGGTCCTAGCGCGCCCGTAAGAGTGGCGCGCGACGGGCCGACGCCAATGCTGGGGCGAATCTCCGCCAGCGCGGCAAATCGCAGCTTGGCGGACGGAGCTCCGGCGTGATCTCATAGCGAATTGGAAAGAGCGGCTGTTGCAGCCCAGCGCAGGGCACGCCACAATCGCGGCGGTAAGTCCCCTCTTTGAGGAGTGGCTAGGGAGACGCCACGGCGTCCTCACCTACCGCCTGACGCAGGTCCTCACCGGGCACGGAAGCTACGGGTGGTTCCTGCACAGAATCGGGTGGAAGGAAGCGCCCGAGTGTCACCATTGTGCCCGGAGGACACGGTGGAGTATACGGTGAGGGTTTGCCCCGCTTGGGTGGAGCACCGCCGTGTCCTCGTAGGGGCTATCGGCGGCGACGACCTCTCGCGTCCGGCCCTGGTTCAGGCCATGGTCCGGAGCGGAATACGAGACGGAATGGAAAGCCTTCGCCTCTTTCTGCGTAGTAGTAATGCTGGAGAAGGAGGCAACGGAGCGCGTGAGGGAGCGACAGATCTCCCCAGCCGCCGCGCGAGACGCCACGGTCGTCGGGAGCCGCGAGACGACTCCCGGCCAGCGTAGGCGGAGGCTGCGGACGAAGCTATGGGTGGCTTGCCGTCGGGCAAGGACCAGACCCGCGTCGAGGGCGCGTTCGTATTCCACGCGCGCCTCAAGAGATTACAGCAAAAGAAACGGGGCCCTCCTCCAGGGACATAGCCTGCCGGGGCTGCGAGACGTTCGAAAGAGATACCGCGCCTCCGAAATTCAAAGGGCTGAAGAAGAAACATAGATGGGTTTTAGTCAGTAAGAGTCTGACACTTCCTTCCAACCCACCCACGGCGGGAGGGGTCATTTGATGATTTCCCATCCGAAAAACAAGTCCTAACAACTGAAAGACGTCCAAGAAGTATATAGGTCTAGTAAGGGCGCATTGACTATAATTCTGAAGCTTTCTCTGGTGAATTGACTGTCCGTCCCGTATATATGAGACTGTCATTGTATATAAGTATCGGTAGTGAAATAATAAATCTATGATAAGTATAGTGTCCTGTACAGTTACGGATGGACGCGGACTAGCTGCGATTCGACTAATTGAGAAGCGTGGGCGCCTTGGAGAGTGCGATCTTCTCTTCGTTCAGTGCACTGGGCAGTATTATTCAAATCTGCTAAATTCTGCTATAAGAGATGAACTTACGATATGATAATATGATCTACAATCTATGATTTAATCGACAATCTACTAATGCAGTGATTCTCGAGCAGATGATTGGTCGTAAACGGGACGATACAGTGAGGTCGCTATGACGATTTCAATAATTTGAAGAATTGATCGGGTCGGTCAGGGGGGGCAACTGACCCCATTGCCCCCCCTCTGGATCCGCGCCTGGTGATAAGTGAGTTAATAACGATTCTTCGTAAACGGGACTAAACGATTTCATTTGAATTTCCCTCAGGGGGGGGCAATTGCCCCGTTGCCACCCCCCTGGATCCGCGCCTGGAGCGACTGCCTATCTGACTTCCCTTACCCAGTTACCGGGTAACACGATAACCCTTGGTAACGCTGGTTGTCAGAATTTCTGGCTTCTGACTTCCCGTAACGACTGGCAAAGATCTACAAATGACAGCCGGCACCTTACTACTTAAAATTATAAATTCGATAGTAAGGTCTGTCACGCTTTCACGGCAAAACATTATCATTATCATTATCAGCCT
Organism: Pyrrhia umbra; assembly: GCA_963891755.1. Lineage (NCBI taxonomy): Eukaryota > Metazoa > Arthropoda > Insecta > Lepidoptera > Noctuidae > Pyrrhia > Pyrrhia umbra. The sequence continues at coordinate 1,036,183 of OY982946.1, forward strand.
ATATATTGTCCCACTGCTGGGCACAGGCCTCTTCTCATACAGAGAAGGCATGAGCATTGATCACCACATGCGCTCAAGGCGGATTGGCGATTTCAGACTTTTTAGGTCCAAGTTTCCTCACGATATTTTTCTTCACCGTTAGTCAGTGACGTCTAAGATACACTTAGAAAGTACATATGACCTTAGAAAAGTCACATTACTGCCTGACACTCGTATACGAGAGGCAGGTGCCTTAACAAGTAGGCCAACACGACTGACGATAGACAGTAAAACGGCAGCACCGATTTCGATCAAATTTGGCATGGAGATAGTTTGAAACCTGGTGAACGACATAGGTTACTTTTTATCGAGGTGTGTGAAGTAATTTTCGGGATACGGGTGAAAATGCGGGATGTAATTTGTAATGACAAAAAATATACTCACGTGACTTTGGACACCATTTTGATGAGAGCGATGTCATGGTACGACCTCCTCTGCTTGTACTTCGGATGCCTGATGACGGCTGATGTCCTCACCACCAGCGCGCCGGGGTCGTCTAAGTACGAAGAGCCGAGCTGTACTGCTTGAGGGGGGCCGCTGGAAACATCGTCAATTCAATTCAAATCATTTATTTCAATTAGGCCTTGAAAGTCAACAAAAAAGAAATTTGGTTGCCCATTCCAAAAAGTAGTTTCCTATGGAGAAGAACGGGCAAGAAGCTCCATGGTTACTCTTTTTAAAAAGTTTAAAAAAAAAATCTTGTATACATAAAATAATGACATGCGAAGATCATGAAGAATCTAAATTGAAAAAAAAAAAAAAATAGGTTAGATATGTACGTCACTGGTGTTATTAAAAAAAATCTTTTTACAAAAAAATAAAACCGACTTCCAAAAAAAAACTGAAAAGTAAAAAATAATTTTTATTTAAACGCTTTACGACCAAAACATCGCTCTAGAAGTCGGTGTCTTGTAAGTTACTATTGTTAGTATTTCACCACCGACTTCGAAAGCGATGTTTTTAAACATAAAAAAAAATGTTTTAAAACATAAAAAAAAAACAAAAAAAAACAGTCGAATTGATAACCTCCTCATTTTTTTGAAGTTGGTTAAAAATAAAAACTAGTTAAATCTAGGCAAATTTATAAAATCTGAAGAGTTTGTTTGTTGTTTGAACGAGCTAAAGATATTTTGCAAACGGCTCAGTTAACTGAAAAATGGTCTTCACATACCCATCATATTTTTGAAAGACCTGTCTCACGATACCCCACACGAAGGGATATGCGAGAGAAAAAAATATTCATCCCCATTTACGTGTTTGGGAGCTAAACTAAAAAATATATTTTTCATAATTTTATTTTACCACTTCGTTGGCGTGATCAATATACATCTCTATACAAAATTTCAGATTTCTAGTACCAAGAACCTCTGAGCTATGCCGCGGACAGACAGACAGAGAGACGGACATTGCGAAACTATAAGGGTTCCTTGTCGGACTATACATCATCATCATCATCATCAGCCTGTATAATGTCCCACTGCTGGGCACAGGCCTCTTCTCATACAGAGAAGGCATGAGCATTAATCACCACGCTTGCTCAAGGCGGATTGGCGATTTCAGACTTTTTTAAGTCCAGGTTTCCTCACGATGTTTTTCTTCACCGTTAGTCAGTAACGTCTAAGATATACTTAGAAAGTACATATTATGACTTTAGAAAAGTCACATTGGTACTTGCCAGGTTTCCAACCTGCACACTCGTACACGAGAGGCAGGCCCACTAGGCCACCACGACGTTGGACTATACGGACCCTAAAAAGTATTGAAAATGCATACCTGACGACGTCATAGTCCTTGTCCTGGTAGGTGCAGTGGCCAGCAGTCAGGATGTACTGGTTACTGATGAGAGACCCTCCACATTTCCAGGAGTAACCGGCTTTCTAGAGACAGAGTTAAAAACCTTTATCATAAAGAGTGAGTCAAGGAAGTATTTTTTAACAGACTTCGAAAGAGTAGGTTCTTTATTCGAACCGTATGAATGTATGTTTGTATGTCTGCGATTTACTCAAAACGGTTAATCGGATTTGGATAGAGTTTTCGTTATTAAAAGAGAAGTGAAAAAAAGAGACTGTGAACCCTTGAGTTAGTTTCGGTGTTTCTTCTCAAGGTAGTCAGATAGGAAACACCGGGCTCATCTAGCTATAAACAAATATATTTTTGACGTGTAAAAGTGTCGTTTATAACCTACTTGCAAAATAAATATCATTTATCATTTAAAAGCATATTTTACAAGGTATATAGTATACTAGCTTCTTCCCGCGACTTCATCCGCGTGGAATAGTGGTGCTCCGCTCCTATTGGTTTTAGCGTGATGAAATATAGCCTATAGCCTTCTTCAATAAATGGGCTATCTAACACTGAAATAATTTTCAAATCGGACCAGTAGTTCCTGAGATTAGTAGCGTACGCAAAAAAAATAACTTTTCTGGTTGATTTCTTACACCTTGTGTCCGAAAAACCCAAATATCTTACGGAACCCTATTTTTTTCCAAAATAAAATTTAGCCTATGTTACTCGTGGATAATGTAGCTTTCGAATGGTGAAAGAATTTTCAAATCGGACCAGTAGTTTTTGAGCCTATTCATTACAAACAAACAAACAAACAAAGTTTTCCTCTTTATAATATTAGTGTAGATTAGGATCTGATGAAGATCTTCGGAGATAGACAACGGAACTCTTCAATTACTAACAGCAAAGAACCTGCGATTGTCGCATGCCTATGTATTGCTTTCACCATTTCATAAAATAAGATCATCCCACTAAGTTTTAAAGAAGAAAGCAGAGGTATAGAGATATCACCATTATTAAAGGTGATAAGCACTAGTCTAGACATTAGGACATTGTCATCTGCCTAGCCTTTTCCCAACTATGTTGGGGTTGGCTTCTAGTCTAAACCGGATGCAGCTGAGTACCAGTGTTTTACATGGAGTGACTGCCTATCTGACCTCCACAACCCAGTTACCAGTACTCAGGTACAGGTACTCAACCGCATCCGGTTAGACTGGAAGCCGACCCCAACATAGTTGGGAAAAGGCTAGAAAGGTAATTCAAATGGCTCTTCTGAAAGGTTGATTATTGAATGCCAGGTTCTAAATAAAAACTCCATAGATCCAAGAAAGTTTAAAATAAATATTTTATGTTATGTGTTACAAATTAATTGCTGAGGATGTAACTTATTATGTTAAAGTATTATCAATTCCGAAAGAGTAACCGCGCCCCCGGAATACAAAGGGCTGAGGAAAGAACATGGATGGGTTTTAGTCAGTAAGAGTCTGACACTACCTTCCTGACGAACTTTCCTACGAGGAGTCATTCGAGTGGAAAAAAAGGGTAAACGTAACGCTACCAACGCTACGCTACGCTATGTGGCAAACGTATGGCAAGAGGAAGCCGGGCCGGCCCCGTACCACCTGGGGGCGATCAGTTGAAATAGATGCTATATCAACTGGTCTCGGCTGGGAGGACCTTGAAGTCGCCGCACAAGATCGCAAAAAATGGAAATCTCTTCGAGCCCTATGTCCCTAATGAGGGACCACAGGATCGCATCATCAAACGTAACGCTACCCTAAGCAAAACTTACCCTTGTCTTCATCCAGCCCACTAAAGCCATGTGGGGGAAGTCTCGAATACTGACCACTGCCCCCCCTATGACTAGGGGTACTTTTATGGGGGTGCAGTCAGACACGTTCAACTCCACAGGGTCCGGAGATGGTACAAGCGGGAGGGCTACCACTTTCTTCACAGTAAGAGCTCTGTAGCGATCACACACTGGAAAGTAGAAATAAAGGTTAAATCATCATCTGCCTAGGCTTTTCCAAACTGTGTTGGAGTCGGTTACCAGACTGAATACTAGTTTGACTTGAATGAAATCATCATCAGCCTATATATTGTCCCACTGCTGGGCACAGGCCTCTTCTCATACAGAGAAGGCGTGAGCATTGATCACCACGTGCGCTCAAGGTGGATTGGCGATTTCAGACTTTTTGAGTCCAGGTTTCCTTACGATGTTTTGCATTCACCATTAGTCAGTAATGTCTCAGTAATTTTATAATTTTGGCAGTTTTTTTCCAAATCTGGACAGATATTGAAAATCATGTTTCCCGCTTTCACCAATAGTTTTCGCAGCGTAAGCGATGAAAGACATTTTATGTAAAAAAATTACACCTTGGGTTACATTATTCAAGTTTGAGTAGAGATCTCTAATTATTTCTGGAAATAAATATAGCCTATGGCACTCCATAAAGATGTAGCTTTTTATCGGTGAAAGGATTTTTAAAATCGGTCTAGTAGTTTTTGAGTTAAATCGTAACAAACGAATAATTCCTCTTTATAATATTAGTAGAGATCTAGATGTACAAAAACTCATACTTACTCCTTTCAGCTAGCTCCACATATCTCCTCTTCTGCCTATCTGTCATATCATCTTCATCAGGTCCTATCAGGATATCTGCTTCTCTATCAGGTTGATCAGTAAACGTCACAGAAATAGGGTCTGATGGTCTATTTTCGTAAACATTTCTATCAGTAACCGGTCTATTTGTGATGGGCGGTAGACCAGTGTCAACTGGGGCTGGTTGCACCCCGGGACGATTGATCAACGGTTGATCTGAAGGGTAAAGGAACGTTACCCTGTCAGGGTCATAGTTCGTATTACCCTGGTTGTTGAATTTGTTGTTATTCGGGTTGAAAGTCGTATCTCGATTGTTAAAATCGATACCTGCATTAGCAAAGTTGCTATCATATTGATCGGGAATTCTATTGCTGGGTTTCGGTCTGAAATCATTTATTTGTGTGTTATAATCTGGGTTGTTGTCGGTGTTTAAGAATCCGTTGTTGGTATTCCTATTGTTGTTAGGAATTACCCTGTTGTTTGGTCTTTCAACACCGATATTCGGATTCCTGTTGTTAGTCGGTACACTTCCGAAATCATAATCAGTGTTTAGAATGCCTCTGTTATTATTAAAGTTGTTCCTCCCTCCATTTTGATTGTTGTTTTGGGGATAAACTCTGTTGTTGGTATCTCCAGATACATTGCTTTCATAAATAATACTTGCTCCATTATTAATTAAATTTGCAGGTCTTCTATTATCTTGATTCTCATACACATTTGTTGCTTGGCTACCAACAGCATAACTATCTCTAGGATTGTCATTTTTAAATACATTTTTTGTAACTCCTCTGTTGTTATTAAAATTGCTATCAAATACATTCTCAGTAGTTCCTCTTTTATATTCTTCGTTGTTATAATAATTGTTGTTAACATTTACCTTAGATGTTGTTGTTTTAAACCTATTTGCTTTCGTTGTTACGTCGTACGGATTATAATATTCATCTAAAAGTACATTACTATATTGATTCTTATTAGTTAAACTTCTAGAATTACTTTGACTAGAATTTGTTTTTGATTTTTTAATTGTTTTTTGTGTTGTAGAGAATACGTAGTCGTATTGGTTTAAAGGAGGTTTTTTTGTCCGTCTGTCTTCGTTTTGTTGTCTATGCTCGTTTGGCTTCTTTCTGGTATCTTGTTTGTGTGTGGTAGGGGGTCTTGGGGCACCATTGTATGGGGTCGTGTAATCTGTGCTGGGGTACGGCTGAAATAATTGCTGTAGTCCTTGTAGTATATCTGAAAAGAGAGGGGATGGTTTGTTTGTAGTTGATAATATTTGTAACATTTTTACTAATAATATAAATTATCTAATCTCTCGACATCGACTTCGGTCAAGCGGCCAATCTCAATGAAGACTAGCCAGGTACGCAGGAGATATTATAGTGCACGCACGCTTGCAGACACAGGTGCACTCTACTCCCTCACTCTCATAGTCCGATGGGTCGGCAGTCCGACACGACCGGGGAGAGATCAGGCGCTGGACCGACAGCGACACGTGCGAGCCGAGGCACGGAGGGGTGGAGCTATGTTACGAAAAAGGTCACTCATGGACTGACCGCAGCTAGCCTTGCCAATCTATCGATCCGTACGGCTGTTACTTAGCTACGAGCCCTTAAATTCATTTAATTTTAACTGTTGAAACGGGGTCTCGGGGTTTGATTCCCGGGTTGAGCCGAAATCGCTATGTGGATTCTGGAAAATGTCACATAGCAGCCCGGAGTCAGGAAGTTCATGGTGTAATACCCCCGTGCCTGGCACGTTAAGCCATCGTTCTAGACTGCATCTTGATAGCTGGCAGTCGTTGTTACAATTCCATGTCAGAGGCCGTCAGGCGGGTTTGAGAAAACTCTGACACTAGGGCTTTTTGGGTTGGTAAACCTGCAGCCCACACTTTGAGTTACTTTCGCATCTATAATATTGGTTTATGTTTACTATGCTGAACCGATTTAGATGAAATTTAGCACGGAGATAGACTGTGACCTAAGGAATGATATAGAGTAAAACTGACCCTACTAATATTATAAATACAAAAGTTTGTAATGATGTATGTTTGTTACTCTTTCACGCAAAAACTACTGAATGGATTTGGATGAAATTTGGTGCACAGATAGTTTATAACCTGGATTAACATATAGGATACTTTTTATCCGGCTGCGTGAAGTACTTCCAGCAGTAAACCACGAGTAACAACTAGAACGAAGATAAAAGATATTACCCCAAATATTAAGATCGAATAACCTTTGAGTTTCCGATGTCAAATGAATCTTAATACACTTATATTTCTTGTTCTACTATTTTAACCCGTTTTTCGTGTTTGTTTCAAAAATAGCTCTTGAGAAACGACTATTTCATCACTTAATTATCGATACATATAAAATGCTTTGTCCTAAATGACTGACGGATCAACGCACAGCCTAAACCGCTGATCGTAGAGACCTGAAACTTGGAGGGTGTGTTCTTTGTATGACGTAGGCATCCGATAAGAAAGGATTTTTGAAATCCGGTATATAATATCATATATTTCTCAAAAGATTGTACATAAATCACTTATCGAAAAACAATGTTTGTTTTACAGTAATAGTTTCTAAACAGTCCAGAGTACAATGAAGTCCAGAGTCCAGAATGCATCGCAGAATAAGTAGGTTGGTTCTATGTAAGAAAATAGGTGAAATTCTACCCCTAAGGAGATAAAAAAGGGGGTTATTCCAAATCCATTCAGTATGATTTTACGAAAAATTTAAACAAAGTCGTAACCTATTTTGTTCTTATTCTGCCACAGAATTTAACAAAATATCGTAAGGATGGCGCATTTATGTTTTAAACATCACCATTTAATGCCATTTTATTTATCTGTGTGGGAAAATAAGAACAAAACAAAATAGGTTATGATTTTGTTTGTATTTTTCGAATCAATTGATTACAGACTAGGAGGATTGTAGGGTTCTCACCGTAGTACTGGCTCCTAGTGCCTGCTATCACGGAGAGTACCAGCAGGGCAGTGATGGTGCGGCTGCTGCCCATGATGGCATTATTATCTGTAACAAGCAAACACAATGAAAGACTCCATACGTTTTTGGGCAAAAAATATATATGACTTTTTTATAAAAAAAATTCAGTGTCGCCTATTTTTCTCGCTATTGTAGAACCCATCATATCCTTGGCCAACACACCTATCAGGGTCATGTTCTTAATTTTCTAAAAACCTGTCGATACCAGACGCTATAGTATTGGCATCCATCGTAGTCAAGACTGCGTAAAAATATTGACATGCGAATAAATGCAGTGCATTGATTTATTTCTATATAATTATCAAGATTTAAATATTTTTATTAATTTACTCTTTGTGCACTAAGTGCTCGTGGCTAAGTAACAGCCGCACGGTTCGACCCATCAAAGGTTAAGCTGCGCTTGGCGCGGTCGGTCCGTGGTGGGACCATCTTTGTCATAGCGAGACTCCTCCGTGCCTCGGAAAGCACGTTAAGCTGTTGGTCCCGGCTGTCATTTGCACACCTTTGACAGTCGTTACGGGTAGTCAGAAGCCAGAAAGTCTGACAACCAGTCTTACCAAGGGGTACCGTGTTACCCGGTAACTGGGTTGTGGAGGTCAGATAGGCAGTCGCTCCATGTAAAACACTGGTACTCAGCTGCATCCGGTTTAGACTGGAAGCCGACCCCAACATAGTTGGGAAAAGGCTAGGCAGATGATGATGACTCTTTGTGCACCTTGCCAGGGGGGGGGGGTAGCTGCCCTTACCTAGCTACTACGCGCATGGTGGAACTCCTCAGTAGTTACTATTAAACCGCTTGAGTTTAAACTCATACGATTCATCTTGACGAGTTGAAAAGACAAGTACCTAAATGTATTTTTTTTATTAAGCTACATAATCCTCATCATTATCTGCCTAGTCTTTTCCCAACTATGTTGGGGTCGGCTTCCAGTCTAAACCGGATGCAGCTAAGTACCAGTGTTTTACATGGAGCGACTGCCTGTCTAACCTCCACAACCCAGTTACCAGGTAACACGGTAAGACTGGTTGTCAGACTTGCTAACTTCTGACTACCCGTAACGATAATCAAAGATGTATAAACGACAACCGGGACCAACGGCTTATCGTGCTTTCCGTAGCACGGAGGAGTCTCGCTATGACATAGATGGTCATCCACGGACCAACCGCGCCACGCTCAGCTTAACCTCTATGATCGGTCGACCCGTGCGGCTGTTACTTAGCCACGAGCTCCTCAAGCTACATAATCCTATTATCATTAAAATACCATTTTAATAAACAAACCTGCTATACTTTGAATTTGTTGATTGATATTTAAAAAACCGGCCAAGTGCGTGTCGGGCCACGCGCAGTAGGGTTCCGTAGTAGGAGTTAGTTAGTCGACTATAGCTCTGTAACCGGTTAAGCCTACTTAGCCGTGATAGTTTTCCTTGTAATTTCATTACATGTACTACGTCTGTGATTTTTTTCACATTTCTAGGTACAGCCATTCAAAAGTTAGAGGGGGGGGTAACTCGTATCGAACAAAAAATTTCATTAAAATCTAGATATTTCGCAAATGGCTCGCTTAACTGAAAAATGGTCTTCACACACCCATAATATTTTTGAAAGACCTATCTAACGATACCCCACACGAAGGGATACGCGAGAAAAAAAAATATTCATCCCTACTTTACATGTTTGGAAGCTACCCTAAAAAAAAATATTTTTCAAAATTTTATTTTACCACTTTCTCGGCGTGATCAATATACATATTCATACCAATTTCAGCTTTCTAATAACAAAAACCACGGAGCTATGCCGCGGACAGACAGACAGACAGACAGACAGACAGACAGACAGACAGACAGACAGACAGACAGACAGACAGACAGACGGACAGAGCGAAACTATAAGGGTTCCTTGTCGGACTACGTGTCTATTCTGTTACATTACGTATTTACTATAATGCTACATGAGGCTACCATGCAAAACATAGACTAAGTCAACAATGTTCGTAGTTTAGTACCGCTATTAAATGACAGATGGCGTTGTGCCGTGACGTCACTTTTCTACATCGCGGTGTTAAGATTTTCCGTCAATATATCACTTGTGTGGTTTTTTATGTAATAAATTGTCTTACTCTGGACACGATTGTTTTATTTCTTGCGAGATATTTTTGGGACGTTTGTACAAGTGGTCCTTCGAGCCGGATGAAGGACTGGTGTGCATCGTCTTATTGTGGTCGTAGGGTTGCATGGTCAACCTGCCGCGAGTGTAACGTCAACGCGGCGTTTTGTGCAGCATCGTCGGATCGTATAAGTTTGGCGCATAAGCGTACATGTACAAGTGGTACACAACGGTCGGCTGTGGAGCTACCAACCAGTTCCTGTTGGCGTGAGCAGCAGCTGCGGTGCGGGGGGAGGAGTACCCCGCATATCATTGCGACGAGCTACGTAAAAGTGAGTGACAGTGAAGTGATGTGATACGAGGACAAACTGTGAGTACTATATAATGTCAAAGTGTCTAAATTAATACATTGAGACTTAACTATTACAAGCAAATTTTGACCTTATTAACTTAGAAAATTTTACTTAACAATTTGCACTTAGAAACTAACTTGTGCATGGACTTAGAATAATTTCGATAAAAAGTGAACTACGGGGAACCTATGCCCGACTCTGCAGCGAAGTGTAATAAGTTCAAAGACTTGTGATTTCTTACGTGTTGGCCACGGACTTAGCATAACGTTCCAGAACAGTTTGTGTAAAGGACTTTATTTATATCAACATGGAAGCGCTGAGTAATTTACAATTTAATTTACAGTCTACTATCAGTAAAGCAAGGTCTAATTTTAAGAAATCACCTAAGGAGCGACTAACCAGCTCTTATATAGAAACTAGACTAGAAAATTTAGAAGCTAACTGGTCAGCCTTTTTTGAAACTCATATGAAAATTGTGTCATCTGTTAAGTCCATTGAATATGAAAAGTCAGAATATAACATAAAAAACATTTATGAGACTACGGAAGAATTATTTACTGAGTATAAAGCAGAGTTAAAGGAAACATTGAAAAAAATTGTTTGTTCAGATGGTTCAGTTAAAGTGCTTCAATCTTCTGCGAAGGGTTCTAAAGAGATATGTTCTGTGAAATTGCCTAAGATTGAATTACCTATGTTTACCGGAAGTTATTCTGAGTGGATTAGTTTTAGAGACTTATTTAAATCCTTAATACACGATAATAGTGCACTTGACGACGTTCAAAAATTGCACTATTTGAAATCACATTTGTCTGGAGAAGCTGAAGGTCTTTTACGGCACATTCCTATTACTAGTAGTAATTATGTAACCTGTTGGAGTAAATTAGAGAATCGCTATAATAATAAAAAATATTTAGCGAATTGTATAATTAAACGTTTTATGAGTCAAAAAAATATTGTAACAGAATCCTCTAGTGCTATTAAGGAACTATTAGATACCTCTAATGAATGTTTACATGCTTTGGAAAATTTAGGCATAAGGATCGAGCATTGGGATGTTATAGTTATTTACGTATTGAGTTTAAAACTAGATACCGAGTCACGGAAACAATGGGAAATGAAAATTAGTGATTGTTCAGACGAATTGCCTACAATGAATCAGTTCAAATCTTTCCTTGAACAAAGATTTCGGTCTTTGGAATTTTTAGATAACAAAGGTCAAGGTCGTCAGTTCAATCGTAATGTGCCAGTCAAATCACTTCATGTATCGGCTACATTGTGTATATGTTGTCAGGATAACCACAAGCTTGCTAATTGCAAAAGGTTCGCCGGTCTCGATATTGATAAGCGTCGTAATTTTGTCCAAACAAATGGTTTATGTTATAACTGTCTAGGGGCAAATCACTCCGTATATGCATGCCGCCAGTCCACTAGATGTCATATATGTAAAAGGAAGCATCATAGTCTTCTTCATCTCAAGAATATCTCCAAATCAGGTGGTGATAGTAACAAACCTGATCAAGTTGCAGAAAGCAGCGTGTCTGCTGTTACCGCTTCAAACCAGAGTAATTCCACTAATATTGTAAGTTGTTTTGCTAATAGTCATAGCCAAATATTATTGGCTACTGCGCTGATTGCAGCGGAATCAAAGAGCGGTACTGCTATAGTATTAAGATCCTTGTTAGACCAGGGATCTCAGGCTTCCTTTGTGACGGAGTCCGCAGTCCAGCTCTTAGGTCTCAAAAGAATGCCAACTAAAGGTTCAATTTCAGGTATAGGTTGTGATCAAGACCAATCAACAATTTCATTAAATTCGATGGTTCTCATTAAAGTAAAATCACGCGTAGACCCTAGTTATATTATCACGGTTAAGGCTTATGTTTTAAAGAAATTAACGACTATTTTACCGGAAAGGAAGGTTATGGCAAACGTTTTGACCACAATCTCGTCTTTGGCTTTAGCAGATCCTTCGTTCGATACTCCGAACAAGATTGATTTGCTTTTAGGTGCCGAAGTTTATGGCCAGATTTTGTTAGAAGGTTTAATCAGAGGTTCACCTGGTCAGCTCATCGCACAAAATACAAGACTAGGATGGATCTTGTCTGGTCAAGTAGGTGAAATCAACCAAAGCGAGACATGCTACAATACCGTCGTCACATTGCATTCTACTCTCACAGATGAGAATACACTTCTTAAAAAATTCTGGGAACTAGAAGCTGAGCCCAAAGACGTTAACGATAAAGTCTATTTGACCCCAGAAGAACAGAAGTGTGAAGAGATATTTAAGGGCACGACTAAACGAGATGAATCTGGTCGCTATATTGTGCATATGCCCTTCAGGTCATGCGATCCTGCTTGTAAATATGGTGGATCAAAAGACATTGCTCTTAAACGCTTTTTAACCTTAGAAAAGCGGTTTCTAAGGAAACCAGAATTCAAGGCTCAGTATTCAGCTGTTATCAATGAATATATCGCTCTTAATCATATGGACATAGTACAGGATAGGGACAAAGAAGGTTCTGTGTACCTACCTCATCATGCCGTCATCCGTAACGAAAAAAGTACAACAAAGTTGCGCATCGTGTTTGATGCATCATGTGTGGGTAGTAATGGGGTATCTCTTAATCACGATTTAATGGTGGGTCCTCCTCTACAACCTGAACTTCGTCATATTATCATGCGGTGGCGTTGTGAACCTATCTGTCTGGTCGCGGACATCGTCAAGATGTACCGACAGATTAGGGTATGCAATGATCACACAGATTTTCAGCGTATATTGTGGCGTGAGAATCCAGATGACGAAATTCAGGTGTTACGTCATTTGCGAGTAACGTTTGGAACATCATCGGCGCCTTATCTGGCAGTAAGATCATTGCAGCAGTTAGCTCAGGATGAAGGCGCTGAATTCCCTTTAGCAAAGAACCGTGTTCTTTCAGACTTCTACATGGATGACCTTATGACGGGCTGTCAAACCATAGAAGAAGGAGTAGAAATATATAAGCGGACATCGGAGTTACTTAAACGTGGAGGTTTTCAGCTCCAAAAGTGGGCTAGTAACAATAAAGAATTATTGAGATTGATTGGTGACGGTCAACAAATATCACAAACACAAGGGAACATGGAGCTAAAAACAGAGGCAATTTCAAAAATATTAGGTTTAACGTGGGACAAAGACAGTGACGAGTTCGTTTATATTATTCAGCTTAATGAGCTAGATTTACCAGTTACGAAGCGTAAGGTTATTTCGGACATAGCGCGACTATTCGATCCCCTAGGATGGTTAGCACCGACAATCATCACTGCGAAGGTGTTCATTCAACGAATATGGATGACTGGGATCGAATGGGACGCAGAACTACCTGCACCATTGCTGAAAGAGTGGCTTAACTTTCGGAAAAACCTTTGTAACCTTGTTAAGTTTCGTCTGCCTCGTTGGATCAACTCTAGCAAAGAGAACAGGGTTCTAGAATTGCATGGCTTTTCAGATGCATCCAATGTAGCATACGCCGCGGTGGTATACGTTCGCATCATTGATAGAGAAGGACACATTCATACAACCTTGGTGACTTCAAAAACTAAGGTTGCTCCTGTAAAGCAGGTATCAATCCCTCGTTTAGAGCTCTGTGGAGCTGTTTTACTAGCAAAACTTCTTCAAGAAGTCGCTTCAACTCTAGAAGTTCCCAAACAGCACTTATATGCGTGGACAGACTCATCCGTCGTATTGGCGTGGTTAAGCAGCCACCCTAGTCGGTGGAAAACGTTCATCGCGAATCGTGTTTCCGAAATACTTACCATTATGGATAGAAGTCAGTGGTCACATGTATTGTCGGCGGAAAATCCAGCGGATTGCGCATCTCGGGGAGTTAGCCCTTCTGAATGTAGCGACCTGCTACTCTGGAAAAGAGGTCCGGTATGGTTACAGAATGAAAAAATAGACTATAATAGAGGAAATGTACAAGAAACTACGTTAGAAGAAAGAAAGATAAAAACAAAATGTCATGCAACTGCAGTAGAATTTGATGATAGTCTATTAACTAGATTTTCTAAGTTCAGTAGGTTAATAAGAGTAATAGCTTATTGTAGAAGGTTTCTACGAATGAAGGAATTAGAATGTAATAAAATTAAAATAACTACTTGGCTAACTACAAAGGAATTAAATGAAGCTGTACTTACCTGTATCAAACTCTGTCAACTCCAGTTCTTTGGTGATGAAATAGAATCTGTGAAGAAGAACCGTAAATTAAATAAGGGTAGTAGACTTACCTCGTTGAGCCCTTTTCTTGACGATGACGGGATCTTAAGAGTTGGCGGCCGCTTGCACCGGGCTTCGATTGATGAGAATATGAAGCATCCCATTTTAATTCCTCATAAATCACACTTTACCAATCTTTTGATTGCAGAGGCTCACGAGAGAACTTTGCATGGCGGGCCGCAATTGATGCTAAATTACTTAAGATCCAAATACTGGATACTCAATGCAAAGACTCTCGTTAGGCAACATGTTCATAAGTGTGTAACCTGCATTCGACATTCCACACAAACACATCAACAAATGATGGGTCAATTACCGAAGGCCCGGGTGTCTGTTCAGAAGCCTTTCCAATGCAGTGGTGTAGATTACGCAGGTCCAATCAGCATCCGAAGCTCTAAAGGTCGTGGTCATCACTCCACTAAGGGTTATATATGCTTATTTGTCTGCATGTCCACTCGGGCTATTCATCTCGAGGTTGTCAGCGACATGACTTCTCAGAGTTTTCTTGCGTCTTTTAAGCGTTTTGTAGCCAGGCGTGGCCAAGTATTAGATCTGTGGAGTGATAACGGGACCACATTTGTTGGTAGTGCAAAAGAATTGCGACAACTATTCAATGCTGAAAGGTCTATGGTAGCTTCGGAAATAGCTGATTTCCTATCTATGAAGGGTACGACTTGGCATTTCATACCTCCCCATGCTCCAAACTTTGGAGGATTGTGGGAGGCGGGTGTCAAGTCTACGAAGCACCATTTAAAAAGAATTATAGGCACCAGCACATTGACATTTGAAGAAATGACAACTGTGCTGGCTCAAATTGAGGCCTGCTTAAACTCGAGGCCTATTTCTCAGCTTTCTAACAATCCAGAGGACTCGTGTCCATTGACGCCTGGGCATTTTCTCGTGGGTGAACCTCTGGTGACTGTACCCGATGTTAATTACGAAAATTCATCTGTTAGTAATCTGCAGCGGTGGCATCTTACACAGAAAATGCTTCAAAATTTCTGGCGTAGATGGTCACTGGAGTACTTAACTCAATTGCAGCACCGATATAAATGGACAAATTGTAAGCCTGAACCTGGGATTGGAGACGTAGTTCTGGTGAAGGAGGATGGTCTTCCACCTGCTAGATGGCTATACGGTATAATTACAAATAAACATCCGGGTTTGGACAATATTACTCGCGTTGTAACAATACGGTGTAAAAATAATGAGATTAAAAGACCTATATCTAAATTAATTATTTTACCTGTGAATACTTAGTTATGTTTATCATCTTATTGATGAAATTTATATACAGTTTATTTTACACTATATACCCGGTTTGTGAATCTACTTGAATGAACTTGTATCTTTTACTTGTTTTTACTGTTGTTTTTTTATATTTTTATTACATAAGGCATGAACTTGTATTGTAGATATAAGGCCCTAGATTTAGATTATAATGGATAGTCAAAAACAAATTAATTTAAGTTGCTATTGTCATGTTTTGGTTGATGGACAGAGCCGTCCATGGTGGGCGGAATGTCTATTCTGTTACATTACGTATTTACTATAATGCTACATGAGGCTACCATGCAAAACATAGACTAAGTCAACAATGTTCGTAGTTTAGTACCGCTATTAAATGACAGATGGCGTTGTGCCGTGACGTCACTTTTCTACATCGCGGTGTTAAGATTTTCCGTCAATATATCACTTGTGTGGTTTTTTATGTAATAAATTGTCTTACTCTGGACACGATTGTTTTATTTCTTGCGAGATATTTTTGGGACGTTTGTACACTACGGAACCCTAAAAAGCCTGTTTCCGTCGGAAAATATTAAATGACGTGTTTAGGAGTGCTGAACCGGTTTAATTAATTATAACCGTTATCTAACTTGGGTCACCATAGAAAAATAAAAAATCCTGCCAAGTGCGTGTCGGGCCACGCGCAGCAGGGTTCCGTAGTAGGTCTTAGTTAGTCGACTATAACTCTGTAACCGGTTAAGCCTACTTAGCCGTGATAGTTTTCCTTTTAAGTTCATTACATGTGCTACGTCTGTGAATTTACACATTTCTAGAGACAGCCATTCAAAAGTTTGCACTTCGCAAATGGCTCACTTAACCAAAAATGTGTTTAACACACCTATTACTATTTTTGAAAGACCTATCTGATGATACCCCAAACGAAGGGATATGCGAGAAAAAAAATATTCATACCCACTTTACGTGTTTGGGAGCTACCTACCCTAAAAAAATATTTTTCATAATTTTATTTTACCACTTTGTCGGCTTGATCAATATACATCTCTAGGCTAAATTTCAAATTTTTAATACCAAGAACCTCTGAGCTGTGCCGCGACAGAAACAGACAGACGGACATGGCGAAACTATAAGGGTTCCTTGTCGGACTACGGAACCCTAAAAAGGGTCAAAATACAGATACGGATACGGCACGGAACCTTGATTTACTTTGAATTATTGTCTGTCTTCGAATTGCCTCGAAAATGTAAAAAATATGTATATATTATCGACCCGACATAAGTATACAGTTCCAAAGATATACGTGGACAAACATCTATACCTACTAATATAAAAAAGCTGAAGAGTTTGTTTGAACGCGCTAATCTCACGAACTACTGGTACGATTTGAAAAATTATTTCAGTGTTAGATAGCCCATTTATTGAGGAAGGCTATAGGCTACATATCATCACGCTAAAACCAATAGGAGCGGAGCACCACTATTCCACGCGGACGAAGTCGCTGGCAGAAGCTAAGTAAGTAGTACATATTACCGTTACGATAATCGAATCGTATACAGTAATAAAATATGTCTGACCAATACGGTACCATGGCCTAATTGTGGTCAGATATCGACATAATAAGCTCAATTTATAAGTGTACGAAGTACTCAGTATGTCGGTCAGGAAAGTAATCAACCGTCTAGCTTCTTCAACTAGGTCTCTAGGTGAATGTTAGTATTGTTTGTAACCGATTTTTAAACAAGTATCAAATTAAAAATTGAAAAAACCCCCTACGCAAAAATGTCTTACATCATTTTGGAAAAGAGCTGATACTCTTACGCTGCTGGACCGATATTAACCAAACTTAGCTAAGAAGCACCGCAAGGAAACTGGCTTTTAAATGAGAATGGCATCGAAATCGGTCCATCCGTTTGAGGGCTACGATGCCACAGACAGATACACAAATAGACAGACAGACATCGACGTCAAACTTATAACACGCCTCTTTTTGCGTCGGGGGTTCCGACTTCCAAAACATTGAAAAGTGAAAAATAAATTTAAGAAGTCGGTGTCTCGTAAGTTTATTACTGTATTTTATAGTATTTTGCCACCGACTTCTAGAGGGATGTTTTGGTTGACAAGCGTTTCAATGAAATATTTTTATCTCTCTTCAGTGTTTAATTTATTTTTGTAAAAAGTTTATTTTAATACATCACTAGCTTCCCGCCGGCGGCTTTGCCCGCGTGGTCTATACGAATTCACATTAAAAGTGACAGAGTTTCATACAAACTTTGCCCCCCTTTTTCACCCGCTTAAGAGTAGAATTTCGGAAAATTCTTTCTTATCGGATGCCTACGTCATACAAAGAACACACCCTCCAAGTTTCAGGTCTCTACGATCAGCGGTTTAGGCTGTGTGTTGATCCGTCAGTCATTCAGGACAAAGCATTTTATATGTATAGATAGATAACTAACGAATCACTTGCGCATAATCTTTATATATTTGTATATTTATCATCCGAGATCTGAATACAAATTGCTTATTATAAACATACCTACTTGATACCTTACAAGTATATATTTATACTAGCTTCTGCCAGCAACTTCGTCCGCGTGAAATATATAGTGGTGCTCCGCTCCTATTGGTCTTAGCGTGATGATATATAGCCTATAGCCTTCCTCAATAAATGGGCTATCTAACACTGAAAGATTTTTTCAAATCGTACCAGTAGTTCCTGAGATTAGCGCGTTCAAACAAACAAACTCTTCAGCTTTATATATTAGTATAGATATATCTATTTATAGAACAAAGGTATATCATACAAAGAAAAACCACAAATATAATTGTTGGACAATTATGTACCGTAACGCGTAAATGTTTAAGTTCAAAGTCCAGTTTAACGTTGATTTAAATAAAGATCTCTTATTTTATACCTTTGACCCCTAACGGATTAAACGAAACATTTGTACCTTCATCTGCCTAGCCGTTTCCCAATAAAATTGGGGTCGGCTTCCAGTCTAAACATGATGCAGCTGGGTACCAGTGTTTTACATGGAGCGACTGCCTATCTGACCTCCACAACCCAGTTACCGGGTAACACGGTACTCCTTGGTAAGACTGGTTGTCAGACTTTCTGGCTTCTGACTACCCGTAACGATTGTCAAAGATCTACAAATGACAACCGGGACCAACAGCTTAACGTGCTTTCCGAGGCACGGAAGGGTCTCGCTATGACAAAGATGGTCACCCATCCTCGGACCGACCGCGCTAAGCGCAGCTTAACCTTCGATCGGTTGACCCGTGCGGCTGTTACTTAGCCACGAGCTCCTCCTACGATTATCCTTGCAAATAATCATTTCTTTCTTTCAAATATCTTAATTATGACTTCTAAGGTTTTAAGTGCGGAAGTGAGTTTGTTTGTTTGTTACGCTTTCATGATAAAACGGCTGAACCGATTTGGATGAAATTTAGCACGAAGATAGATGGTACCCAGGAGACGGTTGTAGAATATTTTTTATCCATGTGCATTAAGAACTTCCTTCGGGACGTGGGTAAAACCGCTCTTCCTACTAAGTATGAGATATGATATCCTTTATGAGGATGTATCTATGTTTTTTACTCTTTCACGCAAAAACGGCTAAACAGATTTGGATGAAATTTCGTACACGCATAGTTTATAACCTGGATTAGCACATAGGATACTTTTTAGCCCTGTATTTGTACCTATCGAAGGACACGTAGGCGAAGTCGCAGGTGGAAGCTAGTATAGATATGTTACTCAATACTATGGGGAAAAACCATTTGTATTTGCAAACGAGGTATCATGTTGCTCTGTTTGTACTAAGTAATTGATTACTCATTAATAACTAGCCTTCCGCTCGTTGCTTCTGCATTTTTTTACACCTTGGGTTACATTATTCAAGTTTTAGTAGGGATCCCTAATTATTTCTGGAAATAAATATAGCCTATGACACTTCGTAAAGATGTAGCTTTCTAACTGTGGAATAATTTTTAAAATCGGTCCAGTAGCTTTTGAGTTAAAACCCTACAAACAAAGAAACAAATCTTTCCTCTTTATAATATTAGTATAGACTAGCTGTCGCTTACGATTTCGCCTGCACCCTAAAGGAACTACTCCACGCACCCGGATAAAAAGCACTCTGAACCCGTTTATCTAAATTGATATAGCCATTTTGCCGCAAAACCGTAACAAACAAATTAAAATTTTGTATGGAGATGGAGGGGACTATTTTTAGGGTTCTGTAGTTCGACAAGGAACCCTTATAGTTTCACCTTGTCCGTCTGTCTGTCTGTCTGTCTGTCCGCGGCATAACTCCGAGGTTTTTGTTACTAGAAAGCTGAAATTTGGTATGTATATGCATATTGATCACGCCGAGAAAGTGGTAAGAAAAAAATTTGAAAAATATTTTTTTAGGGTAGCTCCCAAACACGTTAAGTGGGGATGATTTTTTTTTTCTCGCGTACTCCTTCGTGTGGGATATCGTTAGATAGGTCTTTCAAAAATATTTCCGGTGTGTGAAGACCATTTTTCGGTTAAGCGAGCCATTTGCGAAATCTCTAGCTTTTAAGTGCAAATTTTTGTACGAAACGAGCATCCTCACCCTCTAACTATTGAATGGCTGACCTAGAAATGTGAAAAAAATCACAGACGTACCACATGTAATGAACTTACTAGGAAAACTATCACGGCTAAGTAGGCTTAACCGGTTACAGAGTTATAGTCGACTAACTAACTCCTACTACGGAACCCTACTGCGTACCGGCCAAGTGCGTGTCGGCCACGCCCGACACGCACTTGGCCGGTTTTTTTTTGGATGGGAAATCGGTGGAGCGGGTGGGAGTGTCGGACTCTTACTGACTAAAACCCATCCATGTTCCTTCCTCAGCCCTTCATATTCCGGGGGCGCGGTAACTCTTTCGAACATCCCGCACCTCCAGGCGCGGGAAATTGGCCTGGCGCACTCCGAGCGCTTAGATTTTAAACTCGATGTAATTAACATATACGACGTAACAGCCAATTAGTAAATTTCCACAGAAAAACAATATCAAACGATCGTTGACCTTTTCATGCGTCGTTTTAAATATTACTAGCTTTCCGCCAGCGGTTCGCCCGCATGGACATTTTTTTTACACCTTGGGTTACATTATTCAAGTTTTAGTAGGGATCCCTAATTATTTCTGGAAATAAATATAGCATATGACACTTCGTAAAGATGTAGGTTTCTAACGGTGAAAGAATTCTTAAAATCGATCCTGTAGTTATTGAGTGAAAACCCTACAAACAAACAAATCTTTCCTCTTTATAATATTAGTATAGATAAACTAGCTGTTTGCACCGACCTCACTCGCGTCCCGATCAAACTACTAAACGTACCTCGATATAAAAATAGCCATGTTTGTCACGGTATGCACATGTTATGCGGAGAAATGAGGAAAATGTTGTTTTTTTTCTTTTTATATATGGCATCTCGCAGGTCAACCTAGAAGGTTGTCGACTGCTTAACCGGGCTTGCCTGTGAAATGCCTTAAATGAATTTAGGGCCTCCAGCCACGGCTTAACTTACAAAACTAAGCGACTACACGCTAAGGGCACTCTCTAGTAGGGTACAGGCCCCGGCTTAGGGCGTCGCTGGGGGAAGACAGCAAGGGACAGGCTGGATCAGAATATATATGATTATTATAATCGGGAATTTTAAAGCTATTAGCTCAGCTCGCGGACTGGTGAGGAAAGTCTCGAGGAAAGTCTCAAAACTTTCCTCACAAAATTTTTCCTCTCATCATCATCATATGCCTAGCCTTTTCCCAACTATGTTGGGGTCGGCTTCAAGTTTAAGTCAGATGCAGCTGAGTTCCAGTGTTTTACATGGAGCGACAGCCTATCTGACCTCCACAACCCAGTTACCGGGGAACACGGTACACCTTGGTAAGACTGGTTGTCAGACTTTCTGACTTCTGACTACCCGTAACGACTGTCAAAGATATCTACAAATGACAACGGGGACCCACAGCTTAATGTGCTTTCCGAGGTACGGAGGAGTCTCGCTATGACAAAGATGGTCAGCCATCCACGGACCGACCGCGCCAAGCGCAGCTTAACCTTTGATCGGTCGACCCGTGCGGCTGTTACTTAGCCACGAGCTCCTAACGGCATAAACGATCGTCATGCCATTTTCGGTCACGACTTAACCAGTTGGTTTTACGTAGGCGTGCCAATAAATATTTCATTTAACTGATCTGCTTTTTATCTTTTGGGGTTTTTTTAAAGTACTTTATTAGCATAGGTTAAGGTAAGTATATCTTAGACACCACTGACTAACGGTGAAGGAAAACATCGTGAGGAAACCTGGACTTTAAGTCTGAAATCGCCAATCCGCCTTGAGCGCACGTGGTGATCAATGCTCATGCCTGCTCTATATGAGAAGAGGCCTGTGCCCAGCAGTGGGACAATATATAGGCCGATGATGATGATAGGTTAAGGAATGTTTTGACGTCAATATTTATCTAAATTCTAGGTAAGATGCGGGCTAGTAATTATTATGCTTAGATTATTTAAAATACCGGCTTTCCGCCAGCGACTTTGCCCTCGTGGTCTAAATGAGTTCAAATTAAAAATGACAGAGTTTCATACAAACTTTTATCCCATTTTTCACCTCCTTAGGGGTGGTATTTCGGAAAATCCTTTCTTATCGGATGCCTACGTCATACAAAGAACACACCCTCCAAGTTTCAGGTCTCTACGATCAGCGGTTTAGGCTGTGCGTTGATCCGTCAGTCATTCAGGACAAAGCATTTTATATGTATAGATAGATAATTGGAGTTGGAACATTGTAATTAAATTCCAATTATGAATAGTAAAAATATTAAATGCTAGACTAAAACGTTGGCAAATTCCATATATAATCTAGAAAAAACTTTCCTCTAATTATCATGAAGCATAGCATAGCATAGCTCTCTTTCTGCTCGCGGTTTCACCCGCATAGCGAGCAAACTACTTCGCCCACCTTTCTAATAAATTGCCTATAACCGCCTTCAGGGTAGGGTGTCTAGGGTTCCGTACCCGAAGGGTAAAACGGGACCCTATTACTAAGATTTCTCTGTCCGTCTTTCACCAGGCTGTATATCATGAGCCGTGATAGATAGACAGTTGAAATTTTCACAGATGAATGTATTTCTGTTGCCGCTATAACAAGAATAAAATAAGTATTTAAGGCGGCTCCCTCGCGTGGACTATATGAATTCAAATTAAAGATGAACCGCTCGACCGATTTTGTGCAAACTTCATATAAACCATCTACTAAATAGTCCGAACAAAGCATAAACATTTGGTTTGGACAGGTGAGCCCGTTCTTGAGTTATAAAATTACAACGAAAAGTGGCTTTAATTTTTTATATATATTGATGGTATGGAACCCTTGGCCGGTTTTATATATATAAGTACTGTGCAATAGAGGTCAAACTTTTGTTATCACTGAGGATATCCCATACAGATTATAATAATGTCAATGACATTGTAATACATAAAAATAAAGTATATAAGTATTATTAGTAGTAACTCCCCATATCCCAGTCCACTATCATCCCATCATAATAGCCCAAGTAGTATCTTTCCATGTTTTGCAATAGTCCTGCACAAACCGGGGATAGTCCCTGGGTGCATTTCTATAGTGTATACAGGGATAATCGCCGGTCATGTGTCACTATCACATTTCATTAAAGTTGTCTCAAAGGGCTTCTGCATGTTGACTTCGACACGTTAGCCTCCCAAAGGTCCGGGACTCTGTAGTCCCGTGCATGACAGAGGTATATTTTATTATTATTAGTTCTTGAGAAATACGTGGACAAACAGACGTACAGACATACATCTTTTTGTGTTAAAAAGAAGGGATGTTCGAAAGAGTTACCGCGCCCCCGGAATATAAATGGCTGAGAAAGGAACATGGATGGGTTTTAGTCAGTAAGAGTGACACTCTCTGTCGCCCCACCCATGACGGGAGGAGTTATTAGGTACAAGTTTTCGCGAAAATCTAAATTTGCTCATATCTTCTTATCTTGTAAACTTAGCACCTTGATTTTTATACACCTAATAGGGACTATAGACTTCAGTATCTGGTATAAATTTCAACTTGCTAGGTCCACGCGTTCCTGAGAAAATCGCTGGTGACAGACGGACGCACAAAGGAGTGATCTTATAAGGGTTTCTTTTTCTACCTTTTGAGGTTCAACCCTAACCGTGTTACTTATAAAAAAGCCTGTGATCTGAAGTTTAACCATTTCTCATCTAATCCTTACTTAACGTCGTAATCCAGGATTAAGCTACTAATTTAAGATCGGTTTAACGCTAAACAGCATTTATATTTTTTGAGATTTTAGCTAATCCTTTGTTACGCAGCAGATTAAAATTTAATCGGACTTTATGATTAAGACGTTAAAAATGGGGTTTTAAAAACCCGACTGCGTAAAAATACTCTTATTATAAACTAAAAAGAATGAAACAAGTCTGGTTGATCTGAACTGAAGGAAAAATGCGATAGAAAGTAATTGACCTAAACTATAACAAGTAGTATATTTAGGTAGGTACCTAGACTCATTTCTATCCAATATGGGTCTCGACTGTCAAAGTCGCTATATCCCGTAATTAAAAATTCAACCTCCCCCCCCCATTCCGCCATTTGCGGGCGCCATTTTGAAAATCTATATAGCCTATGTCACTACTACAATTTAGACAAATCCAACGACACCTGATATGTCAAAAACCGTCCAGCTGTTTGGGCTGTAGGGCGTGCCAAAGAAATGGACATACATACACTCGAAAAACATAACCCTCTTTCTGTCGCAGTCGGGTAAAAAGAAAGGAAATACCTATGCATTTTAAAAACACAAATATTTACATACCAACACTTTAAGTTTCGACTTTGTACTCTTACAATTTGACCTTGACATTATATTAAAGAATGACTTTCAATGAATTTCTTTTAGTTTTTTCGCCCAATTATGTTGTTTACTTATACATATATGGTTCGGTATACATTAAACCCGGACTTAGGGTACGCCGGGCTAAGCCGACACTTCATGACTACACATATAAAATGCTTTGTCCTGAATGACTGACGGATCAACGCACAGCCTAAACCGCTGATCGTAGAGACCTGAAACTTGGAGGGTGTGTTCTTTGTATGACGAAGGCATCCGATAAGAAGGGATTTTGGGATATTCTAACTCTTAAGGGGGTGAAAAAGGGGGGCAAAGTTTGTATGAAATTCAAACATTTTTAATTTGAATTCGTATAGCCCACGCGGATGAAGCTCCTGGCGAAAATCTAGTTATTAAACAAAATCCTCACCGCATCTGTCTGTCTGTTCGCGATAAACTCAAAAACTACTGAACGGATTTTACCAATAGATAGAGTGATTCATGAGAACGGTTTAGGTATATAATTTGTCGATGTTTTCTGAAAAGAAAGTAAGCTTTGCGTGCTATCCGAGGCACGGAGGAGTCTCTCTACGACATAGATGGTCACCCATCCACGGACCAACCGCGCCAAGCGCAGCTTAACCTTTGATCGATCGATCCATGCGGCTGTTACTTAGACACGAGCTCCTCAATGCATACATTATGTCTGGACCTTAAAAGAGACTTTGACCCTTGAGTTTGTTTCTGTGTTTCTTCTCAAGGTAGTCGGATACGAAACACCGGCCTCATTCAGCTTTTAAAAAATGACGTGTAAAAAGTTATTTTATAAACCACTAGCTTTCCGCCAGCGGCTTCGCCCGCGATATCTTTACGAATTCAAATTAAAAATGTTTGAATTTCATACAACCTTTGCCCCCCTTTTTCACCCCCTTAGAGTTAGAATTTCCCAAAATCCTTTCTTATCGGATGCCTACGTCATACAAAGAACACACCCTCCAAGTTTCAGGTCTGTACGATCAGCGGTTTAGGCTGTGCGTTGATCCATCAGTCATTCAGGACAAAGCATTTTAAATGTATAGAAGATAGATTTGCAAATAAATATCATTTATAATTTAACAGCTTTCAGCATATCGAAACTTGGCAAGCACCAATGTGACTTTTCTAAAGTCATATGTACTTTCTAAGTGTATCTTAGACACCACTAACTAACGGTGAAGGAAAACATCGTGAGGAAACCTGGACTTAAGTCTGAAATCGCCAATCCGCCTTGAGCGCACGTGGTGATCAATGCTCATGCCTTCTGTGTGTGAGCAGAGGCCTGTGCCCAGCAGTGGGATAATATATAGGCTGATGATGAAGCTATCTCCATACCAAATTGCATCAATATCATATCAGCAATTTAATACTGAAAGCTTTATGTATACACACAGACAGAATAACGTTCTCAATATTAATATTAAGTAAGCCCTTAGTAGGTTCAAAAGTCAAAGCCGACCTTCAAGCAAGGAATTCGTAATTATTTCCTATATCGTGCTATGTAATAACAAGAATTGGTCGAGCAGTTTCTGAGTTATGCGCGACAAACATACCTATATAGTATAGATATTCATATTATATACAAACTAGTTTATTTTCGTAACTGGTTTAATTAATGGCACGGACGAATGTGTCGATTTATTTTGTTTTGTTTTTATAATTTAGTTATTTTGAATAACAATTTCTTTGGGTCGGGTAATGAAGTTTTTCGACTTACGAAGTTAGGATCTCTTTTATTTTTTAGAGTTCCGTGCCCAAAGGGTAAAACGGGACCCTATTACTAAGACTCCGCTGTCCGTCCGTCCGTCTGTCCGTCTGTCTCATGAACCGTGATAGCTAGACAGTTGAAATTTTCAAAGATGATGTTTGAGAACTAACGTGATTTTGAAGCTCGATATTAATAACAACAACAGGTAAAAACTTGTAATATTTACAGAATGATAGGAAACCCTTCGTGCACGTGTCCGACTCGCACTTGGCCGATTTTTCTTGATGGATAAAAAAATATTTATTAATAATATATATGCGAATGTATTTATGTATGTTTGTTAATAGTATGTCACGCAAAAATTGCTCAATAGATTTTTATGAAATTTGGTTAAACGTAGTTTATAACCTGGATTAACATATAGAATACCTATGTACATGTGCGCGAAGTTATTTCCCCAGGACGCGGGTAATAGCTAGCAGTGTTATAAATGCTAAAATGAGTTTGTTTGGTTGTTTAGCTTTCACGATAAAAAGTCTGAAACTATTTGAATGAAATTTAGTATGGACCATAGGACTAAAATATAGCTGAATAGCTTAACCTCTAAATAATGACATAGGATAGGTACTTTGATCCGGGTGCGTAAAGTTAAGTGAAGTTTATCCGGGTATATCCGCATGACATAAACTAAAAAATCTATCAATGATCAATAATTCTATTCATAGGAAGTAGGAAATGGTTTTTCCCCATGACATCATCTATCTATACATATAAATAAAATGCTTTGCCCTGAATGACTGACGGATCAACGCACAGCCTAAACCGCTGATCGTAGAGACCTGAAACTTGGAGGGTGTGTTCTTTGTATGACGTAGGCATCCGATAAGAAAGGATTTTTCGAAATTCTTCCACTAAGGGAGTGAAAAATGGGGTCAAAGTTTGTATGAAACTCTGTCGTTTTTAATTTGAATTCGTATAGCCCACGCGGGCGATGTCGCTGGCCGAAAGCTAGCCAAATCAACATTGTGTGTAACTTATTCTACGAGATTGACCTCAAATTGTTAGCCTCAATTGGTCATCGGTAAGGTTAACCGCAAGTTATTGTGGTTTAAACTTAACTGCTACATCATGGCCTAGTACGAACGCACTAATTTAAACGTGAAGTTAATGCAAACGGTTTTTAAACGACTTACCAAAACACTAAAAAGAGAAAAATACATTTTAATACAGCGCTTTTTTTGGATGGGAAATCATCAAATGACTCGTCCCGCCGTTAGTGTTAGACTCTTACTGACTAAAACCCATCCATGTTCCTTCCTCAGCCCTTTGTATTCCGGGGGCGCGGTAACTCTGTCGAACATAGCTCAGCCCTGGCAGGCTATGGCCCTGGGGGAGGGCCCCGGCCCCGTCACTTTTGCTGATATCTCTTTAAGGCTGACATCTATTTGAGATTAAAGTGCGCTTATCCTTAAAAACTCCATCCCTAAAAAACGATATGTAATTTTGGAATTTCGCGAGCTACATTGAAGGAATAAATTACCTAATATTAACGTCGAAAACGGGTTTTGGGGATAAGTTTATTGAACTTAAACCTACAACCAACTAAGCCAACACGCGCCCTACGAGTTAAAAATTTTTCTTGGCAAAATTTCGCGAAGTACCAGCTTATAGCCGGTCTTTCTTTTTCTTTCTTCTTCTTTCTTTCTCTGTCCCTTAATCCCTATGTATGCTTAAATCTTTAAAACTACGCAACGGATTTTGATGTGGTTTTTTTTAATAGATAGAGTGATTAATGAGGAAGGTTTTAGTATATAATTTGTCAAGTTTTTGTATCCATTAGCTAAATATCGCAGGCGAAGCTTGTTACAACTAATCTAATATTTCAAATTCGAATGCTTTCGAGGATGGATAAATGAATGTTTGTTATGCTGGTACTATTACTTATGCTCATGCCTTATTTGTCCAAATATTTGGGTTATTATATAAAAACAAATTGAACCCTATTAGTAGTAGAAAAAACATTTAGAAAGAAAGAAAGTGTAGTAGGTTACTCTTTCACGTTAAAACTATTGAATGTATTTGCTTGTTTGCCACACACATCTAATCTAAACAAATTTTAATAAGAGGAAAGTTTTGGTTTTTTTTTTGTAACGATTTAACTCAAAAACTACTGGACCGATTTTAAAAATTCTTTCACGGTTAGAAAGCTACATCTTCACTGAGTAACATAGGCTATATAAATTACCAGAGATAATTAGGGATCTCTACTAAAACTTGTAGTTTTTAACCAGGATTAACACAGGATACCTACTTTTAATCCGGGGGCGCGAAATAGTTTAATCGGGACGCGGGAAAAATCGCGGGATATTGCTACTAATATTTGAATTACGAAAGTAACACCGGCCGTCTGTTTTGCTGACACCGTTTGTAACATAAAACGCTGAACCAATTTAGACGACATTTCGTATGGATCACTACATAGTATAAAACAAAGTCGCTTTCTCTGTCCCTATATCCCTATGTATGCTTAAATCTTTAAAACTACGCAACGGATTTTGATGCGATTTTTTTTAATAGATAGAGTGATTAATGAGGAAGGTTTTAGTATATAATTTGTCAAGTTTTTGTATCCATTAGCTAAAATATCGCGCGCGAAGCCGCTGGCGGGAAGCTAGTATAGAATAAAACTAGGAGAAGGACATACTAGCATTGTTTTTACTATTCGGAAGCGGCAAGTACTTAGATCCCTCAGGATAGGTACGAAAGAAACTGCGGAGAAAAACCAGTTCTAAATAAAAAAAAAATGTTGCCCGCTAAAAAAACATTGTAAACAAAGTATTTTATCTTTTGTAAAGAGATAATTATTACAAAAAAAAAGCAAGAAATCTCCCACGATTACGTACCTTACAACACGCAGATCTGCTTAATGGCCGACTATTAAATGATCGTTAGTCCATAATCACGGCGCACTTAGAAAATTAAACACAAAACAAGCGACAAATATTATTTTTGATCGTCCATAAAAAAAACATCCACTAACAAAACACTACACTAATGTAAACGTCAGATTTTCGAAAAAGGAACACGCATATGTCAAATTCGATGACAGTTTTTTTGGTTTCCAAACTTTTCCTTGATGCAATGTTTTTTTTGGTTTTAAACACGATTGTAGTTTGTTTTTTGTTATTATTATTTATTTATTAACACACGAGATGTCTGTTCAACTGTTGAACTGCGTCTGAGCGAGTCTGAGATCAACTCGTGTTGGAAACGCACTTGCCTCGCGTAGAGGTAGGGTTGGTAAGTAGAAGATTTTTAATGTCATGAACTCATGATTAATCATAATAAAGAACGTACTGCCATTTTATTTCTGTTAGTATTTTTTTTATTTTTCTTTTATTAAAAACCTTGTCCTGACAATAACGAATAGGTACAAAAAAAATTAACTCAATCAAACATTTGACTGCGTAAAAGTGAACCAAACTACGTACATCTTAGTAACATAATAAAAAAACTAAAAAGAAAAAAACAAGCGCTTAGATGTCCGGTGGTCTAGAATTCTGTAATATATTATTGAATGAATACTATTGATGAAAACACTGAACAGTCAGAATCTATTGAAAAATTAGATTAGCCGTCGAAAAAAAGTGGGTGGATGTAGGGGGCTTAAATTACAAAGTATTGAAGCTAGGTTATGGGAGGGGTGTCATATGAAAGGGCTCGGCCAGCACACTACTAATATTACTTTTGTTTTCTTTTATGTCTTTTAGTTTTCGATTTTTTGAAAATTGCAAAAAAATACCGTTATCTCTTTCTTCTACCCCACCTTATCTCCGAAGTTTGTGAAGCATAAAATCTGAAATAATTAGGGTTGATAGACATTAACCTAAATATTACAGGAATAATAAAACTAAGATTCTAAGTATTAAAGTTATCAGCAATTTTACTTTACAAACAAACTTAATTGTGCGGTCTTAATAAAACAAGACAGGTAATTGCGTTTTATTATTCCTTCTAAAGTTTGGAACAAAAGGTGCGCGAGTCCGACTCGCACTTGGCTGGTTTTTTTTTGTCTTTTATTACAAACCTTGCCCTGACTATAAAGAATACAAAAAAATAGAACTATCCAATTTGATGCAATCGTTCGAAAGTTACACGCGTAACTAATTCGCGAAATCTATATGTACTCACGTATGTAAGTAATTTACTCTTAAAACAAGTAAAACTGCAAAGTCTAAGTCTGCCACAGAAATTAACAAAATGGCGTAAAGATGGCATATGTCAATTTCATGCTCTAAACATCAACATTCATCATATTATGCCATCTCATTTGTCAATGTGAGAAAATTAGAACAAAATAGGTTGTGATTTTGTTAAAATTTTTCGTAAAATTAATTGCAGACTATAATTTTATTCATCATCAGCCTATATATCGTTCCACTGCTGGGCAAAGGCCTCTTCTCATACAGAGAAGGCATGAGCATTGATCACTACGCTTGCTCAAGATAGATTGGTGATTTCAGTATTTAATTTTATTAAATACTTGTCTTTGATTATTGCCAGCCCTACAAAACTGGGTGTCATTAATGACTATGCTTGTGGCGGCGGCATGCGCTCGCGCATACGTCAGAGATATAGCGATGGTCCAAGCTTATAAGAAGTAGCGAATTCTTCTCATACAGAGAAGGCACCAATAAGCTTATAGGTACAACTTTTTCTTATAGTGTGTGCAAGTTTACCAACCTAACAAGATTTTTTTTTATTCGGATGGGAAATCATCAAATGACCCCTCCCGCTGTGGATGGAGCGGGAGGCAGTGTCGGACTCTTACTGACTAAAACCCATCCATGTTCCTTCCTCAGCCCTTTGTGTTCCGGGGGCGCGGTATCTCTTTCGAACGTCCCGCAGCCCCGGTACCTAACAAGCCCTAGGGCTTGTTGAAGCTAACAAGCCCAAGAGCTTGTTAGCTTCCGGGGCTGCGGGACGTGCAGGCTATGGCCCTGGGGGAGGGCCCCGTCAATAATGCTGACATCTCTTTGAGGCGCGCGTGGAACACGAACGCGCCGTCGACGCGGGTCTGGTCCTTGCCGGACGGCGAGCCACCCATAGCTCACCGTCCGCAGCCGAGAGTCGTCTCGCGTTCTAAGGAAGACTTGAGTCACTAATGGCCATTTTCAATATCCTATCTATCCGAGGATTTTTTTACTAGAGATAGAATTTTGACATAAAGTCCATACGACTAATGTCAAAAATCTATCTCTAGTAAGCAAATCTACAGATAGATAGGATATTGAAAATGGCCGTAAACCGGTCAGAAATCAGCCATCTTTGATCCTATTCACATTAAATATATTTACTAATGTTATAAATGCGTAAGTTTACGAGGATGTATCATGTATGTATACTCCATTTACAATAAGATTAGACATTAAAACGCACCCCATTTACCGTTCGTTCAAACGATTTTGAGTTCTATTCCGTATTGATAAGGATGGTGTCGAAAGCAAAATAATGTTTACAATAACAAATATATTCTGCATTCTGTTTTTGTCATGTCACCTTAGCAATAGAGCTCAAAATCGTTTGAACAGACGGTAAATAGAGTGCGTTTAAATGTCTAATCTTGAAGTAAATGGAGTATAGGTAGGTATGTTTGTTTGCCTCTAAAAACTACTGAATGAATTTGAATGTTGGTGCACTCATCATCATCAACCTATATATTGTCCCACTGCTGGGCACAGGCCTCTTCTCACACAGAGAAGGCGTGAGCATTGATCACCACGTGCGCTCAAGACGAATTGGTGATTTCAGACTTTTTAGTCCAGGTTTCCTCGCGATGTTTTCCTTCACCGTTAGTCAGTGATGTCTATGATACAGTTGGTGCAATAAGGGCCCTTTTTGAGTGCGGGTTTTACCTCATATCCGATTTCCCATTGATTGAAAGATAAGCAATAAATTAAAACAAATCATTAGAAAAAGAAGACCTAAAAAAGATCACCTTAAACAATGAAATCTAGCACCTCCCATATTCTTTTCATGTCACCTATCTAAGAACACTTGGACTAATGAGACGAATCTCACGATATCTTAATTAAAGGAATCCATCAAGTAGTTTGGAAGATATGAGGGAATAATAGTAGATTGTTACACAAGGGATGAAAGACACCTGAGCTGGCTGGAGCTACTTTAAGACTTAGGCGCTATCCACATATTTCCGGGTCAGTATCTAGCTATCCGTGTTCCGAGTTGTCCGCGTCAGTGTTCCCGTCAGGCACGTGCCACCCGTCACCCGTATTCAAACACGATATCTTTATTTAATAATGAAGAACTAGAAATGAATGAAATGAAAAAAGAATCGAAAAAAAAAATCGGATAGTCCTGTCCGAGTGTCCGTGCGCCCGACACTGACGATCCGAATGCGCCTGACACGGAGATGTGTGAACGAGTTCGTACAAGTTGTATGTAACCGATTTTTTCCCGGAACACGTCAGGGACGGGTACCCGGAAATGTGTGAATAGCGCCTTAGCGCATTTTTTTCGGGTGCCTGAAGTAGTTCCTTCAGGATTTGAGTGCAGCTGCGTGATTCAGCTAGTTATAAATATATTAATTACTACAAGACAACATGAGTATGCTAATATAATAATTCCCCTAACAACACGATGAGTAATTTTCACAAAAACAGCGGGGATTCCGTTTTTTACCGCGTTCTAAGAATATTTGAGTCAAATGTGGTCATCCTTTGACCCCAAAGAGCGCTTGTGAATAAATTATAGCAAAACCAATCGTTGAAGCTAAAAAACCGACTTCCAAAACACTGAAAAAAGATAGATAAAAGGAAAATGGGCAAAATGTTTGAGAGTTGGTCTATCCCTCTGTTCATAAGCAGTCGTATATAATTTAAAAGGTCTTTTTAAGTGCAGCATTTCGTATTAACATACGTTATAACAATTGTTAGTACTTTAGGAGCTAGAGCATGTTTGGAGGTCTGTAGTACAAGGGACTTGAACATAACTTGCAACACTTAAATGTTTAAAACGTCTCTGCCTACCCCTTTGCAGAAAACAAGCGCGATGTTAGTGTGTCACTTAGGTCGTTAATCTAGTAGATGATTATTTTATAAAACTACTTGTTAAAAAGTATTCTAAAAAGAATAAATGGCAATGATGCGATTTTTAAATGTTTTCATTAAATACCCGCTACATCTGTAAATGACAATAGGTGTAGTACAAGAAAATATCAATACATAGTATAAAACAAAGTGGCTTTCTCTGTCCCTATATCCCTATGTACCTATGCTTAAATATTTAAAACTACGCAACGGATTTTGATGCGGTTTTTTTTTAATAGATAGAGTGATTAATGAGGAAGGTTTTAGTATAAAATTTGTCAAGTTTTTGTATCCATTAGCTAAAATATCGCGGGCGCAGCCGCTGGCGGGAAGCTAGTTATACATAAAATAAGGTTATGTAGGTACATCACTCATTGCCAGAGGAAATGTAGACGAAAAAAAACCGGCCAAGTGCGAGTCGGACTCGCGCACCGAGGGTTCCGACCACTGGAAAGAAAAAATACGCAATAAAGTCGCAATTATCTTGTTTTTTTCCGACCGCATAATTGAGTTTGTTTGTAGAGGAAAATTGCTGATTACTTAAAAACTAGCGGAGATCTCGTTCAAACCAATTTTCAATGAAAGTTTGCATGATAATCTACATCATATATTTTTTTTAGATTTATCATTCATTTATTTTAGAAGTTACAGGGGGGGGGGACACCGATTTTACCACTTTGGAAGTGCCTCTCGCGCAAACTATTCAGTTTAGAAAAAAATTATATTAGAAACCTCAATATCATTTTTCAAGACCTATCCATAGATACCCCACACGTATGGGTTTGATGAAAAAAAATTTTTTGAGTTTCAGTTCTAAGTATGGGGACCCCCAAAATTTATTGCTTTTTTTCTATTTATGTGTCAAAATCTTAAAGCGGTTCACAGAATACATCTACTTACCAAATTTCAACAGTATAGTTCTTATAGTTTCGGAAAAAAATGGCTGTGACATACGGACGGACAGACAGACAGACAGACATGACGAATCTATAAGGGTTCCGTTTTTGCCATTTGGCTACGGAACCCTAAAAACCCATTCTCCTTTACTTTCTGCTAAATCGCTAGTGGACCAAATAATTATATCGCTCTAGAAGTCGGTGTCTTTAAGTTACTGTTGTAAATATTTTGCCATTTTTCTCCACCTTTTTTTGAAATCTGTTAAAATCTTACGTTATATTGTTTTAAAACTATTTGCTTCTCGCGGGTCCACTTCCTGAGGGAAAAATACTTCGCGTACGCGGGTAAAAAGTATCCTATATGTTAATCCAGGTTATAAACTACATGTGTGCTGAATCTCATCCAAATCCAGTCAGTAGTTTTTGTGTAAAAGACTAACAAACTTATTAAATACACAAACTTACGCTTTTAGAATATTAGTAGGATATTTGGACAAAATCCTGTCTTATGTGATATAATTAAAAGAAGATCGTATATAAATAGGTTGTTATGTATTTTACATAAGGTCATTCATATAATTACGCCTGCAAATTGAAGATCCTTACTAATATTATAAATGCGAAAGTAACTCTGTCTGTCTGTCTGTCTGTTACGCTTTCACGCCAAAACTACTGGACCGATATAAATGAAATTTGGTACAGAGATAGAATAGACCCTGAGGAACAACATAGGCTACTTTTTATCGCAAAAAATGGGGGAGAATAGGTAAAAAGAGGGTGCGGATGGTGGGGCGGCAATCGGTGCGCGGGGCGCAGAGCGCATGCGCGAGCGGTGCAGAGCGGGGCGCAGAGCAGGGGGGGCACACTTAGAACAACTCGAACGGTCTAAGAAAATAGCGCCATCTCTATTTCCTAACCACGAAATACAGTTTTTAAATTTGGCACAAGATGTCTCTATGGTGGGACTTATAAAATATCTTTTAAAAAATTAAATACTTAAATACAGTTTATTTACATTAATTCGGTTTCCTACAAAGGACTATGTGTAAAAATAATATTTCTTGTAAAAAATATAAACGAAAATGAATTTCCCATTTCATGACGTCACGAATGTGAGTATATATACTCTGTGGTCAGTAATGTAATGGCTGCCGGAACCCGCTCTTGCGCATATTTACTACTTATTTCTTAGTGTTGGTGTTTTCATCGGAAATCTTACGTTGGATGAAATTTATTCCTCGTCATCACTTCATCGGTCGAAATGATCTTTGTCTTCTAAGTTGTGTCGAGCCCACGGATTCCCTAAAGACTTGCAGGCTGGCGGGTCTGTGATATTGACGGTTTGTGTAGTGTTCGTGGCCTGTTTTGTGTTACAAAGTCAATACAATACTACTGTTTTTTGTTTTTTTTTTAATGTTAGAATCTTGGTAAGTTACATAAATAATAACTTCAGCCAGTGTATGAAAATGATGTTTGTAAACATCTTCAAGCCTTTTTTGTTTGTAATTATAAAAATAAGAAATAAAATAAACTTAATCGATATTGTTGTTTTATTTTAACATATACCTGGGAAATACAATTCACTATACGAAGTAGTACTTACTATATATATATGTACCCATACTAACGTGTACGTATGTATAAATATATATAGCTTTAGTTCCGGCACTGTCTACCAGAGGCGCTGCTGGCCTTTCAAATCGTGTTTCAAAAATATGCCGTGAGTGGGCGCTCTTTACCCTTATACTTACTTTACTCTTTGGCGCAGAGCGCATGCGCGAGCGGTACAGCGCGGCGTCGCGTAGTGGGAGTAACTTCTGTAAGTGTGGCTACCCGAACGGGCAGACACGTGAGGGCAGACGACTGTGTCGGACGTATGCGATTACTGAAAATTTGATGCGCGGCAAAGCTTATGATCTTTAATTATTGTTTAATGTCAAAAAATTCTTTTGGTACCTATTTATGATCTTTAATTATTGTTTAATGTCAAAAAATTCTTTTGGTACCTATTTATGATCTTTAATTATTGTTTAATGTAAAAAAAATCTTTTGGTACCTATCTATATATATAAAAGAAAGTTGTGTTAGTTACACCACTTATAACTCGAGAACGGCTGAACCGATTTGGCTGAAAATTGGAGGGGAGGCAGCTTAGAACCAGGAGACGGACATAGGATAAAAAAAAAGGAGTTGAGTAGGAGTTGGGTAGGAGTTGGGTAGGAGTTGGGTAGGAGTTGGGTAGGAGTTGGGAAGGAGTTGGGTAGGAGTTGGGTAGGAGTTGGGTAGAGGTTGCATACCACGCGAACGAAGTCGCGCGGGGCAGCTAGTTTATTATAATTTAGCTCGCGGCTATTGCGAAGTATATTGTATTTGTAAACAGCGCCATCTATGAATGTAAAATGACATTAAGTATTCTTCATTGCTGTTTGTTTTAAATGATAATAGATGGCGCTAGTAAAACCATGCTTTCGCTCGCATATTATTCATTTAAATTGAAGGCTTTATTATATCTTGGATGTTAAGAATTATTATTTTTGCATTTTAAGAATAGTTGCATTGATTGTACAAAAATAGCTACGATATGAATACTTTTTCGAAAGTGATTCGTGCTATACCCATTCAGACGTTGATTGATGCTATGCGTATTGCGCATGTGGAGTGCATGTACATGTGAATTGTCAAAAAATCCTTAATAATGTTATAAAAAAATGCCAAAATATATATCTATCTAAATATACGCTTCCACGGTAACACGGCTATGAAATTTAGTATGAAGATAACTTGACTGAGTATACACTATAAAAAAATCAATTGCCGTACTAGACCCACAAAAACTCGAAAATGCTTCGACCAATTATAATGAAATTCTTGGTGTATTTTAATGGGTCCCTGAATAGTTTAGATTCACAATTGGATACAAAATTCATGGTACTGCGATCGGACATGACAACTTATATGGTCAGCTACAACGTATATTTATTGTCATAATAAAAGTCAGCTGTAATTGTCACTTGTAGGACTTTGACAGTCGTTACGGGTAAGCAGAAGCCAGAATGTCTGACAACCAGTCTTACCAAGAGGTATCATGTTACCTGGTGACTGGGTTGTGGAGGTCAGATAGGCAGTCCCTCCATGTAAAACACTGGTACTCAGCTGCATATAATGAGACTAGAAGCTGAGGCTAAGTAATGGACCAGGGCCCTACTCTAACTCACCGAAACGAAACTTCGGAACGACCGAGAATAGACGGTAACTTTTTTTGTGGAGCGGTAAGGTGCGATCTGATGCTCTGTGCATAGAGGGATATACTTATACTAGCCACGTATAACAATTGTTTGAACCTTACTAAAATTCACAAGGAAAGGTCCCGAATTTCGAGCGAATATTCGTTTTCGTTGAGTTAGAGTAGATCCCCCGGAAGCAGACCCCAATATAGTTGGGAAAAGGCTGCTTAAATCTTTAAAACTACGCAACGGATTTGATGCGGTTTTTTTATTAGATAGAGTGATTAATAAGGAAGGTTTTAGTATATAATTTGTCAAGTTTTTGTATCCATTAGCTAAAATATCGCGGGCGAAGCCGCTGGCGGGAAGCTAGTGAAGAATAAAAGTCAGTAGTAAATAAAACTCTATATTAATATAATATAATAATTGTGTAGGTATAATCTGTGCTTGCACGCTCCCCAAATGTGTAGTGTCCCCTTCACGGCTTCAGGCGCTTGTAGTTCGCGAGGTGGCTGTTGAGATGTTGCGCCAGTTGATCTGCTCGCACGAACGACGCCTGCAACATTACGGCTTGTGTTACAGCAACGCGTCATACGTGTAACTGAGAATACATGTGTTACTAGAACTAGATCTTGAAATAATTTGCCTCGATAAAGGTCTGAGAAATGAGTTTTCTTTAATGGTAATAATAATAAGATATTCTACATCAGATTTTAATCGCTTTGGCTTCGTCATGGGGCCAGTCCAAGTATAATTTCCCACAAAATACAATGAAAAGTTACTCTAGTCATTTGAGGCATGTTCTAGACAAAATTAATGCACACTTGAACAATTGAACTAAGCAAGTTAGCTGTGTATGTTTATAATATTAGTGTTGTCAGTGTATTGCGCGCTGCCGGCGGGCGGCTCCCTTGTTAGTGTAGTGTAGTGTAGTGTAGTGGCACTCACCTTGCACACGACGCAGCGGTACAGCTGCTTGGCGTGGTTGTGCATGTGGCGCGTGAGGGAGTGCGCGTGCGAGAAGCGCTTGCCGCACTGCGCGCAGGCGTGCGGCAGGCGCGCGCTGCCGGCGGGCGGCTCCCTTGTTAGTGTAGTGTAGTGTAGTGTAGTGGCACTCACCTTGCACACGACGCAGCGGTACAGCTGCTTGGCGTGGTTGTGCATGTGGCGCGTGAGGGAGTGCGCGTGCGAGAAGCGCTTGCCGCACTGCGCGCAGGCGTGCGGCAGGCGCGCGCTGCCGGCGGGCGGCTCCCTTGTTAGTGTAGTGTAGTGTAGTGTAGTGGCACTCACCTTGCACACGACGCAGCGGTACAGCTGCTTGGCGTGGTTGTGCATGTGGCGCGTGAGGGAGTGCGCGTGCGAGAAGCGCTTGCCGCACTGCGCGCAGGCGTGCGGCAGGCGCGCGCTGCCGGCGGGCGGCTCCCTTGTTAGTGTAGTGTAGTGTAGTGTAGTGGCACTCACCTTGCACACGACGCAGCGGTACAGCTGCTTGGCGTGGTTGTGCATGTGGCGCGTGAGGGAGTGCGCGTGCGAGAAGCGCTTGCCGCACTGCGCGCAGGCGTGCGGCAGGCGCGCGCTGCCGGCGGGCGGCTCCCTTGTTAGTGTAGTGTAGTGTAGTGTAGTGGCACTCACCTTGCACACGACGCAGCGGTACAGCTGCTTGGCGTGGTTGTGCATGTGGCGCGTGAGGGAGTGCGCGTGCGAGAAGCGCTTGCCGCACTGCGCGCAGGCGTGCGGCAGGCGCGCGCTGCCGGCGGGCGGCTCCCTTGTTAGTGTAGTGTAGTGTAGTGTAGTGGCACTCACCTTGCACACGACGCAGCGGTACAGCTGCTTGGCGTGGTTGTGCATGTGGCGCGTGAGGGAGTGCGCGTGCGAGAAGCGCTTGCCGCACTGCGCGCAGGCGTGCGGCAGGCGCGCGCTGCCGGCGGGCGGCGCGGCGCCGTGCGCGCACGCCGCGTGGCGCCGCAGCTGCTCGTAGCGCGGGAACGTCAGCCCGCACGTGCGGCACCGCCCTACGCATACCGAGGACATCACTATGCTTAGAGAATGGCATGTACAGTAGTCTTAACCAAGTGTTAACATCTAGTCAACATTACAAGTTGAAAAAAATTGGCCGTAACGGGACGCCTAGCAGATCAAAAACATCGTAATGCACATGCATACAGTTCATAGAAGCTGCGAAGTAAATAGTATACGCGTCACACTTACAAGAATGGCGAAGAGTGCTGACGACTTAAGAGATCCGTTAGCCGTAAGAAGCTACGCAAACGTAGACACTTTTGATCGTCATGAATATGTGTTAAGTGCAAGTCCAGCAGGGAGTGGATGATTGACATACTTATTCTATAGAAATCAAATATTCATCGGTAGCTTATATCTGACGCAAGAAACACAAGTGTCCACGTTTGCGTCCTGCCTAAGCCGTTTATCGTCACGGCATCCGACTCTTTCTTACCGCCAAGGCGCGCCAATGAATGTTTCAAATCAAAATCGTTTAATGACTAAGACCAAATTACTAAAAATTAAACTTCCCAGAGTCCTGCGTGTGACATCAACACTTATTTTAAGTGATTTGTTGTAACCATTACCAGTAGTAGAATCTACTTTTATATCCATATTTCGTATCAGCAGTCAGAAGAGCGCGTAACGGCCTGACTAAAATGAATAAAAGTTGTTTGGGTTTCGTGACCAACACACATGTTTACATGCGCAATACGTCTATCCACATGCGCTTTACGTCTCGACTCAGTAACAGACGACTAGGTGAATCTACAAACATTTTGCCGTTTGGTTTCCGAATCGTCATTACCCTTATCACAGACTGTCGTTAAAATAGTATGCCTTTTCAAGCTTAAACTTATGTGAAATTATGAGGTAGGTATAGTCTCTCAATGTAGGTAAATATTAGATTTTATACGAAAGTTAATGATGAAATTCGTGTGAGGAGGCGGGCGGCGTCAATAAACCAACTGCATTATTTTAGTAGATTCATCCGAGTATCAAATTCAATCTAATCGAACATAGCTATGTTTTTAAGTAGATTTGGGTAAGATTTTTTTATTGGCTGGTCTCACTAAAAATACTTTTTGATGGTGGTTAGCGTTAGTTCACCTGTCAGCCACATTCATAAATAGCCATGTTGCACATTCAGCGCATATGGCATTTCACGTATTTGTCATTAGGATTTTGTTAATTAGACATTTCGCGACGAAGTCTGTCGATCTAACAATATGCGTGTCTGAAATAAGATGTATAAATCAGAACTTATATTTTAATTAAATTCAATTTAAATCATTTATTTCAATTAGGCCTAATAACAAGCACTTTTGATAGTCGATAAGAAAGAATTTAGTTGGCCATTCCAAAAAGTAGTTTCCTATATTAATATTTAATTCAACTTATCACTTTTACGCCGTGATTCTGTTCACAGATTGTTTTTCTCAGCTTTGCGCTTTGTG
This sequence comes from Pyrrhia umbra, assembly GCA_963891755.1. Lineage (NCBI taxonomy): Eukaryota > Metazoa > Arthropoda > Insecta > Lepidoptera > Noctuidae > Pyrrhia > Pyrrhia umbra. The sequence goes on from OY982946.1 coordinate 1,076,908, forward strand.
CATGTGAAATAAATTCACATGCGCAAACGGTCAATACCAATTTTATTCATTGCACATTTACGTAACTTCACAGATGAGCATGCGAAGGCATTGAGTCAAGATATTGTATATGCCATGGCTCTGTTCAACGGATCATTAACCCCAGCTTTGCGCTTTGTGCATGTGCAATTAGATGACATGTGCAAACGGTCCATACCAATTTTATTAATTATACATTTACGTAAGGAGAAGAATAAGAAACTGTTGAGTCTAATCCAGGCTATGTTTTTGCTGCGGGACGTTCGAAAGAGATACCGCGCCTCCAGTATACAAAGGGCTGAGGAAGGAACATGGAGGGGTTTTAGTCAGTAAGAGTCTGACACGCCCTTCCACCCCACCCATGGCGGGAGGGGTCATTTAATGATTTCCCATCCGAAAAAAAACCTACGATATAAGACACAGTGAATCGTATATATTTGACCGGCACGGCGTACTCTCTACTGACCTCTTTTAATAATATCTCTTTAGTTATATTAACGATATTTCATTGTAATGTGATTAAATAACACTTTGATTTAAATAAATTGTGTCAATTTTTTACGCGAAAAACTGCCAGTCGTTTAAAGAGGTATTTTTTTTATTTGATATGGGTTTTATCTTGACTCTAGTCTAGGTCAGAGTTGAGTGACAACGTCGACGATGGAGTAAGCTTACACAAAAGAAGCCAGTTCACTCTAACTTTACAGAGATTAGGGATGAATGCGTTCGGGAACACAGACGCAGGTAGAGAGTTCCACTCCTTTGAAGTGCGCAATATAGAAGACGTTTGGAAAAGCTTAGTGCGAATTGGTTTGTTGCATATTCACAAACCCAGTCTCCTTATTCTGTGGGCTGCAGGTTATACCAAACTAAGAAGCCCTAGTGTCAGAGTTTTCTTAAATCCGCCTGACAGCCTCTGACATGGAATTGTAATAACAACTACAAGCTATCATGATAACAGTCGGGGACGACGGCTTAACGTGTCCTCCCAGGCACGAGCGCATTTTGGCCTAACTCTAGAATCGAACCCGAGACCCCGTTTACAGCAGTCGTATTTGCGACCACTATGGCCTAGTGGCTGACAAACCCAGTGCCAGATAATGTATTTGTGTAATAAAAAAAACCCCTCCGCAAAAATGCCTTACATCATTTTGGAAGAGCTGATACTCTTTCACTGCTCGACCGATATTAACCAAACATAGCTTAGAACCACCGCAAAGAAACTGGCTTTCAAATGAAAAAAAAAACCGCATCGAAATCGGTCCATCCGTTTGAGAGCTACGATGCCACAGACAGATACACACATAGACATCGACGTCAAACTTATAACACCCCTCTTTTTGCGTCGGGGGTTAGAAATCAGGCCGTTCGACAAAATATCTAAAAATGATCAGTTTAAAATAATATTCTTACCGGCGCGTTCATCAGCAGTGTGTGTGCGATCGTGTGCCGCTAGCTCCGCGTCATCCTCAAAGCACTTCCGGCACACTTCGCATCTAACTGTCATGGCGCCGCGGTGGGCTTCCGCTCTGTGGAAAAAGGTAACATCTTATTAAGGAGCACAATTATTTTTTTATCTGCTTAGCCTTTTCCGAATACCCTCATAACATATTGCAAATAATTAGTTATTTATTATCTTCAGTAGACTACGGTCTTTTTAGTAGAAAACCGTGGTCTACTAATTCTAACCTACTCTCTAGATAACCCACACTTTTTTAACGTTTTTTTTTTCAATAAATATCCTGGTCTTCTAAGTAGACCGATCTTTAAACAGCTCGTATTCAATACCTCCGAATTTATAACCACAAAATAAAGCAGCCTTTCAGTCTTCTCACACAAAAGGCCACGGTCTACTCAGTAGACCGTCGCGTATCTTCACTCACTTGTGTTCCCAGAGTTTCTCTCGTCGATTGAACGTCTCACTACAGCAGTCGCACTCGTATCTATCTGAAGAACGCGCGCGTGACCGCGAGTTCCCACCGCCGCGGTTCTGATGCACGCGACGATGGATCCTGTAGAAGAAGACGGGATTGAGAAGAAGTTCTAAGGAGTATGTGACGCTAGGTACATGAGAGGCAATAGAGTTTTTGAAAGTAAATTAGTATTTATCTATACAAAATAACGATTATTTGCCACAAAATGCTCGATTTATTTGGTTGTTTTCACCAATAAAAGTAGGTGGTCTTTTCTGGATTTTAAATCTTCTCTGACAAAAGACCATGGTCTACTCATTAAACCGTATTATTTCTTACTCACTTTTGTTTCCAAACTTATTTTCGGGACAAGGTTTTTATGAAGGAAAAGTTTTGAAAATTCCAGCAGAAAGTCGATAAATTTGTTGCGCCCGTGCGAAGCCGGGGCGGGTCGCTAGGTTCTAATAAAAAAAGGACAGGGTGTTTGACTGTATGTTTACAACAAGAGAAATGTTAAATGCTTATCATTTTGAAAGTCCGTTATTTTTAGAGGATTATTTAACTTCTTAAATATTTTAAACGTGTGTTAAAAGTAATTCGATGAACTGTTGAAACAAACAAATACATATAATAGTTTTTTTTGAACAATACGCTTTTGCCCACCTAGGACTATTTTTTCCGATGGGAAATCATCAAATCAAATCCTCCCAACGTGGGTGGGGGTCCAACGGTATGCAGCAATGTACTTATATTTTTGGGAAAAGAATATCAATCGGATACCTGTTTATTACGTAATTAGGGGGCAGGCTCCCAGCGTAAATTTGCGCTTTTGCGCATGTGAACTAATGGCACATGCACAAAACCGCAAACACACTTTACACTTTATTTAGTAAAATTTATATTTACGTTAAGTTCGCTACTAAGTCACTAATAAAATAGTACGCGGATAAACACACAGACATCCTCACTTTCGCATTATATATAACTATACTCCATTTACAATAAGATTAGACATTTAAACGCACCCCATTTACTGTTCGTTCAAACGATTTTGAGCTCTATTGCTGAGGTGATAAAACAAAAAAACCGGCCAAGTGCGTGTCGGGTCACGCGCAGTAGGGTTCCGTAGTAGGTCTCAGTTAGTCGACGTTAACTCTGTAACCGGTTAAGCCTACTTAGCCGTGATAGTTTTCCTTGTAAGTTCATTACATGTACTACGTCTGTGATTTTTTTCACATTTCTAGGTACAGCCATTCAAAAGTTAGAGGGGGGGGTAACTCGTATCGAACAAAAAAATTCACTTAAAATCTAGATATTTCGCAAATGGCTCGCTTAACCGAAAAATGGTCTTCACACACCCATAATATTTTTGAAAGACCTATCTAACAATACCCCACACGAAGGGGTACGCGAGAAAAAAAATATTCATCCCTACTTTACATGTTTGGGAGCTACCCTAAAAAAAATATTTTTCAAAATTTTATTTTACCACTCTCTCGGCGTAATCAATATACATATTCATACCAAATTTCAGCTTTCTAATAACAAAAACCACGGAGCTATGCCGCGGACAGACAGACAGACAGACAGACAGACAGACGGACAGAGCGAAACTATAAGGGTTCCTTGTCGGACTACGGAACCCTAAAAAACAGATGCGGAATACATTTGGTATTGTAAACATTATTTTGCTTTCAACGCCATCCTTACTATACGGAATAGAACTCAAAATCGTTTGAACGAACGGTAAATGGGGTGCGTTTAAATGTCTAATCTTATTGTAAATGGAGTATAGCTTTTCCCGCGGTTCCAACCGCATCCTGACGAAACTATTTCGCGCACCCTTCTTTTTTCACCCGGATAAAAACTATTCAGGTTTTAAACTATGTGTGTGCTAAATTTCATCTGAATCCTTTAAGAAGTTCTTGTGTGAAAGCTTAACAAACAAACTTACTTTCACATTCATAATATTAGTAGAACTACGCCACTTACTAGAGGAGGAGCTCGTGGCTAAGTAACAGCCGCACGGTTCGACCGATCAAAGGTTAAGCTGCGCTTGGCGCGGTCGGTCCGTGGATGACCATTTAAGTCATAGCGAGACTCCTTCGTGCCTCGGAAAGAGGTTAAGCTGTTGGTCCCGGCTGTCATTTGTAGATCTTTGACAGTCGTTACGGGAAGTCAAAAGCCAGGTTCACACAACCAGTCTTACCAAGTGGTATCGTGTTACCCGGTAACTGGGTTGTGGAGATCAGATAGGCAGTCGCTCCATGTAAAACACTGGTACTCAGCTGCATCTGGTTTAGACTGGAAGCCGACCCCAACATAGTTGGTAAAAGGCTAGACAGAAGAATTTGAAGTCTAGGCTGATGATGCTGTAAACCGTACTTACTTAAACTTTTTTTTGTTTTTTTTTTTTGTGTGGCATCTCGCAGGTCAACCTAGAAGGTTGTCGACTGCTTAACCGGGCTTGACTTACTTGAGCGTGACCCTGGTGGAGTACCACTTGGAGCAGATGTGGCACTGGAAGCTCTTGTCGGCGGACTCGTTGTCGGACTCGCTGAGCTCGTCGTGCGGCAGGCCGGGCGGGCCGGGCGGGCCGGGCGGCAGGCCGGGCGGCCCGGCCCGCTCCGGGTCCGACTCCGAGTCCGACGCCGGCCCGCTGTATGACCACGCGCCGAATGATCTAGGACATTCCAAGATTCATTACAATCAATTATTTCAATTAGAGTCTAATTCGTCATCTATACTCAACTTGCGGGCCGCATGTGGGCCGCCGGGCCTTTGTGATTTTCCCACCTTGAGTTACAAAATTGTAAACAATTTAAAATTTTGTGTCCAAGTACCAAGAACCTCTGAGCTATGCCACGGACGGACAGACATACAAACAGACGGACATGACGAAACTATAAGGGTTCCTTGTCGACTACGGAACCCTTAACTAATAACTGACCCATTTCTATTGCACGCAAGTGTACCACCACCCAAAGCCCTACAAGCTCACCTCTCATCATCGTTAGGCGTATGGTTGACCGGCGGCGGTTCTTCAGTCTTGGGTTTCTCGTCACCAGATTCTGACTCGCTGTCCGACGTGTCCGACGAGCTCGACGAGTCAGAACTCGACGACGTTGAGGAGCCGGAGCTGGAACTGCCTGCGGGACAGACATCAGGTCATCACATGAACGATGTTATTAACAACAAAAAAAGTAAGAGACTAATACAGGAAAATTTTGCCTGTTTTGGGTGAGTTTGAGTGTGTGTTTGTGTGTGAGTGTATGTGTGTGAGTGCGTGCGTGTGTGTGTGAGTGAGTAAGTGCGTGTGTGTGTGAGTGAGTAAGTGCGTGCGTGTGTGAGTGAGTGAGTGCGTGCGGGAGTGTGTGCGTGTGATTGTGAGTGCGTGCGCTCGAGTGTGTGTGAGTGTATGAGTGCGTGAGTGTGTGTGTGAGTGCATGAGTGCGTGCGTGTGCGTGTGTGTATGAGTGCGTGTTTTTGCGACAGTGTGAGTACCCAGTCAAATTTAAGTTGTATATAAATCTCATGCATTCTACTGTTATTTTGCGTTTCAGTATTTAAAATAAAAAGCTACTAAGCTTTTTATTTTTTTCTTGTCTAGCTAACTTAGCTTTAGAAATAAAATATTTTTTGAATACAAAACTAAATGAATACGTTTCTATCACAAACTTACTGCTTCGATTGTTTCTGGAACCCGAAGCGCTTTGAGAAGGTACGGCTTGACGTTCTGGTACAAACAAACAACATATTTGTGAACTCACATACATATATATGAAAAATATACGGGAGAAAATCTTTACATTGAATATTAACAGCCGGCTGCACCAAATTCATTATCATTTATACTTTTATGAATATCACAAAACATGATATCAGTTATAAGAACACTTTTAACATGTTTTATGTTATCAATACATAGATAACTAAGTAAACATCAATCAATCTATATAAAAATCAATGCCATTTTTCGTTGTAATTTTATAACTCAAGAACAGGCTCACCTATCCAAACCAAATGTTTAGGCTTTGTTCGGACTATTTAGTAGATGGTTTATGTGAAGTTTGCATAAAATCGGTCGAGCGGCGAATCTTTAATTTGAATTCATATAGCCCACGCGGGCAGAGCCGCTGTATATCATAAATTTTAAGACGAAAAACATAAAATAATAGCAAAATAATTTAATTTTATCCTCCATTTTGACATAATTATCTTGAATGACAGTTCTTCCGTTTCACGTATACGTAACCGCATACTTTTTTAGTGTAACCGGCTGTTAATGTGTCCGTGACTGTGATCGTGAAATGATGCTAATGTCAAATATTATGTGAATATTAGAATGTTTGTCTGTATGTCTGTTTGGATGTTCATCTGTTTGAATTTCACGCCAAAACCACTGAGCATATTTTTTTGAAATTTTCCAAAAATATCTATTGCTAACCTGGTCAGGCTTTAGGCTATAAATTATCTAGCTATATGTTATGTAGGATAAGCAGTAAGACATTATATGGGGAAAGTCAGCGCGAGCAAAAATATTTACTATTGTTATTGTTATAAATGTGAAGGTAACACAGCAACGGCTGAACTGATGTAGACGAAATTTGGTATGAAGATAGCTTAAACCCTGGGTAAGTACATGGGTTACTCTTTATCCGGGTACAATTAGTAGTTCTCTCAGAATCCGGGTGAAATCACTGAAAAAAAACTTAATATTATAAATACGAATGTGACTGTTGTTTGTTAGGCTTTCACGGTAAAACGGCTTAACCGATTTAGACGAAATTTGGTATGAAGATAGCTTAAACCCTGGGGAAAGACATGGGATACTTTTTATCCGGGTACAATTAGTAGTTCTCTCGGGATGCGAGCGAAACCGCGGGAAAAAGCTAGTATTTATCCTCACCAGAGCCAGAACTACTGCTGTCGGAGTCGGAACCAGAACTATCTTCAAGTTTCTCCACTCTCGTCTCCATTTCTTTAACGGAAGCGCATCCTGGAAACAATATATGTATTTAGTGTACGATAATATTTAGTGTTCGCGTGTACGACATATGGAGGAATTTCCCCGGATTTGTCCTAGGTTAAAAAATATATTATGATAGTTTTTGCGGATCCGTGGCTAAGTAACAGCCGCACGGGTCGAACGATTACAGGTTAAGCTGCGCTTGGCGCGGTCGGCCCGTGGTGGTACCATCTATGTCATAGCGAGACTCCTCCGTGCCTCGGAAAGCACGTTAAGCTGTTGATCCTGGCTGCCATTTGTGAATCTTTGACAGTAGTTACGGGTAGTCAAAAGCCAGAAAGTCTTACAACCAGTCTTACCAAAGGCTATCGTGTTACCCGGTAACTGGGGTTGGTTGAGGTCGGATATACAGTCGCTCCATGTAAAACACTGGTACTCAGCTGCATCCGGTTTAGACTGGACGCCGACCCCAACATAGTTGGGAAAAGGCTAGGCAGATGATGATTATGATAGTTTTCGCAGTCAAATCTTTTATAACGAAGGTTCTTCAAACCTTACAGACAGATAGTTGTTGCTGGGGAGTTTGTTGCGCCACTTCTTCTTCCCAGCAATAACACATAGGAAGTGGTGAAGGGCGGGCGTTTTGGGGGCTGTCTTTTGTAAATTTGACGTTCAAAAAGTGCTGATTTTCAGCCTAATTTGAATAAATGACTATTCAATTTGAATTTTTGAATTTTATTTAGATAACTGACCTTCCGAACTCCTGACTGAAAGCACCTCATCATCATCCCTCCGCTGCGAGTCCAGTGGCTTCTTAAAGTTGACGGCCATCAGGTGGGTGTCGTACAGATCATCCTAATAAAGATTAAAGATTATTTACTATACAAATAAAAAAAATTGTGTCTGTTTGTAAAATCTAGTCATATGTACTTTCTAACAGCCGGTTACATAAAAAAAAAATATCAGGTTACTTATACGTGAAACGAAGAACTGTCATTCAAGATCTGTCAAAATAGAGGATAAAATTGAATAATTTACATATATTTTTTTGTTTTATGTCTAAATATTTATGATTACTTAATTATTAAATCTATGTATTGATATCATAAAAAAAATTAAAGTAAATAATAAATAAATATCTTTGGACAATTTCACACAGCGCCATCTAGCCCCAAAGTAAGCAACTAATATGCTTGTGTTATGGGTACTAGATTAACGGATATACAACTTATATACGTTTTTTAAATAAATACATATAATACATAGTAACACCCAGACCCGTCACAGAAATTAAAATTCATCATTTCAATTTCTGCCCGGCCGGGAATCGAACCCGGGACCTCTTGCGTGGTCAAAAGTATGCTAATTATTGATATCATGTTTTGTGAAATTCGTAAAAGTATAAATGATAAAAAATATGATGTATCCGGCTGTAAGTGTATCGTAGACACCACTGACTAACGGTGAAGGAAAACATCGCGAGGAAACCTGGACTTAAAAGTCTGAAATCACCAATCCGCCTTGAGCGCACGTAGTGATCAATGCTCATGCCTTCTCTGTGTGAAAAGAGGCCTGTGCCCAGCAGTGGGACGATATATAGGCTGATGATGGTATACTAACCTTATCAATATTAGCATATTTTTCGTGAATATGTCTCAGTGCTCGTAGATTTTCATCCAAACTCAGAGAGTCAGACGCTTGGCTTGGAGAACCTAAAAACACAATTATAATTTCAATACTATATAGATTAATAATAGTAACTATGTGACTATATAGATTAACTAGCTTCCCGCCAGCGGATTCGCCCGCGATATTTTAGCTAATGGATACAAAAACTTGACAAATTATATACTAAAACCTTCCTCAATAATCACTCTATCTATTAAAAAAACCGCATCAAAATCCGTTGCGTAGTTTTAAAGATTTAATCAAACATAGGGATATAGGGACAGAGAAAGCGACTTTGTACTATGTAGTGATAAAAGTCTCCACGCCACTACGACTAGATACCGCGCTTCCTAAAAACAATAGCTCCGTGAATGCGGCAACTTATTATTCTAGTATGTGTAAGTAAACCCAGTAATTTTTATTTTTAACCCCCGACGCAAAAAGAAGGGTGTTATAAGTTTAACGTCGATGTCTGTCTGTCTGTGGCATCGTAGCTCTCAAACGGATGGACCGATTTCAATGCGGTTTTTTTCATTTGAGCTATGTTTGATTAATATCGGCCCAGCAGTGTAAGAGTATCAGCTCTTTTTCAAAATTATCTCAGGCATTTTTGCGTAAATTACTTGTTTTAAATTATTTTTTTTCTAGAAAACTGGCATTTTACTTCGGATTATGTCTAAAATTATTTAAATTATTCGCAACGCCTTCCTTGCAACGGGATTGGCTTCGGACTGGCTCGGGTAAGCCGACTTAGGCATAGTATTTGTTGCCGCAGTTTACAAGTACACTGGCGGTATCTAGTGGGAGCAGCGCGGAGACTTTCATTAATCTATATTTAAAACGTTGCTATACAAAATCGTGACTACTTGACACCTGTACTGATTGATATATAAAGGTACTGTCTCAGTCGGTCCGTGGATGGATGACCATCTATGTCATAGCGAGACTCCTCCGTGCCTCGGAAACCACGTAAAGCTGTTGCTCACGGTTGTCATTTGTAGATCTTTGACAGTCGTTACGGGCAGTCAGAAGCCAGATTCCGACAACCAGTCTTACCAAGGGGTATCGTGTTACCCTGTAACTGGGTTGTGGAGATCAGATAGGCAGTCGCTCCATGTAAAACACTGGTACTCAGCTGCATCTGGTTAGACTGGAAGCCGACCCCAATATAGACATTAATATATTTATAGTATTCGACTAGTTGTTTGCTCTGGTTTCACCCGCATCCTAAAGAAACTACTTCGCGCAACCGGATAAAAAGTATCCTATATGTTAATCCAGGTTATAAACTTTGTGTATACCAAATTTCATCCAAATAGTTTCACTAGTACTAGTAGTTTCACTAATTAAATAAGCACTTTTACGCCTGAAGCACAGGTTCTACCTAGTTCAGGCAAATTATAACCTCATTCTTTAGACTATAAGCAAATTTTGTTGTAAAATGTGTACAAATTTTTAACCGACTTCAAAAAAAAGGAGGAGGTTCTCAATTCGTCGGGATCTTTTTTTTTTTTTATTTTTTATGTATGTTCACCGATTACTCGAAGACGCCTGGACCGATTTGCAAAATTGTTTTTTTATTTGGTAGGGTATACTTTCCAGGTGGTCCCATATAAATTTTATCACTACCGGTTCAGCCGTTTTATAAATATATCAAAAATAACGATTTATCTCTACCTGCTGATATGCCAAATACTTAGATGATTTGGTTGTTTACGCTTATTACAACCTAAAAAAAAAGTGGTGTGTTTATTTTGTTAAGATAGCAAGACCGAGACACTGAAAAGCGAAAAAATAAAAAACTTTTTACAAAAAAATAAAACCGACTTCCAAAAAAAACTGAAAAGTAAAAAATAATTTTATTTAAACGCTTTACGACCAAAACATCGCTTTCGAAGTCGGTGGCGAAATACTAACAATAGTAACTTACAAGACACCGACTTCTAGAGCGATGTTTTGGTCGTAAAGCGTTTAAATAAAATTATTTTTTACTTTTCAGTTTTTTTTGGAAGTCGGTTTTATTTTATTATAAATAAACGATTAATAAACGATTACTAGTTTTTGCGTGAAAGAGTTACAAACACACAGGCGTACAGACAAACTTACAAACATTTGCATTTATAATATTAAGTACTGTTGCTCACCAAGATCCGGTTCGTCGTCACTGTCCAACGTTATGGTTTCCGAGTTGACTGGCATCAGATTACTTCGGACTCGAATCTCTGTAAATAAAGAACATTTATATAATATCCATCTATTCTTACCCGGTAAAGAAGCCATAGAAACGAAAAATAATTTCTTATATATTATCTTTTTTTTTTGTTGAAAGCAGAGCAGAGGGCGCTACTACAGTTTTTTGCTAGTCCATAGTAAGCAGCAGATTTAAAAAAATAATCGGATATTATAAGAAAGGTCAAAGTTTGACACTCCTTCTCGCCACACCACAGCGTGAGGAGTTATTTGGTGACTTCCCACCCTAAAAATAAGGTCTATTTCTAAGTATTGCACTTACTCGGTTGCTGCTGCTGCTTATTGCTGGCCGCGAGCTGGTCCACCTTCCGGGGCCTACCTCGCTTGCCTTTGACGCGCTCCGTCGAAGGTGCCTGCTGACAAATACGTCTTTGTTAGGCGCTATCCACACATTTCCGGGTCAGTGCTATCCGTGTTCCGAGTTGTCCGTGTCAGTGTTCCCGTCAGGGACGTGCCAACCGTCACCCGTATTCAAACACGATGTCTTTATTTAACAATGAAGAATTAGCAATGATTGCAATAGCGCTAGAAGAAGCAGATCACTAAGAGGACTATCAGCCGGCAAACGTATGTTTATTAAACGGCTGTCAATGTACTTAGATAAAATTTGATAGCCCTGTCAGAGGCCTTCTAAATACGAATATGCTTATCACATCATCATCATCATCGGCCCACTGTTGGGTAAAGACCTCTTCTCATACAGAGAAGGCATTGATCACTACGTCAGCCAGATCGGTACTTGCCACGAGTCAGTGGTGTCCAAGACAAACTTAGAAAGAACATGATTTTAGAAAAGTCACATTGGTTGCCAGATTTTGAAGCCCACTCACAAGATGTGAGTACGAAAGTGTATGTTCGAAACCTGGCAAGTACGAATGTGACTTTTCGAAAGTCATAAATGTACTTTCTAAGTATATCTTAGATACCACTGACTAACGGTGAAGGAAAACATCGTGAGGAAACCTAGACTGAAAAGTCTGAAATCGCCAATCTGCCTTGAGCGCACGTGGTGATCAATGCTCATGCCTTCTCCATGTGAGAAGAGGTTTTTGCCCAGCAGTGGGAATAAATAGGCTGATGCTGAAGAGCTTTTCTCGCATAATTATTTGGGTACAGGTTCTAGTCTACCGACTACTAGTCAGAAGTCGTTTGTCAGGTCTCCTATCTCGGTCGAACTGACTCGGGTGAGATGTTAAAAGCAGAGTTATCTAACCCTAAATGACGCGGTCGAGTTGTCAGGTTCGTGTCTTCTCGGGCGAGTTTTTCCAAGTTCGGACGAGTTCAGTCGAGTTTTCCGGACGAGTTTTTCTTAACAAAATTACATTGTCTACTCACGGCATCCTTCTTAGCGCTCGGCGTTCTCTTGGTGTATTTCCTCTTGGTCCGTGGCGTGGTCTCGCCCGCGGACGACGATGCTGCGGAATCTGCAATACAAGTACAGATTCTACTATTCAAGACAAGACAAGATTAATGGCTTGCTAAAAAAACATTTAAACTGTCCGATAATAACGTCATTCTTCTAATAAGCCTATAGAACTCTTGTCCCTTTCTTTCACGTGTGACAAAAAGAGACATATACAGTACAGCCTACTCTAACTCAACGAAAACGAAGATTCGATTGAAATTCATTCATATTCTTTCCTTGTGATTTTTTGGGCGGTAAGGTTCAAACAATTGTTATATATGGATAGTATAAGTACATCCCTCTATGTACAGAGCATCAGATCGCACCTTACCGCACCACAAAAAAAGTTATCGTCTATTCTCGGTCGTTCCGAAGTTTCGTTTCGATGTGTTAGAGTAGGCCCCCAGCTCAATAAGCTAAACTAGCTAAAAAAACCGTCTTACTTATAAAAAACTTGTAATCTGAATTTTATCCTTTTCTCACCTAATCCTTACTTACCATCGTAATCCCGGATTAAGCTACTAACTTAAGTTCGTATTAACGCTAAACAGCATTTATACGTGATTTTTCCTAATCCTCTGCTAAGCAGCAGATTAAAAATTAATCGAACTTTATAAGTGAGACGGTGTAATACCAAATTATTCATGCAAATTGAAAAAGCTTTCATACGAGTCTGAAATAAGCTACAATCTACAAAATATGTATGTAGGGACATATTAATTACTAGTGCGCGACTTCGTCCGCGTGGAATAGTGGTGCTCCGCTCCTATTGGTTTTAGCGTGATGATATATAGCACATAGCCTTCCTCAATGAATGGGCTATCTAACACTGAAAGATTTTTCCAAATCGTACCAAACAGACAAACAAACTCTTCAGCTTTATTATATTAGTAAAGATGCATGGACATACACGACGTGTTTTTATTATCACTATTGATTTAGTAATAGTTAGTATGAGAGAGAGAGATATCTACTATAGTCGGTAACAATAGATTTAACGAAAAATTTAACCAAAATCATAACCTATTTTGTTTTAATTCTGCCACAGAAATTTACAAAATGGCGTAAGGATGGCGCATTTATGTCAATTTCATGCTCTAAACATCATCATTCATCATTTAATGCCATTATATTTATCTATGTGGGAAAATTAGAACAAAATAGGTTATGATTTTGTTAAAATTTTTCGTAAAATCAATTGGTATAATCTATAACACAGATATGTATTTAAATAGATAACGCAAGTTCCGTCATTTGTATGTGATAGTGACACATGAGCGGCGATTGTCCCTGTATACACTATAAAAATGCACCTAGGGACTATCCCCGGTTCGTGCAGGACTATTGCAAAACATGGAAAGATACTACTTGGACTATTACGATGGGATGATAGTGGACTATTAATATATCCTATACATTTTTGTACATTAAAATAAATGTTTTAATTTAAAACTATAACGTTTTCAAATTATAAATATTTGATCTTGACATTTAGGTATTTTAATACGAAAACAGACACATGCAAATAATTATTTATTAAACTAAACATTTTTTTTTTATTAATTTAACGTTTCATATTTCCAAAATTAATAATTTATCATGCATTTTGATTTACTAATCGAACACAGAAATATTTTTTGTAAACAATAAACATTTCAATAACTATAACCCTACCTGTTTTCTACATAGCTACGAACATGCTTGAATTTTAATTTGTTATAAAAACCTTTATAATAATTATCTATACTCCACTTACTATGAGATTAGACATTTAAACACACTCTATTTACCGTTTTTTCAAACGATTTTGACTTCTATTCCGTACTGATAAGGATGGTGTTGAAAGCAAAATAATGTTTACAATAACAAATATATTATGCATTCTGTTTTTGTCATGTCACCTTAGCAATAGAGCTCAAAATTGCTTGAACAGACGGTAAATAGGGTGCGTTTAAATGTCTAATCTCATAGTAAATGGAGTATAGAATCTTATAAAAACAATCTAAATATATTTCTTATACCAAGTCTGAAGTATTGCCAGTAATTTAAATTCTCCAAGACAGATCGGTAAAATAATTAATAATTAAATACACACTGCCTTATTTATTAACTTGACAGGGACAAATAGATTGACAACTAAAAAAAATCTTTTTCCAAAAAAAAACAACAACTGACTTCCAAAATATTAAAAAGAGAAAAATAAATTTACTTTCTGCTGAAACGCTTGTAAAAACACGTCACTTTAGAAGTCGGTGTCACTAAGTTACTATTGTGAGTATTTTGCCACAGACTTCGAATAATCGGGGACATGAAAAAAAAATCCGAATTGAGAACATTCTCCTCTTTTTTGAAGTCGATCAAAAATTTATTTATGTAGCAAATGGCTTTATTGTTAATAAGACGGTAAGTGTGAAAAATATTATTCAATCCACATTTAATTACCAAAAAAAAATATTTTATTAATAATGGAGTGTTTTTTGCTATCATGACAACCTACTCTTAAAAATTGGTTTTTGTTTTTTGTGCGTACAAAAATCAAAATTAAAATTATTTATTTCAACTAGCTAGACCATTTACAGGCACTTTTGAATACATTGTCAAAGAGTCATAAGTCTGTCAGTTAGTCAAAAAGAAAAAAGCTATATGCCCGTTCTAAAGCTTAGTTTTTCTCTGCAGTGGGCAAAAAAACTCCATGGTTATTATATTTCAACTTGCTATACAAAAAATATATAAATATTGACAATGATTTTTTTTAATGGCTCTTGATTTTTCGCGTACTAACTGAACACACCTATAAAATATATTCTTATAAAAAAAAAACTTAATTACTGTTGTCCTCAACTGTACTCGACCGGCATAAAACACTGACATTCCATCTACCTACACAAAACTACTCTTCATGCAAAATTCTTTATCAATTCGTGTACAAAGCGGCCATATTGGAAATTTTGACATTTATTGTTCAATTAATTTAATTAAATTCTTGTGGTTAGAGGGGCTCGTGGCTAAGTAACAGCCGTGCGGATTGATAGATTAGCAAGTTTAAGCTGCGCTAGCCGTGGTCAGTCCATAGATAGGTTCTTTATCAGACCGTTTTCTTTACATAGCGAGACCCCTCCGTGCCTCGGCTCGCACGTGTCGCTGTCGGTCCTGCGCCTGATCTCTCCCCGGTCGAGTCGGATTGCAGACCCATCGGTCTATGAGAGTGAGGGAATAGAGTGCACCTGTGTCTGCAAGCGTGCGTGCACTATAATATCCCCTGCGTACCTGGCTAGTCTTCATTGAGATTTGCCACCGTGACCGAAATCGGTCTGGAGAGATACCTACCGTGCACGGAACTTTAGAATCGGACCTTTGGGAGGCGAACGTGGGGCCGAAACCAACACGCAGAAGCTCTTTGAGACAACTTTAATGAAATGTGATGGTGACACATGACCGGCGATTGTCCCTGTATACACTATAGAAATGCAAAATGGGACTAGCCCCGGTTTGTGCAGGACTATTGCAAAATATGGCAAGATACTACTTGGGTTATTATGATGGGATGATAGTGGAATAGGATATGGGGACTTTGGAATTCATGGCGCTTGCCGAAACAATGTAATATATAAGAGTACTTGTAAAAATGGCAGACGGAGACTTGTACCAAGGTGTAAACCTTCCTCTTAAATCCCTCTGTCTATTGTTGAAAACCGCATTTATAAACCTTGCGTAGTTTACAAGACTCAGGGCCAAGTTCACCGACATGATAACAGTCCGATTAATTTAAAACAGCTGTTTACCATAAATTCAAACTTGTAACTTTCGATGGGTAACGTATTATTTGTGATTTTTATTTCTGAAATGGTCGATAACCAAACCAGGGCTGAACAAGTCCCGTTTCCTGGTTGAAAAACCTTTTAGTTTAACGGACCAATTACAAAAACATTAGTACGTGAACTTGGCCCTTAAGCGTATAGACGGAAGCGACTTTGTTGTATATATTATTAAGACAATATATGTCAAAAATATGAAAAAGCCACTTTAGACACAAAGTAATAAAGAATCAAATTCCACAATTAATTTTACCTTTTCTTTTAATAAATTTGCCAGCACGCCTCACTAAAACCTTTCTATCGCCAACTTTTCTTACTGTGCTGCCAATTTTCTGCGGTAATTTCCTCATGGCAACACCGATTTTTTTATTATTCGCTGGCAACTGTCGCTTTTTGACGCGCGACGACAGTTGCATTGACGTTTTCGAGATGGGTTTGGCTATAGACGAATGATTGTGTTAGTTCAAGCTGAATGATGCTGTGGCGAGATTGCAAGTATAAACCTTTGTACGCCACATCAAAATTGCAAAAGCGTGCTCTCGGCGTCAAGCTACAATTTAATTCTTCAATAGGGTATTTTACCATTTGGGAATCGAGTTTAATTTTATGTCTTGACATTAAATAACCCCCAGATTTTTTATTTCAATTTTATAAAATGCTCTAAAAATACATTAAAATTTTCGAAAGTACAATTCCACCATGTTATTAAGAGTGACGAAATCATCCATAAAAAATTGGTTTGTGGTAATTAAAAAAAGATTAAAGATGCATTTAATTGAAAACACTAAACACTTCGTCTGACTTCGGTGCCGTGGATGTAGGCACCGAGAAATGATGACGTCACGGTGACATGACAATGGCGGCCGCTGTTTCGTAAACTTTTGGCATAGATAAGAAATAGATTTTAACATGAATAATATTATAGTCTGTCATGGATCTACATGAATGTGGTGAAAACTGGAACTAAAATTGTCATCTTGGATTGACACTGTTAACGATACCAATTAAAAGAAATTTCATTTTTTTAAGTAATTCGTGACATGATATGATATGAGAATAAAATAGCACAAAAGACCGGTTACAACATAGACAAAAAGAAGATAGTGTTGCAAGTTACGGAGCAACATAAATATTATTTATGGCTACTTTTCAATAAAAAGCATTTTATTAATTCATCATTTACGTTACAATAATAATTTAAAATTGGGAACAGTAAAATGTAATATTTAAACATTTAACACTTATTTGGATGTTAGCAGATGGCTCACAAGCCGAGACCCACCAGATTATTAAGTAGTGACTTTGGTCGATGGATATCTACAACGCAGAAGCATGGCAGATCTAGTTCGAGGACAAAATCTAGTATGATCGAATACAGCTTTATTTTTACTTATAGTTGGGTAAAAAAAAAACCCTTGGAAATTACCAAAAGTGACATTTCAAGATGGTGGCTAGTGTTAATTCACCTGTCAGCCACATTCATATAGCCATGTCGGACTATACAATTAATAGAATCAAAATTTACATTATCCGACTCCTTTGAAGAAAATCTAACATATTTTTGTTCTTAAAATGTAAAATACCCTATTTTGTCACGTAGTCGTGACTGCGGTGTGATGGACACGTTTTGCTGTCTATGTACATGACGGGCGGTCAAAGGTTAAAAAAAATAATTAATTAACAACTCAAACGTCCAGGTGACACTTTTAAACAATCCTGGATGGTTTTACAAACATTTTCAGCCGGTTTCACCAAATTTTTCATAATTTTGTTTTATACTTTTACAAATATCACAAGACATGATATCAATAATTATAGTCCCAATTGATATTACGAAAAATGTAAACAAAGTCGTTACCTATTTTGTTCTAATTCTGCCACAGAAATTAACAAAATGGCGTAAGGATGGCGCATTTATGTCAATTTCCTGCTAAAAACATCATCATTTAATGCCATTTTATTTATCTATGTGGGAAAATTAGAACAAAATAGGTTATGATTTTTGTTAATATATTTCGTTAAATCAATTTGGTATCGACTATAATAGCATACTTTAAATATTTTTTATTTTATCAATACACAGATATAAGGAAGCTTAATAACATACAATATTTCGACAAAAAAACATAAAAATATTTATTTTTTTACTCCTTGTTGACAGATCCTAAATGACAGTTCTTCCGTTTCACGTATAAGTAACCGCATATTTTTTGGTGTAACCGGCTCTTTGACCAATAGTCAAACGTTATAGATAAACAACCACAAAAATTGCCAACTAAAAAAAATACTTTTAAGACTTGCAATTCCGCCATCTTTGTTTAGTGACTGCAAATAAATCAATGTGTGCACGACTGACGCAAGATTTTTACTAATATAAATTTCGATAGCAAGTCTGTCTGTTACTCTTTCACAAAAAAAGACAACTCAATGGATTTGGCTGGAATTAAGTATAGAATATGTATAGAAATAAAATCAATATATAGAATACTAGCTGTTTCCCGCGGTTTCACCCGCATCCCGCGGGAACTACTTAGCGCACCCGGGTAAAAGGTAGCCTATGTTGTTCCTCAGGGTCTATTCTATCTCTGTACTAAATTTCATTTATATCGGTCTAGTAGTTTTGGCGTGAAAGCGTAACAGACAGACAGACAGAGTTACTTTCGCATTTATAATATTAGTAAGGATATGTATACATAAAATACCAGCTGTTTTTAGCGGGTTCGAACCGGGTGTAGGGTAAAAAGTAGCCTATGTCCTTTCTCAGGCTCTAGACTATCTGTGTACCAAATTTCATTTAAATCGATTCAGTAGTTTTGGCGTGAAAGCGCGAGAAACAGACCGTTACTTTTGCATTTATATATATTTTTTTTTCTTGTGTCTTGTGTCTTGCGTCAGTCTTGCATTATAATATGCAAGAAAATGAACCAGTGTTTTAGTATATTAGTGTAACACATAAAATACACGATAATTATGTTTGTTTGTGCATGTGTGACATTTTATGTCATTATTGTGACTATAGTGTATTTTTGTTTCTTAAAAAAGATTTTTTTTTCTTTATTTTTTTTATTAATTAATAGTGAGTGTCGTTTTATTTTGTAATCCACAGTTTGTTTGGGTAGATGACACCACAAAAAAATTCAAGACAAAAATCTAAAAATACACTAGGTTTTATCCCTAAAAACCCAAATAATTTAGAAATTACTGTAAAATCATAAGCCATATTTCTTTTATTTCAAATTTAAATTTTTTACAATATTACAAAAAAAAACCATAAAAAAATAACAGTAAATAAAAAAATTAGGCATCGAAATATTCATCCGCATCGCTGTCAACGAGAATCGTGCCCAAACAATACAATTACATTTAAAATGGCTTTATTACCAATAAATACTCAAAGAATTGATTTCAAAAATGAGCGTCGTCATAATTAGCTATTGTCATACAAAATCTATGGTGAAAGCATTTTTACAGCTCATAAAAAGAATGTCAACTGCTTTGTGATGTCATCTACCCAATTGGTTAAACCTTCCTGTCATAGCTATCGCCGCCATTTTCATTTCTTCTCAAAATGGCGAAACAAGACGAGATAAAATAATAAAATATACATTTAAATACACTCTCAGCCGTTTACATCTAACTTTTTATCATGCATACTTTATACTTTTACGAAAATCACAAAAAATTATATCAGTTATAAGAACACTTTTAATATGTTTTATGTCATCAATACATACCTATAATAATTAAGTAAACATATTATCATCATCCTCCTGCCCTTATCCCAATTTTATTTGGGGTCGGCGCAGCATGTTTTCTTCTTCCATACTCTTCTATCTGCCGTCATCTCGCTAGTAACATTCATTCTAATCATATCAACCTTCACACAATCCATCCATCGTTTCTTCGGTCGTCCCCTTCCTCTATATCCATCCACATTCATGTCCAAAACCTTTCTCACTACATGATCCTCATTCCTCCTCGTCACATGCCCATACCATGATAGAGAAGATAGAAGTAAACATATATTTCATAAATAATAAGACGAAAAACATAAAATAATAGTAAAATTATTCAATTTTATCCATTTTGACAGATCTTAAATGACAGTTCTTCCGTTTCACGTATTAGTAATCGCATATTTTTTTGATGCAACCGGCTATCTATATTTCAATAGTCACATTGAGTTGTAAATTTGAGAAAAAATTAAAATGGCAGCGGATGACCTCAATTACCCCCCACAAAATAGTATTAATAATAACATTTTTTTTTAAACAAAACTTACCTCCGGTTCCGCGACGCTTATATTCCCTTTTAGCTTTTCTCTCCAACGCTTCTGGAAACAAGAAGATAACAATATTATGTAGTAGATGTAACTCCCGACGAGGCCCTGGGTAGTTTTTACCCAGCCAACAGTTAAACCCGCGTAGCGTTTAACTGTGGCCTGTAGTTTTGGCATGGGAAGCCGACAAATGAGTTTTCTTAAGAATACCATCTCCATACCAAGTTAAATTTAAATCTTTACACTCATTGTACAAAAAGACAAAGTCATATTCCCACTCATAATATTAGTTAAGACACATTTCACACACAACACTCAGAAGCCAGAAAGTCTGACAACCAGTCTTACCAAGGGGTACCGTGTTACCCGGTCATTGGGTTGTGGAAGTCAGATAGGCAGTCGCTCCATGTAAAACACTGGTACTCAGCTGCATCCGGTTTAGACTGGAAGCCGACCCCAACATAGGGAAATGGCTAGGCAGATGATGATGACTTTTTGGACACAACATATTAAATATTATATAGAAGCATCTGACCCAATTCTGAAGCCAACGCTGATAAATATGCATTTTTTTCGGGAACCACAAAACACCGTAAAAAATATTTACAAAGTGAAAAAACGTAAAAAAAAAAGAAAAAAAAAAAAAGAATACCAAAGGTGTATCGTGTTACCCGGTAACAGGGTTGTGTATGTCAGATAGGCAGTCGCTCCATGTAAAACACTGGTACTCAGCTGCATCTGGTTAGACTGGAAGCCGACCCCAACATAGTTGGGTGAAGACTAAGCTAGGACTAGGGATGATGAGTCGGTCAGTTTGTCAAAAATATTTACAATTTTATATATTCTTAATGTAGAATTACTGTATTTGATAGTTTAGTATTGTTATTTAGGTTAATCATGTCGGGGCGCAAGATTTTAGGTCGGGGTGCAAGTTTTCAGGTTGGGGTGCAAAACTTTAGTCTGGGTGCGGGTTTTCAAGTCGTCTCAGGTTGTGTCGGGGTGCATTTCTGGGTCGAGGTACAGGTACCTGTGTCGAGGTACAGGGACCTGTGTCGGGGTACAGGTACCTGTGTCGGGGTACAGGTATCTATGTCGGGAAAAAGTTGCGTGTGTTATTGTACAGGTATCTGTATCGGGGTACAGGTTTCTGTTTCGGGGTAGAAGTGACTTTGTCGGGGTACAAGTTCCTGTATCGGAGTGCAGGTGCCTGTGAAAGGGTATAGATTCATGTGTCGGGGTACAGGTGCCTGTGTCGGGGTACAGGTTTTTATATCGGGGTAGAGGTGCCTGTTGTCGGGGTACAGATGCCTGTGTCGGGGTACGGGTGCCTGTGTCAGGGGACAGGTTTCTATTTCGGGGTACAAAATGCAGAATTTCATGTAGGATTCTCCGGACAATCAGGAATTTCATGTAGTATACCTAAAGTGTATTTTTCAAACACAGCTAGCGAATTAGCGTAGTCAAAATATTATACAAGCCCAAGCTAAAGTCTAGATTATATACAAAATCTAGTCAGACTGAAAGCCAATTGTTGTTAGTCCAAAAGTATATTTTACAAACTTTTACCTAACTCCCTCGCCCTCTTCCTAGCTAGATACTCTGGGCTAGTTTTGTCCACGCGTGGGCGACCCCGCTTACGTTTTTCCCCACTCTCTGGGGTCCTGTTATTCATCATTGCCGCTGAAAAAAAATTAAAAACAAAAAAATGAAAATTATAATAATAAAAAGATATGCCTTTAAAATGTGGTTCCCAGGGACTGCCGGGGCTGCGGGACGTTCGAAAGAGATATCGCGCCCCCGGAATACAAAGGGCTCAGGAAGGAACATGGATGGGTTTTAGTCAGTAAGAGTCTGACACTCTCCCGCCTCACCCACGGTGGGCGGTCATTTGATGATTTCCCACCTATCGCACTGTGAGAATGAGGGAATAGAGAGTGCACCTGTGTCTGCGTGCGTGCACTATTATATCTCCTGCGTACCTGGCTAGTCTTCATTGAGATTGGCCGCCGTTACCGAAATCGGTCTGGATTGTAATTATTACTATTATCAATCTATAATACTCCTTAAAACCTTTAATCCCAAAAAAAATAATTAGCTTAATCGATTTTTTTGCGACATGTTATACTATTTTCCGTTTTTTTTTTAATTTCACTTCGGCTACGAAAGTACCCTTCAGTGTGGAGTTAGATGAGCTCGTGGCTAAGTAACAGCCGCACGGGTCGACCGATCGAAGGTTAAGCTGCTTGGCGGGGTCGATCCTTGCATGGGTGACCATCTATGTCATAGCGAGACTCCTCCGTGCCTCGGAAAGCACGTGTCGCTGGTCCTGGCTGTCATTTTTAGATCTTTGACAGTCGTTACGGGTAGTCAGAAGCCAGATTCAGACAACCAGTCTTACTAAGGGGTATCGTGTTACTCAGTAACTGGGTTGTGGAGGACAGATCGGCAGTCGCTCCATGTTAAACACTGGTGTATCTGTTTTAGACAAGAAGCCGACCCCAACATAGTTGGGAAAAGGCTAGGCAGGTGATACTAAGCATCTTACCCATCTCCTTGGCCTGTTTCCTGGCAGCCAAGTTGGCTAAATACTCCGGGCTCGTCTTGTCCACCCTGGGTCTACCGCGTTTTCTTTTAACAGGAGTCGGAGGCTCGCTGGACTCCACTGAGAAGAGAATGAGAGAGAGATAACAGATAAGAAGAGTTTTAGTTAAGTCAATCGTGTTGTTTTACTATAATTTTTTTAATTTCATGTCTTTTTGTATGTTTTTATTGTTTTAATTTTCGTTTATTTATCTATCTTCTGTCTCCTATATATATCAAAATGAATCGCCGAAATGTATGTACGCGAATAACTTCCTAACGACTACATCAAATTGGATAATCTTTTTTGTGTTCGTTATTGTCAGAACAAGGTATGTATAAAAGAAAATTGAAAACAAAAAAAATGGCAGAAGAGGTCACGGGCCCACAGACAGGACCATTAAGGCGCTTTGTCCAAAAATTCAGTAAAGTCATCGTCATCGGCCCACTACCCCACTGCTGGGCACAGGCCTCTTCTCACACAGAGAAGGCATGAGCATTGATCACCACGTGCGCTCATGGCGGATTGGTGATTTCAGACTTGTAAGTCCAGGTTTCCTCACGATGTTTTCCTTCACCGTTAGTCAGTGGTGTCTAATATACACCAACAGCGGGTTGCACCAAAAAAATGAGGTATACGTGAAACGGAAGAACTGTCATTCAAGATCTGTCAAAATGGAGAATAGAACTGAATAATTTTGCATTTTTTTTATGTTTTTCGCCTAAATATGAATGATATATGTTTACTTATTTATAGTATTGACATCATAAAATAATAAAAGTACGTTAATTATTGATATAATGTTTTGTGATATTCGTAAAATTATAAATTACTAGCTTCTACCCGCGACTTCGTCCGCGTGGAATAGTGGTGCTCCGCTCCTATTGGTTTTAGCGTGATGAAATATAGCCAGGGTTGGGCAGTATTTGAATTACTTGTAATTAAAATACGTATTTGAAATACAAATACGTATTTAGTATTTGTATTTTAATTACTTCCTTAAAATGTAATTTGTAATTCGTATTTCAAATACTTGACGCCGAGGTATTTTGTAATTTGTATTTCAAATACTTGAGGCTCCAAAATACATTTTAACATTAAAATACATTTAGCAGGTTTTCTTTAGCAGGTTTTATTCACTCTCCAACGAGAGGCTGTTTGTCATTTAAAACCGGCCAAGTGCGTGTCGGGCCACGCGCAGTAGGGTTCCGTAGTAGGATTTAGTTAGTCGACTATAACTCTGTAACCGGTTAAGCCTACTTAGCCGTGATAGTTTTCCTTATAAGTTCATTACATGTACTACGTCTGTGATTTTTTTCACATTTCTAGGTACAGCCATTCAAAAGTTAGAAGGGGGGGGGGTTACTCGTATCGAACAAAAATTTGCACTGAAAAGCTAGATATTTCGCAAATGGCTCGCTTAACCAAAAAATGGTCTTCACACACCCATAATATTTTTGAAAGACCTATCTAACGATACCCTACACGGAGGGGTCTCGCGTAGAAAAATAATATTCATCCCCACTTTACGTGTTTGGGAGCTACCCTAATAAAAAATATTTTTCAAAATTTTATTTTACCACTTTCTCGGCGTGATCAATATTCATATCCATATCATATTTCAGCTTTCTAGTATCAAGAACCTCGGAGCTATGCCGCGGACAAACAGACAGACAGACGGACATGGCGAAACTATAAGGGTTCCTTGTCGGACTACGGAACCCTAAAAATCTAGTGATCATGAAAGGAAACTCTCGTTTAGTGATTAATTAATCTTGTTTTCCTCTACTTTAAATCCCGTGCTGGTCTAGATTTACTTATTTTGTATTTTGTTATTTGTATTTTGTATTTCAATTAGAAATAGCTAAAATACTGTATTTTGTATTTGATATTTCAAATACCTTACTTAAAAATATTTTGTATTTCGTAT
This sequence comes from Pyrrhia umbra, assembly GCA_963891755.1. Taxonomy (NCBI): domain Eukaryota; kingdom Metazoa; phylum Arthropoda; class Insecta; order Lepidoptera; family Noctuidae; genus Pyrrhia; species Pyrrhia umbra. The sequence continues at coordinate 1,101,736 of OY982946.1, forward strand.
TTTAATTACCTGCGATACAGTATTTTGTAATTTGTATTTCAATTAAAGCAAAGCATGTATTTTGCCCAGCCCTGAATATAGCCTATAGCCTTCTTCAATAAATGGGCTATCTAACACTGAAATAATTTTCAAATCGGACCAGTAGTTCCTGAGATTAGTAGCGTACGCAAAAAAAATAACTTTTCTGGTTGATTTCTTACACCTTGTGTCCGAAAAACCCAAATATCTTACGGAACCCTATTTTTTTCCAAAATAAAATTTAGCCTATGTTACTCGTGGATAATGTAGCTTTCGAATGGTGAAAGAATTTTTAAATCGGTTCAGTAGTTTTTGAGCCTATTCATTACAAACAAACAAACAAACAAAGTTTTCCTCTTTATAATATTAGTGGTAGATTAAAAGTTTGGTGCAACCGGTTTTTTTTTTGAATGGCATCTCGCAGGTCAACCTAGAAGGTTGTCGACTGCTTAACCGGGCTTGCCTGTGAAGTGCCTTAAATGAATTTAGGGCCTCCAGCCAGGGCTTAACTTACAAAACTAAGCGACTACAAGCTAAGGGCACCCCCTAGTGGGGTACGGGGCCCGGCTTAGGGCGTCGCTGGGGGAAAGTTGCAACCGGCTGTTAGAAAGTACATATGACTTTAGACAAGTCACATTAAAGCTTGTCAGGTTTCCCAATCGTACAAGAGACGCAGGTACCTTAACTACTATTTGTGCCCAGCAGTCCTGCTAAACTTACCAGTACTGATTGGCTCCTGCTTCTGTCTAGCGGCATATAGCTCCGGCGGCACGAAGTGCGACACGGGCGAGCGGTAGTCCACGGCCAGCGGTAGACCACCAGGCACTGTGGACAAACATACATCATCAACAATAATTTGTACATAGGCCTTTTACAATATATAGGCTATTTTTTATCCGGGTCTGTGAACCCGGTCTGTATATACAACGTGTAAAAAAATTAACAATAATATTTAAGGGTATGTACATATATCAAGTAAAGATTCCACTGACAAAATCTTATTGTTAAATCTGTTAACTTTTTTTTTACCTACATTTTTTTCACTAAATATTATACTAGGCTAGTTGACGAATAGGTAGAAAATAAGGGGTAACCGATTTGCGAACTCTGCATTATTGGTGTTCAAATTTGAGTTTATTAACCCATTTTTAGGGCTGTAAGCTATTTTTTTAACAAAAACTGTTACTTCTTTTTGTTCTAAAACTATAAGATTTCCAGTTCCTAATACTGCTCAAAAGATTAGTTATCACCGAATGTGTAGCCCGCTTGAATTTTCATAATTCAGCTGTTGGTCCCGGTTGTCATTTGTACATCTTTGACAGTCGTTACGGATAGTCAGAAGTCAGAAAGTCTGACAACCAATCTTACCAAGGGGTACCGTGTTACCCGGTATCTGGGTTGTGGAGGTCAGATAGGCAGTCGCTCCATGTAAAACACTGGTACTCAGCTGCATCCGGTTTAGACTGGAAGCCGACCCCAACATAGTTGGGAAAAGGCTAGGCAGATGATGATTTTTTTACACGTTGTATATGATAACTTACCTTGGTTCAACCCATATATCTCTCCATTGTGTTCAATGGTGGGTTTCTTCTCAGGTGTCTGCGCCTGACTACCCTCGCTGCTAGGAGATTCCTCTCGCTTCAACTGCGGCAACGCAGAGTCCAACTGACTTTCACAAAGCGCCATATTTGATTTTTAATTTACACTGAAACGAAAAAAAAATTTTTGTCATAGATGGAATGTTATCTATAAAAATGAATCCCTATTTCCCTTGGTCATCGCATCACGTGTGAACGGCTGGATCAATTTGGCTGAAATTTGGTACGGAGATAGAGGGGAGCCTGGAGAAGGTTCTTCCTTGGAGAAACTTCCGTCGGGACGCGGGTGAAACCGCGGGCAACAACTAGTTATAGCATAAAATAAAATTTAAATTATAAAACTATAGAAATATTTAATATAATATTATGTATTTAATATAAGTTAGTTGTAAGTCCTCTCTATCCTATAGCCTGTACCAAATGATTTAACGAAAAATATAAACAGAATCATAACCTATTTTGTACAAATTTTCCCACATAGATAAATAAAATGGCATTAAATGATGAATGGTGATGTTAAGAGCATAAAATTGACATAAATGCGCTATCCTTACGCCATTTTGTTAATTTCTGTTGCAGAATTAGAACAAAATAGGTTACGACTTTGTTTACATTTTTCGTAAAATCAATCTGTACAGACTATAGTCCAGTAATTTCAAAGATTACTTGTTTCATACACACTTAATCAAAAATATTGCCGTTAGTCTGTCGATATACATAAATCATCTAAATAAAGCAGAATTACTTTAGATCTTCTATGCATTGCGTTTCTTTCGTAAATCTAGTTGTGATAAGCACAAGTAAATACATCAATAAAATATAAGAGAAAACTATATATAGCAACTGATTGAAGAAACATACGACTTGTTAATTTTGGTCATTAAAGGGCATTTGATAGAAAGCTTTCACTTGATCAAATCTGATGATTTCTTTAGCAGTGTCCACTGGCAAGTAACTTCCACAATTTCTGGCAGAGGTCAATTGCCAACTGTTTCCACTGACTGCAATTTCTTTATATGCACGTGCTCTCACTTGCAGCAAGTTCTGCAAGTCACTAAAACTTGCAGAAGTCAACTTGCGCGAGGGTTTACATGAAGTTACTTGCGCAAGTCAACTACCGATAATATTTTTGCCAGTGGACACTTCGCTTTATGTTTTTATTTGATGACTTATTAAGGCCACTTCGACGGTAACCAACTTAAATCCTATTGCAAAATCATCATCATCTGCCTAGCCTTTTCCCAACTATGTTGGGGTCGGCTTCCAGTCTAATCGGATGCAGCTGAGTACCAGTGTTTTACAAGGAGCGACTGCCCATCTGACCTCCACAACCCAGTTACCGGGTAACACGGTACCCCTTGGTAAGACTGGTTGTTAGACTTTCTAGCTTCTGAATACCCGTCAAAGATGTACAAATGACAACCGTGAGCAACAGCTTAACGTGCTTTCCGAGGCACGGAGGAGTCTCGCTATGACATTGATGGTCCCCATCTACGGAGCGACCGCGCCAAGCGCAGCTTAACCTTTGATCGGTCGAACCGTGCGGCTGTTACTTAGCCACGAGCTCCTCAAAATACCTGCTTATAAATTCTATCGCAAAATATCTGCTTATAATTACCATAGCTCGCAGATGATAGCAGCAAAAAAAGATAAATTATTTTAGCATACATATTTATCTATACTAATATTATAAAGGGGTAGTTTATGAGGTTATAGGGGGTAATTTCTCTGCGGGATGTTCGTAAGAGATATCGCGACCCGGAATACAAAAGGCTGAGGATGGAACATGGATGGGTTTTAGTCAGTAAAAGTCTCACACACAGAGGGGTCATTTGATGATTTCCCAAAAATAAAAGAGGGGGTAATTTCAGGATCTCCTGAACTGATTTAGATAAAATTTGATACGGAGATAGAGCGGACCCTGGAGAAGGTTATAAGGCTTTTTATCCGGGTATGTGAAGTTCCTTGGTGAAATCTATACTAATATATAAAGCTGAAGAGTTTGTTTGTTTGAACGCGCTAATCTCAAGCACTACTGATCCGATTTGAAAAATTCTTTTAGTGTTAGATAGCCCATTTATTGAGGAAGGCTATAGGCTATATATCATCACGCTAAAACCAATAGGAGCGGCGCACCACTATTCCACGAGGACGAAGTCGCGGGCTAAGCTCGTACTTCATACAATTATTAGTGTTAGCTGGATTATGTATTGTAAAAGGATAAGAATGTAACTAGAGAACAGAGTAGCTACGCTAGTGGAGAAATAGTCACATCCTACTAATATTATTGTCACATAGAACATTCTAGGTCAAACATCCTAGAACGAATGTTCTAGGGCTATGACCTAGAATAGAATGCTCTAGAAAATGCTGCGCTACCGCCATCTATTATCGAGTAGCAGAACTACAAGAAGGTTTTAAAACTATGTCGATTACCTAGAACTTTCTAGAAGCCTGAGCTCGACATATAAATAGAGGGTGGGCAGCACTGCGAGTTAGTATTTTATTGTCCGGTTAAGCAGGTCGAATGCTGTTAGAAGCACCCAGCAAGAGGTCATGTAGAAAAAAAAAAAGCTGCGAGTCAGTTCTACTCTGAACGTGATACAGTGAACTTCAATTAAACGAAGTGAAGAGTGGTCAATGAATCTAATTAGTATGTGATTCTTATTAGTGAGTAACTAATTAGTGATATTGTGTTTGTATTTGTGATGATTTTAATAAAGTGTTGTGTGATTCGCGCATTTTGTGATACTCTGTGGACCGAGAAAAAAAATAGTTTGGATACGGGTATTTTGGGCTTATTTTTGTTAACCGAATTCATCTTTATTCTAGTGTTTTTTATTTAATTTTTTATTTGTATTTCTTTTTCTTCTCCTTCTGTTTTTGTTAACTATCTTGTGGGTGCGCTTGCGCAAAATGAATGATTTTTCTTTCTTTCTTCTTTCTGATTTGTGTAAATTGGCGTAAAATTATTTATCTCGAACCCCAGCTCGGAACATTATAAATGAGAATCTAGTATGAATGTTTCTTTCTCTTTCACGCAATAACTACTGAACAGATAAGGATGAAATTAGGTGCACACATAGTTTACAACCTGAATAAACACATAGGATACTATTTATCTTTATACGGATCAAACCGCAGGAAACAGCTAGTAATAATAAAAATTAATCTCTATTTCCCTTGGTCACAGCATCACGCGTGAACGGCTGGACCGTTTTGGCTGAAATTTGGTCCAGAGATAGAGGGGATCCTGGAGAAGGTTTTAGACTATCTTTTTATCCGGGTGCGTGAAGTAGTTCATCCGGGACGCGGGTGAAACCGTGGGCAACAACTAGTATTATGAAGGAACTAACTTTCATCCCCTATTTCATCCCCTTGGGGGTAGAATTTTAGCGGATGCCTACGTCATAACATCTACCTGCATGCCAAATTTCAGCCCGATCCCTCCAGTGGTTTGGGCTGTGCGTTGATAGATCACTATGTCAGTCAGTCAGTCACCTTTGAGTTTTATATATGACGGCGCCACCTTTGTTTGTTTTAATGCGACAGCGCCATCTATGATCGCTCTTGTGCAACAAGCCCGCAACGGACGAACGAGACGGCACGACTCCCCCACCAGTCCGCTCGAGTATAAAACGAGCGCAACTGGGATAGAGGGGCATTCGTTCGCCTACCTCCGCCTAGTGCAGACGTTCGCAACATTGTTGTTGTTGTCAAACACGTTGTTTTGATTTGTTTGAGTTGTAAAATAATAAACGTGAGAGTAAAACTACTTAGTCTTTAATTTAATTAAGGATTATGTCGGACCCTTCTCCTACATCAGAAGTGGGATCCGCCCCACAACAGACTTCGAGCTCGGAAAACAGCGTGACACAAATGTCAATGTTTTCGTCCGGCATGGAAGCAATTTTCAAGAAAATCGCCGACAGTATGATGGCCAGCCAATCTGCCGCGGTCCAAAGTACATCAACGAGGTTGGTCAACTTTAACCCCGATGAGCCAGAAGCGGACATTGTGAATTGGTGCGCCCTCAGCGAACTGATTATTAATGAGAAGAAACTGCGAGGAGTTGATTTAATTTTGGCTCTTACTCACTCGCTCAAGGGCCGTGCTGCTACATGTTTATCGAAAATACAACCGGATAACATTTCTTGGACTGCTATAAAGGAGATGCTAATATCAAGATTTGCGAAACCTATGATGATGCAAGATCATTTCGACCAAATAATCAAGTTTCAAATAAATAGCAAAGAGAGTCCAGCTGAAGCAGGTATGCGACTTTGGCAACTGATAGAGAAAATACCCGAATGTAACATGCCTGAAAATGTTATTACTGGATTTGTGATTTCTGTCTTATCACAATGCGACGACAAAGTCCGCAGAGAATTAAACTCGGTGGTAATTTACGACAAACCTCAACTATTCCGTACTCTACGTGGCTTCACCTTGAAGAGAAAGAATGAAGATCAAGAGACCACTGATACCGACGCGAAGCGACTTCGTAGCAACACTTCCTTTCGTGGGAACTGCCATTTTTGTGGCAGGATTGGACACCGCGGCCACGAGTGCCGTGACAAACAGAGACATCTTCACAATATGTCGAAGAATTTGGGTGCTACTCCCAAACAAGAACTGTCTCGCCCATCGGCCCAAGGTGGTCGTTTGCCGGTAGCCTGCTACGTGTGTGCCGACCCGGGACACGTGGCCTCCTCTTGCCCCAAGCGTTATGTCAAGAGTGCGGCTCCTGGTTCCAGCACAGGCCCCAGCAAGCAGGTCAACGTATGTTCCAGGGCGTCACATGGATTTTTACAGATAAGTGGTATTGATTTATGTTTTATATTTGATTCTGGTTCAGAATGCAGTCTGATCAAACTTAGTCTGTGTGAGTTAATCATCGGCAAACGGTTCCATGAACAAATAACGTTGAAAGGGGTAGGAAATACTACGGTCATGTCTCCATTACAAATTAAATGCCAGACCTTAGCGCTAGGTCTCACTTTTGATGTTTTGTACCACGCATTACCTGATGAAAATCTTAGCGAGGATGTCTTGTTAGGCCGCGATATATTAGAATTAGGGATAACCGTTAATCTTAGTGATGATAAGTTGACGTTCATAAAAAATGACGGGACCAAGGTGTCGAATGTGTGTGATATTACAGCTTCTTTTGATAAAAATATGGTTGACACTGACCTTGTGGGTTCAGATAAGGATCAATTGATTGCTATACTAGAAAAATATTTTCATTGCTTTATTAAAACTTTACCGACGTCTTGCGTTACGACTGGTGAACTCAAAATTGACCTGATTGACCCCACTCGGACTGTTCACAGAAGACCTTATAGGTTATCTCCCACTGAACTCAACGTCGTTAATGACAAAATTCAGCAACTATTAGATGCAAGAATCATTAGGGAGAGTTCCTCCCCATTCGCGAGCCCCATCCTTTTAGTTAAAAAGAAAGACGGTAGTGATCGCTTGTGTGTGGATTACAGAGAGCTAAATAGTAATACGCGAGCAGATAGCTACCCTCTCCCTTTAATAAGTGATCAAATAGATAAATTGCATGGTGCGCATTACTTCTGTACTATCGACATGGCCTCTGGTTTCCATCAAATAAGGGTTCACAAAGACTCGATAGAAAAAACCGCTTTTGTTACACCAACAGGACATTACGAGTTTTTGACAATGCCATTTGGGCTTCGTAATGCTCCGCAGGTTTTCCAACGGTCAATTAATACTGCACTCAAACCACTAGAAGATAATAAAGTGCTCGTCTATATGGACGATGTTCTGTCTGCTTCTAGTTCAGTCCAAGAAGGGCTTTCGCGTCTTGATAAGTTATTAGGAACTTTATCCAAAGCTGGATTTTCATTTAACATTAAGAAATGTTCATTTATGAAAACGGAGGTTGAATTCTTAGGATATATAATATCATCTGGAGAAATTAAACCTAATCCACGGAAAATCGAAGCGTTAAAAAATGCCCCCAAACCATCTACTGTGAAGCAAGTTAGGCAATTAATTGGTTTAGCCACGTACTTTAGGCAGTTCATCCCTAACTTCTCAAAATTACTCAGACCTTTGTATCCTCTAACGTCCGGTAAAGGCCCCGTCACCTGGACTGCAGAACATGATAAAATTCACAAGGAAATTATTAAATTTCTTGTAAATGAGCCTATATTGAAAATCTTCAACCCTTCCCTACCCATTGAGTTACATACCGATGCAAGCAGTGATGGTTATGGGGCTGTTCTCATCCAAAAATATGATGGCCTTCCCCATGTAGTTGCCTACTTTAGTCATAAAACTACCGACGCGGAATCTCGTTATCATTCTTATGAGTTGGAAACGTTGGCCGTGGTTAGATCTGTAGAACATTTCCGTCACTACCTTTATGGACAGCACTTTACTGTGTATACAGATTGTAATGCATTGAAAGCTTCCCATTCAAAGAAAAACCTGACCCCTAGAGTACATAGATGGTGGGCTATTTTACAATCCTACACTTTCGACATTGTTTACAAAGAGGGTAAAAACATGGCCCATGCCGATTTCTTGTCCCGTAATCTACCCTCGGACACCCCAGGGATTAAACAAAACATAGTTGGATATACACGCGCGAATACAAAATTAGTGAACTTGGCTGAACTCGAAAAGGGGTGGTTGTTAGTGGAGCAGCAACGCGATACTGAAATATCTAAGCTAATGTCCATGATTCGTTCTGGTGAAATGCCTTCTGAAATATCACACACATACGATATTAGGCGGGGTATACTTTACCGTAAGATTGAACGCACAAAGACAACTAAATGGTTGCCAGTTTTACCCTATTCTATGATTTGGTCAGCAATAAATATTGTGCACACTGAATTAAAACATTTAGGGTACGAAAAAACACTTGATAAATTATACGAGCTTTATTGGTTCCAAAACATGTCCAAACAAGTAAAACGATTCGTTGATTCTTGCATAGTTTGTAAGTCCTCCAAGGGTCCGTCGGGAGCCCAACAGGTACGCCTCCACCCTATCCCTAAAGTAGCTATTCCCTGGCATACACTGCATTTAGATCTAACTGGCAAGCTCAGTGGTAAAAGTGACCGTAAAGAATACTGTTCGGTTATTGTGGATGCCTTTACAAAATTCGTCTTACTACAACATACATTAACATTAAATTCAGTTGATGCTATTAAGGCTGTAAAAAATTCAGTGTACCTGTTCGGCGCACCTAAAAGGATTATCGCCGACCGCGGGCGTTCATATGACAATTCCGATTTCAAAGACTTCTGTAAAGACAACTATATTGAATTACACCTAATTGCTACGGGTGCCAGTAGAGCTAACGGCCAAGTAGAACGCGTGATGCGTACCCTAAAGAGTTTGCTTACTATCGCAGAAAGTAGCTCTGATCAGTCATGGCAAGAACAAATAGGTGATATCCAACTAGCGCTCAACAGTACCCGATGTAGAGTAACTGGATTTACACCAATAGAGTTAATGTTTGGTATTCAAGGCAATACATTAGGAATTTCTAGGTTATCCTCACATGAAGATAGTCCCACTAGGTTAGAACTCGAGTCTGCTCGAAGAAATGCATCCGAGAATATAAAAAAATTAGCTCAATCCGAAACACTTCGTTTTAATAGGGGTAAAGCTGAGGTGAAGCCGTTCTCCATAGGAGATTTTGTCTTTGTTCGGTCCGAAGAACGTCATCAAACAAAACTAGACAAAAAGTACAAGGGTCCTTTTAAAATTACCGCTGTTCTAGAGAACGATAGATACGAGCTAAGACATGTCAGTGGCACAAATAGGGTTTACAAGTACGCTCATGAAAATTTACGAGCGGTACCTCGCGGGCCGTTAGGTTTTCTAGAAGTATCCGAGAATTATAATAACAATGTCGAGGATGACGTGACGGCGCCATGTGATCAAGTAGATATTGACGATATTGTTCATGGAACCAACCGTGATAACGATAGTCCAAATATAGCTAGTAATGACAATGTAATCTTGGATAATGATACTGTATCTCATAGCTCTATGGATAGTTTATTCGATGTACCACATTCAATGAAAATAACAACTACTGCTGATGTACACCAACATAAACAATAAGAGAAAAAAAAAAAAAAAAGAAAATAAGAAGAAGAGACAGAATTTGTGATTTTGAAATAAATAATAATTGAAAAAAAAAAAAAAGTCATATTATTTTCAACAAAAAAAAAATGGAGTCGTTGAAGGGTTAGTCCGGACCAATGACTCGGTTAAAGGGATTGTAATCCGGCCTAACATAAACTGGTCCAGGCAATAGCTTGTAGAGATTGGTGGTACCTACTGAAGGGTTTGTGAACCGGACCAGTAGCAAATGCTGAAGGGTTTGTTTTGAACCGGACCAGTGAGTTTAATTTGAAGATTTCAGTTATATCAGTTTCTATCTCTGGTTGTCTGAATGTCAGGATCGACGAGCGTAATTATTTCTTGTTTGCAGAACATCAATAAGGATGCGCACGAGGACGAGCGCATGTCAGCATGGCCGTGACGGCGCCACCTTTGTTTGTTTTAATGCGACAGCGCCATCTATGATCGCTCTTGTGCAACAAGCCCGCAACGGACGAACGAGACGGCACGACTCCCCCACCAGTCCGCTCGAGTATAAAACGAGCGCAACTGGGATAGAGGGGCATTCGTTCGCCTACCTCCGCCTAGTGCAGACGTTCGCAACATTGTTGTTGTTGTCAAACACGTTGTTTTGATTTGTTTGAGTTGTAAAATAATAAACGTGAGAGTAAAACTACTTAGTCTTTAATTTAATTAAGGATTATGTCGGACCCTTCTCCTACATATATATTTAGATTTAGATTTAGATTGGCTTGCTTTTTTTAATAGTCTAATTAAGGGCTCAGTCTCTATAAGTCATTAGCAAATGACTCCCTTTAGCACCTATGGGCCAAAAAAATTTAAAAGCTATTCAATAAACTTTTCTACTTGTTCTAAAAATTATTCTATTGTATCTTTTGAAGAGTTCCGTACCCGAAGTGCAAAACGGGACCCTATTACTAAGACTCCGCTGTCCGTTCGTCTGTCTATCTGTTACCAGGCTGTATCTCATGAACCGTGATAGCTAGACAGTTGAAATTTTCAAAGATGATGTATTTCTGTTGCCGCTATAACAACGAATACTAAAAACAGAATAAAATTAGTACTTAAGGGGGCTTCCATACAACCAAACGTGATTTTTTCACCGTTTTTATAGATAATCGTACGGTTTTATAGATACTTTATGGTCTAATGCAGGGGTCTCCAAACTATGAAGCCTTGGAGCCATAATATTTTTTTCGGTATGTTGCAAGGGTGATTACAATTTAATTTTTTCTGCCCACCTAAGCAAACATAGGCTCTTATTACATTTCAATTACTATTGATTGTGTATTGTGACACGTAACGACATCTAGTGTCCAGTAATGATACTATGTACTGTTCTAGGTACTATCTATTTCAGCTACATATCATTCTCTTCCATTCAACTTATCACAGCAATAGTAACAACAGTAAAACATTGGCTGTCGTGGGTCAGATTGATGACACTAGTCATAAGCTGTCGCGGGCCGGATTGATGGCAGTGGCGGGCCGGATTTGGCCTTCGGGCCGTATTTTGGAGACCCCTGGTCTAATGTCTAGAAAGAAATGAGTTATATCTGAGAGCTCATTAAGATCTTTTGCACTGCTTAAATTAAATTTTAAATCAGGAATATAAATTTACTAATATTCAAAATGCGACAGCAACTCTTTCTATCTGCTTGTCTGTTAGGCTTTTACGGGTAAACGACTGAACCGATTTAGATTAAATGTAGTATGGCGATGCAGGTGACCTTGGACACGGTTATAGGCTACTTTTTATCCGGATGCGTGAAGTAGTCCCCTTCGCAAACGCGGGTGAAACCGCGGGTAATAGTTAGTCTTATTACATAAAAACTTTTTACAAAAAAATAAAACCGACTTCCAAAAAAAAACTGAAAAGTAAAAAAAATTTTTTATTTAAACGCTTTACGACCAAAACATCGCTCTAGAAGTCGGTGTCTTGTAAGTTACTATTGTTAGTATTTCGCCACCGACTTCGAAAGCGATGTTTTGGTCGTAAAGCGTTTAATTTTTTTTTTTTTTTAACTTCCTTTTATTTCCTGCAATCTGTCTGTTCGTGACATTTAGCTGAATGTTAAGAGTGTAGAATATGGCTTTCATGGTATGTATCCAGTGATACATCCAACTTTTTATTATCTACAGAAGATCTTGGGGTGCTTTTCTATTTAATCTTTTAAAGACTGATCCGGTTTCCATAAGTCCTTGTGCCAGGGTATTGGGATGATTAGAAAGTCTCTTTTTGTATTTTTTAAGTGTTTCTAGGATCTCTTGTTTTACGGTCAATATTTTCAGGTCTCGGTGTATGGCTTCGTTGGTGATGTACCAAGGTGCATTTAAAATCATACGCAGTGTTTTAGATTGGAATCTTTGCAGAATTTCCAGATTTGAATTTGCAGCAGTGCCCCATAATTGCAATCCATAAGACCATATCGGTTTAAGGATACTTTTGTACAGAAGTAGTTTATTTTCCAATGTGAGTTGGGAGCCCCTTCCCAGAAGCCACATCATTTTTCGTGACTGTAGGCTGAGAGCCTTTCTTTTTGTAAATATATGTTTCCTCCATGTAAGCCTTTTATCTAGGTAAATTCCAAGATAACGGGCATGGTCTGACTGAGGTATTTGTACTCCATTGAGTTTTACGGGGGGGCATTCGCCATGCCTGAGGCTAAATGTGCGTTTATTGACTTGGCTTCATTGGCTTTTACACGCCAGTCCTTCAGCCAGTCTGATATGTCATCGAGGCTTTTCTGAAGCATTTCTGAAGCTCTTCTAGGATCGTCACTTGATGCAAGAATGGCTGTGTCATCGGCAAATGTACCAATAAGAGATCCTTCAGGCGTTGGTAGGTCTGAAGTGTAAATCAGGTAGAGAATTGGTCCCATGACGCTCCCCTGGGGTACTCCAGCTCGGGTTTTATGTAGTAAAGACTTTTCTTCACCTTGTTTCACATAGAAATGCCGTTGGCTGAGGTAAGATTTTATGAGTATATAGTAGTTTATGGGTAACGCGTTCCTGACCTTGTACAGCAGACCCTCGTGCCAGACGCGGTCAAATGCTTACGAAATATCAAGAAACGCTGCGGAACAGTACATTTTCTTTTCAAAACTGTAATGAATTTTGTCTACTAGTCTGTGTACTTGTTCGATGGTACTGTGAGCAGCTCTAAATCCAAATTGGTGGTCAGGCAGAAGCTCCGCTTTTTCAATTTCAGGTAATAGCCTTTTTAGGAAAATAATCTCAAAGACTTTGGATGTCACAGGTAAGAGACTAATCGGGCGATAGGACTTAACATCATCAGGGTTTTTTCCTGGTTTTATTATCATAACGATCTCTGCCACTTTCCATTGGGAGGGTATGAAACCTTTACGTAGGATAGCATTGAAGAGATAATTTAGGAAGATGAGCCCCTTTTCGGGTAGCTCCCTCAAAATTTTTGGAGTTATTAGGTCATATCCTGGAGCCTTGTTCTGGTTCAGCTGTCTGATGACCCCAGTTATTTCTCTCAGTGACGTTTTATTAATCGGCAGATCGAGTTGCAGATCTTGGCTTAGTTTTTCATTCACCAGTGTTGTTTTAGAGCTCGTGTCAGGATTTGGCGTAAATACATTTTTTAGGTGTTCTGCGAATAAATTTGCTTTTTCTTGGTCACTCTTTGCCCAGTTTCCATTCTCTTTTCTTAAAGGGGCTTGAAGGGGAGTAGGTCTTTTTAATTTTCTTACTGCTTTCCAAAGCGAATAGTCTGTTGCGGCAGTTGCGTCCAGGTTTTTAAGGTAGTTTGAGATGCCTTCATTCCTGTAGTTCTTTAGTTTCTCTTTTAATTCTACGGTTAGTTTGTTGAACGTCTTTTTGTCTTCAGGATATCTAGTCTGTTGCCAAATCTTCCTAGCTCTTCTTTTATTTGCGACTGCTTCGTTGATTGTTCTGGGATATCTGGTGGCCTTATCGCTAGTATTTTGAACAGGAGTAGCTTCCCAAGCAGATAGCTGTATGCAGTTATTGAAATATTCTACAGCCTCCGTGATGTCTTCTTCTGTACAGAGAGGAATATTAGAGTCAAGATTGCTGTTCACAAGTTCTCTGAAAAGTTTCCAGTCTGTTTGTTTACTGTGCAATCGACAGGGTGGTGTGGCGGTATGTGTCATGTAATTCAGTTCGGCTATAATAGGGGAATGGTCTGAAGAGAGCTCGAAGCATGAGTAGCATTTAAAATAGTGTGGCGGTATTCCCTTTGTCACGAGAAAGTCGACTAGATCCGGTTTCTTTTTCTGGTCGGTTGGCCAATATGTTGGTTCTCCAGTTGAGATAACACTTAGGTTCCTTTCATGTATGGATTTGTTAAGTTCGCGACCCTTAGACGTCGTGATTCTTGATCCCCAGTTCACATGTTTGGCATTATAATCGCCTCCTGCGATGAACCTATGTCCCAGGCTGTTAAACAGGGCAGAGTAAGCGTCACTTTTAAGGTTATGTTTTGGTGGTATGTAAAGAGCTGATATCACTAAGTCACCATGCAAGTCGTTAATTGTTATATTTGTGGCTTGTACAGCATCGCTACAGTATGAGTTATTAACATGATGTTTTATTTTTTTCTTAATCAGTACTGCTGAACCACCATAAAGCGTTTAAATAAAAATTTTTTTTTACTTTTCAGTTTTTTTTGGAATTCGGTTTTATTTTTTTGTAAAAAGTTTTTTATTTTTTCGCTTTTCAGTGTCTCTGTCTTGCTATCTTAACAAAATAAACACACCACTTTTTTTTTAGGTTGTAATAAGCGTAAAAACCAAATCATCTAAGTATTTGGCATATCAGCAGGTAGAGATAAATCGTTATTTTTGATATATTTATAAAACGGCTGAACCGGTAGTGATAAAATTTATATGGGACCACTTCGGAAGTATCTCCTTTCGAACAAAAAAGAATTTTCAAAATCGGTCCACAATTGGCGGAGTAATCGCGTAACAAACATACAAAAAAAAAAAAAAAAACATACCGTCGAATTGAGAACCTCCTCCTTTTTTGAAGTCGGTTACAAATGAATTGAAGTTCGTTAGTCTCGCTAAAACTCGAGAACGGCTGGGCCGATGTAGCCGATTTTGGTTTTGAAATATTTTTCGCCTAAGTTACTCCTTATTTCATCAGCTACCTGACAATAAAAGTCCCGTCAAAATCGGTCCAGCCGTTTCAGAGATTAGCCGGAACAAACAGACAGACAGACAAACAAAAATTGAAAAAAATATATTTTGGTGTATGTATCATATACATATACATATATTCAAATACATGTATGTAGTTAAAAACGGTTATTTCAATATTACAAACAGACACTCCAATTTTATTTATATGTATAGATGTTATTTTGATCTGAAAATTGAGTTACAGCAGCCATTACCATCTGGCGCCTCTTCTCAATCTGTCCCACGGCTAAAAGACATCTTGGTCTTAGCTACTAGAATGTTCGAAAGAGTTACCGCGCCCCCGGAACATAAAGGGCTGAGGAAGGAACATGGATGGGTTTTAGTCAGTAAGAGTCTGACACTCCCTTCCACCCCACCCATGGCGGGAGGGATCATACGATGTTTACCCAATCATCCAAAAAAAAAAGGTAAAAAAAGCTACACATTTGAAAACGAAAAAAACACAATAGGGTGGGGACAATAGGGTGTCTCACCCCACTTCTCAAACATGTGTCTAAAAAGGGTGCACCTGTTGTCAATATCTTTGCATCAGGTGACTTAATAAAAATGGAAACCTTACAAAAACACTACCATATTTTTGAGTTACAAAAAAAAACTTTTTTTACAAAAAATTATGTGTTAGTCCTATAATAAAAGCTATTTTTCAATGTTTGGTTCTATTTTTAGTAAAAATGTTAATTTTTTATTTCTTGATTTTTAGTTGAGATACGCTTAAAAAGTAAATATTACTTTAGAAAAGTCACATTGGCTAGGTTTCGGACCTGCATACTTGTTCGCGAGAACCACTTGGCCACCACAAGACAATATTACATTGTCCAAGTAAACAAAAATGTATATGTTCATAAAATGAAAACTACAAGGCCAAACTATGTTAAATTTTTATGGGACTAAATGGCAACTATTCCGCATCAAACTAAATAAGAATCACGTAAATTTGATCATAAATCTCAGCATAACCGGTGTACATACACAAAAAAAGTACCAATCAAATTGAAAACCTCCTCCTTTTTGAAGTTGGTTAAAAAACCTAGTTGTTTCTTGCAGTTTTAGTTGGAAACAAAATTATAGCAAGTATTGCCCATGTTTAAATTTATCTTTGTATCTAAAACAGTCCAGCCCTTTTGCTATGAGAGTGTTAAAAAAAATAAGTCTATAAGTCGAGGTGGCCTAGTGGTTAAGGCACCTGCCTCGTATTCGAATGTGAGGGTTCAAAACCTGACAAGTACCAATGTGACTTTTCTGAAGTCATATAAACTTTCTAAGTGTATCTAAAACTAACGGTGAAGGAAAACATAGTGAGGAAACCTGGACTTAAAAAGTCTGAAATCGCAAATCCGCCTTGAGCGCATGTGGTGATCAATGCTCATGCCTTCTCTGTATGAGCAGAGGCCTGTGCCCAGTAGTGGGACAATGTATAGGCTGATGATGTGTTAAAAAAACCTTTGTGAAGTTTTCTAGACTAACATACTTGCTTTGACATATAATTTTTTAGATACGTATACTTGAAGTAGTTGACACTAACCCGGCTGATATACCTAGGCCAAAGAATCAGCATTTTGGGCATGATTCCACTAACAGTGATGCAGACAAATATTTTGATGCCTTACCTCTGCTTTTTTATGAATTACTGTAATTTTTATGTGAGATAAGATGCTGTAAATATGTAAATAATTTAATAGGTAGGTAAGCAGATTAGTATCTACTCCAAATTTCATCTAATTCTGTTCATCATTATTATCAGCCTGTAAATATTGTCCCACTGCTGGGCACAGGCCTATTCTCATACAGACATGAGCATTGATCACCACGTGCGCTCAAGGCGGATTGGTGATTGCAGACATTTTAAGTCCAGGTTTCCTCACAATGTTTTTTCTTCACCATTCGTCAGTGACGTCTAAGATATACTTAGAAAGTACATATGACTTCAGAAAAGTCACATTTGTAATTGCTAGGGTCCTAAGCCAATAGGCCACTAGGACTTTTTTAAACTAAATCTGTTCAGTTTGAATTAATGAATATGTAACAGATAGACAGAGTTACTCTTCGCATTAAATTTTATTATAATATCAGTATATTATGTTTTAAAGTACTAGGGAACCATTAAGAGTAGAAGTTGAAGTCAGTGTCACATATTTTTGACAATAACAAGTGAACGTAAACAATGACAGGTTGCTAAACTCTTGATACCAACACCTGTTATAAGCAAACAGGTTTGTCAAAATTAGTTCAGATTTTCTTGAGATTTAAGTGTGACACATACATGTAGACATGTGTATATTGTGTTATATAGTTATTAGTGTTTCGCTAATGAAGTTGGATATTAAATGTTTGAGTTTTCTAAAGCGTCATTTTATAATTGTGATTTTTTCATGTATGTAACCAAATATTTAATAATAGAACATGAGTAATCTACGATATTATTAAATAGCAACGCGTACGAATAGAAGTACACATTAGTGTATCCCGATAGAGTCCATGGGCATAATAATTACTTACAAGCTTATCAATCGTTCTAATATTACTTACCTTATACATCAAACTCCTTATATACACATAAAACACTCAGGTAAACCACTATATTACACTTAAAACTTACGAATTAACAATAATAATTATATTTCCACACAATATAAACTTAATAAAACAACAAAAAACGCGTAAATTGTAAAATAAAGTTCTGAAACTACTAAGCACAATCAATTTTCTTTTGCCTAACAACTCATAACGAGGCGAACGGAAATTAACGATGAAACAACGTTTCCCGATGCTGATTTATAACGTTACTACATCTTTGTTGTATAATAATGCTTTTAAAAGTGATTAGAAAAGTTTTCAACGTAGATTATCGAAGATATAAACAAAATTCACGGCGTATTTCTATCTGGACTAGACGTCCATTTGGCTGTACATGGTAACGCTACTGCCTAACGAAAGAATTGAGATAGCGATTGTATTTTTTTTATGGCAACATTCTGTGTTACGTAGCCGAGTACTGTTGACGTTGATCGCTTGGTCCGAATCGTGTTATGGATTTTGAACATATTTTTTGAGATAAATACAAATTAACGCTTAAATAGACGATGATTTTGTGTTTTAGTATGAACTCTTGTATTTTAAATACTGTTTAAAAAGTATAAACTGGTTCAAACTCTTTTGAATATCGGTAAATGGAATCGGAATTTCGAGTCGAACATTTTTATATCGAAATTAATCAATGTTAAATTAGTCTCAGTATTTTTTTAATTACGATTTATTGAATAAATTAAAATTAAAACAGTTTACTTCATTTTTCTAGTATTCATAATTATTTAAACTGAAATAATTTGTTGCAGTGTACTGTCTCAGTAGAATTCGGAACAGAATTGACAAGTTTTCTCTCGAACTGTATGACATCATAATCTTCTAAATTTATCCGTATTACACTAAAAAACACCCAAATCTAAACGAGAACCCTAAAAATTATAATCAAACTGTTAAAATTACTACCAAAAAATCTACAAAAAGTTAAAAACTAGTTGAAAAAAAACTGTTAGCAAAAATGATGTTGATTTTTGTTGAATAACATGCAACATTTATGGGTGTGGGGCGAGAAGAGGGACAGTACGAAATAGCGATAGTTATAGGTAGGTCGAGCGTCGAGTTGGCATTGTAATAAACTACTTGACGTGTTTATCGGCGGCCGCGTTATCTGGCTCTTTGTGTGGTTTCACCTTGCTACGGTCGCCTTTCAACTAGTAATTCTCTGACGTATTCCATCGTATATTTTCTTATTTATTTTCAAAATATTCAATATTCACATTATTTTTATTTACGTAAATTTTTTTCTTAATTTTTTTAACGGTTTGTGGTTTTTTTATTATTGGGATCTTAAAGTTTTTATTTAAAAGTATCTATTTTATTTATAATGTTATTGGTAGCTAAATGATTAATCCTCGTGATTTTATTTTTGTTGTGTAACTTGTTTTGCAGTTGCAATGAATAGTAAAAAAACAAAGCCGATCCCTATCTAATCACTTATATTCTAATGTTATTGTTTGCCAAAATATAATACCTTTTGGCTTAGTAACAAACTATGATCTACATGATCTATTTATCTATTTTTTTTCTATAAAAAATGCGTAGTAATAAAAAAAATGTGTGGCATTGTACCCTTGTGTTTCAACAACCATGGAATAGAAGATTAGCGAGAAAAATATTGATCAGTTTGCTTGACACAATGCCTGAACAGAAATCAATAGTTTGCCAACAAAGAAGGGGCGGGGTTAGGTATTATTAGAGAGAGACAGCAGTTACATATACTAAGGTATTAAAGATTAGTAGCACTAGTGTTCTACTTTTGAAAATCTCGATGACTACAAGCGAATAGCAAGGAAACAAAAAAAAAATAGAAAAAACAACACTAAAACATGCTTATAAATTTATTTGACCCATCATAACCTTTTGGTTTAAGCCCAAATGCGAGTGGTATCCTAGCAGGAATTCCATTATCCACTTTCTGGCTCCATCATCAGATCAGTTCTAACCAAATTTTAGTATTGTCATCGGAACTTTATTTATATACAAAGTTTCACTTCGATACGACAATTAGAAGTAGGTTAAAATTGAATTCTTAGATTTGACTATATTGTTTTTTTGGTTACAAGTAAATCTAATATTAATTCTAAGATATGATTATTATTTACAAAAGCATAGGTACTTATAATTTTTTGTTATTATTGAATTGAATTTAATTTTTGACAAGTTTGTTAATTAAGCTATTAGTTAATGTGTCACAATTAACGCGAAATAATTAACTTTCCTCAAACGTAGCAGGAAATTCAGACGGTCTAATGAATATCGAAATAGCGTAAAAATTAAACTTTTGTGTTGTTAATGAGAGCTAATTTGTGTAAGTTAAATATTCCTTACTAATATAGTAAACTAAGCTGTATCCGGTGGTTTCACTCGCTTTCTGATAGAACTACTTGTACCCAGATGAAAAGTATTATATATCCTTACCCATGAGTATTAATAACATTTTTCATGTTTTTTTTTTCATTATTTGTATCAAATTGAATATATATTGAGACCACACAGACCGAGTTACTTTCGCATTTATAATATTAAGAAAGGATTAATAAACAACTTTAAGTAAAAATAAACAAAAAAAAAATAATGGTCCAAATTAATTATTTTATAAGTAGGTCAAATATGCAAGTAAAATTAAAATCCTAATATGGCAACACTGACGCATTTCCCCGGGACGTAAAAAATCCAGAGGGCATTGTAAAGTTCGCGAGTAATGTCAAAAGTACAATGAACTCATAGATAAAACGAGCTTTTTAATTTTTATTTACGAAACCGTTTTTGTTATTTTTAATAACCGTTTTTAACGTTTTATAGACAGTTTTTAATTGTATTGAATAAATATGACAGACTATTTCATAAATATATTTATTTTTAGGACACTTTAAAAAAGCTTTTTCTAAATTGGTCATGACATTTTTTAGACTAGAAAGGGAAGGATTAATTGTTTTTTATTCGTATTAGGTACTTTCCGTCATGGTTTCTAATTAAAGTCTATGCTACCATTTACCTTTTCACCTTTTTAACCGACTTCAAAAAAAAGGAGGAGGTTCTCAATTCGTCGGGATCTTTTTTTTTTTTTATTTTTTATGTATGTTCACCGATTACTCGAAGACGCCTGGACCGATTTGCAAAATTGTTTTTTTATTTGGTAGGGTATACTTTCCAGGTGGTCCCATATAAATTTTATCACTACCGGTTCAGCCGTTTTATAAATATATCAAAAATAACGATTTATCTCTACCTGCTGATATGCCAAATACTTAGATGATTTGGTTGTTTACGCTTATTACAACCTAAAAAAAAAGTGGTGTGTTTATTTTGTTAAGATAGCAAGACCGAGACACTGAAAAGCGAAAAAATAAAAAACTTTTTACAAAAAAATAAAACCGACTTCCAAAAAAACTGAAAAGTAAAAAATAATTTTATTTAAACGCTTTACGACCAAAACATCGCTTTCGAAGTCGGTGGCGAAATACTAACAATAGTAACTTACAAGACACCGACTTCTAGAGCGATGTTTTGGTCGTAAAGCGTTTAAATAAAATTATTTTTTACTTTTCAGTTTTTTTGGAAGTCGGTTTTATTTTTTTGTAAAAAGTTTTTTTTAAGGTTCCGAATCCGTAGTCTACAACCCTAGTTTCGCCAGTCCGTCTATCTGACTGTCCGCGGCTTTGCTCAGAGTCAGAGGTTCTTGGTACTAGAAAGCTGAAATTTAGTATAGATATGTATATTAATCACGCCGACAATGTGGTAAAATAAAATTATGAAAAATATTTTTCTTTTAGGTTAGCTCCCAAACCACGTAAAGTGGCATGAATATTTTTTTTTCTCCAGTATCCCTTCATGTAAGATATCGTTAGGCCTTACAAAAATATAATATGTGTGTTAAGATCATTAAATTTTTCCGTTAAGTGAGCCATTTCCGAAATATCTAGCTGTGAAGTGCAAATTTTTGTTCGATACGAGCATCCCCGCTCTAACTTTTAAATGGCTGTCCCTAGAAATGTGAAAAAAAATCACAGACATAGCACATAATATAATATTCCCTGACTTAAGCTATTATTTTTTTTAGGAATAGACGTAGACAGTTGGAATGATACAGTGGCGGATCCAGGATTTTGGTTTGGGGGGGGGGCTTGATTCTGGTGAGGGTAGGTTTTATCAAACAAAACACTAAAAAGCACTGAACACTTTATTTTGCTTAACGCATATTAAGTCTCCTTGCTTAGCTTTTGGGGGGGCTTGAGCCCCTTAGCCCCCCCCCCCCCTGGATCCGCCACCGGAATCATAGGTAGTCTGACCCTTGAGTCTGACTGTAGATTGTAGTAAAGAATATAAGTATATTAATTTAAAAAATGTTCCTGATTAAATACTATTTACAAATGATTTGCTAGCCAATAAAATAAATAATAATAATACAAGTTTCACTAGGTAGCTGACAGCTCCTTGTTGCTCGTTTATTCCGCACGGTGTCGATATACGGCCATTTTCAATATTCTATCTATCCATAGATTTGCTTACTAGAGATAGATTTTTGACATTAGTCGTATGGACTTTATGTCAAAATTCTATCTCTAGTAAGGAAATCTTCGGATAGATAGGATATTGGAAATGGCCAATAGGAAGTTTTGCTGTAATGACCGTAATCAGTACATGTAATGGGTTACATTTATGACACAAGAACACATACTGGTCTGGTTGGATGTTCCTGACATTTAGAAGCCTACAGAAGTTATAAATGCTTTCACTCGACTGTCAAACATAGGAGTTTTATGCTTTCAGAGTTCGTATAAGTATATGTATGTTTGAAAATAAATGTGAGTACCATCGTTCCATCAAGTCTAAACATTTTTCCAGAAATATTGCAGTGCTCAAGCCAAATTCATCCAAATTCGATCAGTAGCTTTTAAGATAATCACAAAACGTAATTATGTATAAATTATATTACCGGTCAAACAGGGAACCACCTTTTGTGAAGTTGGTGGAAAAAATAACTTTTTGGATACACATAACGCCATCTATTAAATAGTAATGGTATGAATCTGAGATTCATCATTCCATCTAGACTTAAAAAAGTCTTTTCAGAAATATTGCAGTGGAATAGCGAAAACTCAAACCAAATTCATCTAAATCTAATCAGTAGCTTTTGAGATAATAACGAACGCAATTATGTATAGGTTAAAAAATAACTTTGTGGACACACAACGCCATCTATTGAATAGAAATGGTACTAAAAGTTTTCCTGAAATATAGTTAGGAAAATTCTTTGTTTACGTGACTAATCTTTAAATTGTGATTTAAAGCTACTGGGATGTGAATTAAGCCATTAATTATAATTTTATCAATAATTTAAATTATAGTTATTTACAAAGTAAGTAATGATTATGTAAACATGTTAAAATTTCCGAACGAATCATAAAACGTCTCTGATCAAAATAATACAAACGTCAGGGAAAAATTATAAACAATACAGAAAACTTGATTCATTGTTATAACGAACGTGCTTTGTTTAAATCAATATTGTTTTTAATGATTTAATTTATTGAAAAACTAATATCTTAATTAGCATTCAATTAAATTAGTGTACTGCCTCATTAGTATCGAACGAACTGAGTCACGTTAACGATTAGGACTTTCCCTTACTTCCTTTGTGTATTGGAATTAATTAAGAAAAAAAAAAAATAAGCGCGTGATTGTTAATTTGAATAAAAATGAGTAGATGTGATTTCAAAATTGTGTTATTAGGCAGTGAACATGTGGGAAAGACGAGCTTAGTGCTACGATTCGTAAATTGCCGTTTCAATGCCGATGTACCTTATCAAAACGTAAGTAAACAACTTAATAATAGACTATTTATTTACACGCATTAAATACGAAAGTTTTTTTCTAAAGGCCAAGGACATAGGCAGAACGTAAAAGTGCATATTCATGTATCTATTTTTTTTTAAAAGCAGTGCCTTTTTTATGTCCTTGGATATGAAAAAAAAAACTATTTTGGGTCGGTGGGTCATCTTAGGGGCGGATATTTTGGGTCGGTGGGTCATCTTAGGGGCGGATTTTATTTTAGATTTTCTAAAAATGGCGCCAAATTAAAAATGTTTTAATGAATAGATTTATCTTTAGAAAGTAAATCACGTTTGTAAGTTTATAAATTATCTTCAATGAAGGTACAACCTTGTATAACAAGGTGGTTGATTATCATAATTATTAATAGTTTTGTTTAGTCTACAATAGAAAGTGGTTTACTTGCTTGCAAAAATAATTTGCTTGAGTAGGGTATTTCATCGGGCTAAGGTACAATTTTTTATAATTATTTTTACATTTGTTTTAAGAAAAGATTTACTATGATTGTGGTGGAGAGGTCTAAATTTTAACAATTAGAAAGAAAGAAAGGAAAATATTTTATTGGCACACAACATAAGTTGAAAAAAAAAACAAAGAAAACAAACAAGTAAAATAAGATAGAAGATGGAAAATACAAAAATCTATCATTCTTGTGCCAACAAGGCCACATCTCAGCATAATGTCCAGGTGACCAGTAATGCTGGCCACCCAACGCTGGTTTTCAACTGCAGCCCACGAGTGCCATACGCTTGAAACTAAATAGTTGTGTATAGTTTATATTAGAAGCAAAATAGGTATGAAGTTTATCTGCTTCCCAGCATCATTTTAAATCTAATCTAAATAAATATAAAACTCAAAGGTGACTGACTGACTGACATAGTGATCTATCAACACACAGCCCAAACCCCTGGAGGGATCAGGCTGAAATTTGGCATGCAGGTAGATGTAATGACGTAGGCATCTACTTAGAAAGGAGTTTGATAAATTCTACCCCTAAGGGGGTGAAAAAGGGGGCAAATTTTGTATGAAACTCGGTCATTTTTTAACTCACGCGGGCGAAGCCGCTGGCGTAATCTAGTCATAACTAATTTTCTGGAGACCAAGGGCATAGAATATGTTTCTGTCCTACCCCCCCTCCCCATAGGAGTGAAGGGTAGGCTATAAATTATATTAGCTGTTTCCCACTCTGTTTTTACCTGTGTCCGGAGGGATATATTTATATTATTTTTCAGTACACACATAGTTTAATAATATAAAAATCAATGCCACTTTTCGTTGTAATTTTATTACTCAAGAACGGGCTCACCTATCCAAACCAAATGTTTAGGCTTTGTTCGGGCTATTTAGTAGATGGTTTGTGTGAAGTTTGCACAAAATCGGTCGAGCGGTTCATCTTTAATTTGAATTCATATAGCCACGCGGGCGAAGCCGCTGGCGGAAAACTAGTAGTTTATAATTATAACCTGGCTTAACAAATAGGATACTTTTTATCCAGATGAGCGAAGTCTTTTTGTGTGAATAAATGCTTTATTTTTCTTTCTTTCTTTCTTTCTTCTAAGTACTTCTCTCAAGATACAGGTGGAACTATTAAAATCAGCTAGAATATAAATATTATTGTTTAAATCAAGAGCAAAATTGAATTTTAGCTCTGTGATAAGGAGGTGGATGTCCTTCACGGCTTGTGATAAGCCGGGAAACATATTTACTTGTTGAAAATACACTGCTTTTATCACATATTTACTATCCAGACATAATAAATGGCGAGAATTATAGGAGTAGAGATTGGAAAGCTATTTATCAGTTTGCGTACAACCATCTGCCTAGCCTTTTCCCAACTTAGTTCTTCAGACTGACTTTCGGTCTCGTGTCGACGGTGCGTTTGTGTTCTAAGTCACGGAGATTTTAGCATAACTGATGGGTTACCACAGAAGGAGCTCGTGGCTAGGTAAGGGCCGCACGGTTCGACCGATCAAAGGTTAAGCTGCGCTTGGCGCGGTCGCTCCGTGGATGGGTGACCATCTATGTCATACCGAGACTCCTCCGTGCCTCGGAAAGCACGTTAAGCTGTTGGTCCCGGTTGTCATTTGTACATCTTTGACAGTCGTTACGGGTAGTCAGAAGCCAGAAAGTCTGACAACCAGTCTTACCAAGGGGTATCGTGTTACCCGGTAACTGGGTTGTGGAGGTCAGATAGGCAGTCGCTCCATGTAAAACACTAGTACTCAGCTGTTTCCGGTTAGACTGGAAGTCGACCCCAACATAGTTGGGAAAAGGCTAGGCAGATGACATAATAAATGGCGAGAATTAGAGCTTGTAAAGCTGGGCACAGGCCTCTTTTCATACAGAGAAGGCATGAGCATTGATCACCACGTGCGCTCAAGGCGGATAGGCCTCTCGTATACGAGTGTGCGGGTTCGAAACCTGGCAAGTACCAATGTGACTTTTCTAAAGTCATATGTACTTTCTAAATATATCTTAGACGTCACTGACTAACGGTGAAGGAAAACAAGGTGAGGAAACCTGGACTTAGAAAAGTCCGACCGCGGCTAGTGCAAGCTTAACTTTGTTAATCTATAGATTCTAACGGAACTATTTTGGAGTGTCACTATATACATCAGAATTTTACATGGCGCGACTGCCTAGAGCCTTGAATGCAATGCGTGACTGTCCGTGGTCGTTGGTCATTCGTGATATATCGCAGAATCACGCATCATGAGAAGCCAGCTTTACAGCGTTGTTTTAAGAAACACTAGTTGCAGAAAAACTTTGCGTAATTAAAGTTATATTTACTATTTGTTTATTAATACTATATATATTAATTATAAAGACTAGCTTTCCGACAGCGGCCTTGCCCGCGTGGGCTATACGAATTCAAATTAAAAAAAACCGGCCAAGTGCGTGTCGGGCCACGCGCAGTAGGGTTCCGTAGTAGGTCTGAGTTAGTCGACTATAACTCTGTAACCGGTTAAGCCTACTTAGCCGTGATAGTTTTCCTTGTAAGTTCATTACATGTGCTACGTCTGTGATTTTTTTCACATTTCTAGGTACAGCCATTCAAAAGTTAGAGGGGGGGTAACTCGTATCGAACAAAATATTTCACTTAAAATCTAGATATTTCGCAAATGGCTCGCTTAACTGAAAAATGATCTTGACACACCCATATTGATGATGATGATGATATTTTTGAAAGACCTATCTGACGATACCCCACACAAAGGGGTACGCGAGAAAAAAAAATATTCATCCCTACTTTACATGTTTGGGAGCTATCCTAAAAAAAATATTTTTCAAAATTTTATTTTACCACTTTCTTGGCGTGATCAATATACATATTCATACCAAATTTCAGCTTTCTAATAACAAAAACCACGGAGCTATGCCGCGGACAGACAGACAGACAGACAGACAGACAGACGGACAGAGCGAAACTATAAGGGTTCCTTGTCGGACTACGGAACCCTAATAACAGCGTTTCATACTAATTTTGCCCCCCTTTTTACCCCCTTAGGGGTAAAATTTCGAAAAATGCTTTCTTATCGGATGCCTACGTCATACAAAGAACACTCCCTCCAAGTCTGTACGATCAGCGGTTTAGGTTGTGCGTTAATCCGTCTGTCATTCAGGACAAAGCATTTTATATGTATAGATTATCATTATATGACATCATTCATTAGTCATGGTGTAGAGGTTCTATTAATAAAATAGGTTCCAGGACTAATGTCCTGGAACCTGTCCAGCTGTGATATACCTTTAATTATTATTACTAGCTATTTTCACGGTTTTATCCTTGTCCTGAGGCAGTGGCGTAACTATACCATCTGGGGCCCGTGGCAAATTCTTTTGATGGGGCCCTATCAGTAAGGCCCGTCACGTTGTACTTAGTTTAATTTTAATAAACCACTTAAAGTAGTAATCCAACAGTTAATAACAATTTTATTTTCAAGAGCATGGGTTTATACATTTACATTCAGCGGCGGCATTAGCCATTGCGAGGCTCCGGGCGGCAGGCCTTTGCGAGGCCCTTGTCTTTAGGCTAATTCTAATAATTATCACATTCTTTACTATGCACGGGACTACAGAGTCCCGGACCTTTGGGAGGCGAACGTGGGCCCGAAGCCAACACGCAGAAGCCCTTTCAGATAACTTTTATGAAATGTGATCATGACTTATGACCGGTTATTGTACCTGTATACACTATAGAAATGCACCCAGGGACAATCCCCGGTTATATGTTTGATAAGAAATGCTAAAGATTTATACTTAAATAAATATTTTTTTACGTTTTTAAATGTTTAATATAGTCTATACTTATAATAAATCTGTAGAGAATGGGGTGATTCGGGATCGATACTGATGCCAAAAATGCAATCAGTAAAATTTTTGTCTGTCTGTCTGTCTGTATAAACTCTATAGAAACAAAAACTACTCGACGGATTGTAACGAAACTTGGTACAATTATTTGTCATACTCCTGAGATGGTTATAGTATACTTTTCATCACGCTACAATCAATAGGAGCAGAGCAGTGAAGGGAAATGTTGTCATTTTGTTTAAACGCGCTAATCTCAAGAACCGCTGGTCCGATTTAAATAATTCTTTCAGTGTTAGATAGTCCATTTATCGAGGAAGGCTATAGGCTATATATCATCACGCTAAGACCAATAGGAGCGGAGCACCACTATTCCACGCGGACGAAGTCGCTGGCAGAAGCTAGTATATAATAATAATATAGTATTGGTTGATTTAGAATAGTTAACAAACACAAAGAGCAACATTTCCTAAGACTAAATCTTTAATTAAAGCAGATTAGTGTCTTCAGTGCCTGATTACTATTGCAAGCGCGGGGCCCGCAGAAAATTTGATCGAGGGGCCCTTGATCTGCTATGTGTCTTAAGTGTATAGTGGTAAAAAATAACATTCAATACGCGTGTATGGATGACATATACGATACGACGACGGGTAGTAATACCACCAATTTTCTGAATCCGAGCTACTTTGTGATTTTTTCAAATTCCATAAAGCGATACACGTCGTTCTACCTATTATTCCATTTTGCCATATTTTCCTAACTCAGTAATGTCGTTTTGGAAGGAAGATATGAGTTATTTAGTTATTTTACCATGGCATATATCAGATAACCTATAGGGTTTACTGTAGATGACAGCGCGAGCTAAGTGAACCCGATTTTTTTAGCATGAATATTATAGGGTTTTTTCAATAAATAGTATCAGAAAAAAAATGTCAAATAAATAGGAATACGCAATTGGAAGCGCGAGCGCAGCGAGCGCGAATTTTCGTCAGCGAGACAATAAAATAATAAAATTATAGGGAATAAATAATATTTGTTTTTCGCCAAGAATTTCAGGGTTTCCCTGACTGTTGACTAATCTCGATGCTTTCTCTAATCAACTCTTGCTTCCTTGAAATTCACGTTTTTCGTTTTTTCGTTTTTCGTGTGGGGGCCACAGGTCTTCAATTATATGTATTTATGCAACAAAATACGCTCACGCGAGGCCCCTTTAAGCGCGGGGCCCGTAGCAATCGCTACTCCTGCTACGTGGTTAATCCGGCACTGAGTGTCATCGAATTCCTAATAATTTTTAGTCTCAAAAACGCATTTCTTCAGAGGTAACACGTGTAGTAGCAATAATTTTCAGGACAATGTCAATATTGGGGTAAACTTCAGTTATTTTTTTCTGTTAAATTTAAACCTATTTCAGCACCGAGATGACATTAAGTTCTTCGGACAATTCCGCCCTGCCCTTATATATTATGTATAAGTCAAAGCCTACAGCTATAAAGGTAATATATAAGCGTAAAGTGAATGAGTTGACGAACGTAATGAAACATACGTACATGGGGTATGCACCGAGCGGTAGCGGTAGGTATACGATATTTTATAGTGTAGCGTTTGGAGAATCTCTGTGTTTCTACCATAAATATATTATGCGAATATACATCCATGGTTTCTACAGAAACCGAGCTTGAAGTGTTTCAAGCAAATTAAAAAATATTGCTCGGGTTGTTGCGCGAGGCCCCTGCAAGAGCGAGGCCCCGGGCGAGTGCCCCGTTCGCCTCCCCCTAAGGCCGCCTCTGTTTACATTCATTCACATTCACCAGCCTATATATATACGTCCCACTGCTGTGCATATGCCGCCTCTCAATTAAATGCAATGTTAAAAAAAATTGCTGAGCTGGCGGCCTCTTGGGCCGGGGCCCTCTTGGGTCGGGGGCCCGTGGCATTTTGCCAGCCCTGCCACCCTATAGTTACGCCACTGTCCTGAGGGAAGTACCGGGCCTGCGGACGGTGAGCTATGGGTGGCTCGCCGTCCGGTAAGGACCAGACCCGCGTCGACGGCGCGTTCGTGTTCCACGCGCGCCTCAAAGTGATGTCAGCACCATTGATGGGGCTCTCCCCCAGGGTCATAGCCTGCCGGGGCTGCGGTATGTTCGAAAGAGTTACCGCGCCCCCGGACTCGAGAACGGCTGGGCTGATGTACCTGATTTTTGTTTTGAAATGTTTGTCGTAGTCCAGGGAAGGTTTAAACGGCGAGAAATAGTTAAGATCGATGTAGCTGATACGAAGTTCACCGGGTCATCATCACTACATAGTATAAAACAAAGTCGCTTTCTCTGTTCCTATATCCCCATGTATGCTTAAATCTTTAAAACTACGCCACTGTTTACCAACTACGTGTTTAACGAGGAAGGTTTTTAGGGTTCCGTAGTCCGACAAGAAACTCTTATAGTTTCGCCATGTCCGTCTGTCTGTCCGCGGCATAGCTCCGAGGTTCTTGATACTAAAAAGCTGAAATTTGGTATGGCTATGTATATTGATCACGCCGAAAAAGTGGTAAAATAAAATTTGGAAAAATATTTTTTTTTAGGGTAGCTCCCAAACACGTAAAGTGGGGATGAATATTTTTTTTCTCGCGTACCCCTCCGTGTGGGGTATCGTTAGATAGGTCTTTCAAAAATATTGGTGTGTGAAGACCATTTTTTGGTTAAGCGAGCCATTTGCGAAATATCTAGCTTTTCAGTGCAAATTTTTGTTCGATACGAGTTACCCCCCCTCTAACTTTTGAATGGCTGTACCTAGAAATGTGAAAAAAATCACAGACGTAGTACATGTAATGAACTTACAAGGAAAACTATCACGGCTAAGTAGGCTTAACCGGTTACAGAGTTATAGTCGACTAACTAACTCCTACTACAGAACCCTACTGCGCGTGGCCCGACACGCACTTGGCCGGGCGAAGCCGCTGGGGGGAAGCTAGTCTAGTATAATATATTTTTTGTTTCAGACCGTTGGTGCGGCTTTCTGCGCCAAAACAATGCAGTCGAACGGGAAGAGCTTTAATATTGGTATTTGGGATACAGCAGGTAGCGAAAGGTAAGCATATTATTACAGGCTGGGATTTGGGATTAATAAAATTACACCAAATACAAAATACTTTATTATTATGAGCTCGTGGCTAAGTAACAGCCGCACGGGTCGATCGATCAAAGGTTAAGCTGCGCTTGGCGCGGTCGGTCCGGGGATGACCATCTATGACATAGCGAGACTCCTCCGTGCCTCGGAAAGCACGTTAAGCTGTTGGTCCCGGCTGTCATTTGTAGATCTTTGACAGTCGTTACGGAAATTCAGAAGCCAGAAAGTCTGACAATTAGTCTTACCAAGGGGTACCGTATTACCGGATAACTGGGTTGTGGAGGTCAGATAGGCAGTCGCTCCATGTAAACCACTGGTACTCAGCTGCATCCGATTAGACTGGAAGCCGACCCCAATATAGTTGGGAAAAGGCTTGGCAGATGATGATGATCCGAGAACTCAAGCAACGTATTACTTATATATTTACTCGTATGTCCGGGTGCCTGATGTAGTTCCTTCGGGACGCGGGAGAGTCTACGGGCAGCGCTGTCTTAGGCTTGGGCACACTAGAATTTGGGGCCCTATTGGAAAGTAAAAAGAAACGAAACGAAAAAAGGGGGCGCGATTTTTTTTCAGTAATAAATATGAGCAACATAATAACAACAATATAAAAATAATTGTATGCTTAGTGTAAGCGAATATTATCGTTTTTGGGGGCCTCGTAACGACCCTGGGCACGGGCCCCGAGTGCCCCTTTTTTTTGTATGGCACCTCGCAGGTCAACCTAGAAGGTTGTCGACTGCTTAACCGGGTTTGCCTGTGAAGTGCCTTAAATGAATTTAGGGCCTCCAGCCAGGGCTTAACTTACAAAACTAAGCGACTACACGCTAAGGGCACCCCCTAGTGGGGTACGGGCCTCGGCTTAGGGCGTCGCTGGGGGAGGACAGCAAGGGACAGGCTGGATCAGAATATATGATTACTAGCTGTTTCCCGCGGTTTCACCCGCATCCCGAGGGAACTACTTAGCGCACCCGGGTAAAAAGTAGCCTATGTTGTTCCTCAGGGTCTATTCTATCTCTGTACCAAATTTCATTTATATCGGTCCAGTAGTTTTGGCGTGAAAGCGTAACAGACAGACAGACAGAGTTACTTTCGCATTTATAATATTAGTAAGGATTATAATTGGGAATTTTTAAGGTATTGGCTCAGCTCGCGGGCTGGCTTTTCGAGCCAGGGTCGGGAGGGCATCCCCGAGTGCCCTTATGGTAAAGACGGTACCGACTGCTGGTCTTATCATTATTTCGTGTTACAGATATGAAGCGATGACAAAAATTTACTACAGAGGCGCTCACGCAGCCATTATATGCTATGAACCTTCCTCCATAGCATCCTGGAATAGACTGAGGCACTGGCTGCAAGAGCTACGAGGAGTTGAAGAGGTAGGTGTGCAATTTCCTCGTCATCATATTCTCTCTGACTAGGGCTGCCATCACCCAAATCGTTGACCCTGGACTAAAACTATAAAAACCCCGGACATTTTGAATGGATTTGATTATTTCCCCGGACACTTTTTGTTATTTGTTTTAATTTTTGATTACCTTTCAATCAAGCGGGATCGGATATCAGGTAAAAAGTCCGTTATTTTTCCGGATGCTCTTTGAAAACCCGCCCGGACGCGCCCCGGACGCCCTCTAAACTAGGACAAATCCGGGGAAATCCGGACGAATGGCAGCCCTATCTCTGACTAGCTCGTTGGTCTTGTGGTGGCATAGCGCAACTAAATCTTCAATATCTTGCTGGTTTCCGAATCCTCATTACCCTCATCATCGAATTTAATTTTTAGTGTTTTTGAGGTCGGATATTTTTGGAAAAAAGTTTTTTTTTTTGTTTTATAAAGTTTTTTATGTGGTATGATGTTATGGAATAGTGAAAGCAATACACAGGCATGCGATCGCAGCAATCGCGGGTTTGCTGTTAGTAATTGAAGAGTTCCATTGTCCATCTCCAAAGGTTTTCATCAGATCCGAAGATATACTATATACCTTCCTTACAAAAAATGGATTTAAATAGCGAAAATTAACCCCATCCAAATCGGTACAGTAGTTTTTGAGAAAATTCCGGACATACATACATACGGGTCGAATACAGAACCTTCTTTTTAGGGTTCCGAAGCCAAATGGCAAAAAACGGAACCCTTATTGATTCGTCATGTCCGTCTGTATGTCACAGCCACTTTTTTCCGAAACTATAAGAACTATACTGTTGAAACTTGGTAAGTAGATGTATTCTTTGAACCGCATTAAGATTTTCACAAAAAAAAAAACAATATTTTGGGGGTTCCCCATAATTAGAACTGAAACTCAAAAATGCGTAGTGTTCTTTCCAATGGTCGAAACCTCTGTGCGCGAGTCCGAATCGCACTTGGCCGGTTTTTTGAAGTTGGTTAAAAATTGCAGCAGGTAAAATGTCGCGTTTTCCTTCTTCCAGAATTGCAAGGTATACCTGTGTGGTACTAAGAAAGACCTCCTGGACGGTGGTTACGTCACGAGAGCAGTTCCTGAAGACACAGTGGCTACATACTCCCAAGGACTATGCGGGCACTTTTTTACTTCCAGCAAAACAGCTGAAAATGTTGGTAAGTTGAGTTGAACAAATCACTACATAGTATAAAACAAAGTCGCTTTCTCTGTCCCCATATCCCTATGTATGCTTAAATCTTTAAAACTACGCAACGGATTTTGATGCGGTGTTTTTTAATAGATAGAGTGATTAATGAGGAAGGTTTTAGTATATAATTTGTCAAGTTTTTGTATCCATTAGGTAAAATATCGCGGGCGAAGCCGCTGGCGGGAAGCTAGTATAAAATAAAATAAATAAATATCTTTGGATAATTTCACACAGCGCCATCTAGCCCTAAAGTAAGCAACTAATATGCTTGTGTTATGGGTACTAGATTAACGGATATACAACTTATATACGTTTTTAAATCTATACAATATTATACATAGTAACACCCAGACCCGTCACAGAAATTAAAATTCATCTTTTCAATTTCTGCCATTAAACCACTTAGGTCCACCACTTTTACCAGCTTGCCGCCAGCGGTTTCGCCCGCGTAGACTATACGAATTCAAATTATACACAAACTTTGCCCCCCTTCTTCACCCCCTTAGGAGTAGAATTTCGGAAAATCCTTTCTTTTCGGATGCCTACGTCATACAAAGAACACACCCTCCAAGTTTCAGGTCTCTACGATCAGCGGTTTAGGCTGTGCGTTGATCCGTCAGTCATTCAGGACAAAGCATTTTATATGTTTAGATTTTCTTTGTCTTTTGAAGACTACCGTGCTCGTGGCTAAGTAAAAGCAACACGGGTCGATCCATCAAAGGTTAAGCTACGCTTGGCGCGATCAGTCCGTGGACAATCTTGTCGTACCGGGACTCCTCCGTGCCTCGGAAAGCACGTTAAGCTGTTGGTCCCGGCTGTCGTTTGTAGATATTTGACAGTCGTTACGGGCAGTCAAAACCTTGATTGGTCGACCTGTGCGGCTGTTACTTAGCCATGAGCTCCTCACTTATAATCAATCAATATATGTATATATAAAAATCAATGCCACTTTTCGTTGTAATTTTATAACTCAAGAACGGGCTCACCTATCCAAACCAAATGTTTAGGCTTTGTTCGGACTATTTAGTAGATGGTTTATGTGAAGTTTGCACAAAATCGGTCGAGCGGTTCATCTTTAATTTGAATTCATATAGCCCACGCGGGCGAAGCCGCTGGCGGAAAGCTAGTAATAGTATGGATTGCTTGATATGATAATAAAATACCTAATACCTGGTTTCCAGATGAATTGTTCCAGAAAATAGTAGATGATTGTGCGGCAGACGCTCAACTGATGAAGAACGTGGAAGACATGAGAGTACAACTCCAAAAAGACGAGGCAGCTTACAAAGCGAAGAGCAAAGACTATTGTTTCTGTTGAAAAGACCAGACGACCGAAAAGACCGGACAGAAGGACCCAAAATGTTTAAAAAACCGGAATTATAACGCAGAAATTCTGAAAAGACCGGTGTGGAAGTCGAGTAGACCAAAAAGACCGGGCACCAAAAGACCGGAATCTTATTTCAGATAAAAATTAAGGTCATTCTTCTGGAAAGACGAAGCGTCTGCAAGTTCTGTATAGCCATGAGACCAGAAGACCAAAAAGACCAAGGTTCATGTCGTATTTTAAAGCGTCGGTATTTTCTAGCTACTGTAGTTAGCTTTGTACTGTTTTTGTAAGTATAAATGAGAGAAAGTCTATGTCTAATGGCAGGTATTGGAAATTGTATATAAATAAGAGATTGTATATAACTACCCTATTCTATAGCCTCGCCATAGTCTGATAATAAAGACGAAGACATAGACTTAACCATGGGTTTTTAACTGATGCATGTATGTAATAAGAAATCTTTTCGTTTCTGACCTCATAAAACAGCCGACTTCAAAAAAAGTCGGAAGAAGTCGGTGTCTTTAATTTAATTATTTCATGGCTACCGACTTCCGAAGCTATGTACTTAAATTGGAACGAGATTTTTTTTTATTTTCAATTTAAATTATTGTGATTGATTTTTGAAGTCGATGGCTTGTCTCAATTTTTTTGTAAGAGATGGAAATGTTATCCTATTTTTCGCCTAAATCCAAAGAATGGTATCTCTAAGTATTTAATTAATTAACAAAGCTGCTATTTATTTTTAATTTTTAAAACTTAAGTCAAAGGCATCTAAAATTAATCGGTGTAGCTTAAAACATATTAAATCGCTTGGAAGCACAGTCAAAAATAAGTTGTACTAAAAAGTCTGAAACCACCAATCCGCCTTGAGCGCACGTGGTGATCAATGCTCATGCCTTCTCTGTATGAGAAGAGGCCTGTGCCCAGCAGTGGGACAGTATATAGGCTGATGATGATGACGAAATAAGACACTCCAATTTTATTTATTTGTATAGTTATTCACACTAGTTTTCCACCAACGGCTTCGCCCGCGTGGTCTACACGAATTCAAATTAAAAATGACAGAGTTCCATACAAACTTTGCCCCCCCTTTTCACCCCCTTAGAGGTAGAATTTCGGTAAATCCTGTCTTATCGGATGCCTACGTCATACAAAGAACACACCCTCCAAGTTTCAGGTCTCTACGATCAGCGGTTTAGGTTGTGCGTTGATCCGTCAGTCATTCAGGACAAAGCATTTTATATGTATAGATTATGTGCTAGAGTTGTTCAGTATCTGAGTGTATCTATGTTTGTAATGTGAGGCAATAATTTGTAAAAAAATGAATGTAAAAATGTTTAATCTATATTTTTAATAACGTTAAATATTGTAAGTAAAATTAAAGCTTTATATTTGCTACTAAAAGTATTGTATTATTTTCTTTATTACATAAACAGATAAGTCTCCGCGCCGCTCCGACTAGATACCGCGCTTCCTAAAAACAACAGCTCCGTGAATTCGGCAACTTATTATTGTAGTGTGTGTAAGTAAACCCAGTGGTTTTCTTATTTTTTCTAGTATTATTTTCACTACAAAAACTGGCATTGTACTTCGGATTATGGCTAAAATTATTTAAATCATTCGGGACGCCTTTCTTGCAACGGGATTGGCTTCGGACTGACTCGGCTATGCCGACTTCGGCATAGTATTTGTTGCCGCAGTTTACAAGTACACCAGCGGTATCTAGTCGGAGCAGCGCGGAGACTTTCATTAATCTAGCTATCCCGGCGACCTTCGTACCGCCTAATCAGTCAATTTACAACAACTAAAAATAAAAAAAAACCGTTTCCAGATTTTGTGATAATGAGTAACAAATTTCTTTAACAGACACCAAGTTTTCCCTTAATTCGACACCAAGGATTCCCTTTTAATCGACCGGTAACTTGACAATACAAATAAAAGCTTGATGATTTTTCCAATGTGATATGCATACTGAGATCATCGCCAGTAGGAAGGGAACAAAGACAGGAGCAACCTACACACAAAACTTGGTACAATTGTTCCGCTATCTCAATGAGGACTTCTGCAACATTATGCAACCCTGGTACTTGTTACGTGTATTATTACAAAGTAACTAACTGGTGGGTAGTTGAAGAAACATCACAGCGGTGTCTCTTCTATTTTATGATATCCTAGTAGTTTTCGTGAGCAAATATCGTGATTTGTCCGATAAATGTTGAATTTTTATTATTGTGCTATCTCTCTCTCTCAATGCGGACAGAACTTCTGCAATGTTATGATGCCCTGGTATGTTCCATGGCATTTACAAAGTAACGGGTGGGCAAAGATTATTATTAACCTACGGGGGGGTAGTTGAAATCACAGCTAGCGGTCGCTTTCATTCTATGATGCCCTAGTACTTTTCGTGACGAAACATTGTAATTGAAACATAACAGCGTTGACTCTTCTATTTTATGATGTCCTAGTACTTTTCGTGACGCAACATTATAGTCGAAACATAACAGCGGCGTCTCTTTTATTTTATGATGCCCTGGTACTTTTCGTCACCTAACATTGTTTAGTTGAAACATAACAGCGGTGTCTCTTTCATTGTATGATGCCCTAGTACTTTTCGTGACGCAAAGCGTTATTTACCAGGACGACATGACAGGCCGGTCTCGGATCTTCGTAAAAAATAATTATATTTTTCCTCATGACTTTTTTTTCGATGTTTTTTATAGTTATTCTGCTAGTGTTTGAACAAACCCTACTTTGTTTTATTTAAATAGATAAATGAGGAAATTAACTTTTCCATAGACTATTATGTGAGTTTGTCATTCATTCTGACAGATCTTGAATGACAGTTATTCCGTTTCACGTAAAGTAAAGTAACAGGTATTTTGTATTAGGATAAAAAAATAAAACACGAATATTTGTTATTGTTATTTAATATATCCCGCATCATAATATATTAATTTAATTCTACGTCATATGTAGGTTGCTAAGATAGGTACAGAGTATATTCATCTTATTTTAATGTACAATAATAAATATCATTGTCAACTCGTTAATCACAAATACACCATGAAAAATAACAGTTTTTTTTTTCATTTCAAATATTGTGTGGAAATACTTTTTTTTAATCTGTATTGATAGAATAGAGGTTGATTGTGATCTGTCACTGTCAAAATGACAAGGGAATTTTCTTTTTTTATGTGAAACATTAGCACGGTTTCTTCACAAGACGTGGCGGTGAATGACATGACGCTCGCTTATGCCGTCATAGCTATTTTTAATAACTGGGTTGTAGGCAGTCGCTCCATGTCAAAATACTGATACTCAGGTCCATCCAGTTAGACTGGAAGCGTAACATAGATGCGAATATGGTGGAAAAGGTAGACGCACAGGGCCTCACTACAATATTGATCGACTATCAATCAATAGAATATAAGACCACTATTAGTCAGTTGAAAATCGTACGACGATCGGTCAGTTCAATTGTTAAGAATATTAACCATTTCTCATTGAAGTGTAGAAGTACAACATTAATCCTTCTTTCTATTTCAATGCAGCATCTATCTAATGCTTTATCATGATTTTTAACTATAATGTCTGCTTCACGCATTGAACATGTTAAAACGACTACCCTATTTTTGAAAATTGATTCATCTTGATGTAGAAAATCGTACGACACCATCTACCCGTAGCTTTTCTTTCTAGACACAGAATTTTGACATAAAGTCTATATAAGTAATGTCAAAAATCTATCTTTAGTAAGCAAATCTATGGATAGAGACAGCCGTAGGCAAGCGTAGTGTTAGACGCCCTGCGGGATATTCGAAAGAGTTACCGTGCCCCCGGAACGTAAGGGTCGAGGAAGTAATGGATGGGTTTTAGACAGTAAGAGTCTGACACACTCTGCCGCCCCACCTACGCTGGGAGGAGACAATTGATAATTTTCCAACCGAAAAAAAAAAATAGTGTAGGGACGCTCTCCGATGCTCTCAAGATGACGATCTGCGAAAGGATGCATGTGTCAAGCTGAAGACCGGGTTAGGGGAGGCATAAATCCAACATTAAACAAGAATAGGCTAATAACATTTTGACCGAATATTGATCAGATAAAAATGAGTTAGTAATTTAATTTTGAACGACTGATAGTCAGTTGAAAAATCGAACGACTAATAGTCAGTTGAATATTGACCGACTAATAGTCAGAAAATAAATAAGTATTTCCACATAATATTCTTCATTAACGTCAATAGTATAACGTAAAGATAGTTTAAACTTAATGTCAGATGTAACGTAACAAGCATACGCATTACTTATAAGTTATACTTATAGCTAATTACATACTACAATATCTCACCTAATTATTATATTTACGCGAAATCATTAAAATTATATCAGGGGGGGTATAAAAAATAACTAACTTATAGACGCAAGAGTGATTTTTGAACGAAAAACGTTACGTTTTTTTTGTTTATTTTTGACATTGAGCTGTTTGAGTAAATGTCATCTTTTTGAACGTTCCGATCAAAAATTACTTTTTTTGTCTTTTACAGTATGGTTATATATAATAAGACCTTAACATCACAATAATGATATAAATATTAAAAAGATGAAGATGTAGGGAAGTTTAAAATCACTAACTTGTTCTGGTCGTTTTAAGTTCGAAACATCACAATTTTTATAGAAAAAGTAATAAAAATTAAAAAAAGCTCAATCTCTTGTCACTACCAAAATTTCAAAAGTGTGCGTTTTGAAAAAAATTTTTTCGTAGAAAAAAAATCTTTTTTTGAGCTCTGAAAATAAAACCTATTTCTACTACAACACCCATGGACGGTAGAAATAAGGGGGTAAAAACAAGAAAGAAATGTGCTATATACTTAACCTTTTTTTAAAGATTTTTTTTAAAAGTTATTTTTTTAATTACCCAACTGAATTTTGAAGAGACTGAAATAATAGTTTTTAAGAAGTTGTTACTAGCGGTACGAAAAATAAAAAATCTACTTTAAACACCTATTGCGTCATTATTGCTGTGTTTTTTTAATTATTTTTACTATTTTGTTGACAAAAATCGAAGTGCTTTTCGTCTTTCCACATTTCTACGTTATTTTTACAAAATTTACTCTTATAAGTAATAAAGAAAAAATCAGCAAAACATTCCGTGCATTTATAAAATGCACGTTTTCACCGAGTAAAAAACGAAAACGAAAAAACTCGCTACATGAAAGAAAAAAATCATTTTTACAAAAAAATAAATTAATATCACGTTAAGTAAAAATTCTTATAGAATCATTACCAACAAACCCAGGGTGCAACTTCGATTTTTATCACAAAAACGATTATCATAACATATTGCTAATCAGGATTTTTTAAAATAAATAGCTACGACATCGAAACACGAGTACAGACACCAAATCCTACATAAAATGGTTTAAGCCAGCAAAAGTTTACGTTTAGAATGGAACTAGGTACTGCTCGCGACTTCGTTAATAAACATTTAACATTTTTTGAGTACAGTGAAAGGGGATTGCAAAAGACCTTTCACTTCTGTTTAATATATTTTTTTGTACATTAGATTATTATTTTCTGTGTAAAAATGACAATCTCAAGTCTTGCATCATTACACTTCTGTACCATGACGGCCGTCGGGCGGATTTGAGAACACTCTGAAACTAGCACATATCAAGCGAATTAATATTTTATTCACTAACGCAAACAGACGAGTGTCAATTAGTGTGAACTCGTAATTTTCAGATTTAGAAATTGTAAATGACGACTTCACATTAATGGTATAAAAATTAAAAATTGACTGTACCTACCAAAAATATTCACTGCTTAAAATACATATCGTATTAAAAATATTTAGTATGGTTGTCATACGTAATATTTCATATCAAATAATAATCTAATCTACAAGAAATATATTCTCCAATGTCTTACTTGATTACAGACTCATAATAGGTCGACTTTTTTCGATGTAAGTCGCGAGCATTCGACTAATGATGCCACTAAGATGGAGTTCGCAATAAAATGTACAACCGGCGACTTCCTTCAAATGTTTACTATTTAAAATCACAACAGTTTTAATCCCATCATGGAGTATTATAGTATTGACTGTAATCACAGCTAGACAACTGTCAAATTGACAGATGTCATCATTTTTTCTTGTACTCCTTGCCTATATATTATTTCCACATCAAAGTTCACATACTATCTAGCTGTTGAAATAGTTTTTCTTGATTATTTTTGC
The DNA here is from genome assembly GCA_963891755.1 of Pyrrhia umbra. Taxonomy (NCBI): domain Eukaryota; kingdom Metazoa; phylum Arthropoda; class Insecta; order Lepidoptera; family Noctuidae; genus Pyrrhia; species Pyrrhia umbra. Next base: position 1,142,704 of record OY982946.1, read on the forward strand.
TGGCTCAATCCGAAATGACAAATAAAGGGACAGATCATAGATTTTTATTTATTTATACATTTCAAAAAATATGTATATCATTATATTTTTCATGTCAACCGTAGCTTTGTGTATAAAACACAAATTCTTAGCCTTCTTTGGGACATTTTACTATAAAACATCAAAAATCTAGCTCATTCTATAAAATAAAAATAAAAACAACTACGTGCATGCGTGCAGACGTTGCAAAAATTTATTTAAAATGCGGTATTTAACATGTTAGCGTCAGATTTAAACGTGCCTATCATTTTCGGCGATATTTTTATGACGTATACTCAGGCATTGGCCAAATTTATCCACGGTAATTTTTGGGTTTAATTCAGTTGATATTAGGAGGCACCCGATACCCGATTTTCCACCAAAGCATTTTTTCTTTCTGCCATTTTGATCGTATTTTTTTTATTTCACGTTGAAACCGCTCTTGATCGAATTGAACGATGGATAGACTTCCAAAAGTATTCTTAAATAATGTCTTAATTCTAAATACAACTCGCATTTCTCACTTCGTTAGGTATTTACTTTGAAAAAGTCTACGCATCGCCGTTTTTGTTGTTTTTTTTCGATATTTTTTTCTTTTTTAAGATTTTTTTTCGCAAATTATTTTTGCAATCATTTGGACGCACACTAAAGGACATAAGAACGGAAACACACTGAGTTACACTTATTCATGTCTATACTATATTTTTTCTTATAGTTTTACATGTATTTTAATTTTATACACAAATATTTCAGGGAAATATTGTATTGCGAATCAGATACTTTGTATCTATTTTATTATTTAATAAAAAAAACAATCTACGTCATCAAAAAAGAAATAAAAAAGAAACTAGTTTTATTTATTAGCATAGCTAAGTTATTCGTACCAAGATATGTATTTTTTTATTATTATTATAATTAAATTCCAGAGAAAAAAATATTTGTCATATAAAATTTCAAATACACATTAAAATTTTAAGAAAAACGTATTTTTAGAAACGTCCTTAGAGGATTACATTTTAGTCTGAATTCTTGGTGTTATAATTTATCTGAAATAGACGGATGTCATAATGCGAAAAGAGGAAAAATAAATAAAGTAAAAAAAAAATATGTGTTAAACATTTTTTGGCACTCGCCTCGTTGAGAATGGTGTGTCTGTTTTTATTGTTATTTATATCAATTAACAAAAAAAAACATACCTCACCCACATTTTTTATATCATCACCATCCTCTAAAAAAATATCTGAAGATATTTAAATTAAACTTGCAAAAATATACAAAAATAAAATCAAAAAAAATATTAAAAAACGCAAAAAAAAACACACCATTCTCAATCAATTGTGACTAAAAACAAAAAAAATAAGGCATCCTAGTTAGTTATCAAAGTTCGAAATACTATATACTTTACAGTAGACATACATATATATCCAATTCTACGTTATATATAATAAGGATTACTTTATTTGGTGTTCTTGGGAACTTACTATACTTATTCAAGGAATAATTAAACAAAAAAAATAATACAAAAACATTAAAAAAATAACAAAAAATTAATTGCAACATCCTATCTAACTTACATTTTTGTTTTTTTTTTGTTATCAATAATTATATATTTTGCATTTTTCACCTATCTAAATAACTTATATAGAGCGAAGCCTTAATATTAGTTTATAATATGGTTATATGAAGGAAGTAGGTTTGAAAAGGCAGCGACCGTTTGGGTCGGCATTCAATATATATGGTTATATATATGTCTACAAGCACTTAGGCAAATACGATTTTTCTAGCATATATGTTATCTATAATCTAAATTTGACTAGCTAACATTATATTTGTGATAATAGAGGTTGAACCTCGAGGGGGTGTAAATTGGGTATACAAAAATGAAAAAAAAAAAAACTGTTTGCAAAATATCGACAAGATATTTTTAGTTTTTTTTCAGAAATCTCAATTTTTTTTTGATTATTGATTTAAAACAGTTTTTTTCACGTAGGTATATATTTTATAACAAAAAAAATCTGAAAAAAAAATCATAGTCGTATTTTTTATTCCATTTTTGTATACCCAGAATACGCCACCGCCTTCCATGATTGACTGAATGCCCAAATTGACGCAACAATTCTCCTTCCCAAAGATTTTTCACACTTAATCTAAAAATCTAAATACATTTTTTGGTGTCTGACAGCTGTCAAAATCACCCTAACCTACCTGGGTATATTATACTCAATGTTTTATGAATATTTCTAAAAACTAATTTACTTTTTATTTTTTGCATTCCGTCAAAACATTCCCCTGCATAAATATATACTATAATTAAATATTATAATATATATTTTTTGTTATGTTAAAATATCTTGTTTTCATATCATAATATTTCAAGATATGTTCAAAATTGTTGTGATCGACATTAGACTGTTGTTTATTTGAAACGATATTCTGTAAAATTCATGATCGATGTTACTAGAGTAATCTGACATCTCAATTACCTAATGTTTGAGTAATAACACGTATTTATTCCACACAGCGTAAGCCATAAAAATAAATTTGTGAAAATCAACGAAAACAACCATTCCATTTTATGATAATCAAAATGTATATAATTTGCTTGTAATTTCTGTAGCTTTTTTTCATGAATACCCGTTCAGATTTTCAGCGAAGAACTTATTCCTTAACCGTCACTTAATATGAATAATACAACTAGATTTTTTTATCAAGAATTTATATACTTACTAACATTTTTTTTATATATACACCCGGTAAAATACGGTCGGAAAATCAAGTGCGAAGTGAAGATAGATTTTTATTTTATTTTTCTTACACATTAAACACACAAGGTCTTACTTTAGGGGACATTTTTATATATTGGTGTTGAGTTATAAATACGTTTTATGTATTTCTAAGGACAATGCAGCCAATTAGAGGCTAAAACTAACAAAATATAGAGCAACGCTCTGGTTTTCGTTGGAGAAAAGTTCCCGACTAACACGAGACAGCACAGACATATTTATATACTAAATATACATACATAAATAGATAATATATACAAACATATAAAAAAAAAGTTGATAGTTAGAGAATAAGTGTGAAAATTCTTCAAGTTATGAAATAAACTTTATAATGTAGAATAGTTTTAGTATATAGTAATATATTATAATATCTTATTTATAAGATTCTAGCGATATGTCTGCCAAATTTTTACTACGCTGAAGATATAAATAAAAAACAGCTAAATTTTTGAAATAAAAAATCTAACAGTCCAACCTAAATGTTTCAATGATTTTTGTTACTTTTATTTTAGTTAGTAAAATGTTTTTTTTTTGTATAATTTTATTATTATATTTTCTCTCCAAAGTCCCGGTTTAAACGCAGGTTTATTACACAGTACTAAAGGCATTTTAAGACTAACAAGTCTTCAAGTCACAGCGTGTCAGGATGAAGACATATCTTCGAAAAAAATTATTCGAAGATAATTTTTTTTTTGTTTCGTTGTTGAAAAACCGTTTAATTGCCTCACCCAAAATATTATACGCCCAACCAACTAATAGAAAAGTAACAAAAAAACATTCAAACACATATAATATAGTTTTTTTAATTTAATAATTAATGTATAAAATACGATTTTTTTATACAAAGACGCGTCAGACGGCACAAGCGTACCGTCGACTAAAATGCTTCAAAAAAGACGTTCCCAACTACAGCGTTTTGGTATTTTTTTTACAAACACTAGCCTCTGTCGAGGAAAATATGAAAAGGAAATAGAGAAAAAACTCTCTCAGGAAAGAAAAACTAAGAAAAAAAATAGAAGTAGCCGAAATCACGCTTTCTCAGCGCCGTTCAAACATTTTTTTATTTATTTGAGTGAAAAGAACTTTTTTTTTGTTATAATTTCCTCTAACTACAGTAAACGGGTATTATACTTACAATCTAGGCAATAAATATTTTTTTCTTTTCACTTATACGTTAATATTAATAAATAAATCTAATTTTTTTTTCTCTACTTTTTCTCGGATCAGTAGTGTATCTTTTATCTAGACACAACCTTTTTTATAACAGTATTTTTTTTATTTTACGGATTTCTGAATTTGGCAATGGCTTTCCAGAAAGAAAAAAAAATTGTGACTAAAATTAGAGATGGGCGACTTTGAAAGTCGACTTCGATTCATGAAAATGTCGATTTTTCCGACTTGTATACTTCCTTCACTTAACTAATTGAAACTCTGAAAGTGTGCGCATAAGAGAAAGAACAGATTTCTCGATGTTTTTAATTATAAGTAAATTGCCGTTTAACCTCGTCTAAAGACGTTTTTGAGTCGTATCGAACGACTTCGAACTTCGACTTTCACAACATCAAGAGTTGAAGTCGAGAAACCGACGTACAACTCGCATCAAGCTCTACTAGTAGAAATAAGTCGACAATTGCGACTTAATAAAACTTCCTCCGTTTAAAATGCTTTCCGACTTCGAATCGGAAAAGTCATAAAGCCGACTTCTCTTCAAGCCCATCTCAAAAAAGTTTGTCATTATCTATTCATATTCTATCATTCCTAGCGTCCTCGGCATATACATATAAAAGTTTTTTTTTTTATAAAATTTTTCTCACTCCGGTGTTTTGTCCTATTTTTTTACTACTAAACATATCTCCAAAAATCTAATTTTTTACTCAATAGTTTTTTTTTCTTATTTTTTAACATGTACTGACAGATGGATCGACCGTAAAAAAAAGTTTTTATTCTCATCAATAAAATTTTCTCGCAACCCCAATTTGGCCCGCGTGTTGATACTTCCTTAGATCTAACTTATAAACGATACTTATATTTAATTTCTATATATTTTCTAAAAGTAAGTTTTATACGCTTTTACCTTGCACTCATAAGAAGCGATAGAGTAATCTTTCGATATTTTTGACTCACATTTTTTTTACTTTTTTTTTCTTATGTTTCGTCCCACAGAGTTTGGTGGTGATCCGTTTTACCGCGCGAACGCATTCCTGTTGTATATTTCTTGTTTTCCCCAAACAAAAAATACAAATATAAAAAAAAAAACAAAAAAAAAGATAAACGTAAAATATCATTAATTGACTAGACTCGAATGATATTTTTATGATTTATCATTTGAAAAAAAAAAACAGATGTGCCTACAGCGTTTTTATAAGTTCAAGATTTCTTAGAAAGTTCCTTAATATTAATTTTAAGACAGCCAAATGTCTTTTCTTCAAGAATATACAAGAAAAGTTAAATTAATCTATTTTTTTCTTTACATAAATAACAAACAACATTTTTAGTTTTTTTTTTAACTGAATACAACAGAAAAATCTTTGAGTTTTTCACTAAAAATATGACTAGATTTCTGGTAACAACAATAATATTTCTTTGAGAAACACTTGTGATTCCAAAAACGTGATTTAAAACTTTTAAAATTAACAAAAAATCACATGGTTTTTTTTAATGTCAACTCGAAAAAGTTTTAACAAAAACATTTGTCTTTCAACGATTAAAAACTTAAAATTAAATTACTTAAATACACATTAAAGTAGGTTGGAAGCTAGCCACATAATTGTAAACTTGTTATTTACTTTTAAAAACATATTTTGTAAAAAACATGATAATACGATGAGTAAAAAATATATCGCAAAACATCAAATAATAAAAAGAAAAAGCAAAAATCTTGAAATTAATTAATTAAATCTAAAAAACACCAAATAAATAACGCATAACCTTAATTTAAAGAAATAGCCTCTGAGTAATAAATATAAAATTGAGCCTCACAAAAAGAGACTCAAAAAAATAATAAACAGAATATTTACACAGCATACCTTTACATAGAAGAGATAATTTATTAACTGAATCAGTACAAGAATTCGATAGCGTATCAATGCTAATACATTTAAAATTAAATAAGACAGACGAAAATACCAAAAAATACATATAAAAAATACTATTAAGCGTATATAGCTATGTTTACACTACGACATCATACCATACCCTCAGTGAATACAGTGAGTATCAATGTGATGTACAAGGTTTAGGACATTTATTGTAACACGAGAAAAGTGTCAAGACAGCGGCATCACAAAGAAACAGTTAAAGTGTGAACAGCATAGACATACAGTCACAATTTCTATCGTAGTATAAACTTAGCTTCACAAAAATTTACGACAGTAAAACCAAAATACAATCCACAGAAATTTAAACGAAAAAAAAAGCCTTTTAAAAAAAGACTCAAACGAAGAGACTCAAACTAATTAAAACCAGTCTTTTTGCACACAACAACAGGATCCAGGCGGCTGATATCTTCGTCCTCACACCAGGAGGCTGGGAGCGAGCCATTCGTCTTCACCGATCTGGAAATTTTAGAAAAGAAATCATTATTTAGCCCTATTAAACCGTATGGTAGAGAAGTACTTGTGGCGTTAAGGCTACATCACTGTTAATATAAAGTTTAAATAAATAAAAAAAACATTCTTTTTTAATTACAACCGAGCTTTAAAACAATGAAAATCCAACTTCAACATAGTTGAGAAAAGTGAAAATGATATCATCATCATCCGCCTAGCCTTTTCCGAACTATGTTGGGGTTGGCTTCCAGTCTAAACCAGTGCTTTACATGGAGCGACAGCCTATCTGACCTCCACAACCCAGTTACCAGGTAACACGTTACTCCTAGGTAGGACTGCTTGTCAGACTTTCTGGCTTCTGACTACCCGTAACGACTGTCAAAGATCTACAAATGACAGCCAGGAGCAACAGCTTAACGTGCTTTCCGAGGCACGGCAATGTCATTAATTATATATTAATAAAAAATATAATATCACTTACAGGCTGCACTTGGAAATGCTGCACCGGATAATGCAGGACCTGTGGGGGCTGGGACATAGCCGCGACCCCCCCCACAGACCCCACACCCCCAACTCCGGCCCCCAGGGCCCAGGGGAGCTGGACCCCCCCCATGCTGGAACAGGCAGTAGTGTTAGCCCACTGGTTGTACTCCTTACTGAAAATATAAATGAAATGGGACTTAGTCCCACTGTCTCAGGGATTTTTTTAGTAAATATATTTTACACAAGTTGAAACAAGTTGAAGAATCATATTGCTTTTATGGAAAAAGTGAGGGAAGTGGGGGTTTAGAATTTCAAAGTATAGTTACTAGGTTATGTGGGGTATCGTATGAAAGGCCTTCATTTGCACATTCTAATATATTTTTTGTTTTCTTGTGGTAGGGGAGCCCACGATGCTAAATGGGGATTTACTCGAGCGTCATAGAGACCTATTGGGATGCAAAGCTTAGATGATAAGAAGAAAAAAATGTTATATAATGTATCGTTTTCATCGGTGGGGGGAGCAGCTATAGATTTTCAAAAATGTAAAAAAAATCTTTTGCATGGACATAATCGAGCGCGTCAGATATTGATAGCATCAATGTCCTACGTATTTTTAAGAATGTATGTATGTTAATCTGATCGTTTGCATGATGGGGGTGGTCCTACGTAAGGGTTGAAAATGAAAAAAAAAATAATTTAATCGAGCGCGTCAGATTTTCTAAGGGGGTGTTAAGTGAACCTAAAAAAACGCTCTCAATCAATAATCTGACGATTTCGATGTGACGCAAACTCGTGGCCATTATTATAATGTGCAAAAAAAAATCGCCATTTTGAAATACTCGAGCGCGTCAGATTAAGATATATATGGTTAGGTTATATGTAGGGATTCGCCTAATCTGACAAAAAAACATTTTTATTCAAACCATTGGACTTAATTAATTGAAAAGCTCAGGAAATAGCATGCAAATAAAAACGTGTACGTTTGTTAAGTAGAATACTACAAGTATTCTCGAAAATATTTTTTTTTAAATGCTCAAAAAAATATTTCTTTTTATAATTAATTGATTAATCATCATCTTCATCAGTAGAATCATCTTCATCTTTTTCGTGCTCGAACAAAAAAAAAACCTAAACGAAAAGCCAAAACGTTGGAAATACTGTTAATAATATTATGCCACGAACGAGTCTGTTCTGTGTCATCAGCTGTGAAGGCGTCATAGCAACCGAAACCAGAGTAGGGACGGAGTGAGATAGTAATAGATAGAGAAAGAGTGAGAGGGGAATAGAAACGCGGAGAGGATAATCATCATCACGCAGCTGCACGCATTAAACTTTATCGACGAATTTTTGTTACTTCGGCTTGTGGAAATGGTCAGATTATATATTTTTCGTTATCCTTGAATAATTTACTACAAAATAAAAAAAATATCAGCCACGCTCGAGAATGTCGAGATGACGTTTTTTTTTTACAACTTTTCCGCCCTCCCCTTTCTTTGCGTCACTCTCAAATTGTCAGATTAGTGGAATATACACTTTTTAGCATGTAATTAACTCACCCTACCTTAATCTGACGCGCTCGAGATTGTCTGATGATCGATTTTTTTTTACTAATCTGATCCTTTATCCTTGACGCGCGTCCTTATATATGGGTACTCAAACGGGTACAAGGTATCCCCCTGTATATTAATCTGCCGCGCTTTAGTAAATCCCGAAATCCCTACTAGGGCTCCCCTACCATTGTATGTCTTTTAATTTTCAAAATATAATGAAATCCGCACAAAAAATGACCGTTATCTCCGAAGTTTGAGATGGGAAAAATCTGAAATAATTTGCGAACTATAATCCTAAGTATCGCAATTTTTAAGTAATCAGCAATTTTCTAACACTGAAAGAATTTTTGAATTCGGACCAGCGGTTCCCGAGATTAGCGCGTTTAAACAAAATGGAGTAACTTCTCCCGTTTTCCCAACATTTCCCTTCACTGCTCTGCTCCTATTGATTGTAGTGTGATGAAAGTATACTATAACTAGCTCAGGAGTATGACAAATAATTGTACCAAGTTTCGTTAAAATCCGTCGAGTAGTTTTTGTTTCTATAACGTTTATACAGACAGACAGACAAAATTTTTACTGATTGCATTTTTGGCATCAGTATCGATCTCTAATCACCCTCTGATAGTTATTTTGGAAATATATTTCATGTACAGAATTGACCTCTCTACAGATTTATTATAAGTATAGAAGAAGATAATATTCATTCCAAAGGTCGGACCCATCGGTGCGCGAGTCCGACTCGCACTTGGTTGGTTTTTTTAAATTGAATTCGTATAGACTGGTGGAAAGTTAGTGTAAAAATAAATAGCTGATATTAATAGATATGTACGTACCCCATATACTGTTGCTGGTAGCCAGCGAAGGCCTGGCCAGCATAGGTGTATCCTTGCACCCCCTGGACTCCTTGCAGGAACCCGCCTAGCTGTTGGGGGTAGGTGTTGTACCAGTAAGAGGTGGGGGGCACACCACCAGTGTATGTAGCTCCGAAGGGACTGTACGCCGTTGGAATCTGAGGGAAAAGGCATAGATTTAGATATTTTGATAATTAGATTTACCTATCCTGTAATGCCGACACTAACTCCGACAACAACGCCAAATTCGACCCCCATACTAAATCTAACGCCGACGACGCCAACTCCAAGACTGACAACAAATCTGACGGCGACGCGTACATGGAAGACAAACACGATGGCGATGCAAACTCCGACACCGATGCTTACTCCAACGCTGACGTCTAGGCTGATGCCTACGCCATACACGACGCCGAAGCCAACATCGACACCGACAGCTACTCCGAAATTCCAACTCCAACGCTAACGATAACTCTAACGTTGTCATACCCAATGCCGAAGCCAAACATGACGAAGATTTCAACTCCGACGCTGACCCTAACTCCGACTCTGATGCCAACTAAATTGTCGACACCGTTGCCAACACCACTTCCAACGACACCAACTCTGTTTTCAACTCCCAACGTAGAAATTTATATAAAAAAAGATTTTTTTAAAACAAGCTTTTATATAAATGCTCTAAAAAGAAGAAAATCACAGGAACTGCTTCAAAATTGAGTTGCAAGATTCCACCCGAACATACATAGTTTCATACATACATTGCAAGTTAAATAAAAGCTTTTAAAAACCTACTAAAACCAACTCCAATGCCGATGCCGATATCACCTCCAACGCCACCGCCAACTACGACACTAACACTACGCCGACGTCATACTTGATACCGACGCCAAAAAGTGACATCAGCCCGTCTCGAATCACATCCGAGGCCTTGTTCACAGTTGTCTACACTAATATTATAAAGAGGAAAACTTTGTTTGTTTGTTTGTTTGTAATGAATAGGCTCAAAAACTTCTGGACCGATTTAAAAAATTCTCTTCACCATTCGAAAGCTACATTATCCACGAGTAACATAGGCTATATTTATTTCTAGAAATAACTAGGGATCCCTACTAAAACTTGAATAAAGTAACCCAAAGTGTAAAAAAAATGACCACGCGGGCGAAGCCGCGGACGGAAAGCTAGTATTTAGTAAAGTAAGCAGTAGATACGTCATGCTGACCTGGCCCTGCGCTTGTGCGTTGTTGGGGTCGCCAGACTCCTTGCCCCAGGAGCACTTGACGGGCTGCCCGTTGACATCAGTGTTGTGCACGGCGACGATAGCGTGGGTCGCACTCTCCTTTGTAGAGAATCTGAGGATAAACGTAGAATTATTAGTTGTTTTTGGAGAAATAATTAAACTATATTCATGTCATCATCAGCCTATATATTGTCTCACTGCTGGGCACAGGCCTCTTCTCATACAGAGAAGGCATGAGCATTGATCACCACGTGCGCTCAAGGCGGATTGGCGATTTCAAACTTTTAAGCCCAGGTTTCCTCACGATGGTTTTCCTTTACCGTTAGTTAGTGACGTTTAAGATATGTATACTTAGAAAGTACATGTGACTCCAGAGAAGTCAGATTGGTATTTGGCAGGTTTCGAACCCGCACACTCGTACACGAGAGGCAGCCTTAAGCACTAGGCCACCACATATCATATTCATTTGCCTAGACTTTATTGGAGTCGGTTTCCAATCTAACCGGATGCAGCTGAGGAACAGTGTTTTACATGGAGCGACTGCCTATCTGAACCCTACAACCCAGTTACCAGGTAACACCTATATCCCTTGGTAAGACTGGTTGTCTGTGTTTGATGGGTTTAAAAAATATACTTAATCAACATTAGTTATAGGAGGAGCTAGTGGCTAAGTAACAGCCGCACGGGTAATTCAATAGAAGTTATGATGCGCTCGCCTATGTCAGCAGATAGGTGACCAAAAATGTCGTACCGAGACTCCTACGTGCTTCAGAAAACACGTTAAGCTGTTGGTCCCGGCTGTCATTTGTCGATCTTTGACAGTCGTTACGGGTATTCAGAAGTCCGACAACCAATCTTATCAAGTGGTATCGTGTTGCCAGGTAACTTTATTTCCGGATAGGAAATCATCAAATCCCTCCCGCCGTAGTGTCAGACTCTTACTGACTAAAACCCATCCATGTTCCTTCCTCAGCCCTTTATATTCCGGGGGCGCGGTATCTCCTTCGAACGTCCCGCAGCTCCTAGGTAACTGGGTTGTTGAGGCCAGACACAGTCGCTCCATGTAAAACACTGGTTCTCAGCTGTATCTGGTTAAACTAGAAGCTAACTCCAATATAGTTGGGAATAAGCTAGGCAGATGAACAGGGAAACTACCAACTTACCTAATAAAAGCGTAGCCCTTATCCTTAAAGACGCGGATCTCCTGGATGGTCCCGAACGGCTGGAATGTCTTCTGCATTAGCTCCTCGGTCAGACCAGTGGTCAGACCGCCGCAGTAGACCGTGCAGTTAGTCGGCGAGCTCTGGTTGTACACCTCGTCGAAGGTCAAGGGCTTCGAGTTTACTGCAAGAGGAAATAAAATAAAATTCATTTGATAATGAGGCTAACCTTACCCGTTGTCAAAATACCAGGTTTGTTTAAAGTATCGCCATAAAGTATGGATATAGTATTATCAAAAAAAAACCATAAAACTCAAAATATAATAGAACAATTTATTTCGAAATGTATGTGTATGTTTTTAACCCCCGACGAAGAAATAAGGGTGTTATAAGTTTGACGTCGATATCTGTCTGTGGCATCGTAGCCCTCAAACGGATAGACCGATTTCGATGCGGTTTTTTTTCATTTAAAAGCCAGTTTCCTTCCTCCTTCTTAGCTATGTTTGATAAATATCGGTCCAGCAGTGTAAGAGTAGCAGCTCTTTCCCAAAATGATTGAAGGCATTTTTGCGTAGGGTGTTTTTTATTTTTATTTATTTAAATAATACTTGTTTATTTGGAAAATTACATATTTGTGGATTATGTGTCAGTTAATAACACACAAACTGACAAACAAATCAATATCAAAACGTTGCCAGTAATCATTGAGTAATGGAAGGTTACAGTAGGAAGTGACGTCAGAACTCACGCCGAAGGCATTACCGCACAACCGGATATTACGTTTCATTCACAACGGATTTGAATAGAACGGTTTATCCGAAACGAAAACGCGTAATTTAAAACGAAAAAAAAACCGGCCAGGTGCGTATCGGGCCACGCGCAATAGGATTCCGTAGTACGTTTTAGTTGGTCGAGTATAACTCTGTAACCGGTTAAGCTTACTTAGCCGTGATAGTTTTCCTTGTAAGTTCATTACATGTACTACGTCTGTGATTTTTTTCCCATTTCTAAGGACAGCTATTCAAAAGTTAGAGGGGACGCTCGTATCGAACAAAAAATTACACTTAAAAGCTGGATATTTCGCAAACGAATCCGTAAATCAAATAATGTTCTTTTCACATCTACTTAATTTTGAAAAACCTATATAATAATACCTCACACGATAAGATACATGAGAGAAAAAAATATTCATCCCCACTTTCCTTGTATGGGAGATACCTTAAAAAAATATTTTTATACATTTTTTGCCCACTTTGTCGGCGTAATAAGTATTCATATCTTTTCTGAATTTCAACTGTCAATTACCAAGAACCTCTGAGCTATGCCGCGGACACACAGACAGACGGACATGGCGAAACTATTAGGGTTTACTGCTGAGATTTTGTATGGATACCGAGGTACTCTGAAAAAAAATATTTTTCGTAATTTATTTTAATTTTACCACTTTGTCGGCGTGATCAATATACATATATCTATGCAAAATTTCAGCCGCAGACAGACAGAGAGACACACAGACAGACGGACATGGCGAAACTATAAGGGTTTATTGTCGACTACGGAACCCTAAAAATGGCTAACATGAATGTTACGATAACATTAGTTCGCTCATGCACAAGTATTACACTAATAGATTTTTTAACCAATGAGATTACCACGCTCTCGGAAAATAAAGGGCTGAGGAAGGAACATGGATGGGTTTTAGTACTAGCTTCCCGCCAGCGGCTTCGCCCGCGATATTTTCGCTAATGGATACAAAAACTTTACAAATTATATACTAAAACCTTCCTCATTAATCACTCTATCTATTAAAAAAAACCGTATCAAAATCCGTTGCGTAGTTTTAAAGATTTAAGCATACATAGGGATATAGGGACAGAGAAAGCGACTTTGTTTTTAACCGACTTCAAAAAAAGGAGGAGGTTATCAATTCGACTGTATATTTTTTTTTTTTTATGTTTGTTACCTCATAACTTGCGACTGGGTAAACCGATTTTCATGATTATTTTTTTATTTGAAAGCTGGTGCTTCCCGTGTGGTCCCATTTTATGTTATCACTATCGGTTCAGCCGTTTTATAAATATATCAAAAATAACGATTTATCTCTACTTGCTGATATGCCAAATACTTAGATGATTTGGTTATTTACGCTTATTACAACCTAAAAAAGTGGTGTGTTTATTTTTTTATTAAAATAGCAAGACCGAGACACTGAAAAGCGAAAAAATAAAAAAGCTTTTTACAAAAAAAAATAAACCGACTTCCAAAAAAAAAACTGAAAAGTAAAAAATAATTTTTATTTAAACGCTTTACGACCAAAACATCGCTTTCGAAGTCGGTGGCGAAATACTAACAATAGTAACTTACAAGACACCGACTTCGAAAGCGATGTTTTGGTCGTAAAGCGTTAAAATAAAAATTATTTTTTACTGTTCAGTTTTTTTTTTTGGAAGTCGGTTTAATTTTTTTTATACTATGTAGTGAAGAGTCTGACGCTCCCTTCAGCCCCACCTAAGGCGGGACTCAGATTTTATGATATCCCATCCGAAAAAACAGTCATGAGTTCCATAACTCTCTCTCCCGCAGTCGGTTAAACTCGCTTTTCCAAACGTCTCAACTGTTAATTCTGAGGCGGCAAGCTCAAAGGGATTACAGAACAAATGTTTACATTTTAAACGGTTCGGCGTTCTTTGATCATTAAGCTGTTAATTATGAACAAAGGCGGCAGTTGAAGTACACTTAAATTCCCCTTTAGATTATTTTTGTTAATTAATTTAATATTCTGTTTTGAACTGTAGCTTTTTATGATTGAATCTTCTGCCAGCGACTTCGTCCGCGTGGAATAGTGGTGCTCCGCTCCTATTGGTCTAAGCGTGATGATATATAGCCTATAGCCTTGATTTTTGTGTAACTTTAACCATTAAGGTTGCACACGCGACGGAAGCTTAAAAAATGGAGTAATTTCTCCCGTTTTCCCAACATTTCTCTTCACTGCTCTGCTCCTATTGATTAAAGCGTGATGAAAATTATACTATAACCAGCTCAGGAGTATGAAAAATAATTGTACCAAGTTTCGTTAAAATCCGTCGAGTAGTTTTTGTTTCTATAACGTTTATACAGACAGACAGACAAAAATTTTACTGATTGCATTTTTGGCATCAGTATCGATCCCTAATCACCCCCTGATAGTTATTTTGGAAATATATTTCATGTACAGAATTGATCTCTCTACAGATTTATTGTAAGTATAGATAGATAGATTAATTTTAATGACTAGGTTGTATCCTGCATTTTTGCCTGAGTTCTGAGAGAACTACTCCAAGCATCCCAATAAAGAGTAGCCTAATAACCCTCTGACTTATAAAGTACGATTAATTTTTAATCTGTTGCTTAGCAACCGATTAACTAAAATCTCACTCATAAATGCTGTTTAGCGGTAATCCGAACTTAAGTTAGTAGCTTAATCCTAGATTACGACGTTAAGTAAGGATTAGGTGAGAAATGGTCCAACTACAAATTACTAGTTTTTTATAAGAAAGATGGTAACAGTCACCAGGGTCGCATCTATCTCTGTACCAAATTTCTCGAAATCTTTTGAGTCGTTCACGTGGCGTGACCAAGGGAAATAGCATTTTTTATACATCAAATGTGCAATACGAATTCAAATAAAAAAACCGACTTCAAAAAAAAAACTAAAAAGTATTAAAAAAGTATAAAATAACTTAATAAAGATTTAACACAAACCTAATACCTTTAATATTAATAAAACACCATTATTTGTATTTGCTACCTATTGACAGGTTTAAAGTCGGTGCCAAGCCAAATGTAATAGTGTTACTCATTCAGGTATTAAAAAGTTTTCATCTGTTTCACATTAATTCACATTGTTCTTTAAGTTTATTTACGTAGGTTAATCTTTAGGAATTTCATTTTGTTTAGGCCTTGGCACCGACTTCAAACCTGTCAATAGGTAACACATACAAATAATGGTGTTTTATTAATATTAAAGGTATTAGGTTTGTGTTAAATCTTTATTAAGTTATTTTATACTTTTTTAATACTTTTTAGTTTTTTTTTTGAAGTCGGTTTTTTTAAACGTAGTTTTTTTAAATTTATTTTTTACTTTTTAGTGTCTGTAATAAGTTGCTCTGTAAACTACAGTATTTTTTACAGGATTTTTATAGATTACATAAGGAAGGCTATAACATTTCGTTGTTTTTATTGTCATAATTATATGTTAAATAGTTTTTTTTTAAGTAGCTATGGGTAGGCCTACGAAAGGTGCAGCTTTAAACAATATAGATCAAGAAACGGGAACGGAAAATATAAATCGACTCCGAAACAATTACGTCATCGATGTAAACAAAAATGTAAAAAATGTTCACAAAATGAAAACTACTGGGCCAAACCATGTGAAATTTTTATGGGACCAAATGGCATCTATTCCGCATCAAACTAAAAAAGAATCACGTAAATCGGATCATAAATCTCAGCGTAATCGGTGTACATACATAGAAAAAAAAAATACCGATCGAATTGAGAACCTCCTCCTTTTTTTGAAGTCGGTTAAAAATGACAGAGTTCCATACAACTTTTCCCCCTTTTTCACCACCTTTGGGGCAGAATTTAGGAAAATCCTTTCTTATTGGATGCCTACGTCATAGAAAGAACACACCCTCCAAGTTTCAGGTCTCTACGATCAGCGGATCAACTCTCCTCATACAGTGCGCTCAAGGCGGATTGGCGATTTCAGACTTTTTAGTCCAGGTTACCTCACGATGTTTTTCCTGCACCGTTAGTCAGTGACTTCTAAGATATACTTAGAAAGTACATACGACTTTAGAAAAGTTACATTGGTACTTGCCAGGTTTCGTACCCGCATACTCGTACACGAGAGCCTTAACCACTAGGGCACCGCGACTTTTATATATATATAGTGGCAAGAACAAGAAATTATTTTTTATTTTTCGTTAGGGTGGAAAAAGAAACAATTTCGGTTTAAAATTAATCTGAACCAAACCTCACGGTTAGAGTGCCGATTACGGTTTTTTTAACAACAATTTTTAATCTTTGCCGAGGATTAGCGAAAATGACGGTCGGTTTTAGAAAAGAGCTTCTTTAAAGAAATCCTTTAACTAAATGGTCCATTTCTTTTTAGGGTTCCGTAGTCAACGAAGTACTTTTATAGTTTCGTCATTTCTATCTCTGTCTGTGTGTCTGTCAGAGGCTTATATTTGTAATAGTTATACATATCGACAGTCGAGATAATTTTAGTGAAAAAAAAAATGTACTCGAAAAATTCGGAAAGACGTCATTTTTAGGGTTCCGTAGCCGAAAGGCAAAAGACGGAACCCTTATGGATTCGTCATGTCTGTCTGTCTGTCTGGACGTCTATATGTCACAGCCACTTTTTTCCGAAACTATAAAAACTATACTGTTGAAACTTAGTAAGTAGATGTATTCTGTGAACGGCATTAAGATTTTCACACAAAAATACAAAAAAAAACAATAAATTTTGGGGGTTCCTCATACTTAGAACTGAAACTCAAAATATTTTTTTTCATTAAACCCATGCGTGTGGGGTATCTATGGATAGGCCTTCAAAAATTATATTGAGGTTTCTATTATCATTTTTTTCTAAATTGAATAGTTTGCGCGAGAGACACTTCCAAAGTGGTAAAATGTGCCCCCCCCCTGTGACTTCTAAAGTAAGAGAATGATTAATCTAAAAAAAAATATGATGTACATTACCATGCAATCATCCACCGAAAATTGGTTTGAACGAGATCTAATAAGTAGTTTTTAAGTAATCAGCTATTTTCCTCTACAAATAAACTTAATTATGCGGTCGGAAAAAACAAGATAATTGCGACTTTATTACGTATAATATTCTTTCCAATGCTCGGAACCCTCGGTGCGGGAGTCCGACTCGCACTTGGCCAGTTTTCTTCCATTTAACCGCGATATATATATTTTATTCCAAGGTATACTTACGTTCATTTTTAGGCGCTGGTGGTTTCCTGGTCGCCCAGTTGGTGCGGATCGATCGCGAGCCCAGCCATTGCCCGTTCATTGAGGTGATAGCCGACTCCGCTTCCTGGAACAACAAGAAACAGTATTAAATTCCTCATCTGCCTAGCCTTTTCTCAACTATGTTGGAATCAGCTTCCAGTGTAACCGGATTCAGCTGAGTACCAGTGTTTTACATGGAGCGACTGTCTATCTGACCTCCACAAACCAGTTACCGGGTAACACGATACTCTCGGTAAGACTGGTTGTCAGACTTTCTGGTTTCTGACTACCCGTAACGACTGTCAAAGATCTACACATGACAGCCTGGACCAACAGCTTAACGTGCTTTCCGAAGCAAGAGGCATTCCACTATGACTTATATGATCACCCATCCACAAACCAACCTTGCTACCGAATCTTAACCTTGACCGACCGAACCCGGCTGTTACTTAGCCACGAGCTCTTTTTCACTAAATAATCATTTATGATTCCAATGAAATCAAAAGTTTTCTATAACATTTATCGCGTGGAAAGTCCCCACCGCTTAAAAACGTGAGTTCTATGAAAAGCTGTGACACTGAAATCGATAAATGTTGTTAATTATTCATCGTAACTGCAGTCTTTCCCATACTTCATGTCATATTTAATATTACTGCGTATTGGTGTGAAAATATACTAGAACTAGCAGTTTTTCGCGGTTTCACTCCCTTTCTGAAGGAACTACTTCGCAAACCTGGGTAAAAAGTATCCTATGTCTTAGTACAGGTTATAAACTATGTGTGTACCAAATTTCATTCAAATCTGTTAAGCAGTTTTTGTGTGAGAGAGTAACATACATCCATACTACATTCATGATTTTATGAGTAATTGTAGATTGTTACACAAGGGATGAAAGTAACCTATTTAGGCCCGAGATGGTTTGGCGCACGAGCGTAGCGAGGGCCTACATAGGTCTTTAGGTTAACACTCTGCTTTTCATTTCGAATATGAGGAAAGGAAATACAATCCTGATTACATAAACAAACAATATTTTATTTGTAAACGTAAATAATTAGCACTCGACGAAACAACTGAAGATCGATTGTCCGCCTCTTTTTTTTTCTGTGGCATTCTACCAGCCTGTAGTTTTTTGTCAAAAATTTTGCTCAAACCTATTTTAATTAACGAATAATTTATTGAATTCTAAATTAGAATTACCTGTATGTTACAAAATTATTGATAATATTTTTTATTGCAATTTTAAACCGCGATATAACAGAGTGGCTGTATAGAGGGACATGGCTTGCATAGTTTTTTTTTTGTCAGTTTTTTTTTTTGGATAGTAAATTATTTTTTTGTAAATAAAATTGCTCAAATCTATTAAAATTAATTAATAATTTATTGAATTTTAAATTAGAAGGTAAGTATAAAGACATGTTACAAAATTATTGATAATATTTTTTATTGCAATTTTACGCCGCGATATAACAGAGTGGCTGTATACAGCGACATGGCTTGCATAGTTTTATTTTTTTTGACAGCAGGGAAAATCGCTTCCCCGGGACGAAAAGTACTACTTTCGTCCTTCTGATCAGGTAACTTCAAG
The DNA here is from genome assembly GCA_963891755.1 of Pyrrhia umbra. Taxonomy (NCBI): domain Eukaryota; kingdom Metazoa; phylum Arthropoda; class Insecta; order Lepidoptera; family Noctuidae; genus Pyrrhia; species Pyrrhia umbra. The sequence continues at coordinate 1,161,931 of OY982946.1, forward strand.
CGTACTTTCCGTGTATGAGAAATGAAATAGTAGATTGTTACACAAGGGATGAAAGTGACCTATTTAGGCCCGAGATGGTTTGGCGCACGAGCGTAGCGAGGGCGCTAATAGTTCGAGGGCCTACATAGGTCTTTCTCCCGAGGTAAACACTCTGCTTTTCATTTCGAATATGAGGAAAGGAAATACAAACTTGATTACATAAACAAACAATATTTTATTTGTAAACGTAAATAATTAGCACTCGACGAAACAACTGAAGATCGATTGTCCGCCTCTTTTTTTTCTGTGGCATTCTACCAGCCAGTATTTTATTGTCAAAAATTTTGCTCAAATTTATTTAAATTAACGAATAATTTATTGAATTCTAAATAAGAATTACCTGAGTGGTACAAAAATATTATTGATAATATTTTTTATTGCAATTTTACGCCGTGATATAACAGAGTGGCTGTATAGAGGGACAAAGCTTGCATATTTTTTTTTGTCAGTTTTAATTATTTTTTATTGTAAATTATTTTTTTGTAAAAAAAATTGCTCAAATCTATTTAAATTAATTAATAATTTATTGAATTCTAAATTAGAAATACCTGGGTAAGTATAAAGACATGTTACAAAATTATTGTTAATATTTTTTATTGCAATTTTACGCCGCGATATAACAGAGTGGCTGTATAGAGGGACATGGCTTGCACAGTTTTTATTTTTTTTTGACAGCAGGGAAAATCGCTTCCCCGGGACGAAAAGTACTACTTTCGTCCCTCTGATCAGGTAACTTTAAGCGTACTTTCCGTGTATGAGAAATGAAAAATATATTTATTATCCTTACTTATATTACAAACTAGCTTTCCGCCAGCGGCGTCGCCCGCGTGGTATATACGAATTCAAACTACAAATGACAGAGTTTCACACAAACTTCAACACCTATTTCAATCCTTCAGGGGATGAATTTTGGAAAATCCTTTCTTATCGAATACCTACGTCATACAAAAGAACACACCCTCCAAGTTTCAGGTCTCTACGATCAGCGGTTTAGGCTGTGCGTTGATCCGTCAAGCATTCGAAGGATTGATGGGCGGGAGTTTTGGGGACTGTCTCTTGTAAACTGACATTCAAAAAGTGCTGATTCTCAGCCTAATTTGAATAAATGACTTTTGAATTTGAATTTTGAATTCAGGACAAAGCATTTTATTTGTATAGATGTGAAAGTAACCCGGTCTGTTTGGCAGGCTTTCACGGGAAAACGCGTGAACCAATTTCGATTATATTTAGTATAGAGATAGCTTGGACCCTGAGGAAGGACTTATGATATGTTTTATCCGGGCCTGTGAAATAGTTTCCTTGGAAATCGAGTGTAATAATTTAGGAAAACACTCTCTCTCTCTCATATTTCATCATCATCTGATTAGCTTTTTCCCAACTATGTAGGGGTCGGCTTCCAGTCTAACCAGATGCAGCTGAGTACCAGTGTTTTACATGGAGCGACTGCCTATCTGACCTCCACAACCTAGTTGCGTGTTCTTTCATTGTGCCACAGCTGTCAAGCGTCCCATGACGGCCACAGGTCGAGTAAAGGCATAACCATACCATCTTCTCTCAAAGACATTCAGCCAATTTTCAAACCCCCATAATCTCGTTGTGTGTTCTATGTATTTTTTAACAGACTTCAAAAAAAGGAATTTCTATATTCGACACCCATTTCTATATTCGACCCGTATGTATGTATGTCCACGATTTTCTCAAAAACTTCTGATCCGGTTTGGATGGGTTTTTATTTATTTAAATGCATATTTTTCAAGGAAGGTTTTAGTAAATAGTATAAGGTCTAACTATTCATACCCGAAATATTTTAAGAGGGACATCTGTGGGAAGTAAAGAAGCCATAGAAACGAAAAATATTTTTTTTTGGAATTCTTTTTTTTATAACAAATTAATAAAATTGTAATAATGCTTGAGACGTTTTGCATAAAACCTTTACTCCCGATTGTATGAGGTCTGAATGACCCGCCGGGACACGCCCCCGACGCCGCGGCGGCGCGGGCGCGGGCTCTCCCACTCAGTCAGTCGTCGGGCAGCGCCCAGCAAGGTTGCGTTCGCAAGTCGTATCTTCAGACGGCGCACGACAGCGCATGCATGACTAAAATGACAGTCTTATTCCCCTCAGTGTCTGTGGTGCAGGACAGCCGCACGCAAACCATGTCCTCACGTTGTGTTTACATTGGACTTGGACCTACCAATATCACTAGTGAACTGTGACTGTGAACGTAAGAAAATAGGTAGCTCTGCCTTCTGTTTATCTCTCCGAGGAATACAAGCGTGAAGATGTTAAGAATAAACCAATCTAGATAGACTACGTAACTCGATCTAGTCTAATTTGAATAGCTTATCGCTTACGTATTAACAAATATGAATTAAAATTACGAAAACTACCTAAGTAGGTATAAACTTACACCAATACACTTATTTTTAATTCCATCCTTAACATTTTACGAAGTTGAACCTAGGTACGATTTAAACAAATCCTAATCTACAGTACCGACACCACAAAATAGGCAATAGTTAAACAGCTGATGGGTGCGACTCGAATTCGTACAAGTTAATGACCTCTGCGCGGTAACACGAAAGGACGTTGAAATTGTGAATGTGTAGTCTTTCTTTTAGTTCAACGTAGGTATAAGGTCAAATAATTACGTTACATACGTAATTATTTGACCCAGTCAGATGTCAGAATTTTGTCAACAAATGATAATTTTAAAACTCATGTCTACTAGCTATTATGAGCGAGCGATGAATCGCATCGTCAGCTGTTTGTTGGTTGCGTTGCGTACCTACCTAATTGCACAGATGTGAACTGTAAGAAAGAAGCCTACGAGCATAGCGCGGCTTATCCTAACTAATAAATGCGAAAGTGAGTTTGTTTGTTTGTTACGCTTTCACGGCAAAACGGTAATAATAATCAGTAATAATCCTTTATTATTCGTGAAACATAGGCTGAACCGATTTGGATGAATTTTGATATGGAGATAGATGGGAATTTGAAAATGGTTATAAGCTTATGTGGGTGCGGTAATTAGTTCCGCAGGAATAAGCTAGTTTTATAATAAACTCTCTCGGTGCCTACTCTTTTATCATTTTTGACCGTGCGTGTGTGTGTGTATGCGTGTGATCAAGCCGCGCGCCGTCCTATGGCGTCACCATGTCGCCGCCCACTTCATTGACAGAATACTACGAAAAAACTAGCGTAATGGATGCAAAATAAAAAGGAGTCAGTATTTTTTATGTGTGTCAAGTAATTTAAAATTATTTAATATGAAAAAAAATGTGGTTTGATAAAAATTAAAAAATCGTTTCTATGGCTTCTTTACCACTTATAGATGCATGGTTTAAAATATTTCGAGTATGAATAGATGGACCTTATATATTCGGATCTGACGAAGATCTTCGGAGATAGACAATGGAAATCTCCAATGAATAACAGCAAAGGACCCGCGATTGCTGCGGTCGCATGCCTATGTATTGCTTTCACCATTCCATAACATAAAATCATGCCCCTAAGCTCTAAAGGAGAAAGTTTTTTATTAATCACTACATACATAGTATAAAACAAAGTCGCTTTCTCTGTCCCTATATCCCTATGTATGTTTAAATCTTTAAAACTACGCAACGGATTTTGATGCGGGTTTTTTTAATAGATAGAGTGATTAATGAGGAAGGTTTTGGTATATAATTTGTCAAGTTTTTGTATCCATTAGCTAAAATATCGCGGGCGAAGCCGCTGGCGGGAAGCTAGTATTGTATAAACGAAGGTTCTTCAAACCTAACAGACAGACATGTGTTGCTGAGGAGTTTTTTGCACCACTTTTTTATCGGTTTATCGGTTCAAGGTTATAGCGAAGTTGCTGTCATTCAAGTGAAGTGTCTGAAACTTACAGTGAAGTGTCTGACACTCATAGTGAAGTGTCTGAGACTCACACTGAAGTGTCTGACACTCATAGTCAGGTGTCTGACACTCATAGTCAGGTGTCTGTAACTCATCTTTTTGGGTCAATCAACTTTTAAGTGTACATCAATGAGAAATTTCATTTTTTTAATTTTATTTGTATTTCTTTATATTTTAACCTATTTGCTGTAGAGAATTATTTATATTTTAAGTATTCACATAGAGCAGAACACTATTTTTAAATAAAATACTAAATTTGACTCCGAAATCAACATGACTCTACTAAGATAGTCCCTTGGACAACTAAACTAAATAGGCTTCTGAAACATTTAAAATTCAGTCAAATTATAAACGGTCACTTTATTCTCACTTAATATAGGATGGATTTCAATTTATCTGCCATAAATAAATGACGCGACTTTTAATTTATAAGTTATTCCCAATAATATTGTCTCTTGGACAACGACACACTTTAAATGTAACGAACTTTTCATTTAAGTTGTAAAATAATAGTTGATACGTGGTATTTAACAGTTTATGAATTCACTTTTAATTGTTACATTCATGTTTGAAAATTTTGTAAACCTTACTGTTTTTTTTAAAGTAACTATGACGATAATTTGTCTTTAGAAGACAGGGACAAATGGTTGTCCAGTGGACATATACGGTTGTCCATAGGACATACTCGGGGGCCAAAGGACATACTAGGATTGAAATCGCCTGTATTTGTTCTTTTAAGGTAAATAAAACAACAATATGACAATAATTATCAGTTTTATTATATTTTTTTTACGAAAGAATCTTTTCTCTTTCGCTCAGCTAATTTCTCCGGGTCTGCTTTAAGTTTTTCTCTATAGCGTCTTGATTTTTCTTTTTCCGTTAAACCCATTAGATATCTAAAAATAATTTAGAATAGAGGACTATTAGCCTATAAAAATATGTTAAGTAAGTAACACACGTCAAGAAGTACAAAGTTGAAATTGGTCAAAATATCAATCTAATTTATATTAAACAATAATAATAAATACTCTAGTCCTTGTAAGAAGCTCTTCAGTGACTAATTATTGAAAGAAAAAGTATTGCTTTATGCTAATCCTATCATTATTGTCCTATGGACAACCAAAATGTCCCACGGACAACGGTTTTGGTTGTCCAAGTGACTGGTTGTCCGAGTGACATTTACCAGTCTTTGCGCTCCCTGTTAATAAATAATTATATTTTGAATTAGGTCTTACGTGCAGTCAAATATATAGATTAAATAGAATATATTTCACTTTAATTTACTAAGGTATATCAAATACTTACGTTTTTGTGCTGGTTGTCCGGTGGACACACAATAAAGCCAACCACTCTTTCAAAACACACTTGGCCGACTGGGGCCGCGGCAAAGATGAAATCAAAATCGCGGCTGGATGAGTGTTGTCACCAAATGAATCGACTTGCTCTCAAGGCACTGATCACGCATTTTGTGTTTTGGTTTCGGAACTTTTTTGCCGTTGTCCGGTGGACGTCATGATAATAAAATATATTAGGGACCAAAATGAACATGTAAAAAACTAGTTAAAATTATGATGCAAACTAAAATCTATATGCTAGCATCATAGTAGATATTGTAATAAATAATTATGTACAAGCGTAATTAATTGCCATATAGTATTTTTTTGTATAAATTAATGTTTCATAATACTAACCTACTGGGGGACAAACAATAATACACTTAATTAGATGTTTTGTCACCCGGACAACCATTAAAATTCCAGTATAATAGTGATTTATTTAAAATAATTTACTCGTATCTTTGCTTAATATTATGATAAATGCGACATATGCCAACAAACCACTAAATTTTCTTTAGAACTGCGATTATTGGTCAGGGACAAAACATAGTACTCACAGGACAAATAAAAGTTGATTGACCCTTTTATTTTCGGTTGCCGTTCCAGTTCCGGTTCCGTATTTTCGGTTTTACGGTTAATCAGTTAATCGGTTTATGGGTTTTCCGGTTCAAGTTCAAGTTCATAGTGATGTGTCTGATACTCATAACAAAGTTGGTGCCACTCATAGTCAGGTGTATGACACTTCGGATTTTCGGATTTTTGGATTATCGGTTTATCGGTTCATTGGTTTATCGGTTTATGGTTATATCGGATTTCAGATTTTTTTTCCGTTCAAATAATAGTGATGTGTCTGACACTCATAGCAAAGTTGCTGACACTCATAGACAGGTGTCTGACACTCAAAGCGAAGTGTCTGTCACTCATAATGAAGTGTCTGACACTCATATGCCAGTGTCTGAGACTCACTCTGAAGTGTCTGGCAATCATGGTAAGGTGTTTGTCACTCATCATTTTATTTTCGGTTCCAGTTCTAGTTCCGTATTTTCGATGTTTCACATTTCGGTGTTTTGGTCGGATACTCATAGTCAGGTGTCTGACACTCATAGTGAAGTGTTTGACACTTACATTGAAGTGTCTGACACTCATAGCAAAGTTGCTGTCACTCATAGTCGGATTTTCTGATTTTCGGAGCAAAGTTGGTGACACTCATATTCAAGTATCTGACACTTACATTGAAGTGTTTGACACTCATAGTCACGTGTCTGACACTCATAGCAAAGTTGCTGACACTCATAGCAAAGTTGCTGACACTCATAGCAAATTTTCGGATTTTCGGATTTTCAGATTTTCGGATTTTCGGATCTTCGGATTTTCGGATTTTCGGATTTTCGGATTTTCGGATTTTCGGATTTTCGGATTTTCGGATTTTCGGATTTTCGGATTTTCGGATTTTCGGATTTTCGGATTTTCGGATTTTCGGATTTTCGGATTTTCGGATTTTCGGATTTTCGGATTTTCGGATTTTCGGATTTTCGGATTTTCGGATTTTCGGATTTTCGGATTTTCGGATTTTCGGATTTTCGGATTTTCGGATTTTCGGATTTTCGGATTTTCGGATTTTCGGATTTTCGGATTTTCGGATTTTCGGATTTTCGGATTTTCGGATTTTCGGATTTTCGGATTTTCGGATTTTCGGATTTTCGGATATTCGGATTTTCGGATATTCAGATTTTCGGATTTTTGGAGCAAAGTTGGTGACACTCATATTCAAGTGTCTGACACTTAAGTGTCTGTCACTCATAGTGAAGTGTCTGGCACTCATAGTCAGGTGTCTGTCACTCATAATTTTATTTTCGATTCGGTTCGGTTCGGTTTTACTGTTTTTCGAAATTTCAAATTTTCGGATTTTTAGATTCGGATGTATGGAATTTCGAATTTTCGGATTTTCGGATATTCGGATATTCGGATTTTCGGATATTAGGATTTTCGGATTTTTGGAGCAGTTGGTGACACTCATATTCAAGTGTCTGACACTGTTAGGTGTCTGTCACTCATATTGAAGTGTCTGGCACTCAGTCAGGTGTCTGTCACTCATTTTATTTTCGGTTCGGTTCGATTCGGTTTTACTGTTTTTCGGTTTTTCGGACTTTCGGATTTTCGGATTTTTCGGATATTCGGATTTTCGGATTTTCTAATTGTCGTATTTTCGGATATTCGGATTTTCGGATATTCGGATATTCGGATATTCGGATTTTCGGATATTCAGATTTTCGGATTTTTGGAGCAAAGTTGGTGACACTCATATTCAAGTGTCTGACACTGTTAAGTGTCTGACACTGTTAAGTGTCTGTCACTCATAGTGAAGTGTCTGGCACTCATAGTCAGGTGTCTGTCACTCATAATTTTATTTTCGGTTCGGTTCGGTTCGGTTTTACTGTTTTTCAAAATTTCAAATTTTCGGATTTTTAGATTCGGATGTATGGAATTTCGAATTTTCGGATTTTCGGATTTACGGATATTCGGATATTCGGATATTCGGATTTTCGGATATTAGGATTTTCGGATTTTTGGAGCAGTTGGTGACACTCATATTCAAGTGTCTGACACTGTTAGGTGTCTGTCACTCATAGTGAAGTGTCTGGCACTCAGTCAGGTGTCTGTCACTCATAAATTTATTTTCGGTTCGGTTCGATTCGGTTTCACTGTTTTCGGTTTTTCGGACTTTCGGATTTTCGGATTTTCGGATTTTTCGGATATTCGGATTTTCGGATTTTCGGATTTTCGGATTTTCGGATTTTCGGATTTTCGGATATTCGGATTTTCGGATTTTTGGAGCAAAGTAGGTGACACTCATATTCAAGTGTCTGACACTGTTAGGTGTCTGTCACTCATAGTGAAGTGTCTGGCACTCATAGTCAGGTGTCTCTCATAATTTTATTTTCGGTTCGGTTCGATTCGGTTTTAAGGATTTTCGGATTTTCGAATTTTTCGGATATTCGGATATTCGGATTTTCGGATATTCGGATATTCGGATATTCGGATATTCGGATTTTCGGATTTTCGGATATATATACATTGTGTCTGACACTCATACTGAAGTTTTTGACACTCATAGCAAAGTTGCTGATACTCATAGTCAGGTGTCTGACACTCATAGTGAAGTGTCTGACACTCATATTCAAGTGTCTGACACTCATAGTGAAGTGTCTGACACTCATAGTCAGGTGTCTGTCTATTATCATATTATTTTTGGTTTCAGTACCGGTTCCGTATTTTCTATATATTATGTATTTTTTATATAGGATTTTCGGATTTTCCGAATTTTTCGGATATTCGGATATTCGGTTATTCGGATTTTCGGATATTCGGATTTTCGGATTTTCGGATATTCGGATTTTCGGATTTTCGGATTTTCGGATTTTCGGATTTTTGGAGCAAAATGGTGACACTCATATTCAAGTGTATGACGCTCATACTGAAGTGTTTGACACTCACATTGAAGTGTCTGACACTCATAGCAAAGTTGCTGACACTCATAGTCGGGTGTCTGACACTCATAATTTTATTTTCGGTTTGGTTCGATTCGGTTTTACTGTTCTTCGGTTTTTCGGTTTTTAGGATTTTCGGATTTTCCGAATTTTTCGGATATTCGGATTTTTCGGATATTTGGATATTCGGATATTCGGATTTTCGGATTTTTGGATTTTCGGATATTCGGATTTTCGGATTTTTGGAGCAAAGTAGGTGACACTCATATTCAAGTGTCTGACACTTACTTACATTGTGTCTGACACTCATAGTGAAGTGTCTGACACTCATAATGAAGTGTCTGACACTCATAGTGAAGTGTCTGACACTCATAGTGAAGTGTCTGACACTCATATTCAAGTGTCTGACACTCATAGTGAAGTGTCTGACACTCATAGTCAGGTGTCTGTCACTTATCATATTATTTTTGGTTTCAGTTCCGGTTCCGTATATTCGGTTTTTCGCTATTTCGTTGTTTTGGTTTTTCAGTTTTTCGGATTTTCGGAACAAAGTTGCTGACACTCATAGCAAAGTTGCTGACACTCATAGCAAAGTTGCTGACACTCATAGCAAAGTTGCTGACACTCATAGTCATGTGTCTGTCACTCATAATTTTATTTTCGGTTCGGTTCGGTTCGGTTTTACTGTTTTTCGAAATTTCAAATTTTCGGATTTTTAGATTCGGATGTATGGAATTTCGAATTTTCGGATTTACGGATATTCGGATATTCGGATTTTCGGATATTAGGATTTTCGGATTTTTGGAGCAGTTGGTGACACTCATATTCAAGTGTCTGACACTGTTAGGTGTCTGTCACTCATAGTGAAGTGTCTGGCACTCAGTCAGGTGTCTGTCACTCATAAATTTATTTTCGGTTCGGTTCGATTCGGTTTCACTGTTTTTCGGTTTCCGACTTTCGGATTTTCGGATTTTTCGGATATTCGGATTTTCGGATTTTCGGATATTCAGATTTTCGGATTTTTGGAGCAAAGTAGGTGACACTCATATTCAAGTGTCTGACACTGTTGGGTGTCTGTCACTCATAGTGAAGTGTCTGTCACTCATAATTTTATTTTTGGTTCGGTTCGATTCGGTTTTACTGTTTTTCGGTTTTTCGGACTTTCGGATTTTCGGATTTTTCGAATTTTCGGATATTCGGATTTTTGGAGCAAAGTAGGTGACACTCATATTCAAGTGTCTGACACTGTTGGGTGTCTGTCACTCATAGTGAAGTGTCTGGCACTCATAGTCAGGTGTCTGTCTCTCATAATTTTATTTTCGGTTCGGTTCGATTCGGTTTTACTGTTTTTCGGTTTTTAGGATTTTTGGATTTTCTAATTGTCGTATTTTCGGAGCAAAGTAGGTGACACTCATATTCAAGTGTATGACGCTCATACTGAAGTGTTTGACACTCGCATTGAAGTGTCTGACACTCATAGCAAAGTTGCTGACACTCATAGTCGGGTGTCGAACACTCATAGTCGGGTGTCTGACACTCATAATTTTATTTTCGGTTTGGTTCGATTCGGTTTTACTGTTTTTCGGTTTTTCGGTTTTTAGGATTTTCAGATTTTCGGATTTTCGGATTTTCTAATTGTCGTATTTTCGGATATTCGGATTGTCGGATTTTCGGATTTTCTTAGTGTCGTATTTTCGGATATTCGGATTTTCGGATTTTCGGATATTCGGATATTCGGATTTTCGGATATTCAGATTTTCGGATTTTTGGAGCAAAGTTGGTGACACTCATATTCAAGTGTCTGACACTGTTAAGTGTCTGTCACTCATAGTGAAGTGTCTGGCACTCATAGTCATGTGTCTGTCACTCATAATTTTATTTTCGGTTCGGTTCGGTTCGGTTTTACTGTTTTTCGAAATTTCAAATTTTCGGATTTTTAGATTCGGATGTATGGAATTTCGAATTTTCGGATTTTCGGATTTACGGATATTCGGATATTCGGATTTTCGGATATTAAGATTTTCGGATTTTTGGAGCAGTTGGTGACACTCATATTCAAGTGTCTGACACTGTTAGGTGTCTGTCACTCATAGTGAAGTGTCTGGCACTCAGTCAGGTCTGTCACTCATAAATTTATTTTCGGTTCGGTTCGATTCGGTTTCACTGTTTTTCGGTTTTTCGGTTTTTCGGACTTTCGGATTTTTCGGATATTCGGATTTTCGGATTTTCGGATTTTCGGATTTTCGGATATTCGGATTTTCGGATTTTTGGAGCAAAGTAGGTGACACTCATTCAAGTGTCTGACACTGTTGGGTGTCTGTCACTCATAGTGAAGTGTCTGTCACTCATAATTTTATTTTTGGTTCGGTTCGATTCGGTTTTACTGTTTTTCGGTTTTTCGGACTTTCAGATTTTCGGATTTTTCGAATTTTCGGATATTCGGATTTTTCGAGCAAAGTAGGTGACACTCATATTCAAGTGTCTGACACTGTTGGGTGTCTGTCACTCATAGTGAAGTGTCTGGCACTCATAGTCAGGTGTCTGTCTCTCATAATTTTATTTTCGGTTCGGTTCGATTCGGTTTTACTGTTTTTCGGTTTTTAGGATTTTCGGATTTTCGAATTTTTCGGATATTCGGATATTCGGATTTTCGGATATTCGGATTTTCGGATTTTCGGATTTTTGGAGCAAAGTTGGTGACACTCATATTCAAGCGTCTGACACTTACATTGTGTCTGACACTCATACTGAAGTGTCTGACACTCATATTCAAGTGTCTGACACTCATAGTGAAGTGTCTGACACTCATAGTCAGGTGTCTGTCACTTATCATATTATTTTTGGTTTCAGTACCGGTTCCGTATTTTCGGTTTTTCGCTATTTCGTTGTTTTGGTTATTCAGTTTTTCGGATTTTCGGAGCAAAGTTGCTGACACGCATAGCAAAGTTGCTGACACTCATAGCAAAGTTGCTGACACTCATAGCAAAGTTGCCGACACTTATAGTCAGGTGTCTGTCACTCATCATTTTTTTCGGTTTTTCGGACTTTCAGATTTTCGGATTTTCAGATTTTCGGATTTTCGGATTTTCGGATATTCGGATTTTCTAACTGTCGTATTTTCGGAGCAAAGTTGGTGACACTCATATTCAAGTGTCTGACGCTCATACTGAAGTGTTTGACACTCACATTGAAGTGTCTGACACTCATAGCAAAGTTGCTGACACTCATAGTCGGGTGTCTGTCACTCATAGTGAAGTGTCTGGCACTCATAGTCAGGTGTCTGTCACTCATAATTTTATTTTCGGTTCGGTTCGATTCGGTTTTACTGTTTTTCGGTTTTTAGGATTTTCAGATTTTCGGATTTTCGGATTTTCTAACTGTCGTATTTTCGGAGCAAAGTTGGTGACACTCATATTCAAGTGTATGACGCTCATACTGAAGTGTTTGACACTCACATTGAAGTGTCTGACACTCATAGCAAAGTTGCTGACACTCATAGTCGGGTGTCTGTCACTCATAGTGAAGTGTCTGGCACTCATAGTCAGGTGTCCGTCACTCATAATTTTATTTTCGGTTCGGTTCGATTCGGTTTTACTGTTTTTCGGTTTTTTCGGATATTTGGATATTCGGATATTCGGATTTTCGGAAATTCGAATATTCGGATATTCGGATATTCGGATTTTCGGATTTTCGGACTTTCGGATTTTTGGATTTTCGGATTTTCGGATTTTCGGATTTTCGGATTTTCGGATTTTCGGATTTTCGGATTTTCGGATTTTCGGATTTTCGGATTTTCGGATTTTCGGATTTTCGGATTTTCGGATTTTCGGGTTTTCGGATTTTCGGATTTTCGGATTTTCGGATTTTCGGATTTTCGGATTTTCGGATTTTCGGATTTTCGGATTTTCGGATTTTCGGATTTTCGGATTTTCGGATTTTCGGATTTTCGGATTTTCGGATTTTTGGATATTTGGATTTTCGGATATTCAGATTTTCGGAGTTTAGAAATTTCGAATTATCGGGTTTTTAGATATTTGGATTTTCGGATTTTCAGATTTTCGGATTTTCGGATTTTCGGATTTTCTAATTGTCGTATTTTCGGAGCAAAGTTGGTGACACTCATATTCAAGTGTATGACGCTCATACTGAAGTGTTTGACACTCACATTGAAGTGTCTGACACTCATAGCAAAGTTGCTGACACTCATAGTCGGGTGTCGGACACTTATAGTCGGGTGTCTGACACTCATAGTGAAGTGTCTGACACTCATGGCAAAGTTGCTGTCACTCATAGTCAGGTGTCTGTCACTCATCATTTTTTCGGTTTTTCGGACCTTCGGATTTTCGGATATTCGGATTTTCGGAAATTCGAATATTCGGATATTCGGATTTTCGGATATTCGGATTTTCGGATTGTCGGATTGTCGGATATTCGGATTTTTGGATTTTCGGATTTTCGGACTTTCGGATTTTCGGATTTTCGGATTTTCGGATATTCGGATTTTCGGATTTTCGGATTTTCGGATTTTCGGATTTTCGGATTTTCGGATTTTCGGATTTTCGGATTTTCGGATTTTCGGATTTTCGGATTTTCGGATTTTCGGATTTTCGGATTTTCGGATTTTCGGATTTTCGGATATTTGGATTTTCGGATATTCAGATTTTCGGAGTTTAGAAATTTCGGAGTTTAGAAATTTCGAATTATCGGGTTTTTAGATATTTGGATTTTCGGATTTTCAGATTTTCGGATTTTCGGATTTTCTAATTGTCGTATTTTCGGAGCAAAGTTGGTGACACTCATATTCAAGTGTATGACGCTCATACTGAAGTGTTTGACACTCACATTGAAGTGTCTGACACTCATAGCAAAGTTGCTGACACTCATAGTCGGGTGTCGGACACTTATAGTCGGGTGTCTGACACTCATAGTGAAGTGTCTGACACTCATGGCAAAGTTGCTGTCACTCATAGTCAGGTGTCTGTCACTCATCATTTTTTCGGTTTTTCGGACCTTCGGATTTTCGGATTTTCAGATTTTAGGATTTTACAATTTTCGGATTTTCCAATTTTCGGATTTTCGAAATTTCGAATTTTCGGATTTTTAGGTATTTGTATTTTCGGATTTTCAGATTTTCAGATTTTCGGATTTTCTAATTGTCGTATTTTCGGAGCAAAGTTGGTGACACTCATATTCAAGTGTCTGACACTGTTAGGTGTCTGTCACTCATAGTGAAGTTGTTTACTTTTTAAGGTTGTTCCTTAAGCTATAAATATTTATTGCGTAGGGTGTTTTATAATATTTTTTTTGATGGTACAAATTCAATTACTTACCGATTTCTTCAAAAACGAGACGAACCCATATCCTTTGGACTTCAATGTCTGGGGGTCGCGCACCACGCGGCAATCACTGAAAAAGGAAATTAACAATTTATGAACTGATTAAAAAAAAAGTTCTCAATTTGGTTTTTTCTGTTATTTTTAAGGTTCCGACCAAAAATGGTAAAAGGAACCCTTATGGTTTTATTTTGCTGTCGGTCTGTCCGTCTGTCGTGTTCTTGTTTTAGTCCGGTCAATTTAGACATAAAAATAGTGATCAAATAAAGAAAATTCCGACAGAGCCAAATCTTCGTAGAGACCTTAGGTTTACCGCAAGGAATAAAGTGTCAAAAGTCCCCATCAGTCCCATGTGAGCTTAGGGACTTATTAGGGGTCCAAGGTAAAAATTTTAGGTTTTTTGGATTTTTCTTGAAAACGGTAAGTTTTATCGAAAAAGTACCTTAGAGCAAAGTTGTAGATCTTAAAATTCTCTATAAAAATGGTCCCTATAATTTTTTCTCTAAGACCCACTATTTCCCAGATATTGCGCTTGTAAGAATCACGTTCTACATAATATGCACACATTTCCACACCACCTGTGAGGTAGTGTACTCGGCGCGTTTTTTTTAACGTGGTATCCCCGGTAGGCCTATTTCACGAACCTTTATGACGTTATTTTCAGGAACAATAATTATTTAATAGTATGAAGATTATTGATATATTGTTTCGTGTATTTTTTACAAATGTTAAATATCTGTACGTATCTATGCAATAAATTTTTTTTGGAGCTCCATAAACCGCAAGAAGAAACCGAATTCCTTTAGTAATTAGTAGTTGAGGTGAAGAATTAATTTCTGTAAATACTTTTGCGCAGTCAATCAAATCATTTTTTTTTTCAAATAATTTTAATATTGAATTTTTGCCCCTTCTAAACATTGCTGACGTAGTATCGCATCCGGTTATCGCATGTAAAAATAAAATAAAGTTTTGGCATTTTGGATAAGCTGATAAACTTTTAGAAGAATATATTTCTGTCCGTTGCTGCGCCTTCCCAGGTTTTAAAAAGTAAATAATTTTATCAGATGGGGTCCTTGCAGTGAGTAGTACTAATAAATCAATATCTTCACCCACTACAATAGTTGTATTTCTTGCATTAAATTGTTCTATTGCTGTTTCAATTATGAGGACATCGGCGTCATTCGGAGCTTGTTTCACGGCAATATTTTCAGCTGTTAATTTGTTACTCAACATAGAAATAAAACGAGATTTATTATTAATGTTTGCAAAAAAATGTTGTTGTTTTACTGGAACTGTCATAAATTCATCAAACATTATGTCGGTACCTGAGAATTTTCTTAGAATAGTGTAATGTATACATAAAAGAGACACGAGTAGGCATTTTTGCTTGCTTGAGTTCCTAAATATGTATACGTGGCATATGTGTGCATACTATGTAGAACATGATTCTTACGAGCGCAATATCTGGGAAATAGTGTCTTTGAGAAAAAATCATAGGGACCATTTTTATAGAGATTTTTAAGATCTACAACTTTGCTCTAAGGTACTTTTTCGATAAAACTTACCGTTTTCGAGAAAAATCCAAAAAACCTAAAATTTTGACCTTGAGCCCCGAATAAGTCCCTAAGCTCACATGGGACTGATGGGGACTTTTGACACTTTATTCCTCGTGGTAAACCTAAGGTCTCTACGAAGATTTGGCTCTGTCGGAATTTTCTTTATTTCAATTGTCTAAATTGACCGGACCTTTAAATATTCGGATTATAATGAAATCTGCACAAAAAAAGACTGCCTCCAAAGTTTGGGAAGGGAAAAAATTGGATTGATAGACATTAACTTAAATGTTACAAGAAAAATAAAACCATGATTCTAAGTAATAAGCAATTAAGTTCGAAAAAAAAACAAGTAAAGATAATTGCGACTTTATTGCGTAAAATATTCTTTCCAAAGGTCGGAACCCTCGGTGCGCGTCGCCCGCTTTCGACAGACAGATTTTCAATATCATCATCTGCCTAGCCTTTTCCCAACTATGTTGGGGTCGGCTTCCAGTCTAAACTGGATGCAGCTGAGTACCAGTGTTTTACATGGAGCGACTGCCTGTCTGACCTCCACAACCCAGTTACCGACACGGTAAGACTGGTTGTTAGACTTTCCGGCTGAAGCCAGAAAGCCAACTGTCAAAGATTTAGTTTAGCAAAGATTAGTTTAGTTTAGTTTAAAGTTTAAAGGCACGAATTGCAGATGCGTATTTCTCATACATGAGAAAGGTAGAAAATACAATTAAGGCCAATCCTCGCCTATTCTGGTCACACATGTCTAGCTTGAGATCCAAAGGTGGGTTTGAACCGAACATTACATACAGAGGTATAACTTTTTCGGGATCAAAGGCGGCAGGGGCTTTTGCCGATTTTTTCTCAGATGTTTTTCTACCTGATGCTCCGCGGCTCAATGCTGATCTTGTTTGTATCGCTAACCATACTAGCATTAGCAATCACATAAACATTCCCCCTTTATGCCCTGTAGATATTGTAAATGGTATAAACAAACTCAAACCTAACAGTTCTATCGGCCCTGACAATATTCCCCCCTTCATAATTAAAGATTTAAAAAATATTTTCAGCGAACCACTTTGTCACATTTTTAATTTAGCCTTGCAGTCCGGTACATACCCCTCTGAGTGGAAAGTTTCTAGAGTAACACCTATTCCCAAAACGCAAAACAAAAGTTCTGTTGAAGACTACCGCCCCATCGCAATTTTATCTTCCCCCGCGAAGGTCTTCGAGTATATTCTCCACAAAGCTATATATGAGCAAGTTAATAAGTATTTATGTAATGAGCAACACGGTTTTAGAAGCAAGAGGTCAGTTGATACTAATCTCCTGATACTGGTTGATTATATCTCCTCCAGTTTGGATCGCGGACATCAGGTAGACGTACTTTATTTCGACTTCCGGAAGGCGTTTGATAGGGTTAACAATGACACGCTATTAATGAAACTTAGCAAACTCGGATTCTCCCCGTCGCTTCTCTGTTTATTCGCAGACTATCTACGTGACCGTCAGCAGTTTGTTAGGCTCGGCATGTATGAATCTTGTACTTATCCTACGCGTTCCGGTGTGAGTCAAGGCTCAATTTTAGGACCATTACTATTTTTAATCATGGTCAATGATCTCCCTCAAGTTCTTCGTCATGCAAGATGTCTCTTATATGCCGACGACTTGAAACTGTACCTCGAAATAAATTCTGAGTGTGACTGTTTGGCACTACAGCAGGACATAGATGCGATATGCAAGTGGAGCGTTGACAATAAAATGGATTTTAACTCTTCTAAGTGCTTCGCCATGACTTTCGGTCGAATGCGGCACCCAGTGAATTTCGAATATAATTTAAATGACAAAACTATAACAAAATCAACAGCCATGAAAGATCTGGGAGTCACATTCGATCGAAAGCTCACCTTCCACGACCATATGGCTACGGTAGCTAAACAGTCCTACCAAAGGTTAGGTTTTATTCTGCGTAATTGCCGTGATTTTCGCTCCGCACACGCCATCAAAATAATATTCAACGCGCTCGTGCGCAGCAGGTTAGAATCTAGCTCTTGTGTGTGGAACCCACACGAAAGTACTTACGCGTTAATATTAGAAAAAGTACAAAAAGCGTTCCTAAGATTCCTGTACAAACAGATACATGGCTACTACCCTTACCTCTATCCGACAAAATTTCTACTGGGTTGTCTGGGATATAACTCGTTAGAGGTAAGGCGGGCACGTGACCAGCTCACCATAGCCTGTAAGACGCTCCATGGTGCTATTGACGCGCCTGATCTGCTTGCTGTACTGGCTCGTTTCTATGTACCTGACAACTACCGCCGAGGTAGAAAGCACAGATTGTTTGCTGTGCCTTCGTGCCGTACCGTTGCGCGTGCTAAGTCCCCAATACCTCGTACTCTGGCTGCACTTAATGATCTCTTGGATTCTAATCCAACAGCCGATTTGTTTGCGGATGAATGGACGAAGATCTTGTTGGCGTGTCAGGGGTACTGCGAGATGGATTCATGAAAGATTTTTGATAACCTTTATATATATCTATATATTTTAATTACTGTAATTGGTTTTGAACCGTTGTAATTAATTAAATAAATAAATAAATAAATCTACAAATGACAACCGGGACCAACAGCTTAACGTGCTTTCCGAGGCACGGAGGAGTCTCGCTATGACAAAGATGGTCACCCATCTACGGACTGCGCCAAGCGCAGCTTAGCCTTTGATCGGTCGAACCGTGTTACTTAGCCACGAGCTCCTCAGATATATTTTCAATAACTAGAACCTAATATACATACCTACTTAGATAAAAGCTAAGTAAAAGATAAAAACATCTGCCAAAGCCGAGATGCACATAAACCCAAGTTTTTGGCTTATCGACAAATATGAAGTATGTCACTAGGGTGCGGGCGGGGTGCGAGCGACAGCGGGCTTATGAGCGGAGCGGGTGTAGTCCGACAAGGATATGAATGTGGTGAAAACTGGAACTAACATTGTCACCTTGGAATGCCACTGTTAACGATACCAATTTATGGAAAATTCCACTTTTTTTAGGTAAATCATGACATGATAAATAGCAATTTATTAATTCATCATTTATGCCTTAATAATAATCTTAAATTGGAAACAATAAAACGTGTTATTTAAGTAATCTCCGAGGCCAATGGATATCTACTACACCAGAGGCATCGCAGATCATCACTTTCCTAACTATCTCGGGGACAAAATACAGTCTTATCGAATACAGCTATATTTTATCATAAAGTTAGGTATGATATTTCCCTTGGCCGATATCACTAAAAATTACATTTCAAGATGGTGGCTAGCGTTAGTTCACCTGTCAGCCATATTCATAAATAGCCATGTCCCGGCTGTTATCTTGATAGGAGTTGTTGTTAAAATTTCATTACGGAGACCGTCAGGCGGATTTGAGAAAACTCTGACACTAGGGCTTGTTAGGTTGGTAGAACCTGCAGCCTACACGATAAAATATTCATTATCTTCCTAGATTTTTCCCAACTATCTTGGATCGACTTCCAGTCTAACCTGACGCGAGTACCACAGTGTTTTACATGGAGCGACTGCCTATCTTACCTCTACAATCCAGTTTAACCGGGTAACACGCTACCCCTAATAAGACTAGTTGCCAGATTTTCTAGCTTCTAACTATACGACTGTCAAAGATCTACAAAAGACAGCCGGGAACAACATCGTAACGTGCTTTCCGAGGCACGGAGGAGTTTTGTTACGACATAGATGGTCACGGTCCGTGCTAAGCGCAGTTTAATCTTTGATCGAACGACCCGTGCGGCTGTTACTTAGCCACGAGCTCTTCATGACTATGGTATAAAAACGCTGCCTAGCGAAGTAAATCCCCGCTGTCAGTGAGACCGGACCCTGTTGGCATGGCTCCAAGGGCTGTTCAATTCTACATGTCTAGTCATATTTTAAGAACTTGAGATGAATCTTACACTTATTTCTTATTTACGGATGTCGATATTAGAAACTGGAGGGTTGGGAGATGAGCACAGTTGGTAGTAGTTGTTAAGCAAAGTGTCTACTGGCAAGTAACTTCCACAATTTCTGGCAGAAGGCAATTGACAACTGTTTCCACTGATTACAATTACTCTATATGCACGTGCTCTCTACACACGTGCGACTTGCAGCAAGTTCGGCAAGTCACTAAAAGTTGTACAAGTCAACTTGCACGAGCGTTTACACGTTGGAAGTCACTTGCGCAAGTCAACTTCCGCAAATTTTATTGCCAGTGGACACTTCGCTTTAGACCAGTGGTGGAACGGTGTAGGCTAAAGAAAACCAATAAAAAAATTGCTTTTTCGTCAGATAACTTTAACAACGGCTCCTCCCTATTATACCCAACTGTGCAACTTAGAATCACTAACCTAACAAGCCCTAGTGTCGGAGTTTTCTCAAATCCACCTGACGGCCTCTGACATGGAATTGTAACAACGACTATGTACTTTCTAAGTGTATCTTAGACACCACTGACTAACGGAGAAGGAAAACATCGTGAGGAAACCTGGACTTAAAAAAAGTCTGAAATCGCTAATCCACCTTGAGTGCACGTGGTGACCAATGCTCATGCCTTCTCTGTGTGAAAAGAGGTCTGTGCCCAGCAGAGGGACAATATATAGGCCGATGATGATGATGAGTTTTGATCCCCTCAAAAATAGTACAGTATACTTACGATATCTCTCCAAAGGGCGCGAAGGCATCTCTCAAGCTCTGGGTCTCAATCTCAGGACTCAAGTCTCCCACGAAGATGTGGTAGTGTTCTGGAACAAGAAGATAGGATGTTTAAACTTCTGTCAAAAACTAACACAACAATAGCAGTAGCAAGTTAGTCGCGAGACGACTCCCGGCCACCGTAGGCGCGGGGCTGCGGACGGTGAGCTATGGGTGGCTCGCCGTCCGGCAAGGGCCAAACCCGCGTCGACGGCACGTTCGTGTTTCACGCGCGCCTCAAAGAGATCTCAGCATCATTGACGGGGCCCTCCCCCAGGGCCATAGCCTGCCGGGGCTGCGGGACGTTCAAAAGAGATACCGTGCTCCCGGAATATAACTAACTAATAATTTATCATATAACACATGGTTTTTAATTTATTCTTTAGATGAATATATCAAATAGATTGATATGTACATATATATGATTCGCATAATTTATTTTATGAACAAATTAATTTTCTATGGACTAAGCTACGCCGTAGCTCTCTTTTTGAGTTAAAACCCTACAAACAAACAAATCTTTCTTATTTATAATATTAGTTTTTTCAAATATATCATTGAGAAAACTCTGACACTAGGGCTTGTTAGATTGGTGTATTGGTACATATCTCAAAAACGTAGGCTTTGATAGAAAAGTAAATTACTCAATTTAATCTTGTAAATCGAACAGGGTGGCACTTACATAGCCACTTGGCCCACTATATAATCTAATTAGTATGTAAATTGATCGTTCCATGAATGACAATTGAATATACACATTAGTACTGGGTAATACAAGTTTGATGTTTGCATTAAGGCGCGGGCCCACCGCGGTGCACGGAGAGGCTACGCACGTGTATTAAGCTTCGCTTTGTAAGAAAATGTATGTGGTTGTGTCCTGCAACCCAAGGAGAGGCTACGCATGAATCGACGTCATTGATACATGCGTGGCTTGCTCGAATAGGCGGTTACATAGCTCAACGCTGTCGACGTGGGTCGACGTTTCCACTGGAGTACACGAATATATGACCCACGACTATGTACAGCTCACTTATCGCAGCCCGTGTCCGTGGATTGCAGTGGCACATGCGAAGCCTCTCCGTGTGCCGTGCTACGCTATACATAGTCGTGGGTCATATTCGTGTACTCCAGTGGAAACGTAGATCCACGTTGTCAAACAAATTAATACACGCAGCTAAGATGCGCCGCGTGCCCGTGCACAGCATGCGCCGTGGTGGGCCCGCGCCTTTATCAAAACATATTCAAATCATTTATTTCAAACTAAATTTACGCCCAGTGGACATTTTTTTTTACACCTGAAAATTAGAACAAAATAGGTTAGAACTTTGTTTACATTTTTCATAAAATCAATTGCTACCGACTATAGATAATATTATAGCAAATCGGCCAAGCGTGAGTTGTTGTTACTGTATCGGTTCAGTACGTAAACATAATATTGTGTTGTATTGATACCAGCAACTCGTACATTATACATGATTAGAAAATTATGTTTATAGTGTATACTAATATTATTGACTACTAGCTTCTGCCAGCGACTTCGTTCGCGTGGAACAGTGGTGCTCCGCTCCTATTGGTCTTAGCGTGATGATATATAGCCTATAGCCTTCCTCGATAAATGGACTATCTAACACTGAAATAATTTTTCAAATTCGACCAGCGGTTCCTGAGATTAGCGCGTTTAAACAAAATGGAGTAACTTCTCCCGTTTTCCCAACATTTCCCTTCACTGCTCTGCTCCTGTTGATTGTAGCGTGATGAAAATTATACTATGTATAACCAGCTCAGGAGTATGAATAATAATTGTACCAAATTTCGTTAAAATCCGTCGAGTTGAAGAGAATAACGGTTATACAGACAGACAGATAGACAGTGTTAGATAGTCCATTTATTGAGGAAGGCTATAGGCTATATATCATCACGCTCAGACCAATAGGAGCGGAGCACCACTGTTCCACGCGGACGAAGTCGCTGGCAGAAGCTAGTCTTAAATAATACGTTACCCATTGAAATTTGAAAGTTTGAATTTATGGTAAACAGCTGTTTTAAGTTGATCGGACCATTATCTTGTCAGCAGTAGGAGTAGTTTCTGCTGGTGACTTTGCTGTCGTCAACTTCTAATAAAGCCCAAATACCGGGATAAAAGTATTCCATGTATTAATCCAGGTTATGAACTATGTGTATACCAAATTTCATCCATATCCATTCAGTAGTTTTTGCGTGAGAGAGTTACAAACATAGATACGTACGTCCTCACAAACCTTCGCGTTTATAACGCACGCCGGAGGGTGAAGCAATCAATAACAGCTATCTCTCGGGACGAAATTCAATTCCGTTGAATATATTATAAAGATCTTCCATTATGATATATGTATGTTAAATATTAATACATATTCGACCCAAATTGATTGTATTGACAAACATATTTCAAATAGTATTTACCTATTTGAGTATATCAGCATTAAGCTACAGCCCTCGCATATTGGTTTAACTATGATTTGACACATATTTGATTCGGGAGGAAATGCCTGAAAAATACATTTTTTTCTACATACTTGGGAGACCACCGCTGCTTATCCCACCAACCGAATTGCAGCTGACGTTCACCAGGCTTCATAATAAAACTATCTTAAGCATCATACGAGTTTCCGCCCGGAAGGAAATCATTGACGAAATTTGCGCTTAGCTTGCAGTCTATTACTGGCACTTTTAAATTGTCAAATAATAAATTACGAGTCAGTCCGTTTGTCCAAAAAAAAAAATAGAAAAAATGAAGCTATTTGCCCGTTCCAAAGCGTAGATTCCTATGGAGAAGAACGGGCAAGAAACTCCATGGTTACTCTTTTTCAACGTATTTTAGTTTACAATATTTGTTTTACATTTGTTATAGAAAACATGTGAGAATAATGTACAGATTATTTGAACCGTATCTAATGCTTTTAAAATGCAAATTTTGGCAATTTCGAGATGACCGTCCCTACTGACAGCGCCCGTTCACGTATGTACTTTTTAACTGTATCTTAGACACGACTGACTAACGGTGAAGGAAAACATCGTGAGGAAGCCTGGACTACAAAGTCTGGAATCGCCAAGCCGCCTTGAGCGCACGTGGTGATCAATGCTCATGCCTTCTCTGTGTGAGAAGAGGCCTGTGCCCAGCAGTTGTTATTCATAAATTGTTTATGGAATATGTCCACAGACATCCGTAAAGGGCTGTTTTCACTGAGGGGGGAGGTTCCCTAACTTATGGCGTTAATATACTTCTCTGAGATCTCATCACACTCTTGGGATAAAGATCGTGTCGTTGCCATGGTAACGGGGAAATGTTCCCGAAAGTTTTTTTTATAATGATATACTACGTATAACAGTCCGTTTTTAGAGTTCCGTAGTCGGCAAGGAAACCTTATAGTTTCACTGTCTGTCTGTCTGTCCGCGGCATAGCTCAAAGGTTCTTGGTAATAGAAAGCTGAAATTTGGCGTGGATATATATATTGATCATGTCAATAAAGTGGTAAAATAAAAATTTTAGAATTTATTTTTAGTATTTAATTATGGGACATACACAAAAAAAAAGCGTGGCTATAAATTTTTTTCTCGTGTGTCCCGTCGTGTGGTATATAGTTACATAGGTCTTGTAAAAATATAATATATTTAAAGGTATGTGAAGACAATTTTTCGATTAAGGGAGCAGTTTTCAAAATATCCAGGTCGTAAGTGCATATTTTTGCCTCCCTCTAACTTTTGAATAGCTGTACCTAAATTTATGAAAAAAATCACAAATTTAGCTTATATACTAAACTTTAAAGGAAAACTATCACGGCTAAATAGGCTTAACCGGTTACAGAGTTATAGTCGACCAACTAAACCGTATTACGGAACCATATTGCGCGTGGTCCGACACGCACTTGGCCGGTTTTTATGAAGTGCAATAAACGGATTTTAACATCGTTTCGACGATAGATTATCGTAATCAGCCTATGTGTTGTCCCACTGCTGGGCACAGGCCTCTTCTCATACAGAGAAGGCATGAGCATTGATCACCACGTGCGCTCAAGGCGGCTTGGCGATCTCAGACTTTAAGTCCAGGTTTCTTCACGATGTTTTCCTTCAACGTTAGTCAGTGACGTCTAAGATACACTTAGAAAGTACACATGACTTTAGAAAAGTCACATTGGTACTTGCCAGGTTTTGAGCTCGCACACTCGTATACGAGAGGCAGGTGCCTTAACCACTAGGTCACCAAAATAGATATGAAAGGTTTTTATATCATACCCAGGGACCCCTAAAAAGTGTATTTTTTCCGTGCCTATTAACACTTAGTACGTCGCGTGATTATAGCACATTCCTTTTTAATTATTATCGAGGTCACTGCGACCCGCTGTTTGTTATATCTACACACGTTAGAAAAGGGGGTAGGCAGTGCTCGAAGTTTTAATGACGAGAAGTAATGTTAATTAATTAAAAATATCTTCTATACATAAAAAATGCTTTGTCCTGAACGACTGACGGATCAACGCACAGCCTAAACCGCTGATCGTAGAGACCTGAAACTTGGAAGGTGTGTTCTTTGTATGATGTAGGCATCCGATAAGAAAGGATTTTCCGAAATTTTATCTCTAGGGGGGTGAAAAAGGGGGGCAAAGTTTGTATGAAACTCTGTCATTTTTAATTTGAATTCGTATTGCCCACGCGGGCGATGCCGCTGGCGGAGAGCTTGTTATAAAGTATTATCATAGTTTTTGATAACAAACCAAATGAAATAATAACTTTTAAAATCAGCCTAAGTAAACACAGACATACCCAGTGGGGCAATTCGAGGAAATTACTAGTCAAAAATGAAAAAAAAAATACACAAAAAAACGAGAAAAATTCAACGAATTGACAAGCGGCCTGTGAAATTTCCCCAGTGAGCAAAATTATATGATTGGTCAGAAAAAATATTTCAAACTTTTGTTTTCATATTGTTTTTTCAACCCAGCGCCCGTTTTCTTTTGTTTGAATAACATTATTTTTTGGCTCAAAGTTCACAAGGTTGTGTTGCTTTATTTTTTACCTAGTGGTTAAGGCACCTGCCTCTCGTGTACGAGTGTGCGGGCTCGAAACCTGGCAAGCACCAATTTGACTTTCATCTACTTTCTAAGTGTATCTATCTTGTAGTGTAGGAAAACCATCGCCAATTCGCCTTGAGCGCACGTGGTGATCAATGCTCATGCCTTCTCTGTGTGAGAAGAGGCCTGTGCCCAGCAGTGGGATAGTTAAAAAGGCCGATAATAATAATTCGTTTCGCTCGTATCCTGATAGAAATGCTTCATACATATATTTTTTTCGGATGGGAAATCATCATCATCAAAGAACTCCTCCCGCTGTGGGTGGGGTGGAAGGGAGTGTCAGACTCTTACTGACTAAAACCCATCCATGTTCCTTCCTCAGCCCTTTGTGTTTGCGCGGTAACTATTTCGAACTTCCCGCAAGCTATTGTACGTCCTGTGTTTTCAATCATGTTACGAAAAATAATAGATTAAAAAAACTAAAAAAACACGCTTTTATTGCTGACCAAACTAAAAAGTAGAAAATAATTTTTAAATAATTCAATTCAGAGTAAAAGCGTGGGGTGCATTTTCCTATATTTTCATGACTCTTCTCTCATAAATGGTTGCCAATAGAATAGGTGTAATAATTAAAATATCAAGCACCCCACGCTTTTTCCAAGTTCCAAGTTGATCAGACATCTAGAAACCAGTGAAAATTAGGTTCAAAGATTCCGTTACATACATACATACATACATACAACCCGAGCTAATAAAAGCGTGTTAAAAAGAAGTCAGTTAAAGATTACTTTTCACCTGTTCTGCTTACTCATTCAAGGCGTGATATTAATTTTAGAATGGTAAAATCAAAACATAGTCATATCAACAATTGCAGTAATGGCGAAAAATTTTCTGTTAGTTATTTAGACGGCACGTTCGGCGTAGTGGCTGAGCAATTGGTTACTGCGCTGCGTGTCGCGGGTTCGATCCCCGCACGGGACAACTAAAATTGTTCCAGGTCTGGGTGTTTGTGCATGTGTAATGTATGTTTGTAAACACACCCACGACACAGGAGTACTTCCTAGTGTGGGGCAACGTTTTATTTAAAAAAAAAAAAGAAAAAAAAAACCGTTTCTTATCTCCGAAAATGTTCATCAAATCTTAATAAAGTATACTAGCTTTCTGCCCGCGGCTTCGCCCGCGTGGCCATTTTTTTAACACCTTGGGTTACATTATTCAAGTTTTAGTTGGGATCCCTAATTATTTCTGGAAATAAATATAGCCTATGACACTACATAAAGATGTAGCTTTCTAACGGTGAATTTTTTTATTTAAATCGGTCCAGTAGTTTTTGAGTTAAAACCCTACAAACAAACAAACATCAAATCTTTCCTCTTTATAATATTAGTATAGATATTGTATACCGAAACCTTCCCTGAAAAATATCGATTTCAATAACGAAAACTTCATTCAAATTTCAACTTCAAAAAAAAGTATTTTTTGAGAATTTTCAAAAAATATTTTTTTGAGATTTTTTTTAAATTTGAATCTTTTTTATTACTTTAGAAAAAAAGTGACTGATCCGATTTCGATTAAGTTTTCGTTATTGAAATCGATATTTTTCTTCTTAATGCTTGTATGTTCATTTGAACATACAAGCAATTTTGAAGTTTGTAATAAAATGGTCTTGAATCTTACACCCAGGAAATCCGTTGAAATCCGGAGAGTACGCATGTGGCAAGGCGACACATTGCCATGTATTGAGGTCACCTGCCGCCCGTGGCGTTTCATAATTAAGCACCTATTTGCATTACAAGGTACCGGTGACGTCACTAGCTCTAAGATGATACAGGGTTGGTGTTTTTAAGGGTTTTGGAATTAAAACTCAACATCTACAGCTACATATAAAATGCTTTGTCCTGAATGACTGACGGATCAACGCACAGCCTAAACCGCTGATCGTAGAGACCTGAAACTTGGAGGGTGTGTTCTTTGTATGACGTAGGCATCCGATAAGAAAGGATTTACATTTATTCTACCTCAAAGGGGGTGAAAAAGGGGGGTAGATTTTGTATGAATTCGTATAGCCCACGCGGGCGAATCTGTTGGCGGAAAGCTAGTAATATTATAAATGTGAAAGTTTGTGTGGATGGATGTTTGATACTCTTTCACGCAAAAACTACTGAACAGAATTGGATGAAATTTTGCACGCACATAGTTTATAACCTGGATTAACATATAGGGTACTTTTCACCCGGGTGTGCGAAGTAGTTCTCTCAGGATGTGGGTGAAACCCGGTGAATAACTAGTCGTAAATAATGTAAAATAAATACACATAGTAAATCTTATTGAAAACTAGCTTACCGCCGGCGGCTTCGTCCGCGTTGACAATTTTTTATACCTTGGGTTACATTATTCAAGTTTTAGTAGGGATCCCTAATTATTTCTGGAAATAAATAGCCTATGACACTTCGTAAAGATGTAGCTTTCTAACGGTGAAAGAATTTCTAAAATCGGTCCAGTAGTGTTTGAGTTAAATCCCTACAAACAAACAAACAAATCTTTCCTCTTTATAATGTTAGTATAGAAATAGTAACCATAGTGTTCAGTCATTTTAAATGACTGATCTTACCAAACAAAAAAAATAATCATCAAAAACTATTCATGATTGGCGGAGTTATCGCGTAACAAACATACAAAAAAAAAACATATAGACGAATTGAGAACCTCCTTTTAAAAGTCGGTTAAAAAGGATTCAATACATTACCAAACAATCATAGTCATTTTCTATTGTATTACAAATGTAATAAGTTTCATTTTACAATGCAAAACATTTATACAAATTGTGAAGGGAATAGAAATGGCTATTACTTTCAAATAAATATGTAAAACCGGTTAAGTGCGTGTCGGGCCACGTGTAATAGGGTTCCGTATTACGTTTTAATTACAGCCGGTACAACTAAAAAAATATGCGGTTATACGTGAAACGGAAGAACTGTCATTGAAGATCTGTCAAAATGGAGGATAAAATTAAATAATTCTGCTATTATTTTATGTTTTTAGTCTTAATATTTATGAAATGTGTTCAAAAGTCAAAAAGTCAAAATTTTAATTTCAAATAGGCCTTTGCAGGCTCTTATGAAAAGTCACACTAGTTGCACGGTTCCAAAGAGTAGGTCCTATGGAGAAGAACCGGCAAGAAACCGTTAACTTAATGATTAAATATATGTATTGATATTACACAAATATTAAAAGGAGGCTGATTATTGATATCATGTTTTGTGAAATTCGTAAAAGTAACACTACATAGTATAAAACAGAGTTGCTTTCTCTGTCCCTATATCCCTATGTATGCTTAAATCTTTTAAACTACGCAACGGATTTTGATGCAGTTTTTTTTTATAGATAGAGTGATTAATGAGGAAGGTTTTAGTATATAATTTGTCAAGTTTTTGTATCCATTAGCTAAAATATCGCGGGCGAAGTCGCTGGCGGGAAGCTAGTAAAGTATAAATGATTTTCATTGAACAGAATGATTGAACATTATCCTTTAAACATTTTATATTAAACCCATACATGACGACTTAATCAGACAATAAAAGTTCGGTGCAACCAACTGTTATTCTTTAACAGGTAAAGCCTACTTAGCCGTGATAGTTTTCCTTTTAAGTTCGTTATTTAAACATATCTAGGACTAGCCATTGTGAGAGTAATATGACTTTCATCATCAGCCTATATATTGTCCCACTGCTGGGCACAGGCCTCTTCTCATATAAAGAAGGCATGAGCATTGATCACCACATGCGCTCGAGGCGGATTGGCGGTTATAAACTTTTTGGTCCAGGTTACATCACGATGTTTTCCTTCACCGTTAGTCAGTGATGTCTAAAGATATACTTAGAAAGTACATATGATTTTAGAAAAGTCACATTGGTACTTGCCAGGTTTCGAACCCGCACACTCGTACACGAGATGCAGGTGCCTTAATCATTAGGCCACCATGACATTTCATTAAACATTTTAAAAGTCCAGGTTTCTTCACGATGTTTTTCCTTCACCGTTAGTCTGTTTTGTCAAATACTCTTTGCAAGTACTTGGTAGGTTTTTACCCCGTATTTTCTAGTTATAAAAGCAAGTAAGCCTCTTAGTACTTTAGTAAAACTGTACTTGTGAGTTATATCTCAGTAAAAACATTAGCATAACCTTAAAAAACCGACCAAGTGCGTGTCGGGCCACGCACAATAGGGTTCCGTAGTAGGTCTTAGTTAGTCGACTATAGCTCTGTAACCGCTTAAGCCTACTTAGCCGTTATAGTTTTTCTTTTAAGTTCATTACATGTGCTACGTCTGTGATTTTTTTCATATTTCTAGGTACAGTTATTCAAAAGTTAGAAGGGGGGATGCTCGTATCGAACGAAAATTTTACACTTAAAAGCTAGATATTTCGCAAATGGCTCCCTTAACCGAAAAATGGTCTTTGAACACCTATAATATTTTTGAAAGACCTATCTAACGATACCTCACACGAAGGTATACGCACGAAAAAATATTCATCCCTAATTCACCTGTATAGCTCCCCTAAAAAAAGTATCTTTCATGATTTTATTTTACCACTTTTTCGGATAATATATCTATACTAGCTATGCCGCGGACAGACAGACAGACAGATGGATATGGCGATACTATAAGTGTTCCTTGTCGGACCACGGAACCCTAAAAACATAACAATTCCGTCTCCTTCCATGAAATTGTCAAAATTTATAAAAGCGCCATCTATCTGCGCTCGCCAGAAACTCGCCGTTCATCAACCCTGTTTACGATGTCGCAAATCGTCGTTTCAAAATGGCGGCTGGGGATAGCAAACTTTCCTTATTTTTGAATAAAATATAGCGTCTTGACAAAATACTGAAGTTAGGAAGTTCTATTTCGTATTTTTTATAGCTGTTTAAAAGTTTTCGGCATTATGACATGGGAGTTTAATAGGTAATTGTAACAAATGTATTTTTTTAAGGTCGCGCTTGTTATAGTACCTACGTTTTGTTTCTTAGACGGATTATTATGTGCCAAGTTTGAATCTTTGAACGTTGATTTATGTAGAAAAAGCTTTGTTGTTTGTTTGACAAGGAACCCTTATAGTTTCGCCATGCCGTCTGTCTGTCTGTCCGCGGCATAGCTCAGAGATTCTTGGTATTAGAAAGCTGTAATTTAGTATAGATATATATATATTGATCACACCGATCATCATCTGCCTAGCCTTTTCCCAACTATGTTGGGGTCGGCTTCCAGTCTAAACCGGATGCAGCTGAGTACCAGTGTTTTACATGGAGCGACTGCCTATCCTACCTCCACAACCCAGTTACCGGGTAACACGGTACCCCTTGGTAAGACTGGTTGTCAGACTTTCTGGCTTCTGACTACCCGTAACGACTGTCAAAGATGTACAAATGACAACCGGGACCAACAGCTTAACGTGCTTTCCGAGGCACGGAGGAGTCTCGCTATGACAAAGATGGTCACCCATCCACGGACCGACCGCGTCAATCGCAGCTTAACCTTTGATCGGTCGAACCGTGCGGCTGTTACTTAGCCACGAGCTCCTCCGATTGATCACACCGATAAAGTGGTTAAATAAAATAATGTTTTTTTTATGGTAGCTCCTAAACTATCCTAAAATAGTGGGGATGAATATTTTTTTTTCTCGCGTTCCCCTTCTTATAGGATATCATTAGATAGGTCTTTCAAAAATATTATAGGCGTGTAAGGACTATTTTTCGTTTAAGTGAGCCATTTGCGAAATATTTAGCTTTTAAGTGCAAATTTTTGTTCGGTTCGGGCATCCCTCTAACTTTTGAATGGCTATCCCTAGAAATGTGAAAAAAATCACAGACATAGCACATGTAATGAACTTACAAAGAAAACTATCACGGCTAAGTAGGCTTAACCGGTTACAAAGTTGTAGTCGACTAACTAAGACCTACTACGTTTTAATTAATTTTAGTTTGATTTTTTGCTCTTCTTTGCAGACAAGCGTAAAGATAAAAGGTACTTAAAGTACCTATCTTTTGTACAAAAGATTCAGTTTAAAACTTTTTATCTTATCAACACTAATCGGCTCTATAGAAACCGTTTTCCTTAAAGCCTTTTTTTAAGATAAAAAGTTGAAAATATCTTACAGTGACTTGATTATCAGAACCGTTTTTATGATATCTATATTGTCTATGGTATATGGTAATAAAAATGAGAAAGTTTGTGAGGATATTTGTATGTTAGTTATAAACTAACCAAAATACATCGAATGCTCAAAAATTTAAAAACCGAAAATACATCGAATATCCAAAAATTTCATACCCAAGACACATCGAACACCCAAAATACATCGTACACCCAAAAAATTTAATACCCAAAATACATCGTATACCAAAAAATTTAATACCCAAAATACATCGAATATCCAATAATTTAATACCCCAAAATACATCGAACACGCAAAAATTTAATACCCAAACTACATCGTATACCAAAAAATTTAATTCCCAAAATACATCGAATATCCAAAAATTTGTACCCAAAATACATCGTACACCAAAAAATTAAATTTTAACGGGGTAAAATTAATTAATATTAATGAATCAATTAGTACCTTGGACAGACAATCCGTGTTGACCCCAGGAATGCCCGGGACGACGAATTTCTTCCCATCCTGAGTAAAAAACAACTAAAATATTATATCAGATGTACACACCAACACATCAACACGTCTACACACATTCATCTAGCTTTCTACACACATAGACATGCTTTGGGATTAGGAACCTTGTTGCATTCACGTAGGGTTTAAATTCTATTGTGGTTTGAAGATATTTTTTGGTGGTTACGTCCTTTTTGTTTGATGGTTTGCGTTAGTCAGATTATTGTAATATGAAGCTAATTTTTATGACGTAAAGTTCAGTTTTGATTGCAATTCGGATAATTTTAAAGTGTAAATAAATAATGGTGTATTTTTTCAATAATTATAATTTGATACTGGTACTCAGCTGCATCCGGTTTAGATTGGAAGCCGACCCCAGCATAGTTGGGAACAGGCTAGGCAGAATATAATTCATACATTTATGTCCAGTTAAATACACATGTATGAAACAGACAAATTTGGTATAGATATGTCTATTGATCACTCCGACCCAGTGGTAAAATATTATTACGACAACATTTTTTTTAGGGTAGCTCACAAACACGTAAAGTGGGGATGAATATTATAATTTTTTTTCTCGCATATCTCTTCGTGTGGGGTATTGTTAGGTAGGTCTTTCAAAAATATAATGGGCGTGTGAAGATCATTTCGGTTAAGTGAGCAATTTTCGAAGTATCTAGCTTTTAAGTACAAAGTTTTGTTCGATACGAGCGTCCCTCTAACTTTTGAATGGCTATCACTAAAAATGAAAAAAAAAATCACAGACGTACCACATGTAATAAACTTAAAAGGAAAACTATCACGGCCATTGACTTATATGTAAGGACAGGGCGGACCGCATGTTAAAACGGCGCTACGCATTTGGTGCGCTTGGTGCGCCAACATGAATGAACTAGTCCGCGATCGGCGAACTTCGGGAGCGGTTGTATTTTAAAAATGCCTTTTTGTATTGTGAACGGTTGCACGAACCATGATAAAAAAAGAAACAAAAAAGAAAATAACATTTCATATCACCGATAAGTCAAAAATATATCATTAAATCAACTTATAACATTATATAAAAGAATTTTATTTCCTACTTGTCTCGCTCGAGCGATTGACATCGTACTTAGTTAAGCGTAGTTCTAATAGATGGCGTTAGTGTTTATTGTACCGCGAATGCGTCAGGCAAATGTTCGGACAGCCGTATCTTTAGTTTTTATATCAATGATCACGGCTATGTAGGCTTACCGGTTACAGAGCTATAGTCGACTAACTAAGACCTACTACGGAACTCTACTGCGCGTGGCCCAACACGCACTTGACCGGATTTTTACAATTATTGATTGATTAAAAAAAACTTAATGACAATTCGAACAAAAAAACCCCACCAAAAACATAAACAGATAAAGAAAACATAATATGTAGGTATATTTGCATTTCTCAAATTACACTCGTCCAAAAACAAATTTATTAAGAACTTGTATACAAGTATAAATATTACACGCGAATTCGGTGTCCCTCCCTTGAAGATAATTTCAATTATATTGTCTTTCCCTGTCCAAGTATCTTGCAAGGGTCGTTCGGTTTAAACATAAGCGGTTAGCGATTTTGTTTTTTAAGTTGTTTTTTAACCCCCGACGCAAAAAGAGGGGTGTTATAAGTTGATGTCGATGTCTGTCTGTGGCATCGTAGCTCTCAAACGAATGGACCGATTCCGGTGCGGTATTTTTCATTTGAAAGTCAGTTTCCTTGCGGTGGTTTCTAGCTAGGTTTGGTTAATATCGGTCTAGCAGTGTTAGAGTATCAGCTCTTTTCCAAAATGATGTAAGGCATTTTTGCGTAGGGGGTTTTTTAAATTTTAAATTTATCTTGTGGTAAATGGACTTTGTTTTAGGGGTTTTTCACGGGTAGATTGATCAAAGTTATGCTTGGCGCGGTCGGTTCATGAATGGATGATCATCTATGTCATAGCGAGACTCCTCCATGCCTCGGAGAGCACGTTAAGCTGCTGTTGTGTCCCGGTTGTCATTTGTAAATCTTTGACAGTCGTTACGGGTAGTCAGAAGCCAGATTCAGACAACCAGTCTTACTAAGGGGTATCGTATTATCCGGTAACTGAGTTGTGTAGGTCAGATAGGCAGTCGCTCCATGTAAAACATTGGTACTCAGCTGCATCTTTATAGACAGATATAGTTGGTAAAAGGCTGAGTTTAACATAGTCACGCTTCTACGAACTCACCGCGCCAGGCGCAGCCTTACCTACGATCGATCGACCCGTGCTGTTACTTAGCCACAAGCTCCATTTAAAAAGGAAATCTACTCGTATGCTTTGTCCTGAATGACTGACGGATCAACGCACAGCCTAAACCGCTGATCGTAGAGACCTGAAACTTGGAGGGTGTGTTCTTTGTATGACGTAGGCATCTGATAAGAAAGTATTTTCCGAAATTCGACCTTTAAGGAGGTGAAAAAGGGGGGCAAAGTTTTTATGAAAGTCGGACATTTTCAAAACGCTCACGCAGGCGAAGCCTAGTGTTAAGCTAAAATCGCTCTCCGCTTATCTCTCAAACCGCTCGCGAGCAGCGAAGCGTGCCAGGATGTACATTTTGCTGCTTTTTTTTCTAAAAGCTTTTGTTTTTTTAATGTTTCACTGTGAATCTTTCTCAAAGGCATAGTGGCTTATTCACAAACGCTGGTATTCGCTGAGCGCAGGCGCGGCGACGCTGTCTCTTTATCTCAGAATGGAAGACGAAATGACAAAATAGGTTTTGTTTTCTAGTCATGATTTTTTTGCTGTTTAGTCAGATCTTGTTCGAGATTCTCGTGGCTAAGTAACAGCCGCACGGGTCGACCGATCAAAGGTTAAGCTGCGCTTAGCGCGGTCGGTCCGTGGATGGGGTGGATGTCATAGCGAGACTCCTCCGTGCCTCGGAAAGCACGTTAAGCTGTTGGTCCCGGCTGTCATTTGTAGATCTTTGACAGTCGTTACGGGTGGTCAGAAACCAGAAAGTCTGACAATTAGTCTTACCGTGGGGTATCGTGTTACCCGGTAACTGGGTTGTGGAGTTCACATAGGCAGTCGTGTCCATGTAAAACACTGGTACTCAGCTGCATCCGGTTATGCGATAGTATGTAAGGTTGTATGTTTATATATATATTGTGTATTTATATACATATTTAATGTTTTCCCGAACGGTCCATGTCATAGAACCTTTCTCGAGCATTTATTCGTCGAAAAAAAATTATTAGTAATTAATTAGCAAGCCCTGACAACTCTTTGAATGTCTTGTTCATACGGTACCGCGACAAGCTTATGATTAAATTAATAATGCCTATTTTTAGGGTTCCTTACCCAGAGGGTAAAACGGGACCCTATTATTAAGACTCCGCTGTCCGTCTGTCTGTCTGTTCGTCTGTCACCAGGCTGTATTTTATGAACCGTGACAGTTGAAATTTTCACAGATGATTTATTTCTGTAAAAGACAGAATGAAATAAATATTTAATGGGACTTCCATACCTACAAAAAACGTGTTTTTTTTGCCGTTTTTATAGATAATGGTGTGGAACCGCGAGTCCGACTCGCACTTGTCTGGTTTTTTTTTATATTATTTTTGGTACTTAGACATGTAGAAACTCATTAACTGGCTACATACTTGTCGGGAAAAAATTGAATTAAAATACACCGTGTTTGTAACTTCTTCAAACGCAAAACTACTGAACGGATTAGGATGAAATTTGGTACACACATAGTTTATACCCTGGATTAACACATATAATACTTTTTATCCGGGTGTGCGAAGTAGATTTCAGGATCCGGGTGAAATCGCGGGAACAGCTAGTCTATACTAATATTATAAAGAGGAAAGATTGTTTGTTTGTTTTTAGCGTTTTAACTCAAAAACTATTGGACCGATTTTAAAAATTATTTCATCGTTAGAAAGCTACATCTTTAAGAAGTGTCATAGGCTATATTTATTTCCATAAATAATTAGGGATCCCTACTAAAACTTGAATAATGTAACCCAAGGTGTAAAAAAATGTCCACGCGGTCGTAGCCGCGGGCGGAAAGCTAGTTTTTAATATAAGCGAGGTTAAGGTTGTTGAATAAACATTAATTAATGAAGATTTCCATACATTTTCAATTAGCCAGAATCTCATTAAAGTACCATTAATAAATTAATATGATTAATTCAAATCAAATAAGTGTATTCGCTTTAAAATTCAATTATATCTCGAGTAATTTACGAAATAGAATTCATATTTTAATTATATTCTTCTTTTTATCTAAACACTAGCTTCTGCCCGCGACTTCGTCCGCGTGGAGTAGTGGTGCTCCGCTCCTATTGGTTTAGCATGATGATATATAGCCTATGACCTTCCTCGATAAATGGGCTATCTAACACTGAAAGAATTTTTCAAATCGTATCAGTAGTTCCTGAGATTAGCGCGTTCAAACAAACAAACTCTTCAGCTTTATTATATTAGTATAGATATAAGTTATATAAAATGCTTTGACCTAAATGACTGACAGATCAACGCACAGCCTAAGCCGCTAATCGTAGAGACCTGAAACTTGGAGGGTGTGTTTTTTGTATGACGTAGGCATCCCGTATGAAAGGATACTCCGAAATTCTACCCCTAAGGAATGAAATAGTGGGGCAAAGTTTGTATGAAAATCTGTCATTTTTAATTTGAATTCGTATAGCCGCACGGGTCAACCTATTAAAGGTTAAGTGTGCGTGGATGGGTGACCATTATGTCATAATGAGACTCCTTCGTGCCACGTTAAGCTGTTGGTCCCGGTTGTCATTTTTAGGTCTTTGACAATCGTTACGGGTAGTCAGAAGCCAGAAAGTCTGACAACCAGTCTTACCACGGGGTATCGTGCTACCAGGTAACTAGGTAGAGGAGGTCAGATAGGCTGTTGCTCCATGTAAAACACTGGTACTCAGCTGCATCCGGTTTAGACTGGAAGCCGACCCTAACTTAGTTGGGAAAAGGCTAGGCAGATGATGATAGACCACGTGGGCGAAGCCGCTGGCGGAAAGCTGTATGTTTAATTTTTATCCAAGTGCGCTACGTATTTCCCATATGATACGGGTGAAAAAAAAAACCTAACAAAAAAATCTGAACACACAAATATACATTCATATATATATATATAGATGTTATTTATTTATGTTCTACACCCCTATACTCGCCAAATTGAATTCCCGTACAATCGATACCGGGAGCAAAATCCCCTTATATCACTAGAGGGGCGCTTATGCCGGGGCTTACGGTTTATTCCCGGAGTCTCTCTATTAAAGAGAATCTAAGTAAGAGGATGTGTTTCGAAGAGGGCTCGTGGTTAAGTAGAATACGCGTTAAACTTACTCTTAATATGTGTGTGTCTGTTTATTAATTTAAATAGCTCAAATTATTTGCATACCTTATTGGTAACTATATTTTTGGGCCGTTTGGGGTTGAAACTCTAGGGTCGTGGGGTCCGAGTGCCCACCTTCTTTTTAAAGAATTAGCGAAGCGGCTTGTTGACACTTCCCGTGACCCAAAGGCTGGCTTTTACTTTGGCCAAAGGCTAAGCATTGCCATCCAGTGTGGCAATGCCAGCCTCTTGGGTACACTTCCAGTTGACGGCGATGAGGAAGATTTTTTTGACGCCATATTTTAGTTAGATTTATATTAGAATATATTTATACTTACTTTTTTTTAATTTTCCTAATGTAAATAAATACTTTCTGTAAATAAATAGAAAATTATATACATTAGGAAAACTTAAAAAAGAAAGTATAAATATTCTATTATAAAATTACTTAAATATGGCGTCTAGTAATGTATATGTATATGTAGTAGTCTATGAATATTTTTTTTACTTACTTTTTTAATTTTTCTAATGTAAATAATATAAATACTTTCTGTAAATAAATAGACTATTATTTACATTCTAGATGACCCTATGAACTTCGTATCATCTACATATATCTTTTC